>CM053035.1:18228608-18695766 GCA_028564925.1 Lithobates sylvaticus
TCATTAGTCAGTAAGGGTCGAATTCTGGAGATGTTGCGGAGGTTAAGGTGGCGCGATTTAGCCAGTGATTGGATATGGGGGCTGAAGGAGAGGTCAGAGTCAAGGATGACATCCAGCACCCTGGCATGTGTGAAGGAACCATTGGTTGTGTTGTATATATTAATGGTAAAGTCATGGGGGGGGGGGGGGGGGAGGAAATATTACAATTTCAGTTTTAGAAAGATTGAGTTTGAGAAAGTGATGTGACATCCATACCGATATGTCATTCAGTAAGTTTGAGATCCGTCAGGAGATGGAGGGGGTGAGTTGAGGAGTGGAGAGATAGATCTGGGTGTCATCGGCATAGAGGTGGTATTGGAATCCATGGGAGGTCATCAACTGGCCCAGGGAAGAGGTATAGATATATCACAACTTCGGCACATCTACAGCCGTGGCCAAAGGTTTTGAGAATGACACAAATATTATTAGTCACAAAGTCTGCTGCTTCAGTGTTTTTAGATCTTTTTGTCAGATGTTACTATGGGATAATGAAGTATAATTATTATATAGTACAAGCATTTTATAAGTGTGAAAGGCTTTTATTGACAATTCTATGAAGTTTATTCAAAGAGTCAATATTTGCAGTGTTGACCCTGCTTTTTCAAGACCTCTGCAATTCTCCAGGCCATGCTGTCACCCAACTTCTGGGCCACATCCTTATTGATGGCCGCCCATTTTTAGCAAAATCAATATTTTAAAATTAAAATTTCAGGTATTTTCGTAATCGTTTTAACAAACGATAACGAAAGTGCAGAATCCGAAAAACGAAAGATCCGACAAAACAAATGCATTATTTTCGTTTTCGTTGTGACAATTTGATATAGATAGGAGATTCAACGCTGAACAATAACAATCTGTGTCCATTGAACCTGTGTTCGAATGTGCCTAACCATAACTCTATTAGTCCAAGATTATTCGACGAAGAGAGGAAAGATTCGACGTAGAGAGGAAAGATTTGACATAGAGAGGAAAGATTTGATGTAGAGAGGAAAGATTTGACGTAGAGAGGAAAGATTTGACGTAGAGAGGAAAGATTCAACGTAAAGAGGAAAGATTTGACGTAGAGAGGAAAGATTTGACATAAAGAGGAAAGATTTGACGCAGAGAGGAAAGATTCGACGTAAAGAGGAAAGATTTGATGTAGAGAGGAAAGATTCAACGTAAAGAGGAAAGATTTGACGTAGAGAGGAAAGATTTGACGTAGAGAGGAAAGATTCGACGTAGAGAGGAAAGATTTGACGTAGAGAGGAAAGATTCAATGCAAAGAGGAAAGATTTGACGTAGAGAGGAAAAGATTTGACGTAGAGAGGAAAGATTTGACGTAAAGAGGAAAGATTTGACGTAGGGAGGTAAGATTTGACGTAGAGAGGAAAGATTCGACGTAGAGAGGAAAGATTTGACGTAGAGAGGAAAGATTCGACGTAGAGAGGAAAGATTTGACGTAGAGAGGAAAGATTTGACGTAGAGAGGAAAGATTAAACGTAAAGAGGAAAGATTCAACGTAAAGAGGAAAGATTTGACGTAGAGAGGAAAGATTTGACGTAGAGAGGAAAGATTTGACGTAGAGAGGAAAGATTTGACGTAGAGAGGAAAGATTCAACGTAGAGAGGAAAGATTTGACGTAGAGAGGAAAGATTCAACGTAAAGAGGAAAGATTCGACATAGAGAGGAAAGATTTGACGTAGAGAGGAAAGATTCAACGTAAAGAGGAAAGATTTGACGTAGAGAGGAAAGATTTGACGTAGAGAGGAAAGATTTGACGTCAAGAGGAAAGATTCGACGTAGAGAGGAAAGATTCGACGCAGAGAGGAAAGATTTGACGTAGAGAGGAAAGATTCGATGTAGAGAGGAAAGATTTGACGTAGAGAGGAAAGATTCAACGTAAAGAGGAAAGATTTGACGTAGAGAGGAAAGATTTGACGTAGAGAGGAAAGATTCAACGTAGAGAGGAAAGATTTGACGTAGAGAGGAAAGATTTGACGTAGAGAGGAAAGATTTGACGTAGAGAGGAAAGATTTGACGCAAAGAGGAAAGATTCGACGTAGAGAGGAAAGATTCGACGTAGAGAGGAAAGATTTGACGTAGAGAGGAAAGATTTGATGTAGAGAGGAAAGATTTGGCGTAGAGAGGAAAGATTTGACATAGAGAGGAAAGATTTGACGTAGAGAGGAAAGATTCGATGTAGAGGAAAGATTTGACGTAGAGAGGAAAGATTTGACGTAGAGAGGAAAGATTTGACGTAAAGAGGAAAGATTGCTGCTGGAATTGGGTGGAATTGCAGCTAAACTATACAGAGTCGTACAGTTTAGCTGCTCCATCGATTCATCTTTGAACATTCGACAGACACCATAAGCCTTCAATGACAGATTCGACCTTAATTCATTTGGATTTTCGGACGAATGCAATTTTTAGTGAAAAACAAAATAAAAACTAATTTCGTGAGTAACTAAATACATTTATTTTTCGGATGAAAATGAAATTCCGAAACTAATTATTTCAGTGTGCACATGTCTAAAAATCAATGCTTGGAGTTTGTCAGAATTTCTGGTGTTTTTTTGTTCACCCACCTCTTGAGGATGGACCACATGTTCTCAATGGGATTAAGGTCTGTGGAGTTTCCTGGCTATTGACCCAACATTTTGATGTTTTCTTCCCCAAGCCACTTAGTTATCACTTTTGCCTATTGGCAAGGTGCCCCATCATGCTGGAAAAGGCATTGTTCCTCACCAAACTGTTCTTGGATGGTTGGGAGAAGTTGCTCTCGGTTTTTGTACCATTCTTTATTCGTGGCAGTGGTCTTAGGCAAAGTTGTGAGTGAGCTCACTCCCTTGGCTGAGAGGCAACCCCACACATGAATGGTTTCAGGTTGCTTTACTGTTGGCGGATGGTAGCACTCACCTTTTCTTCTCCGGAGACGGTTTTTTCCAGATGCCCCAAACAATCAGAAATGGGATTCATCAGAGAAAATTACTTTACCTCAGTCCTCAGCAGTCCAATCTCTGTACCTTTTGCAGAATATCAGTCTGTCCCTGATGTTTTTCCTGGAGAGAAGTGGCTTCTTTGCTGCCCTCCTCGTCACAAGGCCTTTCTCCAAAAGTCTTCTCCTCACTGTGCGTTGTAGATGTACTCACACCTGCCTTCTGCCATTCCTGAGCAAGCTTTGCACTGGTGGCAGCTGAATCAACTGTAGAAGACCTAGGAGTCCTTGCCCTTTCTGGACTCTCTTTGGCGCCCTGAAGCCTTCTTCACAAATGCAGTGGAATTGCTTTTTTTATGGGATTAAGTCCATTTTCACTAATTGCAATTCATCTGATCACTCTTCATAACATTCTGAAGTATATGCAAATTTGCATCATAAAAACTGAGGCAGCAGACTTTGTGAAAATTAATATTTGTGTCATACTCAAAACTTTTGGCCATGGCTGTAGTCTCTAGTCCTGTTTAGTCTTAACCGTTTCCCGACCGCCCACTGCATATATACGTCAGCAGAATGGCACGGGCAGGCAAAATCACGTACCTGTACGTGATTCTTTAAATGCCTGCCCGTGGGTCGCGTGCGCGCCGCCAGCGGCGCGCTCGTGACCCGGTCGGGAGCTCCGTGACCACGGCCGCGGGACCAGCGGACCCGATCGCCGCTGGTGTCCCGCGAACGGGTTACGGAGCTGAAGAACGCGGAGAGGTATGTGTAAACAAACCTCTCACCCGTGCTTCCTACTCTGCCTGTCGTTAATTGGCTGTTCCCGGTCATCGGAAAAGCCGATCAATGACGTCAGATGTCAGCCCCGCTCCCTAATGTAAAAAAACACAACACACGTCACAGCCCATAACCCCTCCCCTCTCCCTAGTGGTTAACTCTTTCACTACAACTGTCATTTATACAGGAATCAATGCATTTAAATAGCATTGATTGCTGTATAAATGACAATGGTCCCAAAAATGTGTCAAAAATGTCCGATGTGTCCGCCATAATGTCGCAGTCACAATAAAAATCGCTGATCGCCACCATTACTAGTAAAAAAAAAAATATTAATAAAAATGCTATAAAACTATCCCCTATTTTGTAAACGCTATAACTTTTGCGCAAACCAATCAATAATCGCTTATTGCGATTTTTTTTACCAAAAATATGTAGAAGAATACGTATCGGCCTAAACTAAGGAAAAAAAATGTTTTTTTTATATATTTTTTGGGGATATTTATTATAGCAAAAAGCAAAAAAAATATTGCATTGTTTTCAAAATTGTCGCTCTATTTTTGTTTATAGCGCAAAAAATAAAAACCGCAGGGGCGATCAAATACCACCAAAAGAAAGCTCTATTTGTGGGAAAAAAAGGACGCCAATTTTGTTTGGGAGCCACGTCGCATGACCACGCAATTGTCAGTTAAAGCGACGCAGTGCCGAATCGCAAAAAGAGGCCTGGTCCTTTGGCTGCCAATTGGTCCGGGGCTGAAGTGGTTAATAATATTAATTGCAATGCAGCATTAAGTCTAACCACTAGATGGAGTAATCTGATCAGACAGATCGTTTAGTGATGTGTCGAAACTATAGTCATAGTGTAAGTATGGGACTATAAAGGCACAGCAGTTTTGGTAAAAAAATAACATTTATTACCAGTGTAACAAATTTTTCGGCAGTGCACGTCTAGTCCTGACGAAGAAGAAGCCCTGCGAACCACGTAGATTGATTTTTGAATACTAAGCTTACTACAACTGCATAATTTGTCAATCCCCCATTTTTTTGGAGATTTTGTATGTGGTTTTAAACATTGTATGTAATGAAATGATTTTCTTACTTTCATAAAAATATAAGTTTCTCACCATTGAGTGTCCATAGTTTACTTATACGCCTTATTTAAAGTGATAGTAAAGTCTTCTTGTTTTTCTTTTAACCACTTAGGCTGCCCAAAGACCAGAGCACTTTTTGCGATTCGGCACTGCGACGATTTAACTGACAATTGCGCGGTCGTGCGACGTGGCTCCCAAACAAAATTGATGTCCCTTTTTTCCCACAAATAGAGCTTTCTTTGGTGGTATTTGATCACCTCTGTGTTTTTAATTTTTTTGCGCTATAAACAAAAAAATAGCGACAATTTTGAAAAAAACACATTATTTTTTGCTATAATAAATATCCCCAAAAATATGTAAAAAAAAAATATTTTTCCTCAGTTTAGGCCGCTACGTATTCTTCTACATATTTTTGGTAAAAAAAAACGCAATAAGCGTTTATTGATTGGTTTGTGCAAAAGTTATAGCGTCTAAAAAATAGGGGATAGTTTTGTGACATTTTTATTAATATTTTTTTTTTTTACTAGTAATGGTGGCGATCATGGATTTTTATTGTGACTGCGACATTATGGTGGACAGATCGGATACTTTTGGTGTGATTTTGGGACCAGTCACATTTATACAGCGATCAGTGCAATTAAAAATGCATTCATTACTGTGTAAATGTGACTGGCAGTGAAGGGGTTAACCACTAGGTGGCACTGTAGGGGTTAAGTTTGTCGTAGGGAGTGATTCTAACTGTGGGGGGGGGGGGCTATGTGGGACACGTCACTGATCACCGCTCCCGATTACAGGGAGCTGTGATCAGTGTCCTTTCACTAGGCACAACGAGGAAATGCTTGTTTACATCAGCATTTCCCAGTACTTCCTCTCCGTGAGACGATTGCGGGTATCCCCGTGGACATCGGGTCATGGAGGTTGCGGCGCGCGTGCACATGCACGCAAACCGCTACTTAAAAGGCAACGTACAGGTACGTTAATCTGCCTGTACGTGCCCTTCTGCCGACGTATATCAGTGTGAGCTGGTCGGCAAGCGGTTAAATAACAAACATGTTATACTTACTGTACCTGCTCTGTGCAGTGCTTTACACAGAGCAGCCCGGATCCTCCTCTTCTCTGGTTCCCAGGCGGCGCTACAGGCCCTTCCCTTCTGCTGGGTGCCTCCAGAGCCAGCAGCTTGCTGTGGGAAAACCCAAGTAGATACACTCACAAGCCACGGCTCTGAGTGTCCATTCACACACACTCATCACATGCTTGTCGAAGGGGCCCTGCATGGCTCTGAAACGTTGCACTATCCTTGTGTTGTGATCATTCAATAAATCACCCGTTTGGACGCTATTTGTGTCGTTCCATGGTGTGCTGGCAAATATCTTCACCATTCACACACAGAGCCCCCTCTTTCTCCTCATTGACTCTCTGGCTGTGATTGCCATTGGCCCCTGCTGCTGCCTCAGCCAATGAGGAGTGAGAGTCCCTGCAGAGCCAAGCCTACTCGGAAACACTCAGGAAATACTCAGAAACACTCGAAAATACTCCATTCCCAAGTGTTTCCAAGGGTTTCTGAGTTCAACCAAGCTGTCCCGAGTATTTCCGAGGCTCTCCGGCGCCCCCTATCCCACCTCTGGCCACATGCGGTATTGCATGTAATAGAAGTCAATGCGGAATGAATTATCTTTGTTTACATTGACTTCTATGGGGAAACTCGCTTTGATATGCGAGTGCTTTGGATTACAAGCATTCTGCTGGAATGGATTATGCTCGTAATCCAAGGTTCCACTGTATAGGTAATCTTTCCCCTTAGATGAGGTATTAGTGCTGTCACTATTTCAGATTTTTATTTAGTATTTGGCTCTGCACCTTCAGAAATAAACAAATGTGGGATCATTTAAAGATCCAGTCCCTGCCCCTATGCAGTTGTGATTGGTTGGGTAGCTTGCTAATGTTTGAAGACCACTCCTTCCTCTATGTAGATATCACATGGGAGAGTGAAGCATACCTAAAGCTGAGGAGACGAAATTTCATCTACCATGTAGTCTACACCCTTCTAATGCATAAAACTCTCACTGATGTTCTAAAATTAAAATAAACATATTCCCTGGGTATGGAGATTCAACACTCTACCTTACAAGCAGACGATCGGGGGGAGTGGGACTTTAAATGAGAGGTGTAGCTCAGATAGGGTAAACCAAAATATATGATGTATGCTAATAGAAGAAAAAAAGTAACAGTATTTTTGAGAGCTGACTTTATCAATATATGGACCAAATAAATAATTGGAGCTGTAGTCCTAACAAAATGATATACAACAGATATGGCTATATTGAAGAATGCTGCATCTACAGTATATACATGAGAAACAACCCAAAATATTAAAATGGAAAAAAACGTATAGAAAGGTATAATGGTGTATTGGGTTTGCATCAACAGACTCGATGCGTTTCGTCGTCTAAAATCCACTTCCTCAGGAGAAGATGCATGCGTCTCCTCGTGTTTCTCATATTCAGTGCATCGGTCAGGATGTGGTCATGTCAAATAGGGGTGGCTAAAGACCGTCCATGGGCATAAATGGGTAGACTTGGAAATTTTTGGGTATTGGGACTCTCCATGTTGGGGGTATGTGCGTATATATATATATATATATATATATATATATTATATATATATATATATATATAGTGATCCAATTCAGAATTTCAAGTTGAATAATACAACACGAATCCAGGTGTAGATTAGCCCCGCTAAACAAAGGATTTTTTATTTATTTATTTACTAATTAGGTGACTTCTGAAAGCAATTGTTTCCACTAGATTGTAGTTAGGGGTATCAGAGTAAAGGGGGCTGAATACAAATGCACCCCCCACACTTTTCAGATATTTATTTGTAAACAATTTTGAAAATCATTCATCATTTTCCTTCCACTTCACAATTATGTGCCACTTTGTGTTGGTCTATCACCGAAAATCCCAATAAAATACATTTATGTTTTTGGTTGTAACATGACAAAATGTGGAAAATTTCAGGGGGTACGAATGCTTTTTCAAGGCATGGTATATATTATATCTTTTTTTATTTATTTTTACTTACTCTTTATTCATTTTTTCTTATTCCAAATACTGTGACAAGATAATCATTACAATCACCAATAAAATACATTTTTTTACAAATATATTTTCCTGCCCTGATGTTGCAATATATACCAGCACTCTTTACCCCCTACCCCCTCTTCTTCCCCTACCACCAATCCCCCCCCCCCCCACAATAAGCAGTTAATCACTATATATATCTGAACCCTTTTAGTTATTTCACTCTATTCTTCATTTCCATACTCCTACCTTCTCGTATCTTGAGTATATATATATATATATATATATATATATATATATATATATATATACTTAAAATATATACTATATCTAAAAAAGGATATATTGAGACATAGCTAGACAAAATTGTCTAGTATATAAATTCCATGTTTAGCAGTTACTTAAAGTAATTCTCCAATCTTACTATCTGGCTTACTTCAAAACTGAACTGGCTAATGCGCAATGATCTCTCAGCTGTCTTAAATGATAAAAAAGACAATTTCTGTAAAGACTGGGATCCTCTGCTTATATATACTAATATATATATATAAAAAAATCTTGAAAATATTTTTAGTGGACCACTAAAAATATTTTCAAGATTTTTTTTTTTTTAAATCTTGAAATAAATCTTCAAATCCCACCCTTTTTTACTTCCTTCTTTTCAAAGCCAATTCATTATTATAATACGTTTGTAGCCTTTTGTTACATTTATATAAAAAAAAAAATTCCCCCTGTATGTGTACCTGTATCCTCTGTTTTATAAATTAAAATCCTAATAAGAAGGATTTAAAAACAAAATTATATTTTAGTGAATAAAATTGTGAAAAACAGAGCTTGTACATTTTCACGCATACAACCGTACGGATCATTAAATATATATCAAAAGTCATCATTAAATATATTTTAAAAATAGCAATCAGATGATTTTTTATTTCCAAAAAACAATGCACGTCTTCTTAAAATGTGGAAAAATAGAGGTTGTCAGTTTCACACAAAAGAGGAGTGTAGCAGGTGTGTCGGTTATTGTTTGTCCTTCTATAGAAATAGGTGATACAACCAGTAGAAAACGCATCCCTGTGTACATTTCTGAAGAACTGTCAAGTAAAATGTCATTCTGACATCTGTATTTAGTTTTGACATTTAATAAATGCATGATTAAATATCTACATAGAAATATGAGGAAAGCAATAACGTTGTACTGTACCATATTTCTATGCTGCCTCAAATTTCCTGCACACTCCCCGAAATTCTTTCTCAAGATTTTTTTTCTTTTACCTATAGGTGGATTAGGAGGACATCTAATTAGACGAAACGCGTCCGGTCGAGTTCTGCCATCACCATTGTCCTTTCCATGTCCTTTTAATCGTTTATTACATCTGACATGTGAGCGTTCAATTTTTTTTTACCTTCTTTTATTAAAAACGCTTTCAAAAACGTAATCCCACTATGTGGAACCTTCTTTCCATTACGTTTCACTGTACTTGGCGTCTTCAGGAAGTGTATTTATCGCATGTTCATCATTTGCAAAAATTGCACAAGTAACGCATGTTTGAATAGCACATTGTGAGCGGCAACACCTTTATCCATTGTTGTGTATAATATCAGTACCTTACCTTTTGGCGACATGAATCTGCACAGACACACTTCCAAATTTTGTGGAAAGTTTTTCCAGAAGAGTTGAGGCTGTTCTGGCCACGAAGGGTGTAGGGTGGGGGGGGGGGGGTGGTTGCAAAACAGAATGGAGAAATTCTTTAGCTATGTGCTTAACAAAAACAGATATTGGAAAGAAACGGTTCCTCCTTGTGGTACCAAGTGGAATTTATTAGGCAAAGTTATTAGAGTTCACTAAATAGAAAGAAATCTGTGCATAAATATTTTTTTTCTAAAATAAAAGCAACAGCAAAATGCAGACAACAGTGAGGATGCAGAAACTGTTGATATTGCCTCCACTAGTACAGATATAGTCAATGTTGGTTGACAGACCACTGACTTTGTAAGATTGGCTTTTGAGATCGCAGATGCTTTTAGTGGCACATCCACGGAGGGCCATAGGTTGGGAACCTGTAGAAAAATAGAAAAAAAATGCAACTAAGGACATACAATAGAGATTCCTGTATCTATGAATATCTGTGAATATTATGGGAGAATTAGATGATGATGTATCAAATGTACTAATGCTGATACCATTTGCAATGGTGATTTGACCTTGGTTTAAATTTATTTAGTTTCTTCTTTTGTTTTTTTGTTTTTTTGTTTTATTGGTTGCTTCTGTTGTTGTTTATTTGTTATAAAAAAAAAAATATTTAAATAAAAAAAAAGGACATATGATAGATAAAATATTACTGTCTAAGGCAGGGGTGCTCAACCTTTTGAAGAGCGAGGGCCACTTAAAGTGTGTAAGAGAACTGTTAGTGCCCGCACTCGCACATGTGCGCGCACAGGCGCACACACGTGCGTGCATCAATGCGCATGCGCGTGCGCGGCGGACTACGTGTGCGCGCAGGAGCACGCACACAATGCCTATTGGCGCCAGACGGCCTATTTAAAGAAGTGCTCTGACCCCAGATGGTTGCTGACTGATCTTCAGCTTGTCCTGAATCCTGCTGTTTCCTGCCTGATACCTACTGATGAACCTGGCCTGCCTTGACCCTGCTCCTGGATCCTGCTCTGACTCTGACTACCGGTTTCTGATCCTGGCTATCCCCTGGACTCCGCTTCTGTCTGATGCTTGGTACCGCACCATCCGCCTGTTACCAGACCCGGATACAGTGTGGTTTTCCCACACTGCGGGTACTGCGGCTTTTCTGTGGGTTAGCTGCACTAAGCCACAGATTTCTATTACATCTTGGTTGGCATGGTGCACTTTCTGAAAGTGCACCAAAACTCTGTCATTTTCCTCTTCTAGCTTCTGCTGGCAGTGCTTTCTAGGGTGCTAGAAAAGTCTCAGGAAAGTGGACCTAGTATCACTCCACCTGGGACAGGAGTCAGTGCTACAGAGGAAGCATTGGCTTATGCGTTTCCTGCCCCCTCCATGGCTGGCTGCTTCCTCGGGTGCCGACATCGGCTCAATGCACTCTGATGCTCTGTGATGGCTGGTTAGCAACCCATAGATCACCATCTGGGCTTGCTGACCCCCAATCCCAGTACATGGGCATGCGCTTTCCTGGTTTGGGGTCGTGGTGGGCCCCTTTAGTGGGCTCCATGGGCCACAGGTTGAGCACCCCTGGTCTAAAAGGTGTAAGGACAGGGGTGCAGAGGCTGCAAATGTTTCAGAACCTATGAAGTTTTGGTGCAATATATAAAAGTTCTCTCCTATTTTTCTGTTCATGGAATGGTATGGCCATTTGGAACTGTTATGCCGCATACACACGAGCGGAATGTCCAACAGAAAAAGTCAGACGGGAGCTTTTCATCGTATATTACGATCGTGTGTGTGCCTCAGCTTTTCTTTTTGAAAATACGGACCTAGAAATGGAACATGTTCTAAATATTTCAGACGGAACCAATTCCTATCAGGAAAACCTCTCGTCTGTATGCTGTTCCGACGGACACAAAAACGACGCATGCTCTGAAGCAAGTACGAGATGGAGGCTATTGGCTACTGGCTATTGAACTTCCTTTTTCTAGTCCCGTCGTACGTGTTGTACGTCACCGCGTTCTAGACGGTCGGACTTTGGTGTGATCGTGTGTAGGCAAGACAGTTTCAGCGAATTTCCGTCGGAACTCTGTCGGAAAAACCTATTACCTTTTGTACCACCTCCCCCTCCCTTTATATTGTAAGTTCCAAGAGCAGGTGCCTCCTATTCCTTCTGTAGTGAACTGTATTGTAATTGTACTGTCCCCCTTTATACTGTATTGAAAAATGCTGCATAAACTGTTGGCGCTATATAAATCCTGTATTAAAATAATAATAACTTTCACTTAATCTGGTATTAAAAACCATTTGCTGACCGCCCACTGTATATATACGTCATTTTTTTGAAGAGGGATATCTCGGTAACAGCAGCAGCTGCTGCCACAACCGAGGTATCCATCTTTAAAGTGGGCGGTTCTGTCTACGATAATGGTGGTCTCTGCAGCAGGTTCACCGCGAGATCACCGTTATCGGCGGCGGGAGAGGTGCCACCCCCCTCCCGCCGCTCTCCCGCGCCTTCCGCCGCTTACCGGAGCCGTCGGCAGCGGCGGAGGAGATCGGGTCCTTCTACGTGATGGGTATAGAGACGAGTGAGGCTAAGATGGCCCCCACCCGTCTCTATACCATAGGAGGGCGGAAGCGACGCCAAAACGTCACTTCCGCCCATACGTCTTAAAGGCACATTTTTCAAATGTCATTTTTTTTAAATTACATTTTTTTTATTGCATTTAAGTCCAAATATGAGATCTGAGGACTTTTTGACCCCAGATCTCATATTTAAGAGGACCTGTCATGCTTTTTTCTATTACAAGGGAGGTTTACATTCCTTGTAATAGGAATAAAAATGATCCATTTTTTTTAAAAACAGTGTAAAAATTAATAAATTCAAGTAAAATAAATAATAATATTTTTTTTTTTCAAAACACCCTGTCCTGACGAGCTTGCGCGCAGAAGCAAACGCATACGTGAGTAGCGCCCGCATATGAAAACAGTAGTCAAACCACACATGTGAGGTATCACCGCGATCGGTAGAGTGAGAAAAATAATTCTAGCCTTAGACCTCCTCTGTAACTCAAAAGATGCAACCAGTAGAATTTTTTAAATGTCGCTTATGGAGATTTTTGAGGGTAAAAGTTTGACGCCATTCCACGAGCGGGCGCAATTTTGAAGCATGACATGTTGGGTATCAATTTACTCAGCGTAACATTATCTTTCACAATATAAAAAAAATTTGGGCTAATTTTAACTGTTGTCTTATTTTTTTATTCAAAAAGGTGATTTTTTTTCCAAAAAAAGTGCGCTTGTAAGACCGCTGCGCAAATACAGTGAGAAAAAAAGTATTGCAATGACCGCCATTTTATTCTCTAGGGTGTTAGAAAAAAATATATATAATGTTTGGGGGTTCTAAGTAATTTTCTAGCAAAAAAAAAAAATTTTTTAAACATGAAAACACAGAATCTGAAAAACAGGCTTGGTCCTTAAGTGGTTTATGGTCTGGGAGTGATATGATTATGAGAACACATTTATTGATTAGCAGTATACTCTAATATTTACCTGATTGTGTTTCACTCCGCAGAAGACACATGGTCTCATTGCCCGTGCACTGAATGTTGGATAAACTGTAGCACCAGGTGGAATAAGAAGAAATGCAACTTCTACATCTCAACCCATTGGACACTGAGCTGTCTGCTGGTACTTATAGAAGGAAAAATTATTTGAAAAATAGTAACAACTAAATTATATAAGAACATTTTTTATTTTAGAAAAAATAACAAATTATTAAAAACGCAGCAATTGGCAAGTACAAATCAACAAGATTGTGTGGATACAGCATAGAAGGATAGAATTCCCAACATGTTTCACCCATATATCGGGCTTTTTCAGGGGATGTTGTCCAGCTAGAGGTAAAAGCCTTATATTGAAAAAACATATACATATAATAATTACACCAACAGTTAATTCATAACCATAGTATCACATACATAGTATTTTAATTTTAATTACGGTACATAGCAACCTCAATCTATAAATGTGCATGTCTATTATCAGGGAAGATAATTATTACATTATGCTGCCCTGATAATAGATATGCACATGTATAGATTGAGGTTGCTATGTAATTAAAATTAAAATGCTGTGCCCTTATTCTGTATATTTTTTTGGGGGGTTCTGAAGTTTGGAAGGGTTTTAAAGGAAAGTAAACCTTTAAAGAATGGTTTTAGTATTTATTTTTTATTTTTTACTAAAGGCATTTGAATGGCTAATAACAAATAAATAAAAGATTACATAATAATAATAATAATAATAATAATAATAATAATAATATGTATTTAAATGATATTTGAAGAATGGTTTTCTTATTTTTTGCCATTAAGGGCATTTGAATGGCTTATAACAAATAAATAAACAATTACATAATAATACTACTACTAATAATAATAATAATATGTATTTAAATGATATTTGAAGAATGGGTTTCATATTTTTTTGTCGTTAGGGGCATTTGAATGGCTTATAACAAATAAATAAATTATTAACACAATAATAAGAATAATAAGAATAATTATTAATAAAATAATAATAATAATAAAAATAGTATGATAATTATTATTATTATTATTATTATATTATTATTTTTTAGTATTTCATATTTAAAGCATGGTTTTAGAATTAGTTGCAACTAAAAGGTAATTAATGACTTATAACAAATATATAAATAAATAAATACATAATAATACTAATAATAATAATATAATAGTAATAATAATAATAATAATAACAATAATAATAACATTATTACACATAACATTTAATATTTAATTATCAAATAATAATCATCATATTAATAAATAATAATCATAACAAAGTCATAAGTAAAAAAAATCATGTTGCTCTGCAATAACAATGTATACCTGTATGGCTTTTAATTTTGTCCTTTTTTTTTTTTTTAACCTAGCTACGTGTTAAAGGTTATTTGCACATACCAATGTTTATTCTTCAATTAGGCCTCATGCACATCGGACGTTAAAATAAAGTTATAAAAACGCCAGTAGCTTTGCAGTGAGTTTTTCAATGTTTTTTAACGTTTTTGCAATAGCGTTTTTTAGCGTTTTTCCACATATATATATATATATATTTTTTTTAATGGATCAAAAACTTAAAAAAAGCTGGTGAGCCACGTGTTTTTCGGCATTTATCTGCGTTTTCTGACATTAGAGCATTTTTACAGCTGAAAAACTCCTCTCAGAGCCCAATGCCGCGTACACACGAGAGGACTTTTTCTACAGCAAAGGTCCGACAGAACGAATCCATCGGACAATTCGATCGTGTGTGGGCTCCATCAGACTTAAATCCGACAGACTTTAGAAATAGAACATGTCTTAAAGTGGAAGTAAACCCCCCTATCGTTTTCAGCCAAGGAAGCTGCCATCTTTGCCTCTGTTTAATCTTCAACTGCCACGGTGCTGCACATGTGATCCGTTATGACACCAGCCATTGGATGGTTTGACTGTTTGGTTGAGAGCACAGCCAATGTGCAGTTAGCATTCACGGCATGCCTTTTTTTTTAGACTGTTAAATCGATGGGTTTACTTCCGCTTTAAATTATTCCCGCCGGAACTCCGCTGGACCAAGCTCCTATCGAAAAATCCGCTCGTCTGTGTGCTAGTCCGACGGACAAACAACGACGCTAGGGCAGCTATTGGCTACTGGCTATGAACTTCCTTATTCTAGTCCGGTCGTACGTCATCACGTTCGAATCCGTCAGAATTTAGTGTGATTGTGTGTGGCCAAGTCCGTTCATTCGAAAAGTTAGTCGGAACTCCGTCGAAAGTCGGTCGGACCTAGTCCGTCGAAAAGTCTGCTCTTGTGTACGCGGCATACGTTTTTTTTTTTTTTTTAAAGCCCAAAAACGCCCCAGACAAAAACTGTTAACAGCCTATGTGTGCATGGACACAAAAGATAACACGATGGGGGGTGTATTGTGGCTATGTGAGTGCGCTTCTTTTCTGTTCATTACGGGGAGTTTATTGACTGTAGAAAAAAACGTCTGAAGCCAAAAACAGCTGCTGTAAAAACGTCAAAAAACGTCCAAAAACGTCCAGTGTACGTGAGGCCCTAAAGTTGCTATCCACTTAAAATGAATTGAAGATTAGCCCTCAGGATTTCTTTTGCTTGCAAACCGAAATTGACTGAGTCACACCTAGGCATTTTTAGTGCTTTTTGCATTTTGCAGATTTGCACTACAGAACGTGTTCCATAGGAAACCATGGTAAATGGACCGTAGTGCAAATCTGCAAAAATGCAAAAAGCACTAAAAATGCATAGATGTGACTCTAAAGCCTCATACACACGATCGGACCGTGGACCAACTTTCCCGTGGATTTTTGTCCAAAGGGCGTTGGCCCCAAGTTGGTATTGCATACACACGGCAGGACTTTTTCAGCCAACTTTCACCAAATCACTTGTTTTTTCTGCTCTTTACCGCCACCTTTGGTCAACTTCTGTATTGTTGTCTGATCTTTTGCATTGGTTCTGCATTGGTTTGTACAAAAGTCCGTTGGTTTTGTGTACACACGGTCGGACTTTGGTCCATCGGACTTTTGTTGGCAGAAAGTTGGTCCGTTCGCACAGCCAACAAAAGTCCGATGAAACCTTGAAAAAGTCGGTCCGATGGAGCGTACACACGGTCGGATGTTGGTCCAAAACAGCTAATTTGCATGTTGGTTGTCAAAAAGTCCGATCGTGTGTACGGGCCTTAATTATGTCTTTTCTGTATGCTTGAGTAATGATTGAGTGTTTTATTTTACAATAATGTGCTGTGCAGAGATAGTAAAACTACTTACAAGAAGGCAAATTTGGTATGCAGTTGTCAGTAGAGCAGCATGATGAAGCCATCTTAATGTTCGATCCGGTGATGCCGATGGTCCCATTGACGTCACACTGGGTTGGAGGTGCACATGTCATTGTATAGGACGTTAAGCTACTGTTACCTGAAAATAAACAAGCAACTGCCAATTCTGTCCTGAAAACGTAATCACGGAATTCAAGAAATGCGTAAAGTGGAACTTTAATCAGAAAATGAAGTCCTCCTAGATCACTTCAGGCTGGCCCCCTTTTGCAGGTATAGCTGTAAAACATTAAAAAATAAGCGCCTATACTGTTTAACCACTTAAGGACTGAGCCTCTTTTTGAGATGTGTTGTTTACAAATTAAAAACAGTTTTTTGCTAGAAAATAACTTAGTTAATAACCCCCAAACATTACATATTTTATTTCTAGCACCCTAGAGAATAAAATGGCGGTCGTTGCAATACTTTCTGTCACACCGTATTTGTGCAGCGGTCTTATTTTCTTTGGAAAAAATACACTTTTTTGAATAAAAAAGAAAACAGTAAAGTTAGCCCAATTTTTTTTTTCTATTGTGAAAGATAATGTTACGCCGAGTAAATTGATACCCAACATGTCACGCTTCAAAATTGCGCCCGCTCGTGGAATGGCGACAAACTTTTACCCTTAAAAATATCCATTGGCGACATTTAAAAAATTATACAGGTTGCATATTTTGAGTTACAGAGGAGGTCTGGGGCTAGAATTATTTATCTCGCTCTACCGATCGCGCGATACCTCACATGTGTGGTTTGAACACCGTTTACATACGCGGGCGCTACTCACGTATGCGTTTGCTCGGTGGGACGGGGAGCGTTTAAAAAAAAATGTTTCTTATTTATTTTTACCTTTTATTTTTTATTTTGACACTGTTCTTTTAAAAAAAAAAATGTGTCACTTTTATTCCTATTACAAGGAATGTAAGAATCCCTTGTAATAGAAAAAAAGCATGACAGGACCTCTTAAATATGAGATCTGGGGGTCAAAAAGACCTCGGATCTCACATTTACACTAAAATGCAATAATAAAAAAATAAAATAAAAATTGTCATTTAAAAAAAAAAAAGACTTCGGATCTCATATTTACACTAAAATGCAATGGTATGGAGACCGGTATAGGCCATCTTCCCCTCACTCGTCTCCATGCCCAGCAAGGGTGAAGATCCGATAGCGTCCGCCGCTGCCGACGGCTCTGGTAAAGGGGCAGAGGGCACCGGAGCGCGGCGGGAGGGGGGGCCCTCTCCCGCCACCGATAAAAGTGATCTTGTGGCAAATCCGAGACCACTTTTATCGGAAAGCGGACCGCCGCCCGAAGAAGAGGATACCGGGGTTATTGAATATTCCTCTTCAAAGTTAAGACGTATATCGGTGTGCGGCGGTCCGTAAGTGGTTAAAACACAGTAAAGCACTGTCTCACCCTGCTCTGCACATGCTCAGTTGCTCTTAAGCACTGATAAATTTGTAAAGGCCAATCTGCTGACAACTTTAAAGCAGAGTTAAACCCTCATATCCTCTACAACCAAGGAAGCTGCTTCTGTTGGATCTGCAACTGCCATGATGCTGCATATGTAATCAGTTATCACAACAGTTTGGTTGAGGACACAAGCCAATGTGACAGTTAACAATCCCGGCATTCCAGGAATGTAACCGTTTTTTGAAACCTTTAAATCGACGGGTTTAGTTCTGCTTTATGATTTACTGCAGTTCAGGGGCTCTGGGCTTCAACAAAATGGCCGCCTCCTGCAAGAAGAAACAGGAACAATGCTAGAGGCAATTTAAAGCACACACTCATTTTTACATAACCATTGAAAATATTTGAATAGTACAGAGGTACATATGAGTCTATGAGCCAGATATAGTCACATAGGTAGGCCACAACAGAACAGCAATAAAACATGTTTAACCACTTCAGCCCCGGACCAATTTGCAGCCAAAGGACCAGGCCCCTTTTTGCGATTCGGCACTGCGTCGCTTTAACTGACAATTGCGCGGTCGTGCGCCGTGGCTCCCAAACAAAATTGATGTCCTTTTTTCCCACAAATAGAGCTTTCTTTTGGTGGTATTTGATCGCCCCTGCAGTTTTTATTTTTTGCGCTATAAACAAAAATAGAGCGACAGTTTTGAAAAAAAATCAATATTTTTTACTTTTTGCTATAATAAATATCCCCAAAAAATATATAAAAAATCTTTTTTTTTTCTCAGTTTAGGCCGATACGTATTCTTCTACATATTTTTGATAAAAAAAATCGCAATTAGCGATTATTGATTAGTTTGCGCAAAAGTTATAGCGTTTACAAAATTGGGGATAGTTGTATAGCATTTTTATTAATATTTTTTTTTTTTTACTAGTAATGGCGTCGATCAGCGATTTTTTTTGTGACTGCGACATTATGGCGGACACATCGGACATTTTTGACACATTTTTGGGACCATTGACATTGATACAGTAATCAGTGCTATTTAAATGCACTGATTCCTATGTAAATGACACTGGCAGTGAAGGAGTTAACCACTAGGGGGCGGGGAGGGGTTAAGTGTGTGTGTGTTTTTTTTTTACTGTAGGGGGGCGTGGCTTTGCATCTGACGTCACTGATCGGCTTTCCCTATGACAGGGAACAGACGATCAGTGACAGTGTCACTAGGAAGCACGGGGAGAGGTTTGTTTACACAGACCTCTCCCCGTTCTTCAGCTCTGTGACCCGATCGTGGGACACCAGCGGCGATCGGGTCCGCTGGTCCCGCGGTCACGGAGCTCAGGACCGGGTAGTGAGCCCAGCCGTGGGCGGCGCGCGCGCGACCCACGACTGGGCTCTTAAAGGGCCACGTACAGGTACGTGCTTGTGCCCAGCCGTGCCATTCTGCCGACGTATATCGGCGTGAGGCGGTCCTTAAGTGGTTCAACATCTCTAAATATCAAGCATATTCTCCATTGGGGGTAATGGTGCTTAGATGTAAATACCCTAGGAGAGGGAGAGAAGAGCTACAGAATAAAAAAACTAAAAAGAATGGGGAAAGCACACACTAATTTTGGTGGCATTATTATTAATGTGGAATTTGTGCTCCTTGCTAAAGAACATTTGTTTTTTTATCAAGTTATTATGGTTAAAGTAAAACCTTCAAGGGGTGGCAAAGAGAAAGTACTTATCTTACCCAAATGTTGTCTGAAACACTGAACACTTACACTTCTTGTACACAACACAAGAGAGATATGATGTTCTGATAGAAATATGCTGCACTTGGAGGCACAGGGATCCTCACAGGAGTGTAGTCAAAAAGAGGAGGGAGGGGCCATATTAATCAGGGGTGGGTCAAAAGATAGCCCGATAACAGGCTAAAGGGGTGATTTGTCCATCTTAATTGGAGATAAAGGTAATGGAGCAAACACATTGAGTTTCATGTTGAAAGATAACTTACCTATAGTTTGTATCGTGTATATAACCGTACACAGAGAGCCCGAAGAACAAGAAACGCTGGAACCTGTGCAGGAGGTGGATGTTTCAGAGGAACATTGTATGCAGGAGAGCGAGTAGCCTAAAATGAGATAAATTATGTTTACAGTTTAAACATCTTACAGACTGGAAGATTTCCCCCCCTCAATGACCAGGCTATTTGACCACTTCAGCCCCGAAGGATTTACCCCCTTCCTGACCAGAGCGTTTTTTGCGATTCGGCACTGCGTCGCTTTAACTGACAATTGCGCAGTCGTGCGATGTGGCTCCAAACCAAAACCGATGTCCTTTTTTTCCTACAAATAGAGCTTTCTTTTGGTGGTATTTGATCACCTCTGTGTTTTTTATTTTTTACGCTATAAACAAAAAAACAGCGACAAATTTTGAAAAAAACACATTATTTTTTACTTTTTGCTATAATAAAAATATCCCCAAAAATATATAAAAAAAAACATTTTTTTTTTTCCTCAGTTTAGGCCGATATATATTCTTCTACATATTTTTGGTAAAAAAATCGCAATAAGCGTATATTGATTGGTTTGCGCAAAAGTTATAGCATCTACAAAATATGGGATAGATTTATGGCATTTTTATTTTTATTTTTATTTTTACTAGTAATGGTAAAGATCTGCGATTTTTAGCGGGAGTGCGACATTGCGGCGGACAAATTAGACACTTTTGCTAATTTTTTGGGACCATTGACATCTATACAGCGATCAGTGCTGATTACTGATTACTGTATAAATGTCACTGGCAGGGAAGGGGTTAACACATGGGGGCTATCAAGGGGTTAAATGTGTTTCCTGGGAGGTGTTTCTAACTGTGGGGGGAGGGGACTGACTGGAGGAGGAGAGAGATCGCTGTTCCTAATCACTAGGAACAGCAGACCTCTCTTTCCTCCCCTGTCAGAATGGGGATCTGTGTATTTTTTCTATATTGTGAAAGATAATGTTATGCAGAGTAAATTGATACCCAACATGTCACGCTTCAATATGCGTGGAATGGTGACAAACTTTGGCACTTCAAAATCTCCATTGGCGACGTTTAAAAATGTCTACAGGTTACCAGTTATGAGTTACAGAGGAGGTCTCATGCTAGAATTATTGCTCTCGCTCTAACGATCACGGCAATACCTTAAATGTGTGGTTTTAACACCATTTTTTATTTATTTTTTATTTATTTTTTATTACTTATTTTACCTTTTATTTTTTTATTTTTACACTCTCCTTTTAAAAAAAAAATTAAAATTGAGTGACTTTTATTCCTATTACAAGGAATATAAACATCTCTTGTAATAGAAAAAAAAAGCATGACAGGTCCTCTTAATTGTGAGATCTGGGGGTCAAAAAGACCTCAGATCTCATATTTACACTAAAATGCAATAAAAAAATGCAATAGAAAATGAAATGTCATTTGCAGAAAAAAAAAAAATCCCCTTTATGAGCATTGGGCGGAAGTGAGGTTTGACATCGCTTCCACCCTCCAATGCTATGGAGCCGAGCGGGAGCCATCTATCCCTCACTTAGGCCCCTTTCACACTGGGGCGGGGAGCCGCGGTGACGGTAAAGCAGCGCTATATTTAGCGCTGCTTTACCGTCGTTTTAACCGCGGTATTCGGCCGCTCGCGGTGCGGTTTTACCGCCGAAAAAGGGTTAAACACCCCCGCAGAGCGCCGCCGTAGCGGCGCTTTGCGGCGGTATTGCCGCGGTTTTACCGCGGTTTCCCATTCAAATCAATGGGAAGGAGCGGTATAGGAGCGGTGAACACACCGCTCCTATACCGCTCCAAAGATGCTGCTAGCAGGACTTTTTTTGCCGTCCTGCTGGCGCACCGCTCCAGTGTGAAAGCCCGCCGGCTTTCACACTGGAGTTAAAGGGGCCGGATTTTTTCAGGCGGTGAACAGGCGCTATTTTTAGCGCTGTACCGCATGAAAAACGCCCCGGTGTGAAAGGGGCCTTAGCATCCAGGCAGTGAGGGGAATGGACGAGATCGTCTCCGCCGCTACCGACTGCTCCAGTAAGCGGCAGAGACGAGCGGAGCGGGAGGGGGGCCTTCTCCTTCTCCTGCCGCCGCAGAGACCACTTTTATTTTAAAGAGAAAGGCACGCTGTTCCTGAAAATACCAGGGTTATGGCAGCTAGCTGCTGCCATAACAATGGTATTTAGCGTCAAATTACCAATGTACAGGTAGGGCGATTTGCGCGCAGTGGATAATTCGAGTTATTCCTGCAGAAACTTGGTTCATCCAGAGATATGCATATATTTGTCCTGTCTACCATTATCGTTGAGAGTGAAAGTAAAAGAAAATCCAAAATGTTGGGTAGTCCCCAGAAAATTAATAGAGGGGAAATCTTCCAAGGAGGAAAGTAGTTCTGGGGGTCCCCAAGCAACCCCCTTAATTTGCAGGGATTTCCTTTCACTTCCTGTTTTGGCTATGAGACAGGAAGTGAAGGTAAATCTCCCCAATGGGACACAGACAAAAAAAGTATCAAAAGCGTCCAATCTGTCCGCCGCAGTCAAGCTAAAAATCGCAGATCACCGCCATTACTACAAAAAAATTTATAAATATAAAAAATAATAAATATATCCCCTATCTTGAAGACGCTGTAACTTTTGCGCAAACCAATCAATATACGCTTATCGCAAATTTTAACCGCTTCAATACCCGGCCATAGTCATATGACGCCCACAAGGTGGATCTACCATCCTGGGTGGGCGTCATATGACGTCCTCGGATTCCCGGCCGCCTGGGGGGCGCGCGCGCGCGCCCCGCGGCATCGCTCGGGACCCGGTGCGAGTGCCCGGCGGCCGCGATGTCCGCCGGGCACCCGCGATTGCCCGTTAAAACAACGGGACCGGGCGGGACCGTGGAGCTGTGTGTGTAAACACACAGCTCCACGTCCTGTCAGCGGGGAGGAGACCGATCATGTGATCCCAGTACGGAGGATCACATGATCGGTCTCCTCCCCTTAAGTCCCCTCCCCCTACAGTTAGAATCACTCCTATTAGGGACACACATTAACCCCTCCAGCGCCCCCTAGTGTTAACCCCTTCCCTGACAGTCACATTTACACAGTAATCATTGCAATTTTATAGCAACGATCGCTGTGTAAATGTGAATGGTTCCAAAAATGTGTCAAAAGTGTCCGAAGTGTCCGCCGCAATGTCGCAGTCACGAAAAAAAAATCGCAGATCCCCGCCATTACTAGTAAAAAAAATAAAAATAAAAATTCAATAAATCTATCCCCTATTTTGTAGACGCTATAACTTTTGCACAAACCGATCAATATACGCTTATTGCGATTTTTTTTTACCAAAAATATGTAGAAGAATACGTATCGGCCTAAACTGAGGAAAAAAAAAATAGTTTTTTTTTTTTAAAAAATTGGATATTTATTATAGCAAAAAGTAAAAAATATTGTGTTTTTTTTCAAAATTGTCGCTCTTCTTTTGTTTATAGCGCAAAAAATAAAAACCGCAGGGGCGATCAAATACCACCAAAAGAAAGCTCTATTTTCTATTTTGAAAGGACGTCAATTTTGTTTGGGTGTAACGTCGCACGACCGCGCAATTGTTAGTTAAAGCGACGCAGTGCCGAATCGCAAAAAGTGCTCTGGTAAGGAAGGGTGTTTAAAAGCCCTGTATTGAAGTGGTTAAAATCAAAAATATGTAGAAGAATACGTATTAGCCTAAACTGATGAAGATTTTTTTTTTTTTTGGGGGGGGGGGGGGGGGGGGGGGGGGGCATATGTATTATAGCAAAAAGTAAAAAATATATATATATATTTTTTTAATTGTCGCTCTTTTTATGTTTATGACAATGTAGACCAACGTAGAGCCCATAAGCCTGAACTGGAAGCCAAAGGACAGTCCATTGCCGGAGTGTAGGAGAGGAAAGAAGACAGCCGGCTGCCAGGGGAGTGGAAAAAGTACTTTTTGTGTCCCCCCCGCAACCATAAACCACCATTTTTTGTTCTCTCCAGAGATGGGCTGTAAATCATTCCAGGTACATAAAGGCAAATCTGTTCAAAGTCTAATGCCCCGTACACACGAGCGGATTTTCCGTCGGAATTCCGCTCAAGCTTGGCTTGCATACACACGGTCACACAAAAGTTTGCTGAACTTTTGACCGTCAAGAACGCAGTGACGTACAACACAACGACGAGCCGAGAAAATTAAGTTCAATGCTTCCGAGCATGCTTCAAATTGTTTCCGAGCATGCGTAGGAATTTTGCACGTCGGAATTGGTACAGACAATCAGAATTTCGACTGAAAAATTGAGAACCTGCTCTCAATCTTTTGCTGGTGGGAATTCGGCCAGCAAAAGTCCGATGGAGCATACACACGGTTGCATTTTCCGGCCAAAAGCTCTCATCGGTCTTTTGCTGGCTGAATTTCCGATCGTCTGTACGCGGCATCAAAGTTTTTTTTCTGTAGAAAGCAGCCATAATGCCGGCCATACACGGTTCGAATTTCGAAAGAATTTTCTTTCGAAAATCGTATCTAAGAATTTTCGTATGAATTTTGCACCATTAGTGGGCTGCAGCGACAGACGATTTTCGTGCTGAAATCAAATTTGAGGAATCGGACATGTTGGAAATTTTTGGAAAAACTAACGATTTTCGAATCAATGATGGGAGAATCGTGCGAGAAATGTAATAAGAAAAGAAAATTCCCGACCACAAAATTTTTTTTTCTGTAGCAACACGAGGCTTGGTTGGCCAAATTTCGAAAATCAATGGTGGCACAATCGGATCACAAAAAAAAAGAATTTTCTGATTTTAAAAAGAAAATTTGTTCGAAATTCGACCATGTATGGCCTGCTTAAGTCAGAGTTGTAAAGTCTTTCAGCAAGCTTCAGAGATGGACACTAGACATGTGCAATTCGTTTATTTTTTTTCGTTTTTCGTATTTTTTTCGTTATTTTCGTTCGTTCGTTTTCGTACGAATGAACGAATCATTCGAAACGTACGAATCCGAATAACGAATCGTAACGAATCGTTCAAATCGTACGAATCCGATTAACGAATCATTCGAATCGAACGAATCCGAAAAACAACGAAAATCCCCAAAAAAAAAATTAGAAACAACGAATGTACTAATGAAGAAAATCCGAAAAACGAAAACGAACGAAAAAATTCGTACATTCGTAACTTTATTTTTTTGTTGAATTGGTAATTTTCCGTGTCCCTTACAATGGTGCTGCTAAACGTGCTTTGAATGGATTGAACCAAAAAATTCGTACATTCGTAACTTTTTTTTAGATTCGTAACTTTTTTTTTTTCGATTCGTAACTTTTTTTTTTCGATTCGTTTTTTTATTTTTTTTTTTTCGATTTTTACATTTTCCGTGTCTCTATTGAACCAAAAAATTCGTACATTTGTAACTTTTTTTCGATTCGTAACTTTTTTTTTTTTTTTTCGTAACTTTTTTTTCAATTCGTAACTTTTTTTTTTTTTTTTTTTTCGATTTGTAATTTTCCGTGTCTCTATTGAACCGAAAAATTCGTGCATTCGTAACTTTTTTTTCAATTCGTAACTTTTTTTTTTTTTTTCGATTTGTAATTTTCCGTGTCTCTATTGAACCGAAAAATTCGTGCATTCGTAACTTTTTTTTCGATTCGTAACTTTTTTTTTTTCGATTCGTAAATTATTAAAATGTAATAATAGCATACACATTACATCAAATTATTATTATGTTACGAATGTACGAATAAATACGAATGCGTCCGAAAATTAAACTAACGAAAAAATGAATCAACGAGAAAATAACTCTTACGAATGTACGAATCGTTACGAATACGAACAACGACGACTTATGAATGTTCGAATCATTACGAATCCGATTAACGAATCATTCGAATCGAACGAATCCGAAAAACAACGAAAATCCAAAAAAAACTAATTAGAAACAACGAATGTACTAATGAAGAAAATCCGAAAAACGAAAACGAACGAAAAAATTCGTACATTCGTAACTTTATTTTTTTGTTGAATTCGTAATTTTCCGTGTCCCTTACAATGGTGCTGCTAAACGTGCTTCGAATGGATTGAACAAAAAAATTTGTACATTCGTAACTTTATTTTCGATTCGTAACTTTTTTTTTCGATTCGTAACTTTTTTTTTTCGATTCGTAACTTTTTTTTCAATTCGTAACTTTTTTTTTTTTTTCGATTTGTAATTTTCCGTGTCTCTATTGAACCGAAACATTCGTGCATTCGTAACTTTTTTTTCAATTCGTAACTTTTTTTTTTTTTTTCGATTTGTAATTTTCCGTGTCTCTATTGAACCGAAAAATTCGTGCATTCGTAACTTTTTTTTCGATTCGTAACTTTTTTTTTTTCGATTCGTAACTTTTTTTTTCGATTCGTAAATTATTAAAATGTAATAATAGCATACACATTACATCAAATTATTATTATGTTACGAATGTTACGAATGTACGAATAAATACGAATGCGTCCGAAAATTAAACTAACGAAAAAACGAATCAACGAGAAAATAACTCTTACGAATGTACGAATCGTTACGAATACGAACACCGACGACTTATGAATGTACGAATCGTTACGAATAAGATTAACGAATCATTCGAATCAAACGAATCCGAAAAACAACGAAAATCCAAAAAAAACTAATTAGAAACAACGAATGTACTAATGAAGAAAATCCGAAAAACGAAAACGAACGAAAAAATTCGTACATTCGTAACTTTATTTTTTTGTTGAATTCGTAATTTTCCGTGTCCCTTACAATGGTGCTGCTAAACGTGCTTCGAATGGATTGAACAAAAAAATTTGTACATTCGTAACTTTTTTTTCGATTCGTAACTTTTTTTTCAATTCGTAACTTTTTTTTCGATTCGTAACTTTTTTTTCGATTCGTAACTTTTTTTTCGATTCGTAACTTTTTTTTTCGATTCGTAACTTTTTTTCAATTCGTAACTTTTTTTTTTCTTTCGATTTGTAATTTTCCGTGTCTCTATTGAACCGAAACATTCGTGCATTCGTAACTTTTTTTTCAATTCGTAACTTTATTTTTTTTTTTCGATTTGTAATTTTCCGTGTCTCTATTGAACCGAAAAATTCGTGCATTCGTAACTTTTTTTTCGATTCGTAACTTTTTTTTTTTCGATTCGTAACTTTTTTTTTTGATTCGTAAATTATTAAAATGTAATAATAGCATACACATTACATCAAATTATTATTATGTTACGAATGTTACGAATGTACGAATAAATACGAATGCGTCCGAAAATTAAACTAACGAAAAAACGAATCAACGAGAAAAATAACTCTTACGAATGTACGAATCGTTACGAATACGAACACCGACGACTTATGAATGTACGAATCGTTACGAATAAGATTAACGAATCATTCGAATCAAACGAATCCGAAAAACAACGAAAATCCAAAAAAAACTAATTAGAAACAACGAATGTACTAATGAAGAAAATCCGAAAAACGAAAACGAACGAAAAAAATTCGTACATTCGTAACTTTATTTTTTTGTTGAATTCGTAATTTTCCGTGTCCCTTACAATGGTGCTGCTAAACGTGCTTCGAATGGATTGAACAAAAAAATTTGTACATTCGTAACTTTTTTTTCGATTCGTAACTTTTTTTTCGATTCGTAACTTTTTTTTTCGATTCGTAACTTTTTTTTCAATTCGTAACTTTTTTTTTTTTTCGTAACTTTTTTTTCAATTCGTAACTTTTTTTTTTTTCGTTTGTAATTTTCCGTGTCTCTATTGAACCGAAAAATTCGTGCATTCGTAACTTTTTTTTCAATTCGTAACTTTTTTTTTTTTTTTTCGATTTGTAATTTTCCGTGTCTCTATTGAACCGAAAAATTCGTGCATTCGTAACTTTTTTTTTTTTTCGATTCGTAACTTTTTTTTTTTCGATTCGTAACTTTTTTTTTCGATTCGTAAATTATTAAAATGTAATAATAGCATACACATTACATCAAATTATTATTATGTTACGAATGTTACGAATGTACGAATAAATACAAATGCGTCCGAAAATTAAACTAACGAAAAAACGAATCAACGAAAAAATAACTCTTACGAATGTACGAATCGTTACGAATACGAACACCGACGACTTATGAATGTACGAATCATTACGAATAGGATTAACGAATCATTCGAATCGAACGAATCCGAAAAACAACGAAAATCCCAAAAAAAAAAATTAGAAACAACGAATGTACTAATGAAGAAAATCCGAAAAACGAAAACGAACGAAAAAATTCGTACATTCGTAACTTTATTTTTTTGTTGAATTCGTAATTTTCCGTGTCCCTTACAATGGCGCTGCTAAACGTGCTTTGAATGGATTGAACCAAAAAATTCGTACATTCGTAACTTTTTTTTCGATTCGTAACTTTTTTTTTTTCGATTCGTAACTTTTTTATTTATTTTTTTCGATTTTTACATTTTCCGTGTCTCTATTGAACCAAAAAATTCGTACATTTGTAACTTTTTTTTCGATTCGTACCTTTTTTTTTTTCGATTCGTAACTTTTTTTTCAATTCGTAACTTTTTTTTTTTTTTTTCGATTTGTAATTTTCCGTGTCTCTATTGAACCGAAAAATTCGTGCATTCGTAACTTTTTTTTCAATTCGTAACTTTTTTTTTTTTTTTTTTTTTTCGATTCGTAATTTTCTGTGTCTCTATTGAACCGAAAAATTTGTGCATTCGTAACTTTTTTTTCGATTCGTAACTTTTTTTTTTTCGATTCGTAAATTATTAAAATGTAATAATAGCATACACATTACATCAAATTATTATTATGTTACGAATGTTACGAATGCGTCCGAAAATTAAACTAACGAAAAAACGAATCAACGAAAAAATAACTCTTACGAATGTACGAATCGTTACGAATACGAACAACGACGACTTATGAATGTACGAATTGTTACGAATCCGATTAACGAATCATTCGAATCGAACGAATCCGAAAAACAACGAAAATCCAAAAAAAACTAATTAGAAACAACGAATGTACTAATGAAGAAAATCCGAAAAAAAACGAAAACGAACGAAAAAATTCGTACATTCGTAACTTTTTTTTTTTGTTGAATTCATAATTTTCCGTGTCCCTTACAATGGTGCTGCTAAACGTGCTTCGAATGGATTGAACAAAAAAATTCGTACATTCGTAACTTTTTTTTCGATTCGTAACTTTTTTTTCGATTCGTAACTTTTTTTTTTTCGATTCGTAACTTTTTTTTCAATTCGTAACTTTTTTTTTTTTTTTTCGATTTGTAATTTTCCGTGTCTCTATTGAACCGAAAAATTCGTGCATTCGTAACTTTTTTTTCAATTCGTAACTTTTTTTTTTTTTTTTCGATTTGTAATTTTCCGTGTCTCTATTGAACCGAAAAATTCGTGCATTCGTAACTTTTTTTTTTTTCGATTCGTAACTTTTTTTTTTTTTCGATTCGTAACTTTTTTTTTCGATTTCGTAAATTATTAAAATGTAATAATAGCATACACATTACATCAAATTATTATTATGTTACGAATGTTACGAATGTTACGAATGTTACGAATGTACGAATAAATACGAATGCGTCCGAAAATTCAACTAACGAAAAAACGAATCAACGAGAAAATAACTCTTACGAATGTACGAATTTGGGGTGTTCCCCTCCTTTACAAGTGGCTATCAGGTATGTTTTCTTTGGATTAGTAAGGCTGACTTTTACACAATACCATACTTTGTAGCAATCCACTATATGTCTCTAGATACTGCATACTGGAGATATATTATATACATATATCCTTTTTTTTCATTGATTATTTTCAGCTTATCCTTGTGATGCTGGACTTAATATAGTGTTCTTATCATCCCTTGATATCACCACTTCCCAAAAGGAGACTCACGGGGAGGACCCAACTGGATCTTTAAGGTATACCCAGGGGGCTTTTGAAACTGGAAGCTAATGTCTCTCTATCTATCTTTTACATTACTACTGTTATTAATTACAGGATATCGGCATCACAGATCTGTCCGCAGAATACCACTCTGTTACTGGCCGACTCGGCACACCCCAGCTCCACTACTATTACTCTTTCTTTTCCTACTTTTTTATGTGAGTATTCCTTTTAGATATACATACTTACTTGTCTATACTATATTTATATGGGATTGGTCACCCATTTACTTCATCCCAGAATCCTTAGTGATTCTTTTTTTTTTTTTTTTTGTTTTTTTTTTTTCTCTCTCTTTCTCACTTGCAGCTCATGCCCTGTTTGCTGGCTCTAGATCCCAAACTCGGCGAGTTCTCGACGGTCTTCCTGAGAGACTTACTTTTAGATAAACTATTGGGTACTATAGACATATACCAGTTCCTACCTTTCCAACAAGAAGTGTAAGGTAGGCAATTCCTATATACCCATCTGAACCATTTATATCTATATTGATACTAATATTACATATATTTGAACACATAACACTTGCCTATCCACTCATAAATAACCCCCTTGTCTTCTTGATATGTACAACAGATACACGAACCGCTATGCTCTGGTTCTGAAGAAGCTCTAAGCGAAACGCGTCAACCAGCATTGAATCAGCGAGTTTTGTCTAAACATTCTGATCTATCAACAAGCTTTATGTATATGTATGCCTTTGGACTGCAAGGATCCTCACTGTTTTTATATATGATATGTTTTTTGTATACTATGTGTTAATAAAACTATTTAGAATCAATCTTTGGTATTGAGACATACATCCGTTCAGGTACCGTGATAGTCCGATAGGTTGGCTAAAAACCCCCCTTCTTCGTTTTTTTATATCTAAATTCAGGACGAGGTACCCCCCCCCCGAGCTTCTCCACATCTTTCTACGAATGTACGAATCGTTACGAATACGAACACCGACGACTTATGAATGTACGAATCGTTACGAATCCGAACAACGACGACTTATGAATGTACGAATCGTTACAAATCGATGGAAACGAAAAAAACGAAACGAAAAAAAACGATTTTTTTTCGGAAACGAAAAAAACGAAACGAAAATAAACAAATTTTTTTGTTGTGCACATGTCTAATGGACACTTGCTGTCTGTAAAAGCAGTGGTCTCCCTGCAGAGGTCTAACACGCCCCTTACTTAGTTGGAGCTATAGGTCTGATTAAAGTAGGCGCTCTGAAATTGATTAACATTATATTAAAATTAACATTTAGATGTTATTTAAATATTTACAATCTACTTACTCTTTGCTACAAGAGCCAAAAGCACGCCCAGCGGGATTCCAAGAAAGGGTTGCATTGTACAGCTTCCCATAGATCGGTGCAATTTGTCCGAAGTCTCGGTCTTTTCTGAAAAATGTCAGGTAAAATCCTTAATCATATTGTATTTAGTTGCAGGTGTGGAGCAAAACAGGAGGAGACTCTTCATCGCTCTGAAAAGGTTTGAGATGCTATCAATGGGTGTGACAACGACGACTTCTCTAGCTTTCGGAACAGACAAGTGTAAGCAGATATTTCGGTCACGCTAACACATGCATGACATATGTCTGACAGCTGCAAATGTCAGGTTAAGGTACAAATGAATCTAATAAACCATAGGCAATGCTTCTATCTAAGAATCTATGAGGGCTTCATTTAGACATAATCCTGCTCTAAGCACAAAAGCACGTACAAGAATGAACTGTTGGAGGCAGTATATGGTAACAAATCATTATCATATTATTATGCAGTGTAGATTATAGAATATAATCTGAGTGGCTCTATGTTATCATGCACCTCATCCCGCTAAGCGAAATTCAAAATGTAGAGGAATGGGATGGTGCTGCCAACAATTATTTCATAACAAATTAACCACCTGAGACCCAGAGTATGTCATATGACGTCTTTTTGTTCTCAGGGGTATATCTGAATGATGCCTGTAGCTACAGACATCATTCAGATTCCCTGCACCATAAGAACGATCATAGCGGCTGTTCTGCCGCTTGATCGTTCTTACGGGCGGCGGGAGGGGACGACCCCCCCTCCCGCCGCCCTCCGGTGCTTCTACCGACTCACCGCTTCCATCGGTGAGTCGGACTCGGGATCCGCCGGCCCCGGATGATGATCATAGAGATTTCCGGCGGACCAGATGGTCGCCGGAGTCTCTATGATCGTTCGGAGGCCGGGCGCGATGTTATGACGTCACGCCCGGCCTCTGCATTCAAAAAACGGCGCCGCCTCCGCTGGGAAGCGGTGATCGTTTTTTTTTTTTTTTTTTTTTTAGGCTTCCCAGCCTAGAGGTGAGATGTGGGGTCTTATTGACCCCATATCTCACTGTAAATAGGTCCGATTATGTAATATTCCTATTACAAGGGATGTTTACATTCCTTGTAATAGGAATAAAAGTAATCAAATATTTATTTTTTTTGTTTAAAGTTGTTGAACTAAAAAAATAAAGTAAAATGAACAATAAAAAGAAAAAAAAAAATTTTTTTAAAGCGCCCTGTCCCCGCGAGCTCGTACGCAGAAGCGAACGCATACGTAAGTCCCGCCCACATATGAAAACGGTGTTCAAACCACACATGTGAGGTATCGCCGCGAACGTTAGAGCGAGAGCAATAATTCTAGCCCTAGACCTCCTCTGTAACTCAAAATATGTAACCAGTAAAAAATGTTAAAGCTTCGACTATGGGGATTTTTAAATACCAAAGTTTGGCGCCATTCCACAAGCGCATGCAATTTTGAAGCGTGACATGTTGGGTATCTATTTACTCGGCGTATATTCATCTTTCACATTATGCAAAAAAATTGGGCTAACTTTACTGTTTTGTTTTTTTTTAAAGCAGGAAACTGTTTTTTTTCTGAAAAAAACGCGTTCGAAAAATTGCTGCGCAAATACCGTGCGAGATTGCAACGACCGCCATTGTATTCTTTAGGGTCTTTGCTAAAAAAACATATATAATGTTTGGGGGTTCTATGTAATTTTCTAGCAAAAAAAATTTGGAATTTTACATGTAGGAGAGAAATGTCAGAATTGGCCTGGGTCTCAGGTGGTTAAGTAGAAAAATATTTTCTTTATTAAATACAATGACAATGCTTATTCCTGTGTTATTATGTATTATTACTTATGTAAATTATTTTCCTTTTTATGCAAGAGCTGGATTATTGTGGTGGTCCCACACTATCCCCCGAGGAAGCCATCATTGGCGAAACATGTTGGGATTTAACATCCATCTGTGACCATCCATTCCTTTTCCCTTGTGGGTCACCAGAAACCCAATATATGTACCCTGTAAATGCTCTACCATTGATTTTAACCATTTCTATATTTCATGTGTACTTTGATCTTTATCCCTTTGTATTTAATAAAGAAATTTTTTTTTTACTTAATTTGTTATGAAATAGTTGTTGACAGCACTGTTATAATGCCATTCCTCTACATTTTGAATTATTATTCAGTCTTTATATAGTACCAACAATTTGAGCAATGTTTTACATTATAAAGGGAGACAATACAGTTATGCCCCGTACACACGGTCGGATATTCCGATGGAAAAAGTCAGATCGTATTATGTTGTTGGAAAATCCGATCGTGTGTGGGCTCTAGCAAACTTTTTCCGTCGGAATTTCCGATTGTGATTGTGTTTCCGATTGTGTGTAAGTGCCACGCATGCTCAGAAAAAAATTGGAGACGAAAGCTATTGGCTACTGGCCTCTACGTAGTTCCGTTGTACGTTTTCTACGTCACCTCCTTCAGAACGATCGGATTTTCCGACAACTTTGTCCGACCGTGTGTATGCAACACAAGTTTCGGCCAAAATCCGTTGATAAAAATCTGACGGATTTTGTGGTCGGAAAGTCCGACCGTGTGTACAGGGCATTACAATACAATTCAATACAAGCGGATTAGGAAAGCCCTGCTCATAAGAGCTTACAATCTAATAGGGAGGGGCAAATAATGCAAAAAGTCAATAAGTGTGAGGAAAAAGCTGATGAGAGAATTAACAGTTAAGTTGTTAGGTGACGGGAGGATAGGATTCCCTGAAAAGATGAGTTTTGAAGAATCTCATGTCCCTGGATGACGTCCATTGGGATGAAATGCGTTGGACAGAGCTTAGTGACAAAGTAATCATGAATTATATCACAATAGAAATCCTGCCTGCTGGCACATGATTGCAGGGTATAGGACTTAAACATGTTGAAGAACTCTGAAGTGGAAAATGAATGACTTCTTTGGTTTTCTAAAAGAGCATACTTCCGACAGCTTTCTCTGGTTGTCCCCAAGAAAACATAAAAAGAGCAGAATAATAAAAAAATAAAAAAAGGAAAGGAGGGAGCACCGACCTTGTGCATTACCAATGGTAAATTTTATTAAAAGCTATATCAGCAATAATTATACTCACAAACAAGCGTGTAAAAGAGGCTTATCAGTAGGTGAGACTGTGTCTCTGAATGACTGCAACCCGGACCTGAGGGATCAGGAGGAGGGGTCAGATGGCATTCCAAACTCTGACGTGTTTCAAGGGCGTACCCTCTTCCTCAGAGCCAAAGCGATCAATGCTGTCCCCAAGGAAACACTTTCACCAGACATATCTTAGCACTGCTTTTCTTTGAAAGTTCCTCATGATATAGCTCAATATATTTATATATGATTGTTAGAGGTTCTTGTTTATCGCTCTTCCTGTCATGATCCAATGCAGGTGTAGGATCCTCGGATATTTGGTGAATGTAGAATCTCGTTTAAAGTGTTACTGAACCCGGGACCCGCATTCACTGTGTCTGGTCTCCCACAGTGCACAAGGTATGGAGGTGCGTTTATTTTGGTGAATGTGAACTGCTGGGTACCTTTTCTCGTCAACAGTGTATAGCGGCCTTGTGACTTGTATCGGCTCCTAGTGGGACTTGTGGGAGGAGTTTACATTCTCCCCTGATCCTCTGTCTGGACATGCTTGGACGGTGCTGGTTGGCCCTGTGCTGATCCCATGCATTCTTCCGGGAGGGGGGAAGGACTCTCTGGCTGTGCGTTCTCCCCTGATCCTCTGTCTGGACATGCCTGGACGGTGCTGGTTGGCCCTGTGCTGATCACATGCACTCTCCCGGGAGGGGGGAAGGACTCTCTGGCTGTGCGTTCTCCCCTGATCCTCTGTCTGGACAGGCATGGACATGCCTGGATGGTGCTGGTTGGCCCTGTGCTGATCACATGCATTCTTCTGGGAGGGGGGAAGGACTCTCTGGCTGTGCGTTCTCCCCTGATCCTCTGTCTGGACGTGCCTGGACGGTGCTGGTTGGCCCTGTGCTGATCACATGCACTCTCCCGGGAGGGGGAAAGGACTCTCTGGCTGTGCATGTCGGGCTGGGCATGTGCAGCCGGACTCCAGGGGCTCTGTTCTGTCACAATGTGGATTGGGTCAGTTGAGGAAGATTGCACGTCCTTAGTGCACGATGCACAGGATTGGCAATTTGCGGGAACTCTCATAGTGTAAAACTGTATACATCCTTTTTTTATTAAAAAAAGTATATGTAAACACGCACAATGTTAATATATACATGTGCTTAATACAAATACCAATCCTGGGAATCGAGCTGACCATTTCATGATTCCAGTGAGCGTGGTTATCTCACAAGTGTAAGCTCCGCCCTACGCATTTTGTCACGTATCTTAAGTCCTCTTAATTTTAGGTGGTGGTGCACTTTGGTGCTGCAAGTATCTGGATTTACAAGATTCCTCCTATCATCACATTGGTGGATTTGGATTTAGACAGTGGGACTGTTATTGATATTTTTATGTTAACGTTTCATTTTATTATGACACAATATTTGTTTGCATTTTTTTGTTATCGTAATAAGCGATGCAATTTGAACCTATAAAGATGAATTAGTCATGTCCACTCAAGAGAACCTGCAGTTATATGCTTGCCATGTGAGTACCTTTCTTGTGCTTAATGAATGGATTATTTGCTACACTATGGAGTTCCTCTTGTGTGATTTTAGATGCTGAGTATTATTGAGCATTTTATCAATGGAGAACTGGAGGGAGAGATCCATCCAGCTTGTCATTGTTATTGAACGCTGTAAGACCTCCTATAATCTGGGGTCTGAGTTTCTGCTAAGCAGTATATCGGTGTGAAGGTGGTGGAGCACTGGGGATTTTTCAATGAAGATAGCTTAAGATTTTGTCACAGAATACAGAGTGCAAAATCTGGTGCAGCCCTGAATAGAAACCAGCTTCCATGTTTTATTGCCAAAGCTTAATTTAACTGAAGTTAGAAGCTGATTGGCTACCATACACAGCTGCATCAGATTCTGAGTGCTCCAGGTTTAGTAAATCTCCCCCAATGTGCTCACTGTTGATCACTTGGGGATAGTCAGACAGATTGGGGTAGGAAGTTCCAGGGGATGGGGGAGGCTCTAGACAAGTCCTTGAGGCGAGACAAGGGATTTAGAGAGCAGGGTGTCTTGGGAGGAGTAGAGTGGATAATTATCCAATATCCATTTGAATATATTAAAGCATTCAAGACCTGAAGATTGACAAATTGACTCATTCAATTTCCTGTGGCACTCTCAATCCTCAATCAATATACTTTTCACTACTTCAGGAACCTTCTGGGACACCCTAGTTGAGAGAACTGCCTTCAAACATTTGACTTATCCTAAGATTTTCTTAGTTTGGGGTCCAGTGCTCCATCCACTCATTTGCTTGTGGATTTCCCTGCACTGTCCTATGTATTCCACCCTTCTATTCCTACAAGTCCACTGAACAGCAGATGCCTAATCTCAGGGACAATGAATAATATCCTTAGAGAACATGGCTTTGTTTGATAATTTCTCGCCAAAGTTTAGACCAGTTTTTTTTTTTTTTGTGTTTATGTCTGAATAAAAAAAAGAAAAAAAAATTAAATAAAGTTAATCAATCTCATCAGGTGGTGCTGGGAGCTTCTAAAATCATTCTGCAGAATTTACTACTTTAAGTATAAATAATTCTAAATGATGGGTGTTAAAAGATTGCAAGCCTTTATTAGAAAAATTAGACACTTGCAGACAACACATTTCGGCAGTCAAGCTCTCACTTCATCACTGCTGACTGTATCTGAAAAACAACAATACGTGTGTTAAAGCAATTCGATTATCCATTAAATCTGTCTGAGTGATCAACCTTCTTGTGGCAGGTCTAGGAAATCTTTGCCTTCAGATAACATGTTTTGACAAACAGAAGTATAATGCCCCATACGCATGCTCGGAAACAATTTGACTCATGCTCGAAAGCATTGAACTTAATTTTCTCGGCCCGTCATACTGTTGTACGTCACCGCGTTCTTGACGGTCCAAAGTTCAGAGAACTTTTGTGTGACCATGTATATGCAAGCCAAGCTTGAGCGGAATTCCGTTAAAAAAAACATCCAAGTTTTGTACGTGGCATCAGAATAGGTGATGTCATCTGTATTTTCACATACATGTGTCCTAAGAGTGCTGTTTTATGATCTATCAATGTTTGTGAGTTCCATTCTAAAGAGGTTCTCAAGCAAGGCTATTTTTTACCTTAATGTATTCCCTGCATTAACCGCTTCCCGACCGCCTCATGTAGATATACGTCAACACAATGGCACGGGCAGGCAAAAGCACGTACCTGTACGTCCCCTTTAATTTGCCTGCCCGGGGGGCGCGCGCGCGCCCCGGTCGGTAGCTCCGTGACCACGGCCGCGGGACCAGCGGACCCGATCGCCGCTGGTATCCTGCGATCGGGTTACGGAGCTGAAGAACGGGGAGAGGTCTATGTAAACAAACCTCTCCCCGCGCTTCCTACACTGACTGTCAGTGATCGGCGGTTCCCTGTCATCGAGAACGCCGATCAATGACGTCAGACGTACAGCCACGCCCCCCTACTGTAAAAAAAAAACACAACACGTCACACTGACTCCTCCCCGCCCCCTAGTGGTTAACCCCCTAACTACAACTGTCATTTACATAGGAATCAGTGCTATTTAAATAGCAGTGATTGCTGTATAAATGACAAATGTCCCAAAAATGTGTCAAAAATGTCCGATGTGTCCGCCAAAATGTCGCAGTCACAATAAAAATCGCTGATCGCCACCATTACTAATAAAAAAAAAAAATATTAATAAAAATGCTATAAAACTATCCCCTATTTTGTAAACGCTATAACTTTTGCGCAAACTAATCAATAATCGCTAATTGTGATTTTTTTTACCAAAAATATGTAGAAGAATACCTATCGGCCTAAACTGAGGAAAAAAAATGTTTTTTTATATATTTTTTGGGGATATTTATTATAGCAAAAAGTAAAAAATATTGCATTTTTTTCAAAATTGTCGCTCTATTTTTGTTTATAGCGCAAAAAATAAAAACCGCAGGGGCGATCAAATACCACCAAAAGAAAGCTCTATTTGTGGGAAAAAAAGGACGCCAATTTTGTTTTGGAGCCACGTCGCATGACCGCGCAATTCTTAGTTAAAGCGACGCAGTGCCGAATTGCAAAAAGGGGCCTGGTCCTTTGGCTGCCAATTGGTCCGGGGCTGAAGTGGTTAAAGAGGTTTTAAACCTAAGAAGAAAAAACAAAAAGGTTTTCCCGTTCCTTTACAGCAGGTTAAACAGCATAGTGCTGGTGTTGTCTAATTTGTCCTTTTCTGTGCTGTTAATACCTGATTGATCCTGCCTGATCCTGTGTCCCCTATGTGAACTGACCACGGTAATCATGGCTGCTAAACCATGATACTGTGGTCAGTTTACATCCCTCCATCATTCCACTGTGTTAAAGCCCCTCCTCTCTCTCTCCCCTCTCCCCCTCCCTCCCTGCCTGTCAGTTCCTAGTGTGTGAGCGATCTCCAAACCCACCCCTCTCCCCCTCCATTATTTTGTGTGGCAGTAAAGTCAGTGAATAGCATTACTGCCAGCCCCTCTGTTTTAGCAAGGTATAACACATAAATGTTTTTTTTTTTAAATAATGCCGCTAAATACTATATTTCAGAGCCCCGCTGTGCTGTCATGTGTCCTCCCGCTGCTCTCGTCCCCTGAACTAAGGACTACAGAGGGAGAGGCTAAACGGACAACACAGCGCTCAGGTAACCTTCTGGCTGACGTCAGGGAGGAATCTAAGCCCCTCCCACTGTAGTCCCTAGATCGGAGGAGGAGAGCGGTGGGAGGTCACTTTATGGTAAAAAAAAATGTCCCAGCATTTTGTATTGCCCCCTCAACCCCCCTATATGCTCACCTGAGTCTTGACTTGATATAGCACTGTGCCCCTCTCTAGTGGCCCTCTCCTCTCTTTCTAAATTCTGATAACAGAGAGGGAGCAGTTGGGAGCCATTGGCTCCTGCTGCTGTCAATCAAATTCTGCAAGCAGAGAGTGGGAGCGGGGGCCGAACCACGCTTCGTGTGTCTATGGACTCACACAGCCAAGCTTGGGAGCAACCCCGAATGTGTGCCCCCCATAGCAAGTAGCTTCCTATGGTGGCGCACAGAGAAGAGGAGGAGCCAAGTGGGCCAGAGGAGGACTCCATAAGAGAAGGTTTGTGGGCCACTATGTGCAATACCACTGCACAGAGCAGGTAAGTATAACATGTTTGTTATTATTTTTTATATCTTAGCCTTTACAGCCACTTTAAGTTGTGCCTCAAAAAAATAAATAATTGTTCTATTAATACCAAAAGTGTGTTATATTGTTACAATTTGAAAGAAAGAAAAAAAATGTATGCAGCTTGCAAAAACGAATATTTTTATTTTTAAGAAGCTGAACTCCAACTTTCTACAGCCCCCCCCCCCCCCCCTTTGATGCCTCAGTCAGGATCCTTGCCTAAGAGGAGGGTCCATGACAGCTTGGGCTCATGGGAAGTAGGTTGGATGATGATGGTCCTTATTCAAGCAGAAGAATTATATCAACAGAATAATTGAGTAAACCTTCTGTGGTGGGGAAGCTATTGATTAAAGGTGAGTATGGCAGAGAAAACTGTTCTTTTGCACATGGGCACATGCTTTTTTCTATTGAAGTAATCAAAATAATTGTTCACAATACAAATTGTAATTTCAAGAATAAAAGACAAATGATAGACAGGAGGTAGAAGTGAGTTTGGAGACCCATAGTGCTTCCACTAGTGCAGCGGAACCGAACGTCTGTTAATATTCCGTTGTGGCTGTAACAAAGGTTGCCGAGATCGCAGATGCTTTTTGTGGTGCAACCACGATACGCTGTTGACCGTGGTACAGCTTCTGAAAAAAATCAAAATATAAATTATTCAATTGTGAAATGTATTCTTAAACAATTCTTCAAAACCTAGAAATAGGTAAATAGAAACAGAATAAGATTTGTACTGGCCACAGAATCTTGTGGCACAGAACCACAGTTTTTTGTAAAAAAAAAAGTTTTAACTTAAAAATGTTTTTGTTTTAATAAATTGCTTATTTGAAAAATGTTGTGAAGGTAATCTTATAGATTGTTTGTATGCATGTATATGGTTATTCTGGTTAGGGATTGTATCCACAAATTCAATGTGCCCATATTTCAAATGCCGCGCACACACGGTCGGAATTTCCGATGGAAACAGTCTGATGGGAGCTTTTCATCGGATTTTCCGACCGTGTATATGCCCATCAGTCTTTTTCTGTCGGAATTTCCATCGGACTTTGGATTGAGAACCTGTTCTTAATTTTTCCGACGGAAAACCTTTCTATCGGATTTTCCGATCGTGTGTAGGCAATTCCGACACGAAAAATTCTGACGCATGCTCGGAAACAATTTGACGCATGCTCGGAAGCATTAAACTTCCCTTTTATAGTGCAGTCGAACGTGTTGTATGCCGTGGTGTTATTGACCATCGGAATTTGGTGTGACCGTGTGTAGGCAAGACAGTTTGAGTGAAATTCCGTCGGAATTCTGACGGGAAAACCATCAGAGCTTTTTCCGATGAGAATTCCGACCGTGTGTACACGGCATAAGTGGTACCCCACTATACAAGATTACACGTGATGAAGTCATCACTTGTTTGAGTCTTTTGCATGATATCTTATCTTCTTCCACCAAAGGGCGCTGAAGTTGAGATGTTTTCACTTGTCATATAATATTGCTTGGAACAGCTAGTTTTGCTTTTTAGCAAGCCCATATTCCCCCATGTCTACAATATCAGTGTATGTTACTCGTTGGCCATACATGTCCATTTACACTGTATGGCCAAGTGTATTTGGAGACCCCTCCAAATGATTGTGTTCAGGAGGTGTTTCCAGTGAAGGGTACTGTTAATACTACAGCATACAAAGACAGTTTGGACAATTGTTTTCTTCCAACTTTGTGTTTGGAGAAGACCATTTTCTGTTGTGCGCGGACATCAGTCTGTGACGAAACGCGCATAGGGAGATTGACGTGCTGACGTCATCATGCTGTACTCAGTGGACAGGTGTTCGCAAGCTGGCCAGATGTTTCTTTTGACCGTTATAACTATACTCCTGTAAGTGCAATTGTAATATTTTTAATAATCCTTTGGTACGTTTTACACTATGGAGAGTTTTCTTGCTTTTCTGGGTAACGGATGACCCATCCCCCTGTTGGTTTGATACTTGAGTCTTCCTGGTCGTTTGATGCATAGTTCCAGTTTCCCTTTTATCAATTTTCATATTTTTACACATTGCTGTGTCTTGTAGTTCACAAAATTCACTGCTTTGATTAGTCTATTTTTTTGTGTTCTATTTATTTTTATCTTTAGCTCTGCTACATTGAATTTCTTATCTGTATATGTGTGTATCTCACAGTTTTAGCAGCTGCTTTATTTTATTTAGTTATTGTGTTTTTTTTTTTTTTGTTTTCAGCATGGTAATTTCCATTTTTCCATGTTTTTTTATGGGTTGGGTGTGAACTTGAGCCTCAAGCCTACTTAAACTGTACACCTTTGGGGTGTAAAATATGGAGCAGGGATAGAAGAAGGGGATTATTGCGTTACCCTGGCACCGCAATAATCCCCTTTTTCTATCCCTGCTCCATATTTTACCATTACTATTTGGGATGAGGTGCCATTTTCTGTGAGTTCTTTCCAGCCACCCCTAATTTTCTTCGACCTTTGGGGTGTATTTTAACATCTGTGGTGAGCCAAATCTTCTTGTCCAACATTAGTACTTGACCTCACATTCTCTTTTATCCAATATAGCAAATATTAGTAAACAAAAAATCTAGTAATATAGTAGGGTATCAGATTTTGCGCCCAATCTATGGTTTATATTCAACACTATTTGTGGTCATTTTTTCCTTTCACTTTCTCTTCACTTATTGAGGATTCTAGACCGAAGGAATGGAAAAATACTTCATGGTGCATAATACTAGCTAGTACTTGCAAATTATTTGAATTGAGTTTGTTTGGGTAAATTTGATTCTTTCCAGATCAAGCAAACCAATACGACCTACGGAAATTGTAATTGCGTGTACACACGGTCGGATTTCCTGATGGGAAATTTTAGATGTGAGCTTGTTGTCGGAAAGTCAGACCGTGTGTATGCTCCATCGAACATTTGTTATCATACTTTCCACCAACTAATGTTGGCTAGCAGGTTCTCAAATTTTCCGCCAACAAAACTTTGTACACAAGTCAGTCGCACAAAAGTTCACGCATGCTCGGAATCAAGCAGTGGCTATTGAAATTCCTTTTTCTCGGCTCGTCGTACGTCTTGTACGTCACCACGATCCCATGATCGTAACTGTTGGCCAACATTTGTGTGAGCATGTGTATGCAAGACAAGTTGGAGCCAACAATCTTAAAATCCACGGTTATGTTGTCGGAAAGTCCGATCGTGTGTACGCGGCATAATAATTAATGGATAGAAGACCTCATAAAATTCTTCATGAAAATCAGACAAAACAACTGGAAGCACCATGTTTCAGCTATACTTAGCCCTGATAAAAGGGGGCGCTTAGAGCCCCTGAAACATGTTAGAATTTGAAGAAATATGTGCACTTTAGTCTCATAATCTTTAGGGTGGTTGTCTTGCTCTTTCAAAACTCCTTGCCAAAAAAAAGGGCCTTACAGGGGTTTTAACCATTTTCTATTGTAATATGGCAAATTGCAATTCATTTTTATGTCTCTATGCTGGCCTAACATGTGGCGATATTCAAACAAAACCAACTTTAATTGCAATTAGGATCAAATTGAAGGCAGACCTATTGTGTCTGGCTGTGAAGGGCTCACAGAAAAAGCCAGTGAACTCGTAGATAAACATCTTGCCCCATTGGTATCAGCTCTTCCTTCACATATTAAGGATACTATTCACCTACTACGCATCCTTGAAAACCAGCAACTACCTGTGAATTCTTACCTGGTCGCATTGGATGTTGAATGTCTCTACAACGCCATACCTCATGACAGAGGAGTGGAAGTTGTAGCCAAACAACTTAAACGCCTTGGCCCCAATGCACAATCATACAATGATTTTGTTTTATCTTTGCTAAAGTTTATCCTAACTAGAAATTACTTTACGTTTGGAACCTCCCACTACCTCCAGATACAGGGCGTAGCAATGGGCACTAAATGTGCCCCTTCCTACGCCAATCTGTATCTGGGGGGGTGGGAGAAAGACATTCTTTCGGATCCGGAGATGAGGTGCTATACCCAGCACATCCTCTCTTGGATGAGATACATCGATTATATTTTAATTTTCTGGACTGGTACCTACCCAGAACTACAACGCTTTTTTGAAAAAATCTCTATCAACACGTACAATCTCAAATTTTCCTTGGAATATAGTCAAGAAAAGATCACCTTTCTAGATCTCACCATAACTATTGATAATGAAGGTAAATTATACTCTTCATTATACAGAAAAACCTCGGCCGGTAATACCATATTGCATGCATCCAGTTCCCATCCTAAAAACCTTATAAAAAGCATACCGTACAGCCAATATTTGCGAATAAGAAGAAATTGTACTAATGATAAAGACTTTTACCAAGCATCTTTTGAACTATATCAAAGATTGAAATCTAGAGGCTACAGCCACAATTTACTTAAACAATCATTTAATAGAGTTAAACGCTTGCAACGAAAGGAACTAATCTTTAGGGACAAAAATCTTCAACTAAACCAACCTGTACGTCTTATCACTCAATACTCCAACCAGTCTGCCCAAGTTAGAAATACCATAAACACATTTTGGCCCCTACTATCTTCTGACCCTGTCATTGGACAGTATGTGAAAACATACCCTGAAATTACTTATCGTCGACCATTATCCCTTAGTGATAAACTTACTTCTAGCCATTTTTATGCCCCTGATGATCCAAAAAAAATGGACCAAACTGGTACCTTCCCTTGTGGACATTGTGACTCATGTCAGTTTCTGTCCAACTCGACTAACACTCTATTACCCAATGGGAATTTACATAAGCCCAAACATCGGGTCACATGTAATACAGTAGGGGTTATTTATTTAGCTACTTGCCGATGTGGTTGCTTCTACATCGGTAAAACAAAACGAGCGTTTTCCATTCGCATACAGGATCATATTAAACCTCTATTCAAAAAGAAAATTTCAACTGCGATAAACCGCCATGTAGCTCTAAAACACAATTTCGATCCCACTACAATACTATTTTCTGCTCTTGAACATCTACCCTTGAATGTACGCGGAGGGGACATTGACAACCGTCTTCTCCAACTTGAAACTAGGTGGATATATACCCTTGATGCCACCAGATACCCAGGTATGAACGAGTACATCAGCTTCAAATCCTTTCTCTAATAACCTTTACCCCTATTACGAACCATTTCTCTTGAATAGAAATGGTCACCCCCTTCCTGGAGCCCCACCCGGTGGGGTCCCTACCACCATGCGCCAAAGCCTGCTCCGTTTTTGTCTATCTTTATTGCTCTATGAAATCTTTTATGCCTATTATCAATTAATATATTATGCCCTGTATTATGCAAACAAATTCTTATTTTATTATATTTTTTAAAAAAATTTTTTTGAAATACACTGTATGGGTATAGAATCCTGATTGCATACACTTTCTTTTGTTAAACTGCCCCTGACTCTGGTAAAAGACGCTTGACCAATTTAAATTTGGCCTGCCATGTCTGATTTACTTTTGCTCAAACTGCCATGTTTTATATAATTAATCAGTTAAGATCTCCACTGAGCTATGATCTAAACACGCTCAAAGCCTATTGGATTTAGCATTGATAACTTTGGACTATTATTAGATGACAATGTTCCTAATTCTCTCAACCCATCGGAACGCTGCTAATATATAGCCAATATTGGCTCCTTTCCACTCTAGCCCTTCGTACCTCCCCCCTTCCCTGTCCTCCCGGGCGCCTTCCTACCACCGTTCGGCGTGCTGATCGGGCCGCCGCCCATGGGGCGGATACGTCACTCTTGGGGCCAGCCCTGCTGCCTAATATGGACACCCAAGGGCGGACCTCTCCCAGTCCGCCCACCCCCAGCCTTAGCCATTCATTAGCTGCTACGCAGCGATGACGTCATCACGCCCGCAGCGCGCACGCCACCGGGAACTATGGGATCTGTAGGCTCCCGGCCGTGACGCACTGTGCGCATGCGCTCAGGCTCCCATGTCCGCTGATTGAGAGGCGGTTCCACGCCCTCTCAATCTGGAAGGCGGCATTTAAACCAGCCTCAAACTTCAGTCCACCACAGGACTCTGGAGGCACCTGACGCATCACATTCGTTTGAATTCAAGTAAGCAACTAAATCTTCTCTCTACTCTTTTTCGGTATTTTCTTGGCTTACTGAATACTTATTAGAGCTATCTTACTACTACCTTTCCTGTTTAGCCGGTTGCGGACCCCTGACTGACTGGACATCTTTCCCGTCCTCCCTCACTTCAAGGGCACCTGTGATTGTATGTCACAGGCGGAACTGGGCCCCACTCTTTGTATTTCATACCTTACAAACAGGTAATTAATTTCCATTCTCAATTTTCACCCAATTCCAACTCCTTTTCCTTCACTCTAATTAACTCTTTATTCACTAACACAATCTCCTATCTTTTTCATTGCCTTTACAGGTGCCTCCTGTGTTTATTCTGGTCAATTCTCAGAATCCCCTGGTTTCTTTTCACATATATTTTTTATACTCTACTTCAATAAAAAAAACTTTTTTTCCTTTTTTTTCAAACAAACGAACTGTAAGTAATCATTTGAGACATTGTCCTTCATGTAGTGTATGGTGTTACGTCCAGGAATCAATCCTCCATGGACTTACAACACTACTTAAATTACCTTTTGTTGCTTTTTGTTTTTTGTTTTTTATATTTACTTGGTTTACCCCTTTCTAACTAGATAATATATCGTATGCCTAATCTGGTGACTTCCGCCTTCTATTAGGCATCTTAGGCACCCTATATGACCACCCCGCCCTGTGGCCACGGCTGAATCCGATCCGCGCCCTGAATGGGGTAAGTCTGGGGAGACCTCCTAGGGGGGATGTTCTCTCTCCCTTCCCTTCCTCCATCTTGGGAAGGAGGGGCTCTAGCACCTCCCTTGTGTTGATAATTGGAGACATTTCACTCTATATTCCATCTGTTCCCTTATTGTTATCTATCTAACTAATCGGCTCTAATCTCCTCTCCCATTGAGTATGAAACTAATTATGAAACCCTCCTTCTCAATAGACACATCAAGTACGCAAAGTAGACATACCCTGAGGAAGCCATTGTTATGGCGAAACATGTCGGAATAGTCTACTAAGACTTACTTAATCCATCTCAGGTCTATTTTCCACATTATATGTGAATTGTACCTTGAACCTTATATGAATAATTTAACTCTGTTGTTGCCCTTGCAATTTTCTGTACCAATGATTGTAAAATCAATGTAAGTGACTCCTTCACCTGCCTTGATTTATTGAATTGATCTTCATTCGTAAAATATATATTGCTATTATTTGTTGCATTTATATATATATTTTTTTTTTTTTTTTGTCATGTGTGCTACTATTTATATGTAATAAAAATTGTTTTATTAAATTAATGAGTATTATGAGCTTTGAACTGTGAGTCTACCCCGACCTTCGTACATTACCTTTGCACCGCTATAATCCCTAGTCCTCCATCCCCCTTTTTGTTTGAGGATCAAATTGAAGTTTGATAATCTTGAATTAAAGTCTGGTTTACTTAAAGTGGAGAGTGCAAAATCTGGTGCAGCTGTGCATGGTAGCCAATCAGCTTCTAACTTAATTGTGTTCAATTAAAGGGGTTGTAAACCCTCATGTTTTTTCACCTTAATGCATCCTATACTTTGTGTGTTTACTACACAGCGAAGCCACTGCTGACAGCACAGCGTGGGATTGGGTTGAATCTGCGTCAGAAAAGGTATGTATACTGGTTTCCTCTTTACGAGGTTAGATAGGTTAGTATTAGATCGTGGATGTCTGTACATGTAGAGATTCTAGTGTTAGGATGGGCTTCTACTTTTAAATAAACAAGAAGTGTGACCGGTGAGCCCACCACCTCAACACACACAGCCTCTTACCGAGTGGTGGCCTGTCTATACAGGACGCAGGGGTGCTGCCCCCCAATCCATACATCCAACCCCTAATCTACATGCAGGGCTCGGGACACATGGGGCTCTTTATGGCTTTGAAAAAGGGTGGGCTTGGGGCGCCCACCCAGTTGTGTGACAATTGCAAATTAATATTCACTATTGTCTTCCTGATTCTTCTCCCGGTTGATTCTCCTCCCGGCCAGGAACCCAGTGGTTCTGAAACTCGTCACCCGATAGGCCGAGGTAGAAGCTATCCTATTGGCTTCCTAGGAGGAGGAGGGAAGAGACGCACTGTGAAAGCCGCCGTGATGCCGAAGAGGAGGAGACGCAGGGGAAGCTGCCACTCGCCGCCCGGAGGTAGTGCTGCCGTGACCTAGATGGGGTAAGTACGGGGCTGGTGATCGACCGACTGTGGGGGGTGGCTGTGGGTGCATTGTTTGCCCTCCCCCCAAAAAATATACCACCAGCCTCCACTGCTCTTACCAGATTACCGGACCCCAAATTATAGGAGGTCAGGCATAGCATGAAGCTGTATGGGTCTTGGACCATGGATCATCTGACACAGGAACACATATGGCACCTCATCGGTTAAGCCCGACAAGAAAACATAAGTCTCCAATGGTGTAGTACCGTCAAGTATTTATTAAATATCAGCCTTGTTATAAAACATCTTGTTAGCTCATTAAACAGTTAACAGAGCCGGCTGCAGCAAATCATGAGTGAAGTCAACATAAGCTCCACCCCGCCCCGCACCGACATACGTTTCTTCTAAACAGACGTTGTCAGGGGCATCAGCTGATCAAAATCCATGGCTTAAGACCAACCTAGCTTCATGCTATGCCAGACCTGCTTTGGGGTCTAGTAATCTGGTGAGAAGCTGTATGTGTTGAGGTGGTTGGTTCACCAGTCACACTTCGTAGTTTATATTAAAGTGGATGTAAACCCAAAAATATATATTTTTTTTTATGTCATTTTATATTAAAGTGGATGTAAACCCAAAAATATATATTTTTTTTGATGTCATGATGTAGAGAATAAGATTTCCTTTCATTTGCCACACAGATTTACTCCAGCCCTGAGAAATCCTCTTTTATTGTTCAGTTAGAAAAATCTTGACAAAGTGCTGAAAACTTTGTCAAAAACGCTCCCTTGCTGTGAGTGACAGGTGATTTACATATCTCATGCACTAGCCTGAGACAGGCACAGACCACAGATCCACAGACCAGAGTGAAAATAAAATGTATTCTCGAGTGAACAGCAAGAACAATATAGGGGAGATGTATGTAGTCAGAGCTGGGCAGAGTAGAACATCCAGTGATCTGATGATTGTTATAGTGCAGTGTGTGTGTCTGAGGTAACCTGATCACAGATAACATTCTTTTTCATCACCAGGATTTGTTATGTGGGGGAGGGGTGGATTTCTCACTTTCTATAATTACACAGGATGTGCCTGTCTCAGGCTAGTGCATGAGATATGTAAATCACCTGTCACTCACAGCAAGGGGGCGTCTTTGACAAAGTTTTCAGCACTTTGTCAAGATTTTTCTAACTGAACAATAAAAGAGGATTTCTCAGGGCTGGAGTAAATCTGTGTGGCAAGACTGGGACTCAAATGAAAGGAAATCTTATTATCTACATTATGACATCATTGGGGGTTTACATCCACTTTAAGGATAAGATGGACAATAGAATATTGTGATTACGAACGGACATTATTTGATTCATTTTGTCACTAGAGGTGGATTTGTGTTATTTCTTTATTTTTTTATTGACATAATATTTACACAGCGCAGCTGTATTGGCATTCATTTATATTGTGCTTGTATTTTTTTTGCTTCTGAGTGCAGTTGTGAGGTCTAGTTATTATTGTATTATGAATTTCACATTTGAGAAGCACTGAGTGCAGTTTTTTTGAATATTACTGGTGTGCAAAAAACTCTTTCAACGATAAAAAAAAAAAATATTTTGTTATAGTGCTGCTACGAATTGTATTATATTTTTTATATAAATACTTTTCTCATCTAATATTAGTAAGGGGTGAAAAAAAAAAGATATGTTAAAAAAAGAATGTTCTGAGCCAACGTTGCCTCCATCTGTTATACTTACCTCCTATGTGTTCAGTCTGAAGAAGACATATGTTCTCATTCCCTGTGCATTGCATGGTATCTGAAGAGTTACACCAGGGAGAATAAAAAGACAAACAGGATGGGCATTTCAATCCATTGGACACATTGGAGTTGTCAGCTGGCACTTAGAGAAAAAAAAAAAAGAAGTTGAATATGTTGGCATTAAATTAAAGGGCACATATTTTTAATGGTAAACATTCTACAGACAAAGTTCTTAAAAAAAATGTTACCCAAAAACATATCATATTCCTGATAAGTGTCTGTTGTACCATGAACTTCCATTAAAAAGTATCCCATTCTCTTTGTATTTGTTCCTTTCGTGAAATATCTGGTGAGTCCCCCTGCTCTCTTATTTCGAACAGAGAAAAGCACATTTATCCCAATGTGGAGTCGTTTTTTGTAGTTTTCTGGCTGTGCTGGGAGAACAGCCTACCAGCCCTCAAATGGCCAAGATCTGTGATGGCACACCCCCACCGGGCACAACCATTCACTGGAAAGATCAGTGTGCTGCTGTTTCTCCACCCTCAGCTCTCTAATGCCCCGTACACACGCTCGGAATTTCCGACGGAAAATGTCCTATCGGACCATGTTGTCGGAAAATCCGACCGTGTGTGGGCGCCATCGGACTTTTTTCGTCGGAATTTCCGACGGAAAAAATTTGAGATCGTGCTCTCAAATTTTACGACAACAAAGTCCGATCGGACTTTTTCCGATCGCGTGTAGCGAATTCCGACGGACAAAGTGCCACGCATGCTCAGATCACATTACAAGACCAAAGCTATTGGCTACTAGCCTCTACGTAGTTCCGTCGTACGCAACGAACATCACCACGTTCAGAAGGATCGGATTTTCCGACAACTTTGCTCCGACCGTGTGTACGCAACACCAGTGTCGGACAAAATCCGTTGGATAAAATCCTACGGATTTTGTGGTCGGAATTTCCGACCGTGTGTACGGGGCATTAGCCCGTATGTAGCTGAGAACTGAGTTTATGTGATCACTTATAAAAAAAAAAAAAGAAAAGTTGGTATTTTAAATTTATATATTCACACCCCATGAAATTTTCCACATTTTGTCATGTTACAACCAAAAACGTAAATGTATTTTATTGGGATTTTATGTGATAGACCAACACAAAGTGGCACATAATTGTGAAGTGGGAGGAAAATGATAAATGGTTTTAAACATTTTTATAAATAAATATCTGAAAAGTGTGGGGGGCATTTGTATTCAGCCCCCCGGAGTCAACACTTTGTAGAACCGCCTTTTGCTGCAATTACAGCTGCAAGTCTTTTTGGGGGTGTCTCTACCGGCTTTGCAGATCTAGAGAGTGACATTTTTGCCCATTCTTCTTTGCAAAGTGGCTCGAGCTCTGTCAGATTGGATGGAGACCGTCTGTGAACAACAATTTTCAAGTCTTGCCATAGATTCTCAATTGGATTTAGGTCTGGACTTTGACTGGGCCATTCTGACACATTAATATGCTTTGATCTAAACCATTCCATTGTAGCTCTGGCTGTATGTTTAGGGTTGTTGCCCTGCTGGAAGGTGAACCTCCCTCCGCCCCAGTCTCAAGTCTTTTGCAGACTTTATCAGGTTTTCTTCTAAGATTGTATTTGGCTCCATTCATTTCCCCATCAACCCTGACCAGCTTCCCTGTCCCTGCTGAAAAAAAGCATCCCACAACATGATGCTGCCACCACCATGTTTCACGGTGGGGATGGTGTGTTCAGGGTGATGTGCAGTGTTAGTTTTCCACCACACATTACATTTTGCTTTTAGGCCAAAAACCTTTTTCCATATATTTGCTGTGTCCCCCACATGGCTTTTTCGCAAACTGCAAACGGGACTTCCTATGACTTTCTTTCAAAAAAATGTTTCTTCTTGCCACTCTTCCATAAAGGTCAGATTTGTGGAGAGCACCACTAATAGTTGTCCTGTGGACAGATTCTTTCACCTGAGCTGTGGATCTCTGCAGCTCCTCCAGAGTTACCATGGACCTCTTGGCTGCTTCTCTGATTAATGCTCTAGTTGCCCGGCCGGTCAGTTTAGGTGGACGGCCATGTCTTGGTAGGTTTGCAGTTGTTTCCATACTCTTTCCATTTTCGGATGATGGATTGAACAGTGCTCCGTGAGATATTCAAAGCTTGGGATTATCTTTTTATAACCTAACCCTGCTTTAGACTTCTCCACAGCGTTATCCCTGACCTGTCTGGTGTGTTCCTTGGCCTTCATGATGCTGTTTGTTCACTAAGGTTCTCTAACAAACCTCTGATGGCTTTACAGAACAGCTGTATTTATACTGATATTAAATTACACACAGGTGGACTCTATTTACTAATTAGGGGACTTCTGAAGGCAATTGGTTCCATTTGATTTCATCAGAGTAAAGGGGGCTGAATACAAATACACGCCACACTTTTCAGATATTTATTTGTAATGTTGAAAACCATTTATCATTTTCCTTCCACTTCACAATTATGTGCCACTTTGTGTTGGTCTATCACATGAAATCCCAATAAAATAAATTTATGTTTTTGGTTGTAACATGACAAAATGTGGGAAATTTCATGGGGTGTGAATATTTTTTCAAGGCACTGTGTGTGTGTGTATATATATATATATATATATATATATATATATACAGTATCTCACAAAAGTGAGTACATTCCTCACATTTTTGTTAGACATGTGCAATTCGTTTTGTTTTTATCGTACGAATGAATGAACGATTCGCTAAAAATTTTAACGAATAACGAATGTTCGCATCGAACGAATCCGAAAAACAACGAAAATCCGAAATAACCAAATTAGAAACAACGAAACTATGAAAGAAGAAAATCCGAAAAACTAAAACAGGAACAACGAAAATCAAAATGAACGAAAAAATTCGTACATTCGTAACTTTTTTTTTTTTTGTTGAATTGATAATTTTCCATGTCCCTTACAATGGCGCTGCTTAACGTGCTTCGAATGGATTGAACAAAAATTTGTACATTCGTAACTTTTTTTTTTCGTAATTTTCGGTGTCTCTTACAATGGCGCTGCTTAACGTACTTCGAATGGATTGAACGAAGAAATTCGTACATTCGTAACTTTTTTTTTTTCGATTCATAATTTTCCGTGTCTCTTACAATGGTGCTGCTTAACGTGCTTCGAATGGATTGAACGAAAAAATTCGTACATTCCTAACTTTTTTTTTTTGCGATTCGTAATTTTCCGTGTCTCTTACAATGGCGCTGCTTAACGTACTTCGAATGGATTGAACGAAGAAATTCGTACATTCGTAACTTTTTTTTTTCGATTCATAATTTTCCGTGTCTCTTACAATGGTGCTGCTTAACGTGCTTCGAATGGATTGAACGAAAAAATTCGTACATTCGTAACTTTTTTTTTTTGCGATTCGTAATTTTCCGTGTCTCTTACAATGGCGCTGCTTAACGTGCTTCGAATGGATTGAATGAAAAAATTCGTACATTCGTAACTTTTTTTTTCGATTCGTAATTTTCTGTGTCTCTTACAATGTAATAATAGCATACACATTACATAACATTATGAATTATGCTCCGATTACGAATCTACGAAAACAATGTTACGAAAGTACGAATAAATCAATCTAGCGAAAGTACAAATGTAACTAAATCTACGAAAATACGAATGCGTACGAATTTAGAATAAACGAAAATTAAACTAACGGAAAAACGAATCAACGAAAAAATAACTCTTACGAAAATACCAATCGTTACAAATACGAACACCGACGACTTACGAAATTACGAATTGTTACGAATCAACGGAAATGAAAAAAAACGAAACGAAAATAAACTAATTTTTCTATTGTGCACATGTCTAATTTTATAAATATTTTCTTCTATCTTTTCATATGACAACACTGAAGAAATGACACTTGTCTACAATGTAAAGTATTGAGTGTACGACTTGTATAACAGTGTAAATTTGCTGTCCCCTCAAAATAACTCAACACACAGCCACTAATGTCTAAACCGCTGGCAACAAAAGTGAAAATGTCCAAATTGGGCCCATTTAGCCATTTTCCCTCCCTGGTGTCATGTGTCACTCATTAGTGTTACAAGGTCTCAGGTGTGAATGGGGAATAGGTGTGTTAAATTTGGTGTTATTGCTCTCACTCTCATACTGGTCACTGGAAGTTCAACGTGGCACCTCATGGCAAAGAACTCTCTGAGGATCGGAAAAAAAGAAGTGTTGCTCTACATAAAGATTGCCTAGGCTATAAGAAGATTACCAAGACCCTGAAACTAAGCTTCAGCATGGTGGCCATTGTTTTTTTTTTTGCATCCTGTGGTCCTATTGCATTATAGAACAATTTACAGCAAAGAAAAAAAACAGGAGGGTCTTACGGGGGGGCAAAGTTGGAATGCAGTAGTCAGTGGTACAACACGATGTACCTATCTTCATCTTCTTTCCAAAGGGGAGGCTGACACTTCCACTCTTGTCACACTGGCTTACATTTGTACATAACATGGTATAGACTGTCGAGCTCGTGCTACCTATTGGAAAACAAACTGAATTATTTTTTGCAAATAAAATCAAAGAGTTCAGAACATGTTTTGAGATCCTTTAGGCTGCATTTTTCCCTTTATAAAAAAATAAAGAAAAAAAATGTTTGCCCAGTACAGTGCATTTTCACCCCCTTCCTGCCCAAGCCATTTTTCAGCTTTCAGCGCTGTTGCCCTTTGAATGACAATTGCGCGGTCATACAACACTGTACCCAAATGAAATTGTTATCATTTTGTCCCCACAAATAGAGCTTTCTTTTGGTGGTATTTGATCACCTCTGCGGTTTTTATTTTTTGCTCTATAAACAAAGGAAGAGGGACAAGTTTAAAAAAAAATATTTTTTACTTTTTGCTATACTAAATATCCCCAAAATATATATAAAAAAAATTATTTTCCTCAGTTTAGGCCGATACATATTCTTCTACATATTTGTGGTAAAAAAAAATTGCAATTAGCGATTATTGATTGGTTTGCGCAAAAGTTATAACGTTTACAAAATAGGGGATAGTTTTATAGCATTGAAACAAAGGGATTTGTATCCTTGAGACATTGTGGTACTGTGGATACCAGATTAGTAATATTGTGCCACGTCCTAAACAGTGTATATTAAAGAAAAAAAGTTTTATAGCATTTTTATTAATATTTTTTTTTTTACTAGTAATGGCGGCGATCAGCGATTTTTATTGTGACTGCGACATTATGGCGGACACATCGGACACTTTTGACACATTTTTGTGACCATTGTCATTTATACAGCAATCAGTGCTATTTAAATGCATTGATTCCTGTGTAAATGTCACTGGCAGTGAAGGGGTTAACCACTAGGGGGCGGGGAGGGGTTAATATTTTCCCTGGGAGTGATTCTTACTGTGGGGGGAGGGGACTCACAAGGGGAGGAGACCGATCGGTGTTTCTCTGTACAGAGAACACACCATCGACTCCTCTCCTATGACCTGCTGTGTTACCGGGCAATCGCGGGTGCCCAGCGGACATCACGGCAGCTGGGCACGCGCATCGGGTGCCCAGTGACACGGCGGCGCGAGCGCGCGCTCCCTGGAGGGGCGTGAAGGGGAGGACGTCATATGATGCCCTGAGAGCTGCGCCGCCTGGCCGTCAATAGACAGCCGGTGTACTATCATTTGTTGTCCCCCATCACAAAGTGTCCGCTGTGTACTGGGCATGCGCAGTACACAGGACACCCAGATTCCGAAAATTGCCGAGGATGAACGGCGCCTGCGCCGTGAGTCCACTTTCAAGCCCCACCATCCAAGTCGACATAGAGTTAGAATATAAAAGAGCCGAGCGCAGCGAGGCCGTGCCCGAAGCGTGGCGAGCAAAGCGAGCCCGCGAGGGGCCCTCTAAGTTTGTGTAGCCCTATGTCCGCTTGGATGGTGGGGCTTACACATCCACTTACGGTGCAGGCGCGGTTCATCTTCCGAGAATTTTCGAACAACGTTATGCTCCGTACTGCGCATCGGACACTTGCTCATAGCCGGACTGTTCGTGACCGAACACCGGCGGTCAGCTACTGGTTAAGGGCAATGTGTAAGGGTCTCTCTGTAAAGTCCTCCTCCCTGTGTAAGGTCCATCTACCTCTCCACCAACTGGTACTCAACTTCTCCCATGTGATACTTCTGGGGCCTAGCATATATATAGATCTATATAGATATAGATCTATATAGATATATATATATATATATCTATATATATATATTTTTAGCAGAGGCTCTAGAAAATAAAATGGGGGCCGCAATTTCTTTATGTCACACGGTTTTTGTGCAGTGGTTTTTCAAACACAATTTTTTGGAAAAAAATACATTTTAATAAATAAAAAAAAAACACAATATATACCCCAACATGTCACACTTTAAAATTGTGCATGCTTGTGGAATGGCGACAAACTACGGTACTCAAAAATGTATTTAAACAGGAAATGTTTGTGGCTATTCGACTAACCAAATTGATTTAACTTTTTTCTAACAATGATCTTACCGTCACTGGTTGCTATATATGCAGCTCCACACACAGAGCCGTGGGGGCAAATCTTACTGTAACCACTACATGAGGTTGTTAATGTAGAGGTGCACTCCGTACAGGAAAGTGAGTACCCTACGGAGAAACAAATGATGAGCATTGATTAAAGTATCTATATTGTATGTGTTCATGAAAATTTTAGCAGAACTATCCATATTGCTTAATAGAAAACAATAAGACCCCTTTCACACCACACCGTCCATAGCGTCGGCGGTAAAAACGCCGTTATTTTTAGCGGCGTTTTACCATCGGATTTGCAGCACATTTCGGCTGCTAGCGGGGCGCTTTTACCCCCCGCTGGCGGCCGAGAAAGGGTTAAACCCCCCCGGCAAAACGGCGTTTTGCCGGTGGTATTACAGCGCTGCCCCATTGATTTCAATGGGGAGCAGCGCTGGAGGAGCAGTGAGTTCACCGCTCCAAAGAAGCTGCTGGCAGGACTTTTTTGTGACGCCCTGCCAGCGCACCGATGCAGTGTGAAAGCCCTCGGGCTTTCACACTATAGACAATGGGGCAGCTGTTTTAGGGCGGATTGCAGGCGCTATTTCTAACGCTATAGCGCCTGCAAAACGCCCTTGGTGTGAAAGGGGTCTAAGATTGCAACTTTCATCCTCCTCCAACCACTGTAATGTGAATTTGTTCTTTACCCAAAAGCTAATGTACGAGTACGTATGTACCAGTTATTTTTTTTAAGTTGTGGCTAGGAGATTCATTGTTTTTTTTCACCAAGATCTTTGTTTCTGAGTTTCCATATCCATCCACCTGTTAAGCCCAATACGAAATAGTTTCACCATGGAGTGTTGAATTCATTTGTATTATGAATAGTATATTATAAAGAATGCAACATCCCTCCTACCATAGAAGCATTGGTGGCTGGTGCTCAATATTATTTTTTTTTGTGAGGGAGGGGGGTTGTTTGCCGCCCCCCTCTCATTCGCACACCCTCCATCTGCCGCCGCCGCACTCCAAAGGTATCATGCACACAAGAAGCTAAAACAACAACGATACACAGAAACAGTCATCCCAATACTTCTCAACAATCCCCCATTAGAAACGGAAGACGACATCCTCTTAGACATGTGCACAACAAAAAAATTTGTTTATTTTCGTTTCGTTTTTTTCGTTTCCGTTGATTCGTAACGATTCGTAAATTCGTAAGTCGTCGGTGTTCGTATTCGTAACGATTCGTATTTTCGTAAGAGTTATTTTTTCATTGATTCGTTTTTCCCTTAGTTTAATTTTCATTTATTTGTTTATTCGAAATTCGGACGCATTCGTATTTATTCGTACTTTCGTACCATTCGTAACATTCGTAGATTCGTAATCGGAGCATAATTCCTAATTTTATGTAATGTGTATGCTATTATTATATTTTAAGAGACACGGAAAATTCCGAATCGAAAAAAAAAAGTTACGAATGTACAAATTTTTTCGTTCAATCCATTCGAAGCACGTTAAGCAGCGCCATTGGAAGAGACACGGAAAATTACGAATCACAAAAAAAAAAAAAAGTTACGAATGTACGAATTTTTTTGTTCAATCCATTTGAAGCACGTTAAGCAGCGCCATTGTAAGAGACACAGAAAATTCTGAATCAACAAAAAAAAAAAAGTTACGAATGTACGAATTTTTTCGTTCAATCCATTCGAAGCACGTTAAGCAGCGCCATTGTAAGAGACATGGAAAATTACGAATCAACAAAAAAAAAAAAAGTTACGAATGTACGAATGTTTTCGTTCAATCCAATCGAAGCACGTTAAGCAGCGCCATTGTAAGAGACACAGAAAATTACGAATCAACAAACCAATAAAAAAGTTACGAATGTACGAATTTTTTCGTTCATTTTGATTTTCGGTATTTTTGAATCTTTGTTCAGTATTTTCGTTTTTTCTGTTTTCGTTTTTCGGATTTTCATTCATTCGATAATTCGTTATTCGATAACATTTTTACTAAATCATTCATTCATTCGTACGATAACGAATGAACAAATATAACGAATTTGAACGGAAAACGAATTTGTGACTAAACGAATTGCACATGTCTAACAGAAACAGTGATCCCAATACTGCTCAACAATCCCCCCCCCATTAGAAACAGAAGACGACATCCTCTCCAGATGTATAAAAACAGACTTTAACCCCTTGCCTACCAGGCACTTTCACCCTCTTCCTGCCCAGGCCAATTTTCAGCTTTCGGCGCTGTTGCACTTTGAATGACAATTTTGCGGTCATGCAGCAATGTACCCATATAAAAATTGTTATCATGTTTTTCCACATTAATAGAGCCTTCTTTTGGTGGCATTTAATCACCACTGGGTTTTACATTTTTTGCTTAATAAACACATAAAGATTGAACATTTTGAAAAAAAAAATATGTTTTTATAGTTTGTTATAAAACTTTGCAAAAGGGTAAATTTTCCATTTCACTGATGTGCGCTGATGAGGCAGCACTGATGGGCACTAATTGGCAGCAGTGGTGGGCACTAATTGGCAGCAGTCATGGATGCACTTTTGCATAAGCCGATTATCAGCTCTTTTCTCCTCTCCCCCACACGCTGACAAGATAAGAAGGAGCAGTGAAGAGAGTCGGCAACCGACTTCTGTTGATAAGGTGGTAAAGAGCCCAGAGCAGTATCCAAGCAAACCCACCCCCTTTCCTTAACCCCCCACTAAAAGAAACTCCCCCAAGCTGGAATTCTCACTTCCTCCCTCCCAAAACAGAAAATGTATGCCTCCCCACTTACCAGACCTCAGATTCAGCACGGCACATAAGTAGGAAAACTTCTGCATCCCCAGTCTCCCTTCAGGTGTGTCATATGATACCTAGAAGTTCCCTCAACCCTGCACTGTCAATTGTCGGCATCTAAAACCTTGCAGTAATTTCATGCTTATCAGGGGACCCCTTATTAAACTGAGGGGATGGGGCACAATAGAAGGGGGGCTGGCTGCTGCACTCCGAAACTCTGATTGCTTCTACTGTGCTGATGCTGAGGCTAAACAGAAGGGACACTGTCTGTGTATTTTTCCAGGATGCTCTGCGGGGGGGGGGGGGGGTTTGAACACCCCTGACCCCCCTTTATCTACTCCCCTGGTCCAGAGGACACTGCAATTGCAGAGCTCACCGCAGGCTGTGCGATCACAGGAGGCCATCATATGAAGAAAAATATTATAAAAAGTCATACTTTGGTCATTTTTAAGTGATTGCCTGATTTGCATAGTAAAAGCTCAAAACATTCCTGTCAATACCATTCTCTCTGTATGGAAACTTGAGAACGTCCATGGCATCCAGAAAGCGTCCCTCTACGTCAAAAGCGGTTTTAGACCAGCAATAAAACAGCGATAGTGAATTAGAATCACTTGCAGAATTGAGCGATAGTGATTTGTGGGACGCTTTCCATTGTCCTGATTGTGACGTCGGACTTTGTGCAGTCCCATGTTTCAAAATTGTTCATGCCCAGGATGTTTACTAAACCAAAATGCACTGTCTAGTATTGCAGTGACTAGTAATATTGCACCCTTGTTTGGACAAATTTCTGTGTTTTTGATTTGAATACATTATTGAATAAAATGTATTATTATTTTTTATAATTATTTATAGTTATTTATTATATTATAATTTGTGTTTTTGTGCTTCAAATTTGATCATACCCAGGATGTCTACTAGACTCTTGTTTGTACAGATTTGTGAAAAAACAGAAGGGTTTACAACCCCTTTAAGCGTCTAATAAACTTTATTATTACTTTGACTCTTAAGAGTTGTGCTACGTTCAACCATTTTTCTCTAATAAACCAATTTTGCCAACTGGAAAATGAAAATACTGCTTTATTTTGTTTTGATTTGTTCACAGCATTCATTGAATTTTTTTGAAGTGCATAGAGCAAATAAACTTAATATTGTGAATAAAAATGAACATATAAAGCACTTTTATAGCACCTCACTAAACTTAAAACTCAACTTCAATTCCATATATACCAATACATTAGTAATAAAATTGCAGCTCTTTATGTTTATTACTTTTTTTTCTTCTTTTAATTATAGGATATCAGCTACAGTATATACATTTGTATTTATTTAAAAAGGCAAGGTACTAAATGTTAGGGGTTTGTGATCAAATAAATTCATTTTTCACACTGTGCTCCACATCTCTCTGCAACCCGGATTGACTTGCGAAGGTTTAAAACTGTGCAATGAAGCTTAAATAAAATATCCAATTTCAGGACCCAAAATCATCTTTATTTGATAGCGGAATTTCATAAGCACTTGCATTAACCTGCCCCCCTATTCTTTTTTTTTTAACAAATCCTTTTTTATATTTTATATGCAAACAACATTAAAACAATACAAACAAAGTATACAAACAAAATCACATGAAACCACATCCCAACAAAACAAAACAAAATACCTGCCCCCTATTCATTTTTAATGGGAATGCTTTACACTCTATTATGCCTACACGTTAGTAGGGAAGTGTGATAAAGGTAAACAACTGTCCTTCTTTCCCATCTCAGAAAGTTGGGTGGGGGTAGGAAGATGTAGATTACAAAGTCATACTTCGGTAATTGTATGTATATATATATATATATATATATATATATATATATATATATATATAATTGTCATATATATATTTTTTAATATATATATATCTATATATATATATAGATATATATATATTTACATATATATATATCTCAAAATGTAATGGAAATACTAGGCTGCTAGCTATAATGGCTACCTATGCAAAGAAGCTGAAAGAAAATCATTCAGTATTTAAAATAAACTAAAAATATGAATCCAATCAATAACACGTAATATATTTCCCAGCGATTTAAAGAACACTTACCAGAGGGTACCAAAGCTAAAAGCACACCCAAAAGAAATGACATTATGAAGGTTTGCAGGTCCTCCTGGTTGAACTAAAGTAGATCTAGTCTTGGCCACCACCAGAAAACTTGTAGGATATGTTATTATTTATACTGTGTTGCTTTGTGGTCATGGGAATTTTAATTTAAGGAACTCGTTACATAAGATACATTTGTTGGAACCACAAAAGAGCAACAAAAACTTGACCAAGTTTCAGTCACGCCTTTGAGTTTGATTAACTCTACACCAGCATATCCCAGATTTATTAAAATACTGTATTTAACACTTGTGTTACTGCTTGATTCTCTTGACGGTTACCCCTAAGGCTGGGCTCACACCTGTGCGAATTTCGATGTGGTATTTCCAGCATCCAATTCGCATGTCAGGAGATTGTGACGGACTCTCTATGGAGCTGGTTCACACATCTCTGAAGAGGCTCCTGTGCGAATTGCACGGGAGTCCTGTGCGTTTTCTGGTCCATTTTCAGGTCCAAACTCAGACAAAAATTCAGGCTGCAATCGGACCCGAAACGGTGAATGGAGACGCACCGGACCCCATGCTGTGAGCCGCTCCGTTCCTCAATGTGAACCCATCCTTCAGATAGATGCCCCTTGGGCTAAAGATGTTGGTGCTTTCGAGGCGGAACATTGGAACGTGCTGTGGGAGGCTGTTGAGAAGAGGACCCTTAAGCCCCATACACACGCGCGGACAATCCGTGGACCAGGTCCGTCGGACCATGTCCGTCATACTTTGTCTGATGTTGGTTTTGCGTACACACGATCGGACAAAGTTGTCGGAAAATCCGATCATTCTGAACGTGGTGACGTTTGTTGCCTACGACGGGACTACGTAGAGGCTAGTAGCCAATAGCTTTGGTCTTGTAATGTGATCTGAGCATGCGTAGCACTTTGTCCGGTCGGACAAGCGTACACACGCTCGGATTTGGTGTGATCGGACCGGGTTGACGGGAAATCTTTCCAGCAGGAGATAAGACTTTGTCCGACGGACAAACCGACGAACACTGTCCGATGGTGCATACACACGGTCTGATTTTTCAACAACCTTGTCCGATCGGACCAAATTGATGAAAAAGTCCGACCGTGTGTATGGGGCTTTAATGTGAATCAGAAGCGTATGTAACTTTATATTCTCCTCAGAGTGTATAATACCCCATCCAAACTATTTAAAATTGGCCATCTACCCCCTTTGTACCAAATGCCATGGAGACTTACAGTATCTCAGAGAAGTGAATACACCCCTCACATTTTTGTAAGTATTTTATTACCAGTATATCTTTTCATGTGACAACACTGAATAAATTACACTTTGCAATACACAGTGCCGTATTGCAAAACATGGCCTGGTCAGGAAGGGGGTAAAACCTTACGGAGCTGAAGTGGTTAAAGTGATAACGTGGGAGTACTCATAAATTAATTACATTTATACTTATATATATATGTAGCACTAACCCCCGAAGGAGCTACTGGTTTAATTTGGGCTTACCGTTACCTTCTTGACTGTGATTGCATCTAGGGGTTTTCCTGAGGCAGATGGCCCAAAGAATTTCGGAGACTGACACTGGATCCGCTTTGGGATTTTTATTTGCAAAAAAGGATAGGCAAACACAGTCTCTCAATAGGGATAGAGGATTTAGGTAGAAAGTTCAGGTACTCTTGGAACTGCTCAAATACTTGAAAGTCTCTATACATGTAAATCCAGAGAATAGCCACTCACAACTGGATTCTCAAAGCTATCGGATAAACCTCCTCTCACTAGGCCTAGCAGCCGATAGAGTGCTAAGGTAGAATAAAGTCTCTGCCACAGACTTGGTTGTAGAACTTGTGAATAAAAGTCTCTGCCACAGACTTGGTTGTAACTGAAGGATATGGATAAACTTAGAGAACCCTCATACGGTACCAGTATCTTGCAGCCGGTCCGGCGATACTGTACGAGCGTGGATTCACTTGGTGTCTTTCAACTTAGCTTCCAGGCTCTTGCTGAGGAACCAGCCTTGTGCGTGGCCCTCTTCTGAAGAGTCCTCCCCCGGTTGATTTTCTCAGTTGCTGGGCCTCTCCACAGACGAGACGGCACCGGACCAACTTTGGAATCCTCCTTCCAGTTACTGTGCCTCAGGCCAGCCAGCCCCGAGACTCGGAAACGGATGGATCCGCACCCCAGGCCATGAGGGCCCTGAGGGCTGGTCAGGAGGACCAGGACCAAACAGACAGAAAGATCTTCTGGACCAGAACCCAGGAACACGTGATCCCAGTACCTTAAGTACCCTCTCCCAGAATGCACAGCAAGACGACACACTCGATAATTGGCTCAGAGAGAGATTGGCACCCAATGTGTCCAGCCAAACTGCGTTCCCATACTTGCCAGAGGTGACAACGACACCTATGGCCAAGCAGGAAAAAAGTGCAATCCAGCCAGACTGGTACTGAAACCATAAATTAGTACAATTAACCCCAAAACCCAACTGTGGTTTTAGGAATATTACATTTTCAAAGCACATAGCGCGTGCTCGTCAGAGCCCGGCACTACATATATATATATATATATATATATAATATATATATATAATATATATATATATATATATATATATATATATATATATATATATATATATATATATATATTTTTATTGGATTATGTTTTTTTCTTATGGACAATGTTTCTCTGAGATAAAACTTTATTGATAAGTAAGGGAGGGGTTGAGCCCCCTTCCTTTGACTGCTGGGTTTTGTCGTTTTCTGTTTTGTAAAGGGCTCCCCCACCAATTTAGAGTGCGAAAAACACAAACCTTGTAGGATTACGTGTGGTTTTCCTATGTACTTGTGCATCGTATGTCCTGTGAATGTATTATTTTGTTGTGCAACACCTTCCTGATTAAACAAGACAAAAAGTATTATCACATCTCAGGATATAGGCGTACAATGCCAAATAGTACCAGGATAATAAGGAGGAAAATACTTTACAAAAATAGGGAACTTTAAAGGCATTGTACGCAATCTAACAACACAATTTATTAAAATAATATTTATTCAAACCCATTAGAAGAAATAGTGGAATAATGCATAACCACCACACATAGGTTACAAGCTCTATAATACATAATATTAAAAATAATACAAATGCATAGGTAGAATAGATTCTGATACAGTAAAACCTTGGTTTGACAGCCAAGGCAGTTGCCATCTTAGCCTTTGTTTGCTCTTCAGTTGCCATGGGGCTGCTAATGTGATCAGTTATGACACCAGCTATTTGATGGCTTGACTGTTCATCTGGGAGCACAAATAACTGTAAAGTACAGCATGCCTTGAATATAACTGTTTTCGGAAACACTCCAGCTGGCAGGACTAATAATAAACCAACATTATACATGAGGATGCCAAGGGCCTACCAACAACCTGCAGCGTTGGAGTGATCAGGAGAACTTCAGCAACAAGGAAGCAAGAAATAATATAAGTATTACAACCTTTTCCTCTACCCTTTAGACTAAATGAGCCTTTAGCTCTTGCACTGCTGGGGGCTTTACGGCAAAGGTTCTCAGAGTTCAGTTTTAAATATATCTTATGGGTTGTGATATACAGTAATGTAAACCACATTGATATATCTGGGTGAGAGGATGTATCCTGTATGAAGGAGGAAGTCAATTGATCAATTCACATTGATTCAGTTCAATGGCTTGGACCCTTGAGTAATCATACCGTATAAGGCTTCAAAATATATGACAGAAGGAACACAATAGACCTCCTGGATGTAGAGGTGCTAAACTATCCCAAATCCACCATATATGAACAAACTTTATCAGAAAGTTGTATTATGATGTATATTTGAAGAACATCCAGGAACAAGCAATGCAGATACATCGACCTCATAACCATAATAACCTCATAATCTTATGCATGTAGAACACAAAAGTGTACATGTGCTAATTGCTGATGTGAGTTTATACATGAACTGCCTCATAATCATACATCATATCCCCTTCTGTAAGTACTGCATGCAAAAGTATATGTGTGCTTGCTAATAAGAGTTCAGTTGTGTGATACAGGTATTCCGTCCCTTCTACAACCATCAAAGCTAGGTAGTAAACACAAAGTTCTATCGAACAAATACAATATGGTATATGCAAGAGCAAGTCAAAGTCTTCCGCACATTGGTATAGAATGGGCAACCTGACTCAGGCTTGGCAAGCCAAAGGTCCAAGTCCATGGGTGCAATGGTGGATGGAAAACAGACCAGTACAAACAATACCAAGCATGATTTCACACATTTCCCCATAGTTTCTTGGATGAATAGTTTGGTTAGCTCAAATTTTCCCAATCAATGCCAAAAAAAATATCAAAATGTAATGGAAACATGAAGCTGCACACAATTACGGTCAACTTAGCAAAGTAACTGCTTTTTATTATAAAAACATTTAATATTTAGAATAAGCTTAAAATATGTATCCATTCAATAACATGTATTATATTTCTCAAATAATTGTTGAACACTCACCAGATGATATCAAACCAAAAATACACCAAGAATCACAAAAATTATTTACATTAGCCCACAGGTTCTTCAGGTTGAAGTAAAGTAGTAAAGTATTAGTATGTTCTTAAACATTGCCGGAAAACGTATGGATTTTTTTTTTTATTTATACTGTCTTGCTTTGTGGTCAGAGGAATTTTAATTTAAGGAACTGGTTAGACAAGATAAAGTTGTTGGAACACAAAAGAAAAACAGAAGACTTCATCAAGTCTCGATTACACCTCTGAGTTTGATTAACTCTATGCTGGCGTATCTCAGGTTTATCAAAATATTCACTACTGTATAAAGACCAATATTTTCCCCTGGAGCTAGTTATCAAATCACATCGATAAAGTTTGAACGAGACCGCAGAGGAGTGCAAAGCTGGAAGAGTAAAACAAAATAATTTTTTGGATCTCTAAAATGAAAAAGGACACATTTGTTGGAGGATAACTTGCAGTGGTATTTTTTTTCAATTTTTTCTAGGGCCATATACGTATTATTAGGTGATAAAATAACTAGTCAGGGTATTCATCCAATAGTTGAGGGGATAATCAGTTCTGTGGGAAACATTTTTATGTTTTTTGTTTTTTATGGCATGAGGAAAGGTTAGATCGTATTTAGTTTTTTTGTCTTTCCTGCCTGTGTCACTGTTGAGATAAAATAGAAATAAAAAAGTGTTGAGTTGTCATCAGAGTGAAAGCAAGAAATTCCACCAATCAGGACACCTGTCCCTATGACAATTCTCTAATCTGGAAGTTCTGTTGACTTTGGAGAGATATCCCTTCATTTCCTGTTGCATTTCCAGAACAGGAAGTGAATACAAATCTCCTCCAACAGGACATAGGAAGCCAAAAACAGCCTGGTTTTAGTTAAACTCTTCCCTACTCTGTCCTATGTTATATCATTTCTAGGTTCTACTTCTTTATTGCTCAATTTTGTAACAATGGTTTCCCCATTTGTTTTTTCTGTAGTGTCAATTTAGTGCTTCAGGGCAGGTTACCTGCAGTATATTTAAGTGTGTCAGTGTGGAGTGTAAGGACACTTTTACTGCAGTATACTGAAGTGTGTTAGTGCAATTTTATCGCAGTATATTGAAGTGCGTTAGTGCACGGTCACTGCACTATGTTGAAGTGCATCAGAGTACTTTTACGGGAGTATATTGAAGTGCATTAGTGCACGGTTACTGCAGTATATTGAAGTGCGTTAGTGCACGTTTACTGCACTATGTTGAGGTGCGTCAGGGTACTTTTAAGATAGTATATTGAAGTGCATTAGTGCCCTTTTTATGGCAGTATATTGAAGTGTGTTAGTGCACTGTTACTGCAGTATATTGAAGTGCGCTATTGCATGTTTACTGCATTATATTGAAGTGTGCTAATGCACGTTTATGGCAGTATATTGAAGTGCACCAGTGTACTTTTACGGCATTATATTGAAGTGCGTTAATGCACTTTTACAGAAGTATATTGAAGTGCGTTAGTGCACTTTTACTGTGGTATATTAAAGTGCGTCAGGGTATTTTTATGGTAATATATTGAAGTGCGTTAATGCACTTTTACGGCAGTATATTGAAGTGCATTAGTGACATTTTTATGGCAGTATATTGAAGTGCGTTAATGCACTTTTACGGCAGTATATTGAAGTGCATTAGTGCCATTTTTATGGCAGTATATTGAAGTGTGTTAGTGCACTGTTACTGCAGTATATTGAAGTGTGCTATTGCATGTTTACTGCAGTATATTGAAGTGCGTTAATGCACGTTTATGGCAGTATATTGAAGTGAACCAGGGTACTTTTACGGCGTTATATTGAAGTGCGTTAGTGCACTTTTACAGAAGTATATTGAAGTGTGTTAGTGCACTTTTACTGCAGTATATTGAAGTGTGTTAGTGCACTTTTTTATATTGAAATGCTTCAGGGTATTTTTATGTCAATATATTGAGGTGGGTTAATGCAGTTTTACAGCTGTATAATGCCGTGCGTTAGTGCACTTTTGCTGCAGTATGTTAAAGTGCGTTAGTGCAGTTTTACAGCATGATAATGCATTGGGTTAGTGCACTTTTACTGCAGTATATTGAAGTGCATGAATGCAGCTTTACTGCAGTGTATTAAAGTGTGTCAGTGGAGTGTGTCTGTGTAGTGAGTACTCAAGTTAAAGTGCACCAAACACCACTTTCCTTTGATTAAAGTGCATCCAATTACACATTTACCCATCTCTATTACATTCTCAGTAAGACAGGCCCTTAAGGGTTATAAAAAGACAACATTTCGTAAGGACACCAGAATGGCGATTACTCCTGAAATTCTTTCCAAATCATATTCAGCGGTTGACACAGTTTGTTTTTCGCCCTATGAAGCAGTTCTTTTTCAGGCCATTTTTTCATTACTCTTTTTCGGGGCTTTGAGAATTTCGGAAGTATTATCTCCAAATAAATATTCTGCATCGGGGCTTCTGTTATCGCACGTTTTATTGGATGTTGATAACGTCAAGTTATTTATTCAAAATCAAAAACTGACCAGTTTGGGAAGGGAGTTTGGGTTCAATCCTTTTACTCCGTAATTTTCTTAGAATCAGATATAAACACAGCAACACGTTGTTCGTTCATTGCAATGGCCTTCCCCTGTCAAAATATTAATTCAATGCTGTTTTTTCTAAATGTTTGGCCATCCTAAACCTGGACAAACTGTCACTGTCTTCCCATTCGTTTCATATAGGGGCTGCCACTGAGGCCGCTCGGTTAGGTTTACAGGTTGGAATCATTAAACGAATCGGTATATAGCAGTCAGATGCTTATAAGTTGTACATTCGTCCTGATTGTTTATTTTAATCCACAGGTCAGTCCCTGTCTGTTTGGATCATAGGGCACTCATTCATATTCTGGGCTGAAAGGAGAGCTTTGAGAAGAATATATACCGAAAGCTTGAATTTTGACCCCTCTTTGGTAAATATAAGTTGGCATGGTAGGAGGGGTATGCGATGGCTAGATCTATTTGATACCCTGAGTTTGCTGTTTCAATCCTTACTGATCCCTGATATTTTGATTTTGCATCTAGGGGGAAACGATATAGGTGTCCTCAAGACTCTGGACTTAATTTTTCAAATCAAAGATGATTTGACTCAGTTTAATTTATTGTTTCCCAATATAGGTTTAGTTTTCTCGGAAATCATCCCAAGGTTGGTTTGGTTGAATTCCCCTTTGGAAAAAGTTAGGAAACGTATCAATCGGTCATGATTAAGGGTTTCTCATTTTGGCATGTAGACTTGGAGGGTGGTTTAGTTGGTCTGTTTAGAAGTGACGGAGTACATCTATCTGACATCGGGTTAGATATAGTTAATAATAATCTATAAGCTATAGTGGCGTTGGCCGCGTTGCGGGGTGCATGAGGCCAGGCATGTTGTTTTTTTAAAAAAAAGAGAAAAACAACCCTGGCTTGTGGGAGTGGTTATTTAAAAAATGGTTATATTTTCATCAACCTGAGTCATAGTGGTTGGGTTGTTTATTGTAAGATTGTTGAGTTAACAAGTTATTTTGTGATTTCATATATCTAACTATGAAAGTTTTCATGTTTATGAATTAAATTTGAATACCAATAATAAAGACTGCAGCCTAGTTTACTCCACTATTTTGTTTGTCTTCATTTATTTATGGGTTATCATTTCTGTCTACATTCCCATAGAAGGATGTCATCTGCAAACAGGCCACATTTGTGAACCTGAGAGCCACATTGAACTCCTTGTATGTTGGGGTCCTGGCGAATGGAGATGGCGAGTGTCTCAATTGCTTTTGCAAAGAATAGCGGAGATAAAAGGACAGCCTTGTCTGGTGCCTTTGGCTATATGTATTGGTTTGGAGTAGTGGCCTTGAAGCCTAATATAGGCTTTAGGATTTGAATAAAGAGCTCGGATCAGGCCCATAAACTTGTCGCCAAAGCCCCAACGTTCAAGGATTGTAAAGATCTATGGCCAGGAGACCGAATCAATGGCCTTTTGAAGGTCCAGTGATAAATGCATGCCTGATTGTTTTGGACCTCCTGGCCAGTTTGTCTGGAGGACAGAGACTATGTCTATGGCTCTTCTGATCTGATCAGGGCCCTGTCTGCCTGGGATGAACCCCACTTGATCCTTATGAACATATCAGTTAATGAAGGAAGCTAGATGATTTGCAAGGAGTTTGGTAAGGATTTTTAAGTCGCTATTGATGAGGGAGTTGGGTCTATAATTACTGACTTCTTCTAGGTTTCGGTATTATTGCAATGTAGGCTGTGTTTAGGTGAGGATCAAGTGGGGTTCCCTGTGTCTTTGCATTAAAATTTTTTGTCAAATGTGGGGTGGTGGTAAATGTCTTGTAATAGGGGTTAGGGAGACCATCGGGGCCTGGAGCAGAACCTGATTTGAGGTTCTTAATGACTTCTTAATGACTTCCTGTACCCTTTCTTCTGAGAAGGGGGTCTCCAGCATATTATTTTCTATTTTTATGTATTTTATGTTATTTTAAGTTATTTCCCTATCCACATTTGTTTGCAGAGCACTTGCCATGCTCTTAATAACATTTTGCAGCCCTCTAGCCCTTTCCATTACTTTTTTAGAGCCATTTTAGTCCTCAAAAGTTCGGGTCCCCATTGACTTCAATGGGGATCGGGTTCGAGGTCAAGTTCGGGACAAGTTCTGTCCCGAACTCAAACTTTTTTGCGAAGTTCGGCCGGCCCCATCAAACCCGAACAACCAGGTGTTCGCTCAACTCTAATCAGGAAGCCAACAATCAACAAAGATCATGCTCCCTCCTGGTTGTAGAGCTTTAGTTGTGACTCAGCACAGGGTGTTGTCTGACCTCAACAAAGGGATCACTGTATCCACACAGAGAGCAAGGCTCTTTTGCTTTAGCATGTTGGCAAGGAACAGGCTTTTCTACTCAGGCTGTGGCTGCATTTTAAAGACAAACAATTGTAAGACTTTGCACAAGTTTTGTTGCACCTGGAAAGCATTTAGCTTATTTTGGTCTCATTCACACAGAAAAAGAAGCTCTCATGCGAATACCTGTGGATCCCAGGTGTTCTGATCATTGGCCGCTGCTAAGTCTGTGCAACTGAATGACAAGGATTTGGGACTGTCATTAGCTGAAAGCCTATATCTGCTGCTATCAGCACATCTATCATTACCTAAGTCTGATGCCGAGTACACACGACCAAAGTTTTCGGCAGAAAAGATATTACGATCGCGTGTGGGCTTCATCTGGCTTTTTTCTTCAAAAATTCAGACGGACCTAGAAATAGAACATGACTCAATTTCTATTGGGAAAACCGTTCGTCTGTATGCTGGTCCGACGGACCAAATATACGACGCAAGGGCAGCTATTGGCTACTGGCTATTGAACTTCCTTTTCTAGTCCCGTTGTACGTCATCACGTACAAAACGAACAGACTTTGGTCCGTTAGTCTGTGGGCAAGTCCGTTCGGTCGGAAACACCGTCGGGAAGACCGTCTGAACTTTTCTGCCGGAAAGTCTGGTCGTGTGTATGCGGCATGACTGAATATCTACAGGACAGAAGTCCACCCCTGGAGGCAATCTGTCACCTGTCCCTAACCACAGGTAACCGATAGATGTGCTGATGCAGGCCTACAGTTGCGGACAGTCCCAGCTCTTTTCTTTCCTCTATACTTTTTCATCTTTATCTATATCTGTAATTGTCCTTTGGTCTTGATGTCTTTCTGAATTCTCTAGACTATTTTTTCAAATTTACCCTTCTTTAGTATTGTCTATTTGGCTGAATCTTTACACCACAAACACAAGGCCTTGAAAGCCAAATCTGGCCCACTAAGCCATTGCACCTCCCCTGCAGCCCCCACCCTGTCTCAGCAGTTAGCAGCAGATAGGAGGGTAGAGCTCCTCCTACAGATCATGTGACTTTCTGTGCAACCGAAGCACCCTCTCATCTCCACCTCCCCTGGTCTCAGTATTCAGCAGCTGACTCCCTCATCAGCCCTCATCAGGTCCTTGTCTAGACCCTTCACTTTCTGCTTCCCAGCTTCACCCCCAGCTTCTTCTCTGCAGCAGCACAATGTAAGGGAGGGAGGGTGACTCTTTCCTTCTGATGGTGGTGGCTCCTGTTATCTGACGTAAGTGGGGTGGGGTGCTTCAGACATCTAGTCTTAGGATACAACCGACCCTGTGAGGGCAACCATAATGCTGATGTGGCCCATGATGAAATTGAGTTTGACACCCCTACTTTACACCATTCATTCTCCTGGTATCTCTTTATTTTGTTTTCAGAGTCACCCCTTCTGTTGTGCAGCCTACATCTTTATTATTTTTTGGGCAGGTAGAGACAGCTGGGTTCCTTGACACCTTAGGTTTCCATGGTGTTGATGGCCTCACAGGCCAGCACTTCTGGCTGCCTTGACGGGGTCGGCACAGTACACAGAGATTGGTGAAACAGTAAAGTCGCCTGGAAACGGGGACGCTGGACCCCGCCAATCATATAGGCCACATCTGAAAGACGTGCCTGATTGGGGATTAGTTTGATTCTGTGCATTTGGGACATATGGCTGCTACCCACAGTTATAGTAGATTTCCTCCTTCAACTGCAAACCCCTTCTTGACCATTTGTTTGACTGTTTAGGTGGGGGACAGGTCCTTTTAGCTTGTTCTTGATTGGTGGATTTTACTTTAAATATCTTTGCACTGCTGTGTGCACATATTGCATGCCTGACGAAGGGGTCCTGTATGATTTCAAAAAGTGTCACTCTACTTCTGTGATATGATTGCTTTGAATAAAACCTTTGGACATAATTTGAAAGACCCATGGTGTGCTGGCAAATATGTACACTGATCTATGACGTTTCCAGTGTCCATCTGGGTGTTGCTGCAGCACTCACTATCCCCTGGCCTACTCCAGGAACATGTGCCATGGGCAGGGCTGCCGATAGGCTGGTAACAACACTGGGCCTCCTGTAGGGGGCCAGGGCACACAGGGGGGCCCAGACAGCAGGGGGACTGGTGCAGCGGGCGGGAGGACAATTACAGGATGATGCACTGGTGTCTGGTCTCTCTCTCCCTCTAGCTTTTTTTCCTTCTCCCTCCCCCTGGCTTTAAGCTGCTGGAGTGAGAGACACAGACACAGATTACAGTGCATCATCCTGTAATTGTCCTCCCGTCCTGCCACACCAATCCCCCTCTCTGGGCTGCCCACTTCTGATTTGATTCCTCCCTGTCACTGTGTTGCCTCGCCCACTGCACCCCCGTCCTTGGTCCCCTGCAGTGCCGCCAGCTGCTGCGGTCACACAGACGGATAGAGATTGGGGGAAGGGGCTAGAAAAATGTAATTTACCGCTCCCTACCTTTTCTGAATTGGACACAGTGAGCGATCGGTACAGATCGCTCTTGTGTCCATCCATAACAGAGCATAGTAACTGTGTTTACGATGAATGGGGAGGAGCCTCTGTCTGCTGTTCATTCATCCTCCATGCAACTGAGGCTACAGAAAAAGGAATTGAAGAATCCATGTCCACGATTCCTTTCTCTGTCTCAAAGGTGAGATGTCAGGAGTCTACCAAAAATGGTAAAAAAAATTTAAAATACATAAAGAAAATTAAATAAAATTTAATAAATAAAAAAAAAAAAAATTGGAAACATTTTTTTTTTCATTTTCTTTTCATTTTTGTAATTCAGGGGACCCTGTCAAGTAGGCTGCATGGGGCCCTGTGATTTCGAACAGCAACCCTGGCAATGAGAATATTGTTATCCGTTGGGGGGGTAGTAAAAACCAAGCTTTCCTGCCTATTTGTACTACCCCCCCAACTGCAAATGTAAACTAAGCCTAATGCCCCGTACACACGATCGGAAATTCAGCCAGCAAAAGACCGATGAGAGTTTTTGATCGGAAAATGTGACCTTGTGTATGCTCCATCAGACTTTTGCTGGCCGAATTCCCGCCAGCAAAAGATTGAGAGCAGGTTCTCTATTTTTCGGTCAGAAAAAGTTCTGATCGGAAATTCCGATCATCTGTACCAATTTTGACGCGCAAAATTCCTACGCGTGCTCAGAAACAATTGGACGCATGCTCGGAAGCATTGAACTTCATTTTCTCGGCTCGTTGTAGTGTTGTACGTCACCACGTTCTTAACGGTCAAAAGTTCAGAGAACTTTTGTGTGACCGTGTGTATGCAAGACAAGCTTGAGCGGAATTTCGTCCGAAAAACCATCCAGGTTTTTTCTGACAGAATTTCTGATCGTGTGTACGGGGCATTAGAAGCATATACCATGACCATACATGCTGAACGAATTTCAGATGGGACACAAACTCTTCCCTCTGTTATGCACATTGGATTTCCAAATAAAACCGACACAGTTGAATATTTGTAGGCCACTTAAAAAAAAAAAAAAAATGTATTACATTTTTTTATTTGTAACATGAAATGTTTTATTCAAATGGTGAAAAAAATGAAATAAAACAGCAATTTACAAAAACTGAAATCTCTAAAAGTTTCAGCAATCTAGTGCCTCTATATGTTTCATGTAATCTGTGCTCCGCCAAATATTATCAATTGTGTTTATATTAAAAAGTTTTATTTTTTTTTATTTTTTTTATCTACTAATTAAGATCTAAAAAAAATGCATCTGTTCTGCAAATCAACCTTTTTATTTTAGTTTCTGGTCTAAAAATAAAAAGGTTTTGCATTTCAGATCAATAGCTTTAAAAAGAAAATACAAATCACAGCTGGGAGGTAGAAGCCTTTCTGGAGTCCAGTACTTCCACTAGTGCAGATAAATTTAATCTCCAAGGATTGTCCTTCGCTGCTGCGAGATTGGGTGCCTAAATCGCAGAGGCTTTTTGTGGCACAACCACGTATTGCTGTTGCTAATTCTATGCTGCCTGTAAAAACATAAACAGAAAAATAAATGAAAAGATTGAAACCGTAATGGCAATTTCATCTCTAACACCAAAACATATCAATAAGGACCTAAAACTGGAGGCTCCAAATGTGCCGATTCGCTTTTTTTTTTCCTTCAAAGAGCATTTTGTTTGAAAATTGTGAAGTTAACCAATTGGCCTCCAAAAGGTTTACCCCCCGCCATTAGGACCCTTTCACACTCGGGCGGTGCGGGCGTCAGCGGTAAAGCAGCGCTATATTTAGCGCTGCTTTACCGTCATTTTAGCAGCGGTATTCGGTATTTTGACTGTGGGCGGTCGGGAAAAGGTTAAAGATAGTGATCCCATGAAGCCATTTATTATCACATAGTTTTTTGGATCCTTTTTTTAAATCATAATGATAACAGTAATCATCCAAATGGCCCTGATAAAAAGTTGACATACCCTGAAATGTTTGGCCTTGGTACAGACACAGAAGGTGGCACACACAGGTTAAAATGGCAATTAAAGGTTAATTTCCCAAATTTGTGGCTTTTTAAATTACAATTAGTGTCTGTGTATAAATAGTCAATGAGATCATTAGATCTTACTTGAATGCACTAAGCAGGCTAGACACTGAGCCATGAGGAGGTAGAAAAGAACAGTCTAAAGACCTGCGTAACAAGGTAATGGAACTTTATAAAGATGGAAAAGGATATAAAAAGATACCCAAAGCCTTGAATATGTCAGTCAGTACTGTTTAATCCCTTAATAAGAAGGGCAAAATTAGGGGCTCTTTTGATACCAAGCCAAGGTCAGGTAGACCAAGAAAGATTGCAGCCACAACTGGAGGAAGAATTGCTCAGGATACAAAGAAAAAACCCACAGGTAACCGCAAGAGAAACACGGGCTACTGGTTGTTTTTAAGGAGCACAATTTAACGATACTTCAACAAAAAAGAGCTGCATGGTTGAGCTGGTTGAGCTGCACCCTCTGTGTCTGTACCCTCTCTGGCTATTTGAATCCATAAAAACCCACATAACCGCACCCCAAACATGTCCATTCCATACAGTTGCAGTGCAGCCCCATTCAGGAGGGATCATTTTTGCCTCACCAGAACCGTAGTCCACTGCCTTTGCAGCTCAGAGGAGTGGTTTTTGGGGGGTGGGGATTGTAAAAATGAGGCCCAACCTCTTATTTTTATCACTGCCACCACAAATGTAAATGAGGTCTAACGGAGTCCAGGACTGAAGTCAAAACAGGAGTTCTGATCTTTCTTAAAGTCTAAAAAGCTGCCTATAGATGCATTTTAATCTTGGTTCAAGATGAACCTCACTGTGTGCAACGTGGAGCATGACACATAATAATAAAGGTGTTTCTGCACGTTTTACTGCAATTCAAAATTGAAAATGGGTAAAAAATATTTATTTTTATTTTTTTTGGCTTGGTCTGTAATACTGACCCGATATTTTTGTGGTCTGGAGAACACACATGTTCTCCTCCCCCGCACACTGCATCGTATCTGGAGTGTAACACCAGGTGGAGTCAGCGGACAAGCAGGATCGGCACGTCAATCCATTGGATCCAGAGCTGTCCCTTGGCACTAGGGTAAAAAACATAACAGGTATGTAATGGCATAAAAGTAAACAGAACCTACAGTATCTCACAAAAGTAAGTACACCCCTCACATTTTTGTAAATATTTTCTTCTATCTTTTCATGTGACAACACTGAAGAAATTACACTTTGCTACAATGTAAAGTAGTGAGTGTACAGCTTGTATAACAGTGTAAATTTTCTGTCCCCTCAAAATAACTCAACACACAGCCATTAATGTCTAAACCGCTGGCAACAAAAGTAATGCCGCATACACACGATCGGAAATTCTGCCATCATAATGTCGCAGTCCCGATAAAAATCGCAGATCGCCACCATTAAAAGTTAAAAAAAAATAATAATAAAAATGCTATAAATCTATCCCCTATTATGTAGACGCTATAACTTTTGTGAAAACCAATCAATATACGCTTATTGCGATTTTTATTACTAAAAATATGTAGAAGAATACGTATCGGCCTAAACTGAGTAAAAATGTGCTTTTAAAAATAAAAATAAAAATGGGGATATTTATTAGAGCAAAATGTACAAAATATTGTGTTTTTTTCAAAATTGTCGCTCTTTTTTTGTTTATAGTGCAAAAAATATAAACCGCAGAGGCGATCAAATACCACCAAAAGAAAGCTCTATTTGTGGGGGAAAAAAGGACGTTAATTTTGTTTGGGTACAACGTTGCATGACCGCGCAATTGTCAGTTAAATCGGCGCAGTGCCGAATCGCAAAAAGTGCTCTGGTCAGGAAGGGGTAAAATCTTCCACGGCTGAAGCTGTTAAAGTGATACTAAAGTCTCGTTTTTTTTTTTTTTTTCTTTAAAAATAACAAACAAACATGTTATACTTACCTGCTCTGTGTAGTGGTTTTGCACAGAGCAGCCCGGATCCACCTCTCCGGTCCATCGCCGGCGCTCCTGGATTCTCTCTCCTGCCGGGAGCCCCCAAAGCAGGCCACTTGCTATGGGGGCACCTGAGTCGAGCCGTGGTTCGGCCCCCGCCTCCTCTAGCTTCTCATTGGCTAACTGACTTTGATTGACAGCAGTGGGATGGTGAAGAAGTTGAAGATACAGATGAAGAAGATGAAGGTGAAGATGAAGAAGATGGAGATGAAGAAGAAGGTGAAGATGAAGATGAAGAAGATGAAGAAGAAGATGAAGAAGATGAAGATGAAGATGATGAAGAAGATGAAGATAAAGATGAAGAAGATGAAGATGATGAAGAAGATGAAGCTGATGAAGAGGAAGCTGATGAAGATGAAGAAGATGAAGATGAATAAGATGAAGATGAAGCTGAAGCTGATGAAGATGAAGATGATGAAGAAGATGAAGATAAAGATGATGAAGAAATTGAAGCTGATGAAGAAGATGAAGATGATGAAGAAGATGAAGATAAAGATGATGATGAATAAGATGAAGATGAAGAAAATGAAGCTGATGAAGATGAAGAAGATGAAGCTGATGAAGAAGATGAAGATGATAAAGAAGATGAAGATGAAGAAGATGAAGAAGAAGTTGATGAAGAAGATGAAGATGAATAAGATGAAGATGAAGCTGATGAAGAAGATGAAGATGATGAAGAAGATGAAGATAAAGATGATGAAGATGAAGAAGATGAAGATGATGAAGAAGAGGAAGATGATGAAGAAGATGAAGATGATGAAGAAGATGAAGATGATGAAGAAGATGAAGATGATGAAGAAGATGAAGATGATGAAGAAGATGAAGAGGATGAAGATGATGAAGAAGATGAAGATGATGAAGAAGATGAAGATGATGAAGATGAAGAAGATGAAGATGAAGATGAAGAAGATGAAGATGATGAAGAAGATGAAGATGAAGCTGATGATGAAGATGAAGATGATGAAGAAGATGAAGATGAAGATTAAGAAGATGAAGATAAAGAAGATGAAGAAGATGAAGACGAAGAAGATGAAGATGATGATGATGATGATGATGATGATGATATCTTCCTCTCGTACTACATATGAACTAAGTAGATTCCAGACTACTCATCAAATGGATTCAGATAATGTTGACAAGGAAGGAGGCACAATGGCTATGGATAGGGGTCTATAATTTAATGAATTCAGTACTATTAAACAGACCCATCTATGACATTCCCAGGGCAGCAAATTAGCTTGTCAGCTTTATATTTAGTGTGACCAAACAATACTTCACAATAACCTTCTCAGAGGTCAAATTAAATGGTACCATGGTCAACTAAAAATGGACTTCAATTGCACAGTTTCTGAACTATCGATTCCTGTAGATAGGGGAAGGAGGTGAGGAGAAAGGGTGGGAAGAAGGGATGTTGCCCTGGGCACTGTGGAATCATGTGGGGGGGGCACCACAAGGAAATAGGGGAGGGTAAAATTTGTTTTAGGATGGCAAATTTGGGGAGGTGTGCTAGGAGTGGTGATTTGGGGGGGGGGGGGGTCTGTGTTGGGAGGGGGATGGGGAAGAGGATTTGTGCTAGGAGGGAGGATTTGGGGGGGTTTGTGTTGGGAGGGGCAGGAGGATAGGGGCAGGAGGTGAGGTCAGGGGGTGGCCATGAAGGATGCTTCCCTGGGCACTATGGTATCATGTGAGTTGGGGAGCATCAAAAGGAGATTGGGGGAGGGTATTTGTTTAGAGAAGGGGAATTTGGGGAGCGGCAGGGGGTAAAAATTGTTCTAAGAGGGCAAATTTGGGGAGGTGCGCTAGGAGTGGTGATTTTGGGGGAGGATTTGTGTTGGGAGGGAGATGGGGGAAGAATATTAGTGCTAGGAGGGTGGAATAGGGGCAGGAGGTGAGGAGAAGGGGTGGGCAGGAAGGAAGGGGGGGTCTGTGTTTGGAGAGGGATGGGGAAGAGGATTTGTGCTAGGAGGGAGGATTTGGGGGGGTTTGTGTTGGGAGGGAGATGGAGGAAGAATATTAGTGCTAGGAGGGCAGGATAGGTGCAGGAGTATAGGGGCAGGAGGTGAGGACAAGGGGGGGGGCCAGGAAGGATGCTTCCCTGGGCGCTATGGTATCATGTGAGGTGGGGAGCATCAAAAGGAGATTGGGGGAGGGTATTTGTTTAGAGAAGGGGAATTTGGGGAGCTGCGGGGGGAGGTAAGAATTGTTCTAGGAGGGCAAATTTGGGGAGGTGTGCTAGGAGTGGTGATTTTGGGGGGGGGGGGAATGTGTTGGGAGGGAGATGGGGGAAGAATATTAGTGCTAGGAGGGCGGAATAGGGGCAGGAGGTGAGGACAAGGGGTGGGCAGGAAGGCAGGGGGGGGTCTGTGTTGGGAGGGGGATGGGGAAGAGGATTTGTGCTAGGAGGGAGGATTTGGGGGGGTTTGGGTTGGGAGGGAGATGGAGGAAGAATATTAGTGCTAGGAGGGCAGGATGGGGCAGGAGTATAGGGGCAGGAGGTGAGGACAAGGGGTGGCCAGGAAGGATGCTTCCCTGGGCGCTATGGTATCATGTGAGGTGGGGAGCATCAAAAGGAGATTGGGGGAGGGTATTTGTTTAGAGAAGGGGAATTTGGGGAGCTGCGGGGGGATGTAAGAATTGTTCTAGGAGGGCAAATTTGGGGAGGTGTGCTAGGAGTGGTGATTTGGGGGGGGGGGTTGTGTTGGGAGGGGGGTGGGGAAAAGGATTTGTGCTAGGAGGGGGGATTTGTGCTATAAAAGTAATATGGCAGAGGGGAAATATTTTTTTTGGGGGGGGGGGGATTTGTGCTAATAGAGATGGTGTGTGTGTGTGTGTGTGGGGGGGGGGGGGTTGTGCTAGGAGGGAAAATTTGTGGCGGGGGCATGTACTAGGATGGGGGATTGGGTGGAAGGGGATTTGTGTTGGAAGGGTGGAATTTGGAGTGGGGGGGAATGATTTGTGCTTGTAGGGGAAATTTGAGGGGGGAGAGGATTCGTGCTAGGAGGTTTTTTATTTTTTTTGGGGGGGGGGGGACTTGTACTGGGAGAGGGAGAATTTATGCTTAGGGGATGAGCATGCAGATTAGTGCTCGCTTTTTTATTTTTTGAGGGAGGGGATTTTCACTGACACACAAAGCTCATACATCTTGGGGGGGGGGGTCCCGGAGGGGGTCCCCAGTTTGGCATTTTCCCTCTGGTCTCAAGATCACCAAGTCCTGGCACTGATTACACTAAATCTAGTGAAACACTTCAGCTAATTGAATTGCTCACAACCCCCTCAATGGGAGTTTGGTGCTCTCATTGGACTGAAAATATGAGGACTGTGCTGTGTGGAAGAGCTGTGTAAATCTCAGAGCTGGATGGACAGGAGTACAAATGGCAAGTAAAAATAGCCTTATATGTGTATTTAACCATTTATAAGGAGACAGTAGATAGTCACTTACGGGAAGGTAAAGTCGGGGTGCACCCATCAGTTTCACAACACGATGTACCCATCTTCACTCTCGCATTGTTGGGAATGCTCATACTTCCTCTCATGTCACACTGGTTCTGTGGTGTACATGACATCTCATATGATTTTGCAGCAAGGATACCTACAAGTAAAAAAAATAAAAAAATGTATAATCTCTGCAACAAAAATAAACGTAGGAGTCCTTTTAGGCCCCTTTCACGCGGTCGGTTAGCCTGTCCGTTTTTCAGGCGGATCCGGTCGAGCCACCGATTAACTTCTATGGGGAGGCGGATGTCAGCGGATGTGTGTCCTCTGCCACCCGCTTGCCATTCAATCCGACAAGATCTGCTCAAAACAGATGTATGGCGATACGTTCGCCATCCATCCAGCGGATCGGATCGAATGAAAATGGATCGGCGGTCCGTTTTCATCTGATCTCCCCATAAAGGAGAGCGGGGGCCTCTGATTGGTCCGTCTCTGCACTGTGAGCGAAGACGGACCTGCCATCTGCCTGCTCAGCGGGCATCAGCGGAGTGATCCCTGCTGAGCAAGCGGAGTCCATCAAAACTGATCTGCCCTGTGTGAAAGGGGGCATATAAAACTGAGATGAGCAGCAATCCTTAAGATCAGGGCTGCTGTTAGAAATTACGGGGCTCCATACAGCCTACCTGACAGGTACCCCCCACCCCCTCCCCCCTGGCCGGAAGTGTCTGAGAACATAGATTTATTAGTCACTTTCTTTGCGGCCTCAGGTGCAAAGATTAATGAAATGGAAGAGCTCTGAAGCTTCTTGCTCATTCACAAGCTGAAGCATGGTAAACACAGTTTACTATGCTTCAGTGATGAATGGACACAGGAGTGATGGGTACCAATCACTTACTGTGTTCGTTCAGGAACGGAAGGGGCCAATAAATTATATATTTACCGACCCCTTCTCCTGCTCTTTCCTTCCTGAACCATCCGCCTGTGTGCCCGCAGTAGCTGGCGGCAGGAGAGGAGGGAAGCTGAGAGCACTGCAAGGAAAGGGGCATACGGGGGGCCCAGACAGCATATGGAAGGGGTGCATGTGCTAGAACCACTCCCCTGCAGTTTTGCTGGAGGGAGAAGCTGCCAGTGTTGCAGGGGAAGGCAAAAGACGATCAGTGTCTGCAATAAAACAGTACAGCCGGCCCTCCTGTTCAGCGGGTGCCCGGGTCCCCCTTTTGACCTGATGGGACCCAGTACTGCCTTATCAGCAGCCCTGCTGATGATTGCAGCTCTTTTTAAATCATTAACCATTTATAAAACTGAGTTAGGGTTGTCACCTGTCCTGGATTCACCCAGACACTCGGGGTTTTGATTTTGAATTATGTGTCCGGGTTTCAGTCTGCCTAAAACCTGGACACATTATTCAGACAGGAATGTGGTTCAGAACAGGGCCTGACAGGAGGAGTTCCCAAAGGTATCCCAGGTGTGTTACAATAAAGCCCCGTACACACGGTCAGACTTTTTCATGGATTCTGTCCGATCGGACAAGGTTGTTGAAAAATCAGACCGTGTGTATGCACCATCGGACAGTGTTCGTCGGTTTGTCCGACGGACAAAGTCTTATCTCCTGCTGGAAATCTTTGCCGTCAACACGGTCCGATCACACCAAATCCGATCGTGTGTACGGTTGTCCGACCGGACAAAGTGCCACGCATGCTCAGATCACATTACAAGACCAAAGCTATTGGCTACTAGCCTCTACGTAGTCCCGTCGTAGGCAACAAACGTCACCACGTTCAGAATGATCGGATTTTCCGACAACTTTGTCCGACCGTGTGTACGCAAAACCAACATCGGACAAAGTATGACGGCCATGGTCCGACGGACCTGGTCCGCGGATTGTCCGACCGTGTGTATGGGGCTTTAGGGTTGCTACCTGTTTGGGATTCACCCGGACAGTTTGGGTTTGGAATCATGCATCTGTGTTTCAGACTGTCTGAGACCCAGACACATTTTTCAGACTGGACTGTCTTTCCCCTTCTCTCTCCTGTCTCTAAGTGAGTATGCTAAGGTAAATCAGAGTCCCCAGAGTTCTCCCTTACAGTGAGGGGAAACTCTGTTGTAAAAGGGGGAAACTCTGCGGACTCTGATGTAAAGGGTGAACTCTGCGGACTCTGATGTAACGGGGGAACTCTGCGGACTCTGATGTAAAGGGGGAACTTTGCGGACTCTGATGTAAAGGGGAACTCTGCGGACTCTGATGTAAAGGGGGAACTCTACGGACTCTGATGTAAAGGGGGAACTCTGCGGACTCTGATGTAAAGGGGGAACTCTGCGGACTCTGATGTAAAGGGGGAACGCTGCGGACTCTGATGTAAAAGGAGAATTCTGCGGACTCTGATGTAAAGGGGGAACTCTGCGGACTCTGATGTAAAGGGGGACTCTTGCGATTAACTTCATATAATTAGTAGGGCTGTTACTGATTCAATTTTTTGTGTTCGTTTAATCGAATCACACAAATACGTCTTAAATTCAAACTGTAGCACTGACGTAATTAATTTATTTTTCCACAGTAGCGTGACAATCCCTCCCCCTCCTGTCTAACTAATCACTCTCACCTTATGGCATGGACCCCTGTGCAAACAGGTGGTCATGCAAGCGGGTATCAAAAGGGTTAACATGGACCATAAACTTCTCTCACGTCTCCTTAGATCTCAGCAAGGACGCCAGGTCATGGGTAGAAAGAAAAGATCTAAGTGCTCACCCCTTAAGTATAAGATTACATTTTTGTGTTCAAACACAAACTACTCACATAAAGATGATAAAAACACAGCATGTAAAGCTGACAATCGTGTTAGTCCTGTAGGGCAGCAGCGAGTGACGTCATGCGTAGCTCCTCCCCGTACGCGTTACGTTCAATCAGAACTTCAACGTCACTGGACTCCTCCCCCTTCCCTTCGTTAGCAGACTGAGGCACTTGGGGAATGGGGAAGGAGTCCGGTGACGTCGATGTCCGTGACGTCACCGGATCTCCGAAGGAACTCCCTGAAGCCCCGGATGGCGGCGGAGAGGTGAGTACAGATCAAAAGAAATTTGATCGATCAAAAAAATGTAAGATTCATTTCCACAGCCCGAATAATTCGAAATATTATTTAATAGCAACATCTATGCATAGTTTATCTATGCATACTATGAAAACAAAATTGCTGTGCGACGCTAAAGTGTTTGGGTTTGGCTTAAAGAAAAAGTGGCAACCTCTAAACCATGTTCTCTGCTGAATGTCTCAGCACACTGAGAAGCTGTTATTGGCTGTAACAGAAAAGGTCAGTTTCCAAAATGTAATCTCAGCACTTCACTGGCAATCTCTGTGAAAATTCTCCCTCCTTAGCTTCTATATCCGAGAGAAGAGAGAATCGCCAGAGAACTGAGAGGGAAGGAGGATGTTTATTGACTTCCTTCTTCCTCAATCAGAGCCCCTAAGATAGTGAAAAAGGACCCTTGCCTTTCACAAACTCCCAGAAAATCTGTAGAGAAGGTTAGAAAACAGAATATATATATATATATATATATATATATATATATATATATTAAACATAGCAGAACTCCCGAACAGGGGGATGCCGCGTACACACGAGCGGATTTTGGATGTGACCTTGTGTATGCAAGGCAAGCTTAAGCGGAATTCCGTCGGAAAAAAGATCCAAGGAAATTCCGCTCGTGTGTACACGGCATAAGCCATCCAGTTGTCAGGGCTGGGCTCGGCCCTTCCTTCTCTGAGCTGGCCGCTGGGTTTTTGTTGTTTTGAATTGGTTTATTCTTAATTAGTTAGTGAAAATGCTTCAGCAGTCCCACTAATGTTATTTGTTTTTATTTATTAATCTTTTTAATTTTATTATTCCGTACGTTTTTTGGCTCTGTGTAACTTCTGCATACTTTCAGCTATTAAAGCCATTCGACTTTTAAAATGTTCAGCTTTTTCAGTTGATGATGGGAGGTCTTCGACTTTTTTTCTACTATTTATACTTTTTAAAATATTAAGCTTTTTAACCCTTTTTTAACATTGAAGTCAATGAGAGCATGCTTAAAATCCTTAAAATCTTCTTCCGCTACCAAAAGTTTTAGCTCCTTCATACTTTCACCTACAGACGCCAAACAAACTTTAAAATATTCACAAAATATTCAGCTATCTGGCTATATCTTTTCAGTTTGACATCTTTTACAGTTTTTGTGAAAAAGCTGTTTAAGTTTAGAGATTATTTCAGAAAATGTCACTAAATTTAGGGCATCCAGGCTTTTGTTGTCTGTTTTGTTTCCATGGTTACCAAAGCTTCTTATACACAGTGATGGGCGGTGGGGGAGAGCACAGACACACCATGTACTGATTTATAATAGAGGAATATGATGGGCAGTTTTGATGGGGGCAATATGATGGGGCAGTTTTGATGGGGGCAAAATGATGGGGCAGTTTTGATGCTATTCAGCATTCCCACGCATTTTCTCCAGGAAATGCATTTTCTAGTTAATCTTTTTATTATTCCGTACGTTTTTTGGCTCTGCGTAACTTCTGCATACTTTCAGCTATTAAAACCATTCAACTTTTAAAACGTTCAGCTCTTTCAGATGATGATGAGACTTCTTCAACTTTTATTCTATTATTTATACTTTTTAAAATATTAAGCTTTTTAACCCTTTTTTTAACATTGAAGTCAATGAGAGCATGCTTAAAATCCTTAAAATCTTCTTCTGCTACCAAAAGTTTCAGCTCCTTCATACTTTCACCTACAGACACCAAACAAACTTTAAAATGTTCACAAAATATTCAGCTATCTGGCTATATATTTTCATTTTGATATCTTTTACAGTTTTTGTGAAAAAGCTGTTTAAGTTTGGAGATCATTTCAGAAAATTTCATTAAATTTAGGGCATCCAGGCCTTTGTTGTCTGTTTTGTTTCCATGGTTACCAAAGCTTCTTATACACAGTGATGGGCGGTGGGGGGAGGCGGCTGGAGCATCTCAGATTACAGAGCCCGGGGGAGAGCACAGACACACCATGTACTGATTTTTAATAGAGGAATATGATGGGGCAGTTTTTAATGGGGCAGTTTTGATGCTATTCAGCATTCCCACGCATTTTCTCCAGGAAATGCATTTTCTAGTTCTATCCACTGTGCTTTTCTCATGTATCATAATACTTCATTTGGGAGTATCTGAATCACATATGGACTGTACAATACCATGTTCGACAAAGCAACTTGTGATAACCATTGTTCTGTATCGTATTTTGTAATATCCTGTATGATATGTATATGGCACAATGAACAACAAAATAAAAATCTTTTTCTGATTAAAAAATAAAAATAAAAAATGGAGGTTTTATTTGCACAACATTTACAAATATTTGCAAAGGCTGCCCTGTCTCGTTAAGGTCCTCCAGTAAATCATAGCTCCCAACTGTCCCTGATTTCGAGGCACTGTCCCTGATTTGGAACAAAGTCCCTCTGTCCCTCATTCTTCCTCATGTGTCCCTCATTTTGGTCTGATCTATATAGATGTATAAAAAATGCACTTTTTGAAAAAGTGTTTTCCAGCACTAATCTGATTTCTAAATTGCTGCATTTGTAAATTCCAAAAGCCAATATAAAGGAAGAGTAGTGGTAAAAAAAAGCACTTTTGGGTTGAACCAATCTTTTATTTTTTTGTACAATTCTCCTTTAAGGGGGCATGGCAAGGGGGTGTGTCCTATGCCTGCATACTTTTACTGATAGGTGTCCCTCATTCCCATCTCTAAGGCCCCTTTCACACTGGGGCGGGGAGCCGCGGTGACGGTAAAGCAGCGCTATATTTAGCGCTGCTTTACCGTCGTTTTAACCGCGGTATTCAGCCGCTCGCGGTGCGGTTTTACCCCCCGCGAGCGGCCGAAAAAGGGTTAAACACCCCCCCCGCAGAGCGCCGCCGTAGCGGCGCTTTGTGGCGGTATTGCCGCGGTTTTACCGCGGTGTCCCATTATAATCAATGGGAAGGAGCGGTATAGGAGCGGTGAACACACCGCTCCTATACCGCTCCAAAGATGCTGCTAGCAGGACTTTTTTTGTCATCCTGCTAGCGCACCGCTCCAGTGTGAAAGCCCGCCGGCTTTCACACTGGAGTTAAAGGGGCCGGATTTTTTCATGCGGTTAACAGGCGCTATTTTTAGCGCTGCACCGCATGAAAAACGCCCCGGTGTGAAAGGGGCCTAAAAGTTGGGAGGGTATAGTGTGGTCCCAACAGTAATTTTTGAGGGTCTCCATGTTAAAGGGTATGTAGCGATAGATAAAAGAGTAGGTACAGGGGGTCCCCGGGTTACGAACCTCCTGTTTGTAATTCAGAAATGTTTGTAAGTCGGCTGTGCATGCATAGTACGACGATTAAGGACATTTCCGATGTTCCGTCGAATGCCGTTATGCGCATGCGCTGCAAATTACGGACATTTCTGACATTTTCCGAGGCTCCGCCTGGCCACGCATGCGCAGTACGCCAGATGGTCTGCGCAGAATGGCAGAGGGTCCCCGCAGCGCCCTGTTTGTAAGTAGGAGTGGTTCGTAAGTCGGGCGTTCGTAAGTCGGGATCCCCTGTATGGCTGGAGGCAGCCTCTCCTCCTCTCCTTAAAGGCGGAGGGGCACACCATATGCCCACTGGCAGATGAAGACTGGTACGTGTGTGGGGAAAAACGTATTTGTACTGTGTGAAGGTCTTCCATGTGTACCTTACTTTAAAAGCTAAATTATAGATTGTGCACATAAAACATAAAAACGACATCTCTGGAGCAACAAAGCATGGTTGGATGGGCCTTTGATGTGAACTGACGCTTGTGAAACTCTGACATCAAATACACATAGGATTTTTTATTGAATAACTTACCCAAAGCCCGGGTTTCTGAGTATACAGCTCCACACACAGAGCCAGAAGGACAAGTCACTCTGGTTCCAGTACATGAGTCTGATAAAGAAAGACACTGTGTACAAGAGAGCGAGTATCCTAAAGAGAGAGAAGACAGTACAGAATGAGAATCGATCATAGCAGTCCTTACATTTGACCAAAAAGTTGTGTTTGCACTTTGCACTAAAATGTATTTCCTGAAAACATGTGAATTCATATGACCATGTGATATACACAATACCCCAATGCATTTCAACCTTGGAAAAAATTATTACGGTCTTCCTCAGGGGGATTTTTTTCACATTTCTGCAAGTATATCAAAGAGGACATGTTATGGAAATTCACTTGAATTTAATATAATTATTTCCTAAAAGGAATGTATAAATCATGTACCATATATACTCGAGTATAAGGCGAGTTTTTCATCACATTATTTTGTGCCCCCCTCGACTTATACTTGAGTCAAGCACTTTTCTGCAGCAGAGAATGACATTTTCTGAACCAGCTTTGGGGCCCCCTATCTCGTGGCCACTTGGTCCTAGGAACCCCAAATTTGGTGTGCAAACCCAGTGGAACTAGCACTACAACATATCCAATGGCCCCGAGATACGGGGGCCCAAAGTCGGTTCGGAAAATGTCATTCTCTGCTTCAGAAAAGTGCTTGACATTTTCCGAATAGACTTTGGGTCCCCCGTATCTCGGGGCCGCTTAGTGCTAGGAACCCCATTGGATATTTTGTAGTGCTAGTTCTACTGGGTTTGCACACCAAATTTGGGGTTCCTAGCACCAAGTGGCCCCGAGATACGGGGCCCCAAATTCGGTCAACTGTGTGCATCTGCAGCAATATCATTTCGGGACCCTTTGTCTGCAAAAGGGGAGCATCTAGGAACCCTTAACTACCAATTTTGAAGTTTGGGGGACCTATGGCTGCAAATGGGCACAGTGAGGCTGCTAATGGGCACAGCGAGGCTGCAAATGGGCATTGTTGACCCTCTTTTCCACTTACAGTAGCTGCGCATTTCTCACCCTAGGCTTATACTCGAGTCAATACGTTTTCCCAGTTTTTTGTGGTAAAATTAGGTGCCTCTGCTTATATTCGGGTCGGCTTATACTCGAGTATATACGGTATGTACTTTTTTCTACCTAAAACTGTTCCGCACTTTGTACACCAGAGCTCTTATTTTAAACATATTTTGCACTCAATGATGTTTAACTTGTGTCTTGGATAATAAAATCAAGACATTTTTATAAGATTATTTTGTTTCTTATTGCTGCTAAAAAAACATGGGGAATTCACCTGATTTTTCCGAGGAATGGGATAAAACACATCCACAGCCTCTAATTTACAAACTGCAAATGATTCTATTTGTTCCTGGGATAAGAAATTAGATGCGATTTAAAAAGGTGATACAAAGCTACAGAAATGCCCCGGAGGGGGAAGTCACATTTTTGGTTGGGGCTGGTGCCAGGGCTGTTGTTGGCAGAAGCTTGCACTGGGTGCTTTGACGCCCCAGGCTCTGATCTCACATAAGGAGTAGCAGTCTTCTATTATTATTCAGGTTTTTTTTTTTTTCATATCCCAGTATTTGATGTTCTCTGTGACACTCAAATATTTGCTGAAGGATCTTGCCTAAACTGGAAACTTGTTGTCTGATCTGATTTTTGTCTGTTGGAGAATGTTCCAGATTATTTAAAGACGAACTCCAGCCATATATAAAAAAAAACACCTTAAGATAGTTCTGAACATCGAATATTATAGAGACTTTCTATTACAATTTTAACTTTGCAGGTGCCATAACTGTTGCTTAGTTTCAGAAATTATATTTTTCACCTTTTTACAAGGTTAAAAAGCTCTGTCATGCATCTCTTCTTCCTGAGAGTGGGGGACGGTGTTACTGGACACTGTGCAGACACACGGCATGCTTGTATTCCATAGTCTGTTCAGCCTGAGGCAAGAAGCATGCTGTGCTTGAGCAAAGGGGGGGGGGGGGGGGTCGTGCTTAAGAAGCAGGCTTTGCTTGAGCAGGGGGTGTGTTTAGGAGACAGGCTGTGATTGGTCAGGGGGTGTGGTGGCTGAACAAAGTACCAAAAGCAGGCATACTGTTTTGTGACCATGCGTCTCTTCTTCCTGAGTGTGGAGGGGGGGCGGGGTTACTGGACTCTGTGCAGACACACACAGCATGCCCTTAGGCGTTCACAGCCTATTGCATTAGGGTGTGCACCCAAAGCTCAAACACACGTTTGTATATATATATATATATATTATATATATATATATATATATATATATAGCGCTCCCAACTGTCCCTGATTTCGAGGGACTGTCCCTGATTTGGAGGGACTGTACCTGATTTGGAGCAATATCTCTCTGTCCCTCTTTCCTCCTCATTTGTCCCTCATTTTGGTCTGATCTATATAGCTGTATATAAAATGCACTTTTTATCTTTCAAAAAGTGTTTCCCAGAGCTAAACCTTTTCATCTAATTTCTAAATTGCTGCATTTATACATTTTAAAAGCCAATATAAAGGAAGAGTAGTGGTAAAAAAAAAAAGCCCTTGTGGATTTAATTAACCTTTTTTTCCTGGTAAATTTCCTTTAAGGGGGTGTGACAGGGGGCGTGTCCTATGCCTACATACATTTGTTAGCAGGTGTCCCTCATCCCCATCTCAAAATGTTGGGAGGTATGTATATACATGCACACTATTTTGTCAAAAATATTGGGACACCTAGACACCTGTCTTTACACCCATGTGAACTTTAATGGCATCCCAGTCTTAGTCCGTAGGGTTCAATATTGAGTTGGCCCACCCTTTGCAGCTTTAACAGCTTCAACTCTTCTGGGAAGGTCGTCCACAAGGTTTAGGAGTGTGTCTATGGGAATGTTTGACCGTTCTTCCAGAAGAGCATTTGTGGGGTCAGGCACTGATGTGGATGAGAAGGCCTGGCTCACAGTCTCCACTCGAATTCATCCCAAAGGTGTTCTATCGGGTTAAGGTCAAGATTCTGTGCAGGCCACTCAAGTTCCTCCACCCCAAACTCGCTCATCCATGTATTTATGGACCTTCCTTTGTGCACTGGTCCAAATCATTTGGTGGAGGGGGGATTAAGGTGTGGGGTTGTTTTTCAGGGGTTGGGCTTGCCCCCCTTAGTTCCAGTGAAGGGAACTCTTTAGGCGTCAGCATACCAAGACATTTTGGACCATTTGATGCTCCCAACTTTATGGAAACAGTTTGGGGATGGCCCCTTTCTTGTTCCAACATGACAGAAAAGCCCAGGGGAAAGAAAATAAAAAGACATTGACGTAGGGCTGGCATTACAGGGTTAAAAGTATAACCCTTGTGCATCAGGTGGTGGGTTGGTTAAGCTGTGATTGGTGATATGAGGTATGGGAGGAGCGCTGGTAATTTAGCTGAGCGGAAGTCCCTCCCCAGCTCAGTGAGACTAATGCCGCGTACACACGAAGGGACAATCCCGCGGGATTATCCTCTGGACTGAAGTCCAGCGGATAATCCCCTCGTGTGTGGGCGCCGGCGGACTTTTTGGCGCCAAAGTCCGGCGGACTTTTTGGCGCCAAAGTTTTAAGTTTTGTTTTAAAATTATCCGCTGGACTTGGCAGTCCAGCGGACAATCCCGCCGTTAGTGGGCAAGTCCGCGGGACTTTTGAAATGAACGGACTTGCCGCTCATCGGCAAGTCCGTTCATTTAGCACGTGACTTCAGGTTACGTAGCTAGCGTAGGCAGTTACTGCCGCCGCGCTAGCTCCGTGACCTGGCATGGATTTAAAGGGAATCCCCACGCCGAAAAAACGGCGTGGGGGTTCCCCCCAAATCCATGTCAGACCCTCATCCGAGCACGCAGCCTGGCAGGCCAGGAAAGGGGTGGGGACGAACGAGCGCCCCCCCCTCCTGAGCCGTACCAGGCCGCGTGCCCTCAACATGGGGGGTGCCCTGGGGAAAGGGGGGCCGTGCGGCCCCCCCACCCCAAAGCACCTTGTCCCCATGTTGATGAGGACAAGGGCCTCTTCCCGACAACCCTGGCCGTTGGTTGTCGGGGTCTGCGGGCGGGGGCTTATCGGAATCTGGGAGCCCCCTTTAATAAGGGGCCCCCCAGATACCGGCCCCCACCCTATGTGAATGAGTATGGGGTACGATGTACCCCTACCCATTCACCTAAGGTGTAAAATGTAAAGTAAAAAAAAACACCCACACTTTTGAAAAAATAGTTTATTGCACTGCTCCGGGGGTCTTCTTCCGTCTTGGGGGTCTTCTCGCCGGACTCCCCCGCCATTTACCAAGCTCTTTTACCGAGCGGGGGAAGTCCGGCTACCTTCTTCGTCGTCGCCGCCGTCTGGGGGTCTCGATCCGCCTTCGGGGGTCTTCTTCCGTTTTGGGGGTCTTCTCGCCGGACTCCTCCGCTCTCTTCTGCTCTTTTACCTAGCTCTTTCACGAGCAGGGGGAGTCCGGCTACCTTCTTCGTCGTCGCCGCCGTCGTCTGGGGGTCTCGATCCGCCTTCGGGGGGTCTTCCGGGGGTCTCTTCTGTTCTTGCGGCGGTCGTCGTCTTCCGCGCCGCCGGCGCCTTCTCCTTCTTCTTGTCCTTCTTCTTGTTCTTCTTCTTCCGATGTTGACCCGACGCTCTCTCTGCCCGGAATGCCTGTGCCGCTCTGCGCTGAGACTTATATAGGGACATGGGGGACAGGGTCACATGTTCATGTCACATGGTGACCCCGCCCCCTTGCGATGTCACAGTCCCAGCATCCTCCGGGACTGTGACATCGCAAGGGGGCGGGGTCACCATGTGACATGAACATGTGACCCTGTCCCCCATGTCCCTATATAAGTCTCAGCGCAGAGCGGCACAGGCATTCCGGGCAGAGAGAGCGTCGGGTCAACATCGGAAGAAGAAGAACAAGAAGAAGGACAAGAAGAAGGAGAAGGCGCCGGCGGCGCGGAAGACGACGACCGCCGCAAGAACAGAAGAGACCCCGGAAGACCCCCGAAGGCGGATCGAGACCCCCAGACGACGGCGGCGACGACGAAGAAGGTAGCCGGACTCCCCCTGCTCGTGAAAGAGCTAGGTAAAAGAGCAGAAGAGAGCGGAGGAGTCCGGCGAGAAGACCCCCAAGACGGAAGAAGACTCCCGGAGCAGTGCAATAAAATATTTTTTCAAAAGTGTGTGTGTGTTTTTTGTACTTTACATTTTACACCTTAGGTGAATGGGTAGGGGTACATCGTACCCCATACTCATTCACATAGGGTGGGGGGCCGGGATCTGGGGGCCCCCTTATTAAAGGGGGCTCCCAGATTCCGATAAGCCCCCGCCCGCAGACCCCGACAACCAACGGCCAGGGTTGTCGGGAAGAGGCCCTTGTCCTCATCAACATGGGGACAAGGTGCTTTGGGGGTGGGGGGGCCGCACGGCCCCCCTTTCCCCAGGGCACCCCCCATGTTGAGGGCACGCGGCCTGGTACGGCTCAGGAGGGGGGGGGGCGCTCGTTCGTCCCCACCCCTTTCCTGGCCTGCCAGGCTGCGTGCTCGGATGAGGGTCTGACTTGGATTTGGGGGGAACCCCCACGCCGTTTTTTTTTTTTCGGCGTGGGGATTCCCTTTAAATCCATGCCAGCTTGCGGAGCTAGCGCGGCGGCATTTACTGCCTACGCTAGCTACGTAACCTGAAGTTACGTTCGAAATGAACGGACTGCTCCGTGTGTGGGCAAGTCCGTTCATTTTCAAAAGTCCCGCGGACTTTTGGCCGGCGGATTATCCGCTGGAGAAGTCCGTGCGTGTGTGGGCAAGTCCACACCCTCGGAAAGTCCAGCGGACTAGCTGGAAAGTCCCGCGGGATTGTCCGCTGGACTAGGTCCGCCGGCAAAAGTCTGCACGTGTGTACGCGGCATAAGAGGAACAAGCTTCCCACCCTCCCTCCCTGAAATGGGTAAGTAAAGGTTGGTGGGCATTGGATGTCATGGCAGAGGCGGGTGGTTGGCTTTTGTGGGTGAAGGAATCAACCCCAGATATGGAAGAGTTCTGGACCCATTGGTCGGAGGTGTCCCGTTGGTTGTATTCCAGATACTGATCCAGATCCAGAATTGGGCCAGATTTACCAGCATACCCTGAGGGCAGCCCACCGGATCTAGAGAATTGTCTTCATAACAGGTGTCCCCATTGGAAGATCCTGTCCCAGTTACAACTATAACATTTTGGATTTCTCATCACTCCCTACACTGGAAACAATCCTCACAGGATACAAAGAGAAGGTGAATCACCCCAGTGGGGACACAGACAGCAATAGAAATATGATGAATTCCAAGCCCTTCTCTATTCCATCCAAAGTGTAAAAAATGTGGCTATAAATTAAATTTTAATAAAAGAAAAAAAAATTACGGGCTATACCAGCAATCTGGTAAACACGTTAAATGTCTAAATTTCTAAATTAGTAAATCATTGGCAAGAAGGTGAAAGCATTCCCTAAGTGATGCCTTTGTTCTCCTAAATGTCCTGGGATCTGGTGTATCTGAGGAGCTCAGTGTAGAAGTCTGTATTTGGTTATGACATGTATTCTGAACCCCTCGCAATGTACAAGTCTTACCAAAATTTTCTACTAGGGCTGTGGAAATTAAAGATTAATTCCTCGATTAATCGTAAATTTTTTTGATCGATCAAAATTCTTTTGATCGATCAAAATTCTTTTGATCGGTCCTCACATCTACGCCGGCTTCCGGGTCTCCAGGGAGATCCAGTGAGGTCACGGACATCGACGTCACTGGACTCCGGTCGAAGTTCTGATTGAACGTAACGCGTATGGGGGAGGATCTACGCATGACGTCACCCGCTGCTGCCCTACGGAACTAACACGATTGTCGGCTTTGCATGCTGTGTTTTTATCATCTTTATGTAAGTAGTTTGTGTTTGAACACAAAAATGAAATCTTATACTTAAGCGGTGAGCACTTAGATCTTTTCTTTCTACCCATGACCTGCGTCCTTGCTGAGATCTAAGGAGACGTGAGAGAAGTTTATGGTCCGTGTTAACCCTTTTGATACCCGCTTGCATGACCACCTGTTTGCACAGGGGTCCATGCCATAAGGTGAGAGTGATTAGTTAGACCGGGAGGTGGAGGGATTGTCGCGCTACTGTGGGTAAAAAATGACTTACGTCAGTGCTACAGTTTGAATTTAAAACGTATTTGTGTGAACTGTGAAGTTAAGTCATGGATTGTGGAAACTAACTAGTGTCGGGTGATTGTATATAGTGTATACCACATTTACCACTGACTAATGCAGAGTTGCAATGCAAGGAGATCAGCCAAAAGTAGTTGGATCTGTATGTGCGTTATAATTAATCAAAATTAGTCGATTAGTCTATTTAAAAAAAAATCGATTAATCGAACACGAAAATTTTAATCAGTAACAGCCCTAATTTATACTGTATAATTCAATACCCCAGGGCTTTTATTCTGGAGTTAAATGTAGCAAATTCCATATGGGATTTCCAAGTTCTAGGTCCTTAGGTGCTTTAACCACTTTCCGACCGGTGCACGACGATGTACGTCCCTTTTTTGAAGAGGGATATCTTGGTTACGGCAGCAGCTGCTGCCACAACCGAGATATCCATCTCTTCAGGCGCCGGTCAGCATTACGATAATGGTGGATTCACCGCAAGATCACCGTTATCGGCGACGGGAGAGGTGCCCTCCCCTCCCGCCACTCTCCCGCGCCTTCCGCCGCTTACCAGAGCCATCGGCAGCGGCGGAAGCGATCGGGTCCTCCTCTGTGCTGGGTATAGAGACGAGTGAGGCTAAGATGGCCGCCACCCGTCTCTATACCATAGCAGGGCGGAAGCGACGTCAAAACGTCACTTCCGCCCATACCTCTTAAAGGACCATTTTCCAAATGTCATTTTTTTTTTGCATTTAAGTCCAAATATGAGATCTGAGGACTTTTTGACCCCAGATCTCATATTTAAGAGGACCTGTCATGCTTTTTTTTTTTTACAAGGGATGTTTACATTTCTTGTAATAGGAATAAAAGTGAGCCAATTTTTTTTTTTTTTAAAAACAGTATAAAAATAAATAAAATCAAGAAAAATAAATAAGAAAAAATAAATAATTTTTTTTTAAAGCGCCCCGTCCTGATGAGCTTGCGCGCAGAAGCGAACGCATACGTGAGAAGCGCCCGCATATGAAAACGGTGGTCAAACCACACATGTGATGTATCGCCGCGATCGGAAGAGTGAGAGCAATAATTCTAGCCCTAGATCTCCTCTGTAACGCAAAACATGCAACCTGTAGAATTTTTTAAACGTCGCCTATGGAGATTTTTGAGGGTAAAAGTTTGATGCCATTCCACGAGCGGGCGCAATTTTGAAGCGTGACATGTTAGGTATCAATTTACTCGGCGTAACATTATCTTTCACAATATATAAAAAAATTGGACTAACTTTACTGTTGTCTTATTTTTTTATTCAAAAAAGTGATTTTTTTCCCAAAAAAGTGTGCTTGTAAGACCGCTGCGCAAATACGGTGTGAAAAAAAGTATTACAACGACCGTCATTTTATTCTCTAGGGTGTTAGAAAAAAAACAATGTATAATGTTTGGGGGTTCTAAGTTTTTTTCTAGCAAAAAAAACTGTTTTAAACATGTAAACACCTAAAATCCAAAACGAGGCTGGTTTTAAAGTGGTTAAAGGACCAATGTCCGGGTACCTTCTTGGGGAGAACTCTCCCAATATTGGCTTAATCATGTTAGATAATGTTCTACATTTCTGAGTTGCATTTGTAAAAGGGCAAATATTCTTTGAAAGAGAATGGTGCATTCTTTTAAAGACATTTGTGAAGTATTTCTTAAAGATTAATAAGCACTTACCAGATGCTACCAAAGCCGAGAGCACACAGAGAAGTTGGAGAAGAGATGTCATCATGAGAGGTTGCTGTATCTCTGGGTTGGAGCCGGGGAGAAATGACCGAGGGTGCTGGAAAACAGATTTTTTTATTTGACTATTAAGTGTGGGAGGGGCCCTTATATTTAAATTTCTGGATTCGATTTCTTGGAATGCTAAATATGAAGGATAAACGAAACTTTGAAAAGTCTACCTCTATTCTCATGTTCATGAGAAATGAAACTAAAACATGATTTTCAATTTGCTGTCATAGAAGCAAGAACCTTTTGTACTTTAGAGAACACTCCCCATTATATCAGCTAGGAAAAATAGATCCTCGATTTCTCAATTCATCATATTTACCGATACTTGCTTGTGTTGGGCCTTATTCACACTGGATGTTTTTACAGCTGCTACTAGGGGCGTCTTGGTTATTTTTTTCTGCCTCTAAACGCCCCATCGTGATGAGCAAGAACAATTCGCATCACCTAACAGCACTGAAGACAATTTCCATTTACCGTATATACTCGAGTATAAGCCAATCCGATTATAAGCCGAGCCCCCCCATTTTTTCCCACAAAAAACTGGGAAAATGTACGTACGTGCATTTATCAACATGTACTAGATGCAATGAAAATGGCATGAATCCAGCCTCACTTGAACAAAGCGATTAGGCCCCTTTCACACTGGGGCGTTTTTCATGCGGTGCAGCGCTAAAAATAGCGCCTGTTCACCGCCTGAAAAAATCCGGCCCCTTTAACTCCAGTGTGAAAGCCGGCGGGCTTTCACACTGGAGCGGTGCGCTAGCAGGATGGCAAAAAAAAGTCCTGCTAGCAGCATCTTTGGAGCGGTATAGGAGCGGTGTATTCACCGCTCTTATACCGCTCCTTCCCATTGATTTGAATGGGAAACCGCGGTAAAACCGCGGCAATACCGCCACAAAGGGCCGCTACGGCGGCACTCTGCGGGGGTTTTAACCCTTTTTCGGCCGCTCGCAGGCCGCTCGCAGGGGCAAAACCGCACCGCGTTAAAACGACGGTAAAGCAGCGCAAAATATAGCGCTGCTTTACCGTCACCGCGGCTCCCCACCCCAGTGTGGAAGGGGCCTTAATGATATAATTATGATGATGCATATTGACAAAATAGAAAAAAAGTTACTTGCGACTACATGTCAAGTAACCTTGCATCATGAAAAATCATAATTACCGTATATACTCGAGTATACGCCGACACGAATATAAGCCGAGGGACCTAATTTTACCACAAAAAACTGGGAAAACTTATTGACTCAAGTATAAGCCTAGGGTGAGAAATGTGCAGCTACTGTAAGTGGAAAAGAGGGCCAACAATGCCCATTTGCAGCCTCACTGTGCCCATTTGCATGCCTCACTGTGCCCATTTGCAGCCATAGGTCCCCCGAACATCAAACTTGGTAGTTAAAGGTTCCTAGATGCCCCCTAGCTGCAGCCAAAGGGTCCCGAAATGACATTGCTGCAGATGGACACAGTTGACCGACTTTGGGGCCCCGTATCTCGGGGACACTTGGTGCTAGGAACCCCAAATGTTGGTGTGCAAACCCAGTGGAACTAGCATGGAGCCCCCATAATGAAAAAAAAGAAAATGATTGCAGCCACTATATCTAAGGACGAAAAAACTGCAATAGATAAAATATTTGGTTTTGGGTTTTAATATAGTACCGTATATACTCGAGTATAAGCCGAGTTTTTCAGCACATTTGTTTTGTGCTGAAAATGCCCCCCTCGGCTTATACTCGAGTCGAGCACTTTTATGCAGCAGAGAATGAAATTTTTCGACTTCCACTTGGTGCTAGGAACAAATTTGGTGTGCAACCCCAGTGGAACTAGCACTACAACATATTCAAAGATGAGGTTCCTAGCATCAAGTAGCCCAGAGATACCGGGCCCCAAAGTCAGTTCGGAAAATGTCAAGCACTTTTCTGCAGCAGAGAATGAAATTTTCCGAACCGACTTTGGGGCCCCGTATCTCACTTTTTTTTAAAAGAAATTGTCAAATCTCTGTCAAATGTCAGATCTCAACGATCTCTGTGTTTTTAGCACTTTTTGACAAGTTTTTGGTGAATGGGTAGATTATGATAAGCCCCCTGCCCGCATATCCCCACAACCACCAGCCAGGGTTTTGGGGATGAGCCCCCTTGCCCCAAATCACCCCCCATGTTGAGGGCATATGTGGCCTAGTATGGGCATTCGCTCAGCTGCATGCTTGGATAAGGGTCTGGTATGGATGTTGGGGGACCCCACACCGTTTTTTTATTATTTGGCGTGTGGTTCCCTTAAAAAACCTTACCAGACCTATAGGGTCTGTTATGGACTAAGTGGGGGGGGGGGGGGCCATGGCATTTTATTTTCCCTTTTCTTTTTTTACCGGCAATTTTTATTTTATTTTTATTATTTAGCTATCAGCGGAGAAGCCCATTGACAGCTGATGACTCATCGGTTGTGAAGGAAACTACGGTCAGCTTCTTGGCCCTGCTCCTTGACAACCAGCTTTTATTGCGCCATGATTTTACTGCGCCCCGCCAAACAACCTGCAAATTCGGGTGTTCCCCGAATGGGGCAAACGTTCAATGTTCGGCCTGAACTGATGCTCTGGCCGAACTATTTCCCTAACTCTACAATACAATAAAATACAAGAGGGTTAAGCGGGCCCTGCTCGTAAGAGCTTCCAGTCTAATACCTCTGATGACGTCACCTATGAAGAAACGTGTGGGAAGGAGCTACATACACACGCTACTACGCATGCGCGACCGATGTTTGGCCATTTTAATGAGGGAAACTGACCAGTTTTTGATTTGATATGTTTATACGCCTATATCTACTGTTCTGATGTAAGTGCACTATGGTTTTAATTAATTTGATGTTGGTACAGTATGGCACTATGTGTGGTCTTGTATTTTACATATACTCCAGCATCCCCTGATGGTCTTCTAAAGCTGGTTCGTGGTTTACTATGAGTATTCCGCCATATACCATCTGCGGCTATCAGGTATGACATCCAGGCTCCCTTTGAATCGATTGTAAGATCCAATTGGGCGTTGATTTACTCCCCTAAGTAACGGTAGTCGCTGGCTCTCTGGTAAGCTTCAAATTTTGCTTGTGCGGTGGGTGTTACACCTGTGGGTGTTCGATATTCACTTTCAGTGCAAAATTCTCCTATGGGACCTTTCTCTATGAACTTTAGTTTGATATTTGATATATGAACCTTTTGATTGATTTTATTTATATGCATTATAACACTGGTTTAATGTGCCTGAGATTCCTTCTATGGATTTTTCTATGGACTTGAATCTGATATACTGATACATGCACAATTTTTAGTTGCATATTAATGCACTCTATTTTTCTGCATTATAATACATATTTAGCGCTGCACTTTGTTTATATATTTTCAATGTGCCTGGTATTTGGGTTGTAGTGTACATTTGCTAGTCTTTTGGTTCTAAGCGCAGATGCATTTTTCTTCCTTTTACTTCCAGTCTAATGCCCCGTACGCACGGTCGGAAATTCCGACGGAAAATGTCCGATCGGACCATGTTGTCGAAAAATCCGACCGTGTGTGGGCTCCATCCTGCTCTCAAATTTTCCGACAACAAAATCCGAGCGGACTTTTTCCGATCGTGTGTAGAGAATTCCGACGGACAAAGTGCCACGCATGCTCAGATCAAATTACGAGACCAAAGCTATTGGCTACTAGCCTCTACGTAGTTCCATCGTACGGAACGAACTTCACCAGGTTCAGAATGATCAGATTTTCCGACAACTTTGTCCGACCGTGTGTATGCAACACCAGTGTCGGCCAAAATCCGTCGGAAAAAATCTGACGGATTTTGTGGTCGGAATTTCCGACCGTGTGTACGGGGCATAATAGATAATGCTTTTGACCTTGGAAATTCACATTACTTCTGGGTACCAGGGAACATTAGATTTACCCTTCCTCCCATCCATGCATTACTTGGCACCCAAGCTCAATCATTTGGAGGGGTGTCTACATACAGTACTGTTGGCCATATACTGTGGGTAGGTGTGGTGGCGAGGAACATGGAGGAACATGGGGACAGACACTATCATTTGTTGCAATGTTATTCTTTCCTTAGAAAGCTTAATAGTAAGAGAGAGAGAGAGAGAGATATCATTTTGCCCCTGTTCAAATCATTAGTAAGACCTCATCTGGAATATGCAGTTCAGTTTTGGGCACCAGTTTTCAAAAAGGATATTGGGGAACTGGAGAAAGTGCAGAGAAGGGCAACCAAACTGATAAGAGGCATGGAGGAGCTCAGCTATGAGGAAAGATTAGAGGAACTGAATTTATTCACCCTTGATAAGAGGAGATTAAGGGGGGATATGATCAACATGTATAAATATATAAGGGGTCTATATAGTGAACTTGGTGTTGAGTTATTCACTTTACGGTCAACAAAGAGGACAAGGGGGCACTCTTTACGTCTAGAGGAGAAGAGATTTCATCTCCAAATAAGGAAAGGTTTCTTCACAGTAAGAGCTGTGAAAATGTGGAATAGACTCCCTGCAGAGGTGGTTCTAGCCAGCTCAGTAGATTGCTTTAAGAAAGGCCTGGATATTTTCCTAAATGTACATAAAATAACTGGGTACTGACATTTATAGGTAAAGTTGATCCAGGGAAAATCCGATTGCCTCTCGGGGGATCAGGAAGGAATTTTTTTCCCCTGCTTTAGCAAATTGAGAATGCTCTACTGGGGTTTTTTTGCCTTCCTCTGGATCAACTGTGGGTATAGAATGGGGTATATGAGATTGTATGATATATATATATATATATATATATATATATATATATATATATATATATATATATATATATATATATATTTTATATATATATATATATATATGTTTTATATATATATATATTTTATTTATTTTTTATTTGTGGTTGGACTGGATGGACTTGTGTCTTTTTTCAACCTAACTAACTATGTAACTATGTAACTATGTAATTAATTTCTTGCTAAATTAGTACCGTATATACTCGAGTATAAGCCAAGTTTTTCAGCACATTTTTTTGTGCTGAAAGTGCCCCCCTCAGCTTATACTGGAGTCAAGCACTTTTCTACAGCAGAGAATGACATTTACCGACCCGACTTTGGGGCCCCGTATCTCGGGGCCACTTGGTGCTAGGAACCCCAAATTTTGTGTGCAAACCCAGTGGAACACTACAACATATCCAACTTTGGGGTTCCTAGCACCAAGTGGGCCCAAGATACAGGGCCCCAAAGTCTGTGTCCATCTGCAGCAATGTCATTTCAGGACCCTTTGGGGGGTAGCTAGGGGGAATCTAGGAACCCTTAATTACCAAGTTTGAAGTTCAGCGGACCTATGGCTGCAAATGGGCACAGTGAGGCATGCAAATGGGCACAGTGAGGCTGCAAATGGGCATTGTTGACCCTCTTTTCCACTTACAGTAGCTGCGCATTTCTCACCCTAGGCTTATACTCAAGTCAATACGTTTTCCCAGTTTTTTGTGGTAAAATTAGGTGCCTCGACTTATATTCGGGTCGGCTTATACTCGAGTATATACGTTAATTATGATTTTTCATGATGCAAGGTTACTTGACATGTAGTCGCAAGTAACTTTTTTCTATTTTGTCAATATGCATAATCATAATGATATAATTAATCACTTTGTTCAAGTGAGGCTGGATTCATGCCATATTTACGTACGTAAGTTGATGTGTGTTGACATCCATTTTCTCTATGCGTTTTGTTGTATTGATATGAATATTTAAGTGCATTGCATTGCATTGATGGGCAGGGTGTCTATTGTAGTTAATTGCAGAAGACAAAATACATTATTTTTTCTTTCCTTTATGTGTGTTGAGGCCCGTTTCCCAATTGGCCAAAACAGCAAACAGTCCTTTGGACAAGGACGAGAAGAGAGTAGGAGGGAGGAGACGTGGAGGCCACCAGAGGAGACGCAGGGGACGAAGCCACCACCCGAAAGGAAGCGCTGCCTGGGGGTAAGTGCGGGGCTCATCGACCGACCAACCACCTGGGGGGGTGCTGGTGACCCAACCGGGGGGTGGGGGGGGGTGGCTGTAGGTGCATTGTTTGATGCCCCCCCACCCAAATATATCATCTGGTGTAATATGAGCCCCCAGCAAAAGTGTGGTAGATAGCAAGCAAACCCTGCTCCGTATATTAACCTTTAGGAGGATGTGGCTGGTGTTAATTCTTTTTTTTGGGCGGTGGCATTTGTGGGTGCACTGTTTGCCACCCACCCCAGAAAAAATAACCACCAGCCGCCACTGCATCTTCCTAAAGGTTAATATAGGAAGTAGGGTTTGCTTGGTATCTATATTGCGGTGCAAACTAGCTCATTATGCCTTTGCTTTATAGGTTTTTTTTTGTTTTTTTTGGGCATACAACCGCTTTAATACTGATGTACTGACACCCTATCTCATTTCCTGAGGCCTAAAAATGACAGTAGATATACCCCCAAATTTACCCCTTTCTGGAAAGAAGACAGTCCAAGGTATTTAGTAAAAGGTATGGTGAGTTTTTTGAAATTGTAATGTTTTGTCATAATTTTGGGGAAAATTATTAAATAAAAAAATGTATAATGTATATATATATATATATATATATTTACATGCTGTTATCCATGCAATGTCATCATATAACTGGTGTTACAGTGATCAGGGACATTGACTGGTGACAGAATGAAAAAAAAAATTCATATTATTTTAATTAATTTTTTTACAATTCTTTATTTTTTTTAAACACAGTTACCAGAGCAATATATAAGCAATCCATTGCTATAAGCAAGCATTTAACTGAATGAAACAGTCTGTTTTGTTGAGATTAGCTGTGATTGGTCAAAGATAATCACACGGTACAGATTTGCTGTGATTGGCCCTGTACCATGTGATCAAATTGACTAATCACAGCTAGCAACACAATTCTACTCTTTAGATGGCATGAAAGGAAGCCATCTACTGTGTACAACTGTCATGTGACCTGCTGTGATTCGTCACGGCGGTCACATGGTACCGACAGCGAGCCAGTACTCTGATCAGTCAACGGCCGTGGACACAGCTGGTGACAGATCACGCCGCTGTCCTGAGAAGACTTCATATGACGGCTGTCATTTGTCTATGGGTCAGGCGCAAAGTGGTTAAGAAGTATCCTGTGTGGTGCAAGGTGCGAGGTAAGGTGAGATGGGGGAGATAGAAAGAGAGAGGGGGGAGATATATGAGAAGGAGGGAGAGAGAGAGGGGGGAAAGAGATGTGAGAAGGTGGGAGAAAGAGAGGGGGGAGAGAGAGAGGAGGGGGAGAGAGAGAGAGAGGGAGGGGGGTAGGGGAGAGAGAGAGCAAAGAGAGAGAGAGACAGAGAGAGATGGAGGAGATAGAGAGAGAGCGTGGGGGAGAGAGAGAGGGGAGAGAGAGGGGGGAGAGAGAGCAGGGGGAAGAGAGAGAGAGCAGGAGAGAGAGTGCGGGGGAGGAGAGAGCGGGGAGAGAGAGAAAGAGAGAGATATTAGGGGAAGAGAGAGGGGGGAAAGAGATGTGAGAAGGAGGGAGAAAGAGAGGGGGGAGAGAGGGAGAGGGAGAGGGAGGAGAGTCGGGAGAGGGATAGGGAAAAGAGAGAGATACTAGGGAGAGAGAACAAGGAGAGAGAGAAAGAGAGAGATATTAGGGGGAGAGAGAGGGGGAGAGAGAGAGGGGAGGAGAGAAAGCAGGAAGGAGAGAGAGTGGGGGAGAGAGCGGGGGAGGAGAAAGAGAGAGCGAGAGAGGGGGAGAGCGGGGGAGGAGAAAGAGAGAGCGGGGGAGGAGAGAGATTGAGCAGGGGGGGAGAGGGGGGAGAGAGAGAGAAGAGAGAGGGGGAAGAGAGGGAAATGGGGGGAATAGAGAGTGGGGAGCGAGAGAGAGAGAGAGAGAGAGAGAGGGGGGAGAAGAGAGAGCACAGGGGAGAGAGAGAGAGCGAGATAACCGCTGTATCCAAATCACGTGCAAAAAGCATTGAAGTCTCAAAATCAAGAATCGCTTTAATTTATACTGAGATACCTACACCAAAGAACAGAGGAGAATAGCAAGAGTGGTGGATGCCTTTTTTTTTTACTTGCTGCCATCAACTGAAACTGTAATCAAATGTCCACCCACTTTTTCTTTTGCACTGATAGTGAAAAAATTATGGAAGTATAGCAGTAATTTATAAACACTAAAATATTCTGATATTCAAAAAAAAAACTCTTTAGTTTTTCCATTTACACCAAGGGTGTCCAACCATTTGACCTTCCTGGGCCACATTGGAAGAAGAGGAATTGAATTGTGTTGGGCCACACATAAAATATGCTAACAATAAGGATAGCTGATGAGTAGAAAAAGTCGGGCAGATCACAAGTTACTGATCACTGATATAGATAATGTACATATCTGAGTAATAAAACTTTTTTTTTTGTTTGTAATATTTTTATTATAAAAAAGGGAAACATAAAACGAGTGCGATATTTGGTATGTTTTTGATAAGCTAACACATAAATTTCTGGTTTCGTTGGGTGGAGTGCTCCCTTGACCACCTTTGCGTTGTGCCATGTGAAGAGTTGAATTAACATGTATGATATTTTGAATCCAATCTCCCTCCTGGGATCTGTCTTTGTTCCCCCCCCCCCTCTCTTCCCAGTTTTTCTGGACTTATTTTCCTTCCTTTTCCTCTTTCTACCCAGTTTCCCCACCTTTCCTTCTTTCTGCCTCTTCTTCTTTTCTACCAGTCCTCTTAATACTAGCTCCCCTAATTTGGGATAACCCGCTCTAAGAAACTTGATAGGATACGACCTCAGCCACACCCGGGCACTAGAGTCTTAAGACCTACATGGAATTTCTCCTGTTTCCATCCTCCTCCATCCTCTGGTCTCCCAGCACCTTCTCTTCACCCCATATATTGTTTGATGCCCCTTGCATGCTCTGTTTCATGATATTATTCACTGTCTTATATTACCGCCCTGTGGGGTCCTCCTTCTTCAACCCTGGTAGGCACATGAAGTATTTCCTAGTCCCATGTACCACAAATGCTTATAAACACATACGGCAATAAACAAGGTTTACCGTGAAAAAAACACCCAACTGCTCCTAAACTTCAGTTTAGCAGCTGTAGTGTACATGCCTTATGCAATCGTTACGTATTTAATTACACTACGAATGTTTTTCCTTATGCGTCTTTGTGGGCTGTGTTACAGTCAATTTGCTGCACTTTTATACATCCTGTTATTATTCCCTTCTCTATGGGTTAATTCGTATGTGCTAATATCATCTGTATGTTTCCTTTTGTCACTAAAATACTTGAACAGAAATTCTCAAAGTGCCCATCATATATTTTGGCTCTAATTTTGCCCTTCATTTTGTGCCTTATCCTCCACAAATATAGGTGCTGCCGAAAAGAGATGACATGAACAAGGCATGATTGTGAAGAGTGGGAGATTCTTCTTTGGGAAGATAAAACATATTACCTGACAGACTCCATGGCAGCATACATGTGGCTTAACCGCGCCTCCACTCCTGCCCTATAGGACCCCTCTCCCATAAATATTTGCTCCAAGCCAGCGGCCATGACCGGTTTGGTTATTCATCTACCTGAATTTTTTTCTCTCCGGGATCAAGACCAGCCAGCGGTGAGCACTGGGAAGACAGGCCATGATACTCCGATAAACCCAGGCTATTATCAGGATATGGAGCGAGCTAAATGGAAGATACTCCGATAAGCCTTGGATGTTAGCAGGGTGTGGGCAAACGAAGGAGGCCCTGGAAGAGCTAAAGCTTGGCCATTGGCAGGCAAGCGGCACAATGGCCAGATAAAAAGGAAAAAGATTCCAAGATCTGCAGAGTCGAATGTTTGAGGTCACCACATCCTAAAATTATAGAGAAAACACAAAACCCCCCTTGGGTGAGTGGGACTTTGGAAGTGACCAAAAACAATACTTATATTGTATAAAACAAAAGTTTATTACAAAATAGTATATTCGATATTCAATAAATAAAGTAAATTTTTGTAGGAAACGATACATATACAGACACATGTAGGCTTAATGGATGAACCCAATGTTTCCGGCTGGATGCCCTTCTTCAGGGATTTTTTTTAACATACAGGGCCAAGTGTCTAGTAGAAAAACATATATATCATTAAGTGTGCATTAGTATACACAAGTAAAATTACATAAAAGCACAAAAATTAAAAACACAGGTCACATACCAAAGAATATCAGTTACCCATATATCAAGGGACCTGAGAAGGTCCCATGAATCAAGGAGAAATAAATGAAATTAAAGAAGCCGCTCCCATATGGCCCTGATCAGTCACAAGGAGATCTCTCAGCGAAGGTCCAGAAACCCCCAGCAAAAAATCAGATCAAATGATCTGAAATAAAAACCAGAAAACAAATATATATAGGGTATGATAATATGTTCCCAGCAGAGTTGTATTAGAATTTAGGAGTATATAAAACAGGGACACATTAAGCGTACATACCTAAGGGAAAAAGGCAAGCCAAGGATATCCCCCAGCAAAAAAGAAGAAACATCCACGATTTGCAGAAAGCCAGGCTGGCTGGAAAGTATCAATAAGTATCCAGCACAGGGAGTATGCCTGTAGGGATGCATATGGATGGTATAGGGGGTGAGGACATATATGAAACTATGCGGTAAAATACCGAAAGATTTCGGGACATTGTTGGCTTACCTCCGCTTGTTTGCACGCCAAATCTGCCAGGCGATCAGAGCCGTTGCAGCTGTGATTACACGCGACAGCTCTGATAAATATCGATGGGACATCCGCATTTGCAATGGGGACGTCACGACGCAGCCCAGTGACGAAAGCAAAGTCACTGCGCAAGCGCATCAGTCAGGTAGTACGGAGAAACTGTTCCCCGAGCGCTGGACGCCGCCCCAAACAGGCGTGATGGCGGCCTGCGCTAGGGGGACTTCATAGTCACGGCCAGACGGCAATGGCCAGATAGCCCAGCTGTTAGCAGGTGGCCCTATCTGCCCCAAACCCAGTGTGATCAACCTACCTGGTCCAGTCTGATCGTGGAAGCAAGATTGAAGTTGCTGTGTGCGGTGATGTAAACTTTTATATTACATATTCCATGGCAGCAGTTTGTGTGTTTCTGTTTGTCTGCTTCTTCTCTGGATCTAATTTCTTCAAGTCTATGGCAGCTGCAGCGCATTTGTGTTTAACCCTTTCCTTTCCTTGCTGACCTGGGTACTCTTTTTGGGTTCTCTAACCATTTCCTTTCTATCCTATTTTGCTTTTGTGAGTCCTTCTAGGTTAGATTGACAATACACGGCCCAAGGTGATAAAGACCTCAACATTCCTCTTCCAAATGTATTTGGCATAGGTCAAGGTCCAGCCTTCATAGCAGAAGCTATGAATCCTCCTGTACACTATGGCAGCCGCTCCAAGGAGGGAGCCTGCTGGGGATGCGGGAATCCGGTCCCAGAGGGCAAGTCTCTGTGAGTCATGCTAAGCCCAGGTGGTGGTGTTTTCCAGCAAATGGAATCCCTAGTGAGGCACGTGGTGCAAGAATCCCTTGAAGAGTGGGATACAAGCCCCACATGAAGTCCAACAGGCATTGCGGCATGTTCTCCCACTAGGATGACCAGGAAGAACTGGAACTGTCCCAAACAAGGTAGAGTATTATGCAAAGCAAGAGGAAGTTCTATAAGTTCTATAAGCACCTTTGGGCTCCTTTTCCACTAGTGCGACTTGTCATGCGACTTTGGACACATGGGGTCCCATGGCAGGTTACAGCCCATTAAGTTCAGAAAACGGAAAAGGGGGGTTTTTAGCCAACCTAACGGACTATCACGGTACATGAACGGACATATGTCTCAATACAAAAGAATAATTCTAAATAGTTTTATTAGCACATAATATACATAAAACATGTCACATATAAAAGGGGGGGGTCATTGCAGTCCAAGAATGTACATATACATATAGCTATTAATGAATCAGAATGTTGAAACAAACTCGCTGATAAGATGCTGGTTGACGCGTTTAGCTTAAAGCTTCTTCAGAACCAGAATATAGCAGTTCGTATATCTGTTGTATATATCAAGAAGACAGGGGGGTTATTCATGAATGGATTGACAGATTATATGTGTTTAGATCAGTACTCAGTAGTATAGGTGAAAACAGTTACAATGGGCATGTGCACTCTAGAAAATTAAAATATTGCCTACCTTCCAATTTTTGTTGACAAGGTAGAAGCTAGTATATGTCTGCCACATAAAAAAAATTAAGAAAGAAAGAGAATTAACAGTAGTAAACCATGGATGTGCCGGAGTTGGCCAATGGCGTGGTGGTATTTACGGATAAATCTACAGTGCCGGTGTCCTGTAATTAATAATGATAGTATCAAAGATAGATAAAGATATACTGGCTTCCACTTCCTAAGCCACTCTGTATATACCTTGAGGATCCCGCGGAGTTCTAATTGTGAATCCCTATGGAGGGTAATAATTTCAAGTCGATGGCCTCAACACTATAGCAGATACAGCATCACTTAAGTGAACTGAGAAAAAACGAAAGGAAAAAGGGATATATAAATATATATCCACTAAGTTCCATCAGTGTTTAATATTATATATCAATGTGGTAGACTATAGCCTGGCTAATCCAGAAACGTACCTGATAGCCACATGGGAAAAAGGGACAGCCACAACTGGAGAAGATCACCAGCTCTTCAAAGTAGAACTTTTAATGGCTGAATCCATCAGTTGCAGACTCTATATAAAGAGGAAATAGAGCATGGCTAGTAGCAGAGCTTATTTTCAATTTTGTGTATGCCAAGGGCTAGTTAGTCCCAAAGGCAACACCTAGAGCAAGGGAGACAGCATGATAGTCAATGAACATTTTAAATGAATATACCTGAGCAAAGTTTGGCAGAGGCAGCTTCCCAGCACTCCATCTCAAACAACCATCTGATGCCGTGCTGGTTAAATAGTCTGTTTTGGCGCCAAATTGGAGGGGGAAGGAAGGAGACCGCCCCATAGGGCTAATTAGAGATCACTCCGATCAGCTGAAGGGGCCCCAGAAGAAATGCCAGAGTATACTAATGCTGGCGCAGCTGTGCGCATGCGCCAGATCGGGCCGAGGGGATGGAGTCCGCATATGAAGCGGCCCGCCCGCCGCGTCCGAAAGCGAAAGTGCGCGCATGCGCAGTAGAGAGTGTGCGCATGCGCAATAGAGAAACGGGAGTGATTCCCGATCCAGCCGAAGTAGAGCAGTATTGAGGGTGTAAAGCCCTTACGAGGCACATACCATCCCTTGAGCCAGCACCATCCAGACTAATGATGACTTATAAGAATGAAAACAAAGTCAGTTGTAAGATCAATCCTAAAAAAAGGAGTAGGGTGAGTTAAAATAAATATCAGAAATAAAAAATATGATAGAAACTTTAAGGGGTAATGAAATATTATTGTGAAAATATGAATGAAAAATTATAGAAAATAAACAAAATTGAAAATTATAATGATAATGAAAATAAAAATAAAAATAAATATATAAAAATAAAATAAAATAAAATAAAATAAAAAATAAAAATGATGAAAAATAATAAAAAAAATGAAAAATAAAGAATGGATGAAAATAAAAATAAGTAAAAAAGGAAAAACGGAAAAATGGGGGTATTGGAAAATAGAATATTAAAGGTGAAAATAAAAATAAATTAAAATCGGTAATTTTTCTTCAACATTTGCAGCCCATGTCCGAGATGTAAAAACGGGGAATGAGCCTCCTCCGACGCCACCACCGCAACGCCTCCACCGAGGCAGCTATGGTTGGGTCAAATTACCCTCCATATTGCCTGTTGAAATCCAAGCCAGAGGGAGATCAAAAAATAGCTCATTAGCCTGGGTGTTATGCTGGAATCGTTTTACCAATATACAGGGTTAGAGTTCCGTTTGGGTCCCAGATGAGATAACCAAAACAACATATTTTTCTTGACACTCCACTCAAGACAATCTCCCCGTGTCCTCTATAAATAAACAACATAGAGATCAAAAACAAATAGCGTTGCATATTATATACAATGACAACAAATATAAAAATCGAGGAGAGCCTATTTTATAAATTATTTTCAAGAAAGGTTAATGATGCTTCAAACTGTCTGCTTCATTATAAAGAGTCCATAGACAGGCAGGCCATACTGTACCAATGAAACCTTCTAATCTATTGAGAAAAAGGACAAAATTGTCCCAATTGTCAAGGGTGGAGAGAGGGAGGTTTCCTAGGAGGGTAGGTATGTCCTGATTATAGGAAGGGTCAGAGGATTGGATTGATCATATTGACCGGGGGCCCCTGATTTGAACGATTTCGTCCCTGGAGTGGGGAAGGGGGGAAAAAACAAGCTTTGGTATATATATGGGGAAATAGAGAGAGGGGGAGGTATTTGTAATAATCATAAGAAAGATCGAAAACTGAGGGAGTCGTTCAAGCCAGGGGCCCTTGTGGCATTTAGCTTGAAGATCCATCTAGCTTCGCGCTGCAGTAATTTTTTGTCTATATTGCCCCCTCTGGGGTCCTCTATCACATGTTCCAGGGCCGTGAAGCAGACCATAGAAGTGTCATTCCTATGGTACAGCGCTACATGTCGCCCTATTGGTGTATATAGTAGATTTTTCCGTATGTAATAGATGTGATCATAAATTCTCCTCCAGAAGTTTCTGAAGGTTTTGCCTACGTAAAACGCTCCACATTTACAAAAAGCTATATAGACTATGCCTTTTGTTTGACAATTAGCTGAAAATTTAATGGTATGTGTTTCTCCATTGGGGAGTGTATAAGATGATCCCTCCAACACCCAATCACAGTAGTCACAGTCATGACATTTAAACATTCCTGGGATATCTACTTCATGTTCGATGTGCCCTTGAAAGTGGGTGTGTACCAACCTGTCTTTCAGAGATTGGCATTTCTTATAGGTGATTTGGGGCGTAGCCCCAATATATTTTCCTACAATCCTATCTCCTGTTAGGAGGTGCCAATGTTTACCAATTATGTTTCGTATATCCTCATGATTACTTGAATACGTGGTTATAACTCGAGTAGTGTTTCCTTGCTTTTTGTTACGTCTGTCCCCAAAGAGCAAATCAGCTCTATCCCTGTCAAGGGACTCACAACAAAAAGGTCTCTCCAACTAGCCTTTTAGTTGCAATTGATGTAGAGGCTCTGTACTGTAGCATCCCTCACTCTCTGGGATTAGAGGTTGTGGAAAGCTTCTTTAGGGATAGTGATCCGATACGGAGACCATATATTACATTCATATTGGAGTTATTAAAGCATATCCTAACAAAGAATGTTTTTTCTTTTGACGACTCCCACTACCTCCAGGTACAGGGAGTAGCGATGGGGACATGCTGTGCCCCATCCTAGGCTAACTTGTACCTGGGGGGGTGGGAGCATTCCCTACTCACCAATCCCAACCTATCGATGTATCAGGCCAGCATATCATGCTGGTACAGATACATCGACGACATTTTTCTGGTATGGGAGTCGAGTGTGGAAAATCTGAGGGAATTCATGAGAGCCCTCTCCATTAATGACTTCAACCTTAGATCTTACTATACAAAAACAAATAGATGGAACAATTTCCACATCTCTGTATAGAAAGAAAACGGCAGGTAATACCATCCTCCATGCAAGTAGTTCACACCCCCAAGCTTTAATTAGAAGCAGTGGCGGCTGGTGCTCAAAATTTTTGGGGGGGCGCAAACAAACAGCCTCACTGTGCCATCAAACGCTGCCACTGTGCCCATTAAACGCTGCCACTGTGCCCATCAAACGCTGCAAGGCACCCTCAATACTGCTCTACTTCGGCTGGATCGGGAATCACTCCCGTTTCTCTATTGCGCATGCGCACACTCTCTACTGCGCATGCGCGCACTTTCGCTTTCGGACGCGGCGGGCGGGCCGCTTCATATGCTTCTGGCGGCCCCTTCAGCTGATCGGAGTGATCTCTAATTAGCCCTATGGGGCGGTCTCCTTCCTTCCTGCGCTACTTTGATGCAACTTTTGATGCAAAGACTGTAAAGTTGGATCGGGGCTGCACTCGAAGTCAGATCAGGTCTGAATCGCATGAATTGGAGACATAGCCATATAGAGAGTGTTTCAAATTCTCATTCTTAACAGAACTAGGGGACATCATTTTGGATAAGTGGATCAAGGTTGTGAGACATCCCTTCTGAGCAGGATGGCCAAGCTCTATTCATTCAGAGATAAGGATGTGAAGCATCTAAAGCAAGGATACTCAAACTGCAGCCCTCCAGCTGTTGCGGAACTAAACATCCCATGAGGCATTGTAAAACTCTAAGCCCCCGTACACACGGTCTGACATTCCGACCACAAAATCCACAAGATTTTTTTCCGACGGATTTTGTCCGAAACTTGTGTTGCACACACATGGTCGGACAAAGTTGTCGGAAAATCCGATTGTTCCGAACGCGGTGACATTCGTTGCGTACGACGGAACTACGTATAGGCTATTAGCCATTAGCTTTGGTCTCCTAATTTGATCTGAGCATGCGTGGCACTTTGTCCGTTGGAATACTCTACAAACGATCGGAAAAAGTCAGATCAGATTTTGTTGTCGGAAAATTTTAGATCCTGCTCTCAAATTTTTTCCGTCGGAAATTCCGATGGAAAAAGTCTGCTAGAGCCCACACACGATCGGATTTTCCAACAACATAATCTGACTTTTTCCATCGGAATATCCGACCGGGTGTACGGGGCATATCATTCACAGACATGACTAGGCATGATGGGAATTGTAGTTTCTAAACAACTGGAGGGCCATAGTTTGAAGACCCCTCATCTAAAGGCTGCTTCTCTAATTGGCTTAGGCCTTGATGAGGCGAGTAAGCATGTCGCTCTTCCTTGGAAGATGCAGTGAATAGGCAGAATGTTGGCCTTGGCTCTTGTGGCCATATCGAAAAGGATAGAAATGTGGATGGAGTATGTAGATGCAGTATTCAGGAGCGTTTTCAGAAACTCTGTAGCCCAGGAGTCAGAGCTGGTGTCGGTTTCCATGATAAAGCTCCAAATGACATCAGCCGTATAGTGGCACGGGTTATGCTCTTGTTAGTTACGGCAAAGTGAGTGCTATGGCTTGCTGTCCCCGCCTCTAATAGGCATAGTATAGCATTCCCTTTTAGGGAGCATCATCTTTTGATAAGCACTGTAACCCGGGCCACAGTTGGCAAGTTTAGATCCTACATGCCCACCCAGGTGTGTATAGCGAGTTATTTACACATATGATGCCATGGAGTCTGTCAGGAAAACTGAAAATTTCCTATCAAATACTTAACGTAATTTTCCTTTCCTGATAGACTCCATGGCAGCAGGAGTTCCCTCTCAAATGTCTGGAGTAGGCTAGTTACGGAAAACGGGCGCTGGCTTGGAGCAAAGATTTATGGGAGAGGGGTCCTATAGGGGAGGAGTGGAGGCGGCGTTAAGCCATGGAGTCTATCAGGAAATGAAAAATACGGTAAGTATTTGATAGGAAATTTTTAGTTTTTTTACACATTTTTACCAAACATCCAAAAAAAAATCAACATTTTAAGCAAGTTTATGATTTTGTATTGGGCCACATTTATAGCCGTTTTGGACTGCATGTGGCCTGTGGGACTTGAGCTGGACATCCCTGATTTGCGCTGTTTAATTCTGCAACACAAGCTGGCTTTGTTGTTGAACATATGGACAAGTTTTCTAGAACACTTCAGATCCATAATTTTAACAAGAAAAGACAGATCACAGTTGGGAGATAGAAGCCTTTTTGGAGACCAGAGCATGCAGTACAATGGAGTAGTTCATCGGTTTCGGATCGGAGACCGAGGTCACAGAAACCTTTTGTGGCACAACCACGAAATGTCGATGGAGGTGATGTGATTCCTGTAAAATAAATACATAAATAATTTAGAAAGTTTAAATTGTTCTGGAAAATTAATAGATAGGCAACTCCTATCCTCATATTAATTAGTGGTTACAAAAATTAATAATAACTACGCCAGTAGTGAACAGACACAAAAGATACACTCAGCATCTTTCCAAATAACTGTTCTGTTTATGTGGCGCAATTGAAGGTTTTTATACACATGATAATGTAGGTATTACATTAATATTACAATTGTACTTGTATGGTAACAAGGGGCGTAACATAGGCAGGCTAAATTCTAATCAGGACTCAAAAGAATGCAAACATGTAATGAAAACATTATTAGTGCACAATGAGTGTCGTGCGCAATACATAGGCAAACATACAAAATAGAATACAATTTTATACAGAATTTACAAATTTCCTTTACAAAATAAAATAATTCTTATAATTACCATATATCATACTTTTTATTGTACCAAAATATAAATAAGTAAGTTTCCAAAAATAAATTTTTAATGTGCATTTTTACTTTCTTTTCAGAATTTTGAGCTTGTTGTCAGAATTTTAAATGTTATTTAGGGCTCATTTACACTTGCAGTTGGGGCGGGGGATAGTGAAAACATGGCTGAACCACCCCCATTAAAGTGTTACTAAACCCACAATAGCGAAATCAGTCTGTATACACGGTAAAGCATGCTTGTTATACTCGTATGAAAATATGTATGCTTGTTATACTCACTGTGGAACCTAAGGGTTTAATCCTCTTCATTGTGTAAAAAGGCTGTTTGATCCTGTCTTCTCTGATCCCCCCCTTCTTCCACAGTCCCCAATCTATCTCCTGATAGTACGGAGCCTTTTCTGAGGCTGCATGTGATCAGCACAGGGCCAATCAGCACTGTCCAGACAGAGGGTCATGTAGCCTCATAGGAGAGTCAGAGGAGAATGAAAACTGCTCCTCAAAGCTTTAACCAGTGCTCAGCTAAACACTGTTAGAAGTCACAAGTTATGTACTGCTGATGAGAAAAGGCATTTATCAGTTTATATTTACTAAAATTATTGCATTTCCATGTTCTGTGTACTGTGGGAGATCAGATATAGTGAATGCGGGGTCCTGGGGAGACCAGATATAGTGAATGCAGGGTCCTGGGGAGACTATATATAGTGAATGCAGAGCCCTGGGGAGACCAGATATAGTGAATGCAGAGTCCTGGGGAGACCAGATATAGTGAATGCAGAGTCCTGGGGAGACCAGATATAGTGACTGCAGAGTCCTGGGGAGACCAGATATAGGGAATGCAGAGTCCTGGGGAGACCAGATATAGGGAATGCAGAGTCCTGGGGAGACCAGATATAGTGAATGCAGAGTCCTGGTGAGACCAGATATAGTGAATGCAGGGTCCTGGGGAGACCAGATATAGTGAATGCAGGGTCCTGGGTTTAGTAACACTTTAAGCTCCAAGAGTCATGTAGAGAGTCATGGTTTTCTGCCATGGCAAAAATTACCCCAAGAGCATCAAAGCAAAATGTGTGCAAAGTCCTACAGTTTTATTTCTGTAGAGAGTAGCCACAGCTTAAGAAGAAGAATTCTGGCTTCCTGACCCCGGCTGATTACTCGCTCTGAGCAATGTAGTTTGAGAAAAATCCTGGACAGCCGCACTCAAAAAATGAATATCGTCTTTATTGAGTAAAAAAATCAACAATACATGCCGCAGCAGAACAGACAGAAGAGCTGACACGTTTTTATGAAGTATATTTTCTTTACCTATTCAAAACTAATTTTGAGCGCTATTCTCAAAAACACAGATTTTGGTTTTAGTTTTGATTGTGTTTTTAGTTGATTGAACCCAATTAATGAATTATCTGAACACATGATCAATAGATACCAGTATATATGTTATGCCCCGTACACACGGTCGGACATTCCGACCACAAAATCCGTTGGATATTTTCCGACGGATTTTGTCCGAAACTGGTGTTGCCCACACACGGTTGGACAAAGTTGATGGAAAATCCGATCATTATGAATGAGGTGACGTACAACACGTACGACAGGACTACGTAGAGGCCAGTAGCCAATAGCTTTTGTCTCCAAATTTCTTCTGAGCATGCGTGGCACTTTGTCCATCGGACTAGGCTACACAAGATAGGAATTGACGCGATTGGACCATGTTGTCGGAAAATTTGAGATCCAGCTCTCAAATTTTCCGATGGAAAAAGTCCGCTGGGGCCCACACACGATCAGATTTTCCGACAACATAATCCGATCGGACTTTTTCCATCAGAATATCCGACCGTGTGTACGGGGCATTGGATTCATTTCTGTGATGTTTAGCTATGATTAAGCACTGTTTGTAGTGTGAAGTGTGTCAGTTTTTCTGTCCGTTCTGATGTGGCATGTATTGTTGATATTTTACTCAATAAAGGCGATATTCATTTTTTGAGTGCGGCTGTCCAGGATTTTTCTCATACTTCATTGCTACAAGCATTGCCAGCCCCTGTGTCTTCCAGTCCAGAGGAGAGGTTTGTTCCTGATTGACCTGCCTGGAGTGGTGATATTTCTTTCTCTGATTACTCGCTCTGGTTCCTGAACTGTTTTTTTTTTTTTGCTATTTTATTAAAGGTGTGATTTTAACTGCATCTTCTGCCTGGTTTATGGTTCCTGACATACTTTCAGGAGGTGCGTTACACTGTGTGTTCTCTGCCATTCAAGCTCACATGGTAGCATTGTTCAAATAAGAGATCACAAGGTCCCTCAAAATCCTCCACACCAGGGAGATACTCTCGGTCCCCCACATTACCCAGTGGATGCCTAATTCAGTTTCTTTCCCTCGGGAGTCGGGACCCCCATTATACCAGCAAGAATTCTATACAGCCAGCCACCCCAGCTGCAATACCAGAATGATGGAGGAGCACCCCTACTGGATACTTATAAGAACAAATACTACATTTGATCTTAAACAAAAGGCTGAGAAGTGAGAACCTTTGGATACAGCTGGGTCTTTTTACTATAAAGTCATTTAATTAGTGGTGTACAAGTGTAGCGCCCACACTTTATTAAAGTGTGCGCTATCAATGTAAATTTTTCCCAGAACTGTAATGGAGTTCTGGGGGTTAATTGTACAGGTTTTACTTTGGCATCAGTCTGGCTGGGCTGTACTGAAGTTCCGCCTGGTCATAGGTGCAGTGAGGCACCTGTGACAGGCTGAGAACAGAGCCTGGTTGGACGTGTCAGGTATCAATCTTTCCCGGAGCCAATCAGTGGGCGCGTCAGGCCCCGCTGTGTAGTCTGGGAAGGGGTTTTTAAGGTGCTGAAGTCACTTGTTCAGGGATTCGGCTTCTGCTTTGATTCCTGGTTCTGGTCCGGGGGAGCCCCGTGAGGGGTCCCGGGCCCATGAGTGTCTGCCGTCCCCGCAAGCATGGTCACCCTGACCAGCCCCAGAGGCCCTCATGGTCTGGGGTGGGGATCCGTCCGTTCCCGAGCCTCGGAACTGGCTAGTTCGAGGCCCAGTAACTGAAGGAGGATTCGGAGGCGTCCCGGTGTGCTCTCGGTAATGGTATTGGAGGGACACGGCAACTCGTACAAGTGACCAGGGGAGGACTCTTCGGAGGAGGGCCAAGAAGCTGGCTGCTCGGTAAGAGCCTGGGAGCTGAGTTGTATGGACACGAGAGAATCTACACTTCCCACAGTATCGCCAAGAAGGCTGAGAGATCCAGGTACTGTGAGAAAGGTTCCTACTTATCTTCAGTTACAATCTAGTCTGTGGCAGAGACTTTGCTAAGTTTTCCGGATCACACGTTGGCTGCTAAATCTATGGTTAGAGGTTTATCCAGCAGTGAAGCGCCCAGCTGCGAGTGGCTACTCTCTGGGCTAACTAGAGACATTCAGTGGATGTCAACAGTTCTAAGTGCCTGAGTTTTATCACCTATGCCCTCTATTCCCATCTGAGTATTACTGTTGGATGTTACCCCTGCAAAATAAAAACGAAAGACGAGGTACGAGGAGGTAATCGGTAAGCCCAGAAAAGTCAAGGCCGCACCTAGGGGTTATGGCCGATACACAAGTAACATTAAAAAAAAAAACTGAATAACACTAGGTGCTTTACTAAAGGAGTATATGCTGTTTACATTACAAAAAATTACTAAATTAGGCAAACCTGTCACATATCTGTCTACCCAATCATATGGGGGGATCACAAAAACAGAACTTTTGCTTGCACTTGGGTATTCATACATTGGGTATACATTGGGTATTCATAATGAACAAAGTTTAATGTTCAGTTTGCAAAGTACACATTCACTTTACTAGGTGAACAACCTCTGAACCTTTAGTAAATTCACCCTCATGGCTCACCTGATAATTTTGTGGTCATGTGGATGCACATGTTCTCATCCCCCCTGCAATTCATGGGAACTAGATCGTAACATGTGGAATAATCAAAAGCGAAGCAGGACCGGCATGTAAGCCCATTGGAAGCAACGTTTTGACTTGGCACTAAGGGTAAAACAGAACAGAATTACATTTTTTTTTTTAAAGTCAGTCACTATACTTAGTTCCTTCAGCTATAAAGTTGCTGGGAATGCTTAAACTGAAGCCTTAATGCCGCGTACACACGATCGAAATTTCGGCCAGCAAAAGACAGATGAGAGCTTTTCATCAGAAAATGCGACCGTGTGTATGCTCCATCGGCCGAATTTCGGCCAGCAAAAGTTTGAGAGCATCCGCTCGTGTGTACGCGGCAATACTGTAGCCTTGGTTGCCTCTAGCTGTTTTGCCGCGTACGCACGAGCGGATTTTCCGTCGGAAAAATCTTGGATGGTTTTTCCGACGGAATTCCGCTCAAGCTTGGCTGGCATACACACGGTCACACAAAAGTTTGCTGAACATTCGACCGCCAAGAACGAGGTGATCCCACTAAGCGTAAATTTATTGGTTTGCGCAAAAGTTATAGCATCTACAAACTATGGGATATTTTTATCTATTCATTTTTTACTAGTAATGGCAGTGATCAGTGACTTATAGCAGGACTGCAATATTGTGGTGGACAGTCGAACAATTACTGACACTTTTGACACTTTTTGGGGACCAGTGACACTAATACAGGGATCAGTGCTAAAAATATGCACTGTCACAGTACTGATGATGCTGGCTGGAAAGGGGTTAAACATCAGGGGTGATCAAAGGGTTAAATGTGTGCTTAGCCTGTGTTTTCTAATGCCCCGTACACACGGTCGGAAATCCCGACCACAAAATCCGTTGGATTTTTTCCGACGGATTTTGTCCGACACTGGTGTTGCATACACACGGTCGGACAAAGTTGTCAGAAAATCCGATCATTCTGAACGTGGTGACGTTCGTTGCGTACGACGGAACTACGTAGAGGCTAGAAGCCAATAGCTTTGGTCTCGTAATTTGATCTGAGCATGCGTGGCACTTTGTCCGTCGGAATTCTCTACACACGATCGGAAAAAGTCCGATCGGATTTTGTTGTCGGAAAATTTGAGAGCACGGAAAAAGTCTGATGGAGCCCACACACGGGCGGATTTTCTGACAACATGGTCCGATAGGACATTTTCAGTCGGAATTTCCGACCGCGTGTACGGGGCATTACTGTAGGGAAGGTGCTTGTACTAGGGGAAGACATGGATCCATAACTGACAATTGCGCGGCCGTGTGACGTGGCTCCCAAACAAAATTGACATCATTTTTTCCCCACAAATAGAGCTTTTTTTTGGTGGTATTTGATCACCTCTGCGGTTTTTATTTTTTGCGCTATAACAAAAAAACAGCGACAATTTTGAAAAAAAAATATTATTTTTTGCTTTTTGCTATAATAAATATCCCCGAAAATATATAAAAAAGCGTTTTTTTTCCCTCAGTTTAGGCAGATACGTAATCTACATATTTTTGGTAAAAAAAAATTGCAATAAGCGTTTATTGATTGGTTTGTGAAAAAGTTATAGCGCCTACAAAATAGGGGATAGTTTTATGGCATTTTTATTAATATTTTTTTTTTTTACTAGTAATGGCGGCGATCAGTGATTTTTTTTTTTATCGTGACTGCGACATTATAGCTGACACATCGGACAATTTTGACACATTTTTGGGACCATTCACATTTATACGATTTATAGCGATGAGTGCGATTAAAATTGCATTTATTACTGTTTAAATGTGACTGGCAGTGAAGGGGTTAACACTAGGTGGCGCTGTAGGGGTTAAGTGTGTCCTAGGGAGTGATTCTAACTGTGGGGAGGGGGGGCTGTGTGTGACACATCACTAATCACCGCTCCCAATTACAGAGAGCAGAGATCAGTGACAGTGTCAATAGGCAGAACGGGCAAATGCTTGTTTACATTAGCATCTCCCCGTTCTTTCTCACAGTGAGAACCGCGATCCTACTCACGTAGCTGGCGGCGGGCGTGCGCCGCCGACAGCACGCACGCGATGGCACGGCGGCAAATTCAAAGGGACGTACAGGTACACCCATTTGTGCAGCAATGCCATTCTGTCGACGTACATCGTTGTGCAGCGGTCGGGAAACGGTTAAAGCATGTTAAGTGTAGTGCTGGTGTCATTTGTCCCTTTCTATGCTGTAAAATACCTGGTTGATCCTGCCTGTTCCTGTGTCCCCCTATGTGAATGGATCACAGTAATCATGTCTGCTGATATATAATATTGTGGTCAGTTTACATGCCTCCGTCATCCTACTGTGTTTAGAGTCTAGAATATGGTGGATAATTTCACGCAAAATAAATAATAAAGTAGAATAAGTGCAGTGATGGCTGACGGCCAGCAGGTGGCACTAATAAACAATAATAGATCTGAAAGTGCTAGTGTTCCATAAATCTTGAAAATAAATAATAAATAATTGCTAGTCAGATGAAATAAAATAATAAAATCAAATGTAAACAATAGTGACAGTTGTCTAATATTATAAGTGCCCAGTGCATAAATATAGCAATTTTCCAATAGGTGCTTCAGGGTATCTCCAAATAAATCAGAGCGTTAGTCTATGCGTTTGACTATGTTGTTGAGTATGGTTATGTTCACACTGGTATTCATCTATTTTGGATATCCTTATCTGGTCCCTCTGGACTCTCACCTTAAGCCTGATTAGTATGCGCCTTTCAGGGGTATCCCATATCCCCAATGTAAGGGTATCAGAGGTCAGCAGAGCCTAGTGGGTAGTTCAGCCAAATCCTTTTTTATTTGGAGATACCCTGGAGCACCTATTGGAGAATTGCTATATTGCTACTTGATTTATTCAGTGTGGACTTTATTTACGCCACTTAACCACTTTTAGACCGGACCAATTTGCAGCCAAAGGACCAGGCCCCTTTTTGCGATTCTGCACTGCGTCGATTTAACTGACAATTGCGCGGTCGTGCGACGTGGCTCCCAAACAAAATTGACGTACTTTTTTTCCCACAAATAGAGCTTTCTTTTGGTGGTATTTGATCGCCCCTGCGGTTTTTATTTTTTGCGCTATAAACAAAAAAGAGTGACAATTTTCAAAAGAAACGCATTATTTTTTTATTTTTTGCTATAATAAATATTCCCCAAAAATATATAAAAAAACATATTTTTTCCTCAGTTTAGGCCGATACGTATTCTTCTACATATTTTTGGTAAAAAAAATCGCAATAAGCGATTATTGATTGGTTTGCGCAGAAGTTATAGCGTTTACAAGATAGGGGATAGTTTTATAGCATTTTTATTAATCATTTTTTTTTATTAGTAATGGCGGCGATCAGTGATTTTCATTGTGACTGCGACATTATGGCGGACACATCGGACATTTTTGACACATTTTTGGGACCATTGTCATTTATACAGCAATCAATGCTATTTAAATGCATTGATTCCTGTATAAATGACACTGGCAGTTAAGGGGTTAACCACAAGGGGGCAGTGTAGGAGTTAAGTATGCCTAGGGGTGTGTTTCTTACTGTGGGGGGAGGGCATGGCTGTCAGCTAGTGAATGCTGATCTCTGCTTCAATCACAGGGAGCAGAGATCGGCATCACTAGTTGCTAGGCAGAACGGGGAGATGCTGTGTACTTCCGCATCTCCCCGTTCAGCCTTCCCGTGAGACGATCGCGGGTGTCCCCGCGGCGATCGAGTCCGACCGGCGCGAGAGCGCGCCGCTCCCGGCGCGCTCCCGATGGCACGGCAGGCATTAAGGAGGGACTTATATATACGCCCTCCTGCCTGTACGTGCCATTCTGCCGACGTATATCGTCGTGCGCCGGTCGGGAACCGGTTAAATATTATATTTATTTGGACTATTTATTATTTACTATTAATCTATGTATTCTGGAATCATCTCGCATTTATTTTATCGCCATCCAAGATTTTATTCCTTGATTATTTATCTTATCATTATATTTCACGTGATCCATTTGGATATTTATTTATTATACATCTAATGTCACTCATTTTATATGCATATTTATGCACTGGGCACTTATAATATTAGACAATTGTCACTATTGTCTACATTTGATTTTATTATTTTATTTCATCTGACTAGCAATTATTTATTATTTATTTTCAAGATTTATGGAACACTAGCACTTTCAGATTGATCACTGTTTATTAGTGCCACCTGCTGGCCGTCAGCCATCACTGCACTTATTCTACTTTATTATTTATTTTGCGCGAAATTATCCACCATATTCTATTCCATATTTGTGTCAATTGTGAACACTTTTCATTTTGCTGCAAATACTTTGTATTATTTATGGTGGACATGGCACGGCGGCAAATTCAAAGGGACGTACAGGTACACCCATTTGTGCAGCAATGCCATTCTGTCGACGTACATCGTTGTGCAGCGGTCGGGAAACGGTTAAAGCATGTTAAGTGTAGTGCTGGTGTCATTTGTCCCTTTCTATGCTGTAAAATACCTGGTTGATCCTGCCTGTTCCTGTGTCCCCCTATGTGAATAGATCACAGTAATCATGTCTGCTGATATATAATATTGTGGTCAGTTTACATGCCTCCGTCATCCTACTGTGTTTAGAGTCTAGAATATGGTGGATAATTTCACGCAAAATAAATAATAAAGTAGAATAAGTGCAGTGATGGCTGACGGCCAGCAGGTGGCACTAATAAACAATAATAGATCTGAAAGTGCTAGTGTTCCATAAATCTTGAAAATAAATAATAAATAATTGCTAGTCAGATGAAATAAAATAATAAAATCAAATGTAAACAATAGTGACAGTTGTCTAATATTATAAGTGCCCAGTGCATAAATATAGCAATTTTCCAATAGGTGCTCCAGGGTATCTCCAAATAAATCAGAGCGTTAGTCTATGCGTTTGACTATGTTGTTGAGTATGGTTATGTTCACACTGGTATTCATCTATTTTGGATATCCTTCCATGTGGATGTAAAGTTAGTAAGGCCAATTACTGTCATCCCTTCTGTTATAACAAGATATACTACACAGTGTCTGTGTTTTTAAAAAAATGATGCAGCTAAATACCATATTTCACATCTCCGATGAGCGGTCACGTGACCCCCCGGCTGACATCAGAGGGGACTCTCAGCTCCTCCGCCTATAGTCCATAGATCGGGGAAGGAGAGCGGTGGGTGGTCAGGTGCCCGCACAACGGCGCTGTGAAATAAGGTATTTAGCTGCACTGCACTGTATAGCTTGTTATTAGAGAGGGGCTGCCAGTAATTTTGCTCACTGACTTTACAACCACTTTAAGGCCCACCCACCTTGCTGCCATACATATGCATTATGTGATTAGCAAGAAGTTAGTGTGTTTACAGTCAATACTCATGAGAAAGAAGCAGACAGAGTCACTTACAGGCAGGCAAATTTGGCGTGCAGTTGTCAGTGACACAACAGGATGTGGCCCTCTGCATCGTCCATCCAGAATCCATGCTGACACTGCCTCTCATGTTACACTTGTCCCGAGGTAAACATGACAATACATACGAATATACGTAAAAACCACCACCTGTATAAGTAAACAAACTGTATAAATTTCTGAAATAAAAGTAACCATAATATTAATAATAACCTGTGTTCATTAAATCTGTAATTCGTATCCAGTTACTCTTAACTTCTCAGTTAATCCTTTTGAGGATTGGGCTGGACTGTTGGCCCACAAACATAGAAGCTTTACTCACTCATGTCTTTTTAGTGGCCCACCCACCAGAAAGTGGAAATGTCTCAGTCCTCCCTATCTCCAGGAGGTTGGTTGATGAGGAAAAATTTGGACCTCATCAGTCTGCTGCTGTTTGGACAGTAAACAATCGGCAGCTGGGGGCAAGGGAGTGCCCAGACTGTATTGCTTAAAGTGGAAGTAAACCCCCCTATCGTTTTCAGCCAAGGAAGCTGCCATCTTTGCCTCTGTTTAATCTTCAACTGCCACTGTGCTGCACATGTGATCCGTTATGACACCAGCCATTGGATGGTTTGACTGTTTGGTTGAGAGCACAGCCAATGTGCATTTAGCATTCCCGGCATGCCTTTTTTTTTTTTAAAACTGTTAAATCGATGGGTTTACTTCCGCTTTAAATGTGAGGAATGTCAGGTTATCTGCCTTTGCTGGTTGACTCCAAATATGGAAATTTGACGACCAGTGAAATGTTATATTATTATATGAGTTTAGCTGTTTGCCTGAAATGCAGCGTTCCTGTTTACATGTTTTATGTATTCTCATTTTACAACATAAAATCAGGCACCTCCGGGGGCACAAAACACATGCTAACAGCAGTTTAATATTTTATTGAAGAACTTACCCATTTTAGATTTTGTATATGTGACTGAACACACAGAGTCAGAAGGGCAAGTCACACTATTGCCGCCAAAGCATGATATTGTTGGAGATGTACAGTTCCTACAAGAGAGTGAGTAGCCTATGACAGAAAGATCACAACATAGATTGAGTACATCAGCCATAGCAGCCCTGCTTACAGAACACATTTTGCAATCATAAGAACTATCTATATTCTTCCCAAGCATGTCCACCTAAAACTAAAATGTTAGCACTTGATAGATAATGGGATTCAACGATTTCCTCTACTCTGTTGGTGATTTTGGCCATGGGATCTTCTGCGAAGAACCCCATCCCTACTCAAAAATCCAAGCTTTTGCGCAAGGGTTTTGCTATTGATGAACAGAATGCTTATGGTTCCTGAGTCCCATTGGCTTGAAACAAGGTGTGTGCTTGTGCAAATAGATTTGTTTCATTGTGACCTGGTAAAGCAATCCGGGGGGGATTGTTCATGGAGTTCTAGCTCCCCAACCTCAAAGCTAGGTAGATTAGTAGAACGTAATAAATTGTTGGTTTACCTATTCCAGGATTAAAAACAAAAAGACTGGTTGTAACACCCCTCTGGCTTCCTAGAAGCATGTCCTGGGATCTGAAAATATCACAGGGTCTCATGGGTCCAGTACATGTTCCCAAGCCGGGTTCTCCTCTTACTCATCAGGAGTTGGGGGTTACACCTTGAACCACAGTATGCAGACTACTTAAACACAATGAGGAGTCTATATTGTAAGTTGCTCACAAACACAGGTATTATGTTACCTTTTGGTGATAAGTTTAAATATAGAAATACCATGGTTTATATCCTGTGTTGACCTTATATATTATAGGTTCCTATGTGTGCTTATCCCATTGCTCTGTCTCTTCTGTATGGGGATGTCTAGTTCCCCTGTGTCCGTCTCCCAGACTTTTTAGTGGATTCCACTGATTTTCGCCATACTAATGTAAGCCATGCAGTCCTTGTGTCCATAAATGATAAAAATAATGTAATACTGTATGTATTGTAAGGTGATGCAACAAACATATATGGATCTAATTTTTGTCTGTTTGATAATAATAGTGTTTGTTCCCCTCATAAATACACGGTCCTGAAGAAGCTAATTAGCCAAACACGTTGATCTTTGCAAGCTTGACCAGATCATCTGGACTACACAGATTGCTGTCATATCATCTTTGTCAATGGTCATTGTTGTTCTGCACCACTTGACGGTAATCTATATAGATAGATGAGATTTATTCCTACATTTGACTGTTTCTAATGCCCCGTACACACGGTCGGGCGGTTAGTTCTGAGTAATCAGAATTATAAAACTATGGAGTCAATTCACTAAGCCCCTGTACACACGGTCGGAAATTCCGACCACAAAATCCGTCGGATTTTTTCTGACGGATTTTGTCCGACACTGGTGTTGCATACACACAGTCGGACAAAGTTGTCGGAAAATCCGATCATCCTGAACGTTCGTTGCGTACGACGGGACTACGTAGAGGCTAGTAGCCAATAGATTTGGTCTTGTAATGTGATCTGAGCATGCGTGGCACTTTGTCTGTCGGAATTCGCTACACACGATCGGAAAAAGTCCGATAGGACTTTGTTGTCGGAAAATTTGAGAGCAGGAGATAAAACTTTTTCCGATGGAAAATGTCCGATCGAGCCCACACACGGTCGGAATTTCCGACAACATGGTCCGATAGGACATTTTCCGTCGGAAAATCCGACCGTGTGTATCAGGCATAAGTCTATTTCTAAGTCTTTTATACAATACGTTTTTAACGTGTTCACAATAAAATATTTGTCTTTTATATAGAAATTTGTACATCTCATGCTGTGCCTTCAAAGTCCATCATATAGCCGTACAAGTATTCTTGAAAAAATTTATTCAGGAATAGGACATAGAGCCTCTGTCTTTTAGATAAGTAAACTTGAACACCAGTGATGTGTTAAGCTGGCCATAGACAGTTCAAATCTCATCCAGTTCAGCAGAAACCGTCCGAGATTCGAACCATGTATGGACAGGCTGAATGTACCAAATTAATCAAGCAATCAACTTGGGTACAATCAGCATGCAATTATTGATAGTGGCTGCTAGGCCTCTAGCAATATTCATTGTGTTCTCCCAGTGGGGATGGCTTCCTCTGCCCCTCCACCATAAGAACACATGACAGAAGGGATTTCCCTGTCAACACTGTCTGTGTTGATGGGCAACCAAGCGTTTTTTTTTCCTGCAACCTTTGATCCATCTATAGCTGGCCTTGTTGTCAGTCAACAAGGCCAGCTATAGATGGATTAACTTGGTACATTCAGCCTGTCTATACATGGTTCGAATCTCGGGTGGTTTCTGCTGAACTGGATGAGATTTGAACCGTCTATGGCCAGCTTAACACTAATGCCGCGTACACACGAGCGGACTTTTCAACGGACTAGGTCTGACGGTCTTTCCGACGGACTTTCAACGGATTTCCGACTGACTTTTCGAATGAACAGACTTGGCCACACACAATCACACTAAATTCTGACGGATTCGAATGTGATGACGTACGACCGGACTAGAATAAGGAAGTTCGTAGCCAGTAGCCAATAGCTGCCCTAGCATCATTGTTTGTCCGTCGGACTAGCACACAGACGAGCGTTTTTTCCGATAGGAATTGGGTCCAGCGGAGTTCTGACGGGAAAATTTAAGACATGTTCTATTTCTAAAGTCTGTCGAATTTTTCGACAGAAAAAAGTCAGATGGAGCCCACACACGATCGAATTGTCCGACGGATTCGTTCTGTCAGACCTTTGCTGTCGAAAAGTCCTCTCGTGTGTACGCGGCATAATGGTTGGGAGATTCTTAATCTCACTGAACATCAATGTTGGTGAATTCCTTCCATTTACCACTGATGGGAAAAAAATGTCTCCTCCCAGTAACCACGGACACTGGAAAATTACTTCCACTAACCACTGAGGAAGAAACGGAGGTATCGCTACCTTTATTTTTTAAACCTGAAAACACAATGTGGCTTAAAGAAAGTTCTGCAGGTGAGGAATATTCCTACACTCTAAGGAAAAGGGACATATTTTGAGAAGATTGAGGTGCTCATTTTGGACAATCGTTTCACAAAAAGAGTTAAAGAGGCCATATGGGAAAACCATCCCTAATCATGTGGGGCCTTCAGGACCATCTTTTAATCATATTTAATGCTGTTTTCAACATCATTACCCCGGTGATTTGAGAATATAGAGTAAACTTTCAGCCATGAAACTTTTACGATTAGCATCTGCCCAGATGACATCATAATGATTGGACAATGGAAGGCTTTATGGTTCTGTTCCCACACAAGCTATTGCTCTTAAAGGCTGTTGATAACTTTATTCAAGGCACCTATGCCAGGATCTCATTCTGTTTGACTGGCTTTTATACACAGAAACCTATTGTTTACTGGGACACTTTGTGGCAAGAAGCCCGTGTTTTATGAGCCACCATCTAATTTGACTTTGGAAGGAATTTGCACCTTGCAAAGTAAGGCTTAGTTGTAAGCAGTGCAACAAAGAATTGTATTTAAACTCCAAGTTGTTGTTTTCTTTTTTTGGCATGACATAAATACTTATCATTTTTTTTTCAGTGATATTGGCATATGCAAAAATACATATCTGTAAAAAAACAAAAATCAGCTGAAGCTGCATAACAAAGGTCATGCTCCTGGCTGACAGTCATAAAACAGTAAAGATCCATCAGACGGTCAATAACCTTGTACAGTTGTTATTTCTTTTCCCGAGATAAGGCAATATTGGGAGTAAAGACAAAAAACAGAAGTAGCAGCACTCCAACGTACAAAAACAGTCTTCTTTTATTGATTAAATCTGTACAGGTAAAAAGACAAAAACACACAGCTCCAGGACAACCAGGCGGGAGGAGCTGGCTCAGGCTCTGAGCGGATCGCTGAGAGGTTGAGTTGGGTGCCAGTCCAGCCTCTTGGGTGGGTCCTGACCATATGGTTGCCATCTTTCCCCAGCCTTGACCAGCTCTGTGATTTCAGCGGACAGCGGGTTCTGAAAATAGGTCATAGAAGTGCAAAAAGAACTGCACTCCTGTGATCCACAAGAGAAATACAGCCAAACGAGCTTTGGATATACTTCTCCTTCCGGCTGGGTTCACTCCACACCAGTGCAAATTGAACTGGGTTTCCTTGCATCCAATTCGCATACAAGGAGATTGTGATCGGCTCTCTATGGAGCTCGTTCATACATCTCCACAGAGGCTCCGGTGTGAATACACAGGAGTCCTGTGCCTCTTTTGGTCCGTTTCAGGTCCGAATTCGGGCTGAAATCGGACCTGAAATGGTGAATGGAGATGCACCGGACTCAAGTTTGAACCCAGCCTTAAAGCTAAAATCAAATACAATTGAAAAAACAAAAACAAAATATCCAATGGTAGAAAAAATTAATGAAAAATAACACATGCAATACAAATTAAGAAATACACATGTACATCTCGAATATGTCAAGCAAAAAATAAAAAAAAATCAACAAAATGGAGCTACAAATTAGCCACCTATAAAATGAGTGACAAATATTAGACTATTCAAAGAACCATCCTAAAAAGAAAGATAGGAGGTTTAAAAAAAAAATATATATATATATATATACAGATGCAAAAGTCACAACGGAAACTCCTATTTTATATATATATATATATATATATATATATATATATATATATATATATATATACCTTGCTTACTTTATAAATAGCATTAAGTCAAATAAATATTGAAAATGTATATTGTGTACATACATGTAAATGTAACTATATAAGTGATATCACCCATGTCCACAACACTATTAAACAACCCCACCAAAGAATTAAACTGGTTCCAATGTACAGATACTGGATAGATCTCAACCAAAATCCCTGGGTGTAATCTAAGTGTAAAGTCAATAATCAAAAGAAAAATAAATGAAAATAAAAATAAATGCTAATATAATCACATAAAAAGAGATGACCATGCTGTATATGCAATGGTATATATACCCATAATACATGAACAACCGTCCACTCTCTCTTGAAGGTATGGCAAAAGCTAAGGTAATAATATATGTTCAATTCCAGAGAAACAAACCCAAAAAATTAAGATATGAAAGGATAACATAACAATCTAGATCAGGGGTCTCCAAACTTTTTAAATAAAGGGCCAGTTTATTGTTCTTCAGACTTTATGGGGGCTCAGACTTTTTTTGTAGAAAAAAGTCAGCATTTTTGGTATTGGGGGGAGGAATAGTGTCCCATTGTTAGCTGTAGTTAGACATGTGCACACTGAAATATTTTGTTTCGGAATTTCGTTTTCGTTTTCGAAAAATACATTTATTTAGTTACTCCCGAAATTAGTTTTTTATTTATTTTGTTTCGTTAAAAAATGCATTCGCCCAAAAATCCGAAATAATTAAGGTCGAATCTGTCATTGAAGGCTTATGGTGTCTGTCGAATGTTCTAAGAAGATTCGACGGAGCAGCTAAACTGTACGGATATCAATTTGGATAGAGTAAAGGCCCGTACACATGATACAAAAATCGGATGGAAAAGCTGTCTGCCGATTTTCGGATCGATAATACCGTGCTTTCGAGAACCGACTTTGCTTTTTCGTCAGACAAAAGCTGGATGTGCAGACTATAAATTTTGTCAGATGTGAACTCAACGTCTGATTTTCGTTTCATTAGTATGCTTTTCGTACGAAAAAAATTGTAAGAGCAAGACGAAAGAACACATACAAAACTTTTCAACACAATACGTCACTTCTGATGTTGTATTCTGTCTTACGAAAATGTTCGTATTGTGAGTAACCTCTTCACTTTCGACATGAGACTAGCATGCCACAATAAACGGACATTCGGTCGCCTGAAAATCAAAGCGTGTGGACGAGGCTTAAGGGAGGGTTATAACCCTTGCCAGATTTTTGTTCGCCATCTGTGTCTCATTCTAGAGATTTCTCTTCACTTTCTGTCCCATAGCAAAAACAGGAATTGAGAGGAAATCCCTGCAAATTAAGGGAATTCCTTGGGGATGCCAAGGTCACCATAATTAGTGCCCCCATTGGAAGATTTCCCCTCTGTTCATTTTCTGGGGACAACCCAAAATTTGGGGATTTCTTTTACTTTCAGTTTCAATGATAATGGTAAACAGGACAAATAGAGAGGATGAATCTCCTTACTGGGGGGCACAGACTAGAATAAAAACTGACAGGTGTTCCCTTCCCTCTTCTGTATTGTTAAGATCCTTCTGCATGTATCAAGATATTTTGCAACCTAGCCAAATATGAGCAATGATTTATTTTGTTGCTGTTTTATTGTAGTTTATGATTAACACTGAGAGAACTCTAGTCTCCGATACAGAGACAGGTGTGTTCCACCCATCCATCCATGCCTCTGTGCTAGTCATGACTCTGGTAAGTTTGCAACCTATACATTTACTTGGGTATCTTTGTTGGAGATATACCTACTCTCTATTTGACTCTTGTTTGTTTTATGTTTGTCTTTATGCCTTTGATCTTATGCAGACAGTATTATACGTACCCCCCCAGACTGTGACTGTATCCTAGGCTTTGGTACTTGTTTTTTTATTTTCTTATTGAAAATCATTAAAATATAATAAAAAAAAAACTGAAAGGGGTTCTCAACCCACGGCACTTCATCCAAAACAAAAAAAAAAGGTTTTGCCTTTTAGTTACACTTTAAAAAATATAATGTTAGTTTTGGTAATGTATGTTTTTATGTTGTAATTTAATTAAAAAGCTGAATGCAAAATATTGTCTTTAGTTTTTTTTATTAAATCCAACTTGTTTTTAGAGTGGAGGCTAACAGATGACTGCTCAAATAAGCCAAGCATTTGTGATATTTGAAAAAAACAACCAAGGATTAGAACGTATGGGGTTAAAAAAAAGAGTTAGCATAGAATATATAAAAAGAAGAAACTTAAATTAATAAAATGGTAGATGAAGAGGTGTCTGCACATGTCTATTTTTTTTTTCTAAGAGTCTCGGGGGATCCCAAGTCAGAAGGGATTATTATGCAGGTTGGAGGTCCATCATGGCTTCTGAATCCCTCACAATGTATGTGTCTTGCCTATACTATATAAAGGAATGGTTATTGCATTGTACCAAAGCTGTAATGCTATAGGAGAATGTCGCAGGTCGCACCCTGAGATCTATTATATGGGAGCCCTGAGGTTTTTGGTAGAACATAAAGGAGGTATAGTATGTGAAAGCTCTTCTTAGGCACTGCTCCTAATTACCTGGCCTAATCAAAGGGGATGAGCAAAATTGAGAATGTTTATTTCCCCAAAATTTCTGTGAAAATCAGGAGACTTTATCAAAATCTAGGCATTTCGGTGAAATGCATTGGAGTCAATAGGGATGGTGAAGTTATGGTTTTGGGTCGTTTTTAAAGGTGTGGTGAGCTTAAAAAAATCCTAAAGACTATGGATATCCCTTTAAAAAAAACTTGCATTTCTCATCCTCCCTATTTTATATTTCTTTTCATATAATAATCAGACAGTGGAAAGAAAGTAGAGCAGGATCAGGGTAGGGAGGAAAGTTACTGAGAGGGAGTAAATAAATAGAGAAGGGAATTGAGGGGGGGTAGATGGAGGGGGGTTTTGGAAGAGGAGTGGGATGTTTGGAAGCAGAAAGGCAAGTGAGGATTGGCAGATAGAGGGGATGTGTGTGTGTGTGGGGGGGGGGGGGGGGGTGGTTAGAAGAGGTAAGGGAAGTGGGGGGTTTGGAAGAGGGAAGAAAAGAAAAGTCAGGCATTGGAGGATGGAAAGGCAGTTCAGGGTTTGGAACAAAGAAGAACAGTGGGGGACAGACAGAAGGAAGGGAAGTTGGGGTTTGGAAGAGGGAGGCACGTGAGAATTGGCAGAAAGAGGGTATGTGGGGGGGGGGGGGTAGAAGAGGGAAGGGAAGTGGGGGGTTTGGAAGAGGGAAGGAAAGTGGGGCATTGGTGGATGGAAAGGCAATTGGGGGTTCGGAACAAAGAAGAACAGACAGATGGAAGGGAAGTGGGGTTTTGGAAGAGGGAAGGGAGTTGGGGGGTTGGCAGATGAGAAGCAAATGAGGGTTTGGGAAGGGAAGTGAGGCAGCTGAAAGAGGGAATAGAAGGGAGGTTTGGAAGAGAGATGGGAAATGGGGTTTGGAAGAGGAAAGAGAAGTGGGGGGGGGTTAGAAGAGGGAGGGGAAATGGGTGGTTTGAAAGAGGGAAAGGGTTTATTTTATTGGAAGCAGAATGTGAAATTGGTAAGCGGCGGTACACAAATAACAATCATGAAAAAATTCACTAAACAATGCACGCTAATAAATATATAAAAACCTCTAAATAATGGGGAAAAGACTATGTAATGTCCTACATATATTTCACCTACAGTAAGTAGCTAAATGAACGCAGTTGAGATTTTACCAATGTGTCAAAATGTCCCCAGTAATAAATCAGTTTTGTTAAAATCTCTCTATATGTCTCTATTCATCAGATCAATTTACATTAAGAGTATTTGCTGTTATTTACTTTAGGTACAGTCTTTCAAGGTCATACTTAGATCATTCCTTAAAGAGTAATACACTTACTAGATGTTACCAAAGCCAAGAAAACACCAAGAATTTGATAAAGTGATGCCATTAGGAGAATCCGCTGTATCTCTAGGCTGATGCAAAGGAGGATCTGATCTAGTGTTTGCTCGAGAATGCCTTTTTAAGCTCATTGGGCGAAAAGGTGTGACCCAGGAAATTTATAAAAATATTACGTCAAGATAACAGGCAACATTTCTTTTATAGTCCTCAATAAAGGCCTGTAATAGAGTACAGCTTATGAAAGTCAGTTACTCACCTCATATTTCTGAGTTGCGAAAAAAAAAAAAAAAAGTTTTAATAAGCAAGGTTATTCAAGGTCGATCTTTCCAGACTCTCAGATCAGCCTTTTTTTTTTACAAACGTTTTTATTGGGTAAAAAATAATGGTCCAATACATTATACCATAAAACAAGAGAAATACATTATATCCGAGTCAACATGGTTGGAGTATGTGACAAAATAATACAATGGATGAACAGATTCTTTCCTATGCCCTGTACACACGGTCGGAAAATCCGACCACAAAATCCATCAGATTTTGTCCGACACTGGTGTTGCATACACACGGTCGGACAAAGTTGTCGGAAAATCCGATCATTCTGAACGTGGTGACGTTTGTTGCCTACGACGGGACTTTGTTGTCGGAAAATTTGAGAGCAGGAGATAAAACTTTGTCCGTCGGAAAATCCGACGGAAAAAGTCAGATGGAGCCTACACACGGTCGGAATTTCCGACAACATTGTCCGATAGGGCATTTTCCGTCGGAAAATCCGACCGTGTGTATGGGGCATTATAGTTAATACCAGTGGCAAACCTGTAATCGAGTAGTAAATTAGAATATGGTCTTGTTTTCTTTCATGAATGATTTTGTTAGGAATAAGGATTCTTATCCAGGATTTAAGAGGAGTTCTGAGTGTTTAAACCAAGGGTTCCATTCCTTTTCAAGCAAATGTGTGGTATTGTATAAGGTGTGGAAATTTTTTTCCATGAGGTAAATGTTATTAATTTTAGTTTTCAGTTGGGTTATTGGCAACAGATCAGTCTTTTTTTAAAAACATTTTTTCTACTGAGGAACCCTTGAAAGAATTTACAGATCTTGGTGAAACTCTGCTAAAAATGAATTTATCTGCGATCAGCAAGTTCAGTAGAGTAGTGAAAAGTTTAAAGTCATTGGATGTTCTCTGAACACCTAAAAAAAATCCCCACACATGAACATAGTACCCAAAGCCAATTAAAGTCTATAGGAGCAAAATTTGGTGATTTTTTTTCTGGCCTTCCGTTTAAGGCCAATTTGAAAGCTTTTGGTAAAAAAAAATGGGGGGGGGGCATGAGTAGTCCCCCATGTGGGGGACATTTGCCACTGATAAAAAGATATATATATATATATATATATATATATATATATATATATATATATATAACTTGCACTATTGAAATCATAAATCTTTTCAAAGCATACAGGTACTCACCTGCATTTGTATAGCTTAGAGAAGTCTTCTGAGGGTGGCCATATTGGACTGGATGCCGTCGTCCTGGAGAGGTTTTCTGGGGGGGGGGGGGGGATGTAGCAGGAAAAGGTAGAAATACTACAAAGTTTAGTTCACCCGACTTTTTTTTTCACCATCCAAAACCAAGAAGTCATATGAATGAAAATATCTCTATCTCACTGGCGTGTCTAAATTACCCTATGTAGGCATAAGACATCTACACCACCAGGGGGCAGATAGTTGATATACAAACCATATACATATGGTGATTATCTTGGAGAACATTATATAGATAATGTAGGAATGCAACATTGTTCCATAGAAAATATATAACAGGAGTTTAAATATCAATTAGACATGTGCAGAACGAAAAAATTAGTTTTGTTTCAATTTGTGTATTTAAATAAATTTGTTTCATTTGTTTAACCACTTCAGCCCGGACCAATTGGCAGCCAAAGGACCAGGCCCCTTTTTGCGATTCGGCACTGCGTCGCTTTAACTGACAATTGCGCGGTCGTGCGAGGTGGCTCCCAAACAAAATTGGCGTCCTTTTTTTCCCACAAATAGAGCTTTCTTTTGGTGGTATTTGATCGCCCCTGCGTTTTTTATTTTTTGCGCTATAAACAAAAATAGAGTGACAATTTTGAAAAAAATTTTGCTATAATAAATATCCCCAAAAAATATATAGAAAAATATTTTTTTTCCTCAGTTTAGGCCGATACGTATTCTTCTACATATTTTTGGTAAAAAATGTAAAGGGCCACGTACAGGTACGTGATTCTGCCTGCCCGTGCCATTCTGCACACGTATATGTACATGAGGCGGTCGGGAAGCGGTTAATTCATTTTTAGAATTTGTTTTGTTTATTCATTTTCAAGTCGATTCAAATCTTTTGATTTAAAATTTGGATCAATTTGAAAAGTTTTCGAATCAATAAGAGAGAATAAAATAGAAAATAAAATAAAGGAAAAGAATAGAAAAAAAATATATATATATTCTTTCTATTGTATTCCTTTATTTTCTGTTCTATTTTATTCTCTTTGGAAAACTATTTGAATTTAAAGTTTTCAAATTTGAAAACGATTCGAATTTGAAAACAATTCGAAAATTATTTGAATTCAAATTTTGTCCAAATTTTTTTTTGTTATTTTGAAAATTTTGAAATTCAGTACTATTCTAATTCAGATACATCCAAATTTCCGAAAAACAAAAAATTTGTCCGAATTTTAATTCGGCATGAAACAAACCGCACATGTCTAATATCAATTCATAAATTAATTTAGCTCAGACTATGACTCCAACACATGAGTGAAAAATCTGTCTATACATTTCGGTCACAAACCACATACAAGTAAATAAAATAAATGTATAGCAACCCATATGTTTTAACCATATTCTAATCTCTTTATTCATATGCAGAGATACAACTTTATTTTCTGGAGGGTATTCATCTTTTCAGAAATAAGTCTAGACCAGAATGTGACCAACATATGGGCAAAATGTCCGTCCATATTTTCTGGTCACAGCCCACAGTACTACTGGACTTCTAGAATCACTACCTGTTTACTGTATCCAAAAATCTTTTTAAAATTTTAGTTTCATTCAGACCACAAGGACATGTGGCTTTTAAAACATATATCCATCTTGCATCCTTTTGTAGTAAATGCCCATCAACATTCCTTCCTCTATGTCAGCCATGTACATAATCTAACTGAAAAAAAAAACATTATTACTGAGGTATCGTAATAATAATGTAATCTTACATAATGACTAATGGGTGTAGTTAGTTTTCTATTAGCTAATAAATATGTAAGGTCAATCATACATAAAGAAAATGTCTTGGTTTTCCCTATATAGAACAACCCACATTTGCAGAAATGTATGTAAATTTTGCCTCACTTATGCCGCGTACACACGATCGCACATTCCGACAACAAAATGCATGTTTTCTTTTTCCGACGGATGTTGGCTCAAACTTGTCTTGCATACACACGGTCACACAAAGTTGGTCAGAAATTCCGAACGTCAAGAACGCAGTGATGTACAGCACATACGACAAGCCAAGAAAAATTAAGTTCAATAGCCAGTGCTGCTCTTCTGCTTAAATTGGGGCATGCGTGGCACTTTGTGCATCGGAATTGTCTACGCACGATCGGAATTTACGACAACGGATTTTGTTATCGGAAACTTTGAGAAGGGAAAATTTCCAATGGAGCCTACACACGGCCGGAATTTCCGACAACAAGCTCCGATCGCACATTTTCCGTCGCAAGGTCTGACCATGTGTACTAGGCATAAGGCTTCCAAAGTTTTCTATTTGATAGAGAAATATTATCCCTTTCCATTATCAAGGGACAATGTTTACAACTGTGGAATGCGAAGGTGCCTCGAGTAGTGCAAAGGTCCTTCCCCTAAAGACCGATATAGTGACTTCTTGTCACCTTATCCATCATTGACCTTAGTATTTCTGAAAGCTAGCTCTGATTTATACTTAACATACTGTATTTCCTTATAGTTCAATCATGTGCAAGTAGAGGCCAATATTTGGTAAGTATATTTCTAAATTGTTGGTCTAGTTGCAAATACCTTACAAAAACTTTAACAGTTTTTGAATCTTTCTTAGGATAGACATTGTATATTAAGGCCCTCAAGTAAGACCACTTCAGTGTTTTGTTACTATAACCTCTTTCTTATAAACGTAGCCATAGGACATAAACTTTTTACATGAAATCTGAATTTTTTTGTGCAGTTTCTCCTTATCCATAAGCAGTGTTGGTCATCTTACTTTAAAAAAGTAATTAGTTAAGTTACAAATTACTTCTCCCAAAAAGTAATTGCGTTAGTAACTCAGTTACTACATTGGAAAAGTAATTAGTTACGCAGCAAAATAACTGACTTTTTTTTTAAACATTCTATACGTGTAACTAAGGGGCGGGTCTAGTATTACTGTAACCAAGGGGCGCATTTATTATACTTGTTATATATCGTGTAACCAAGGGGCTGCTCTATTATTACTCTAACCAAGGGGCAGATCTGTTATAGCGTGTAAGCAAGTGGCGGGTCTATTATTATTATATCGTGTAAGGGGCGGGTCTGTTATTATTATTATTATATCGTGTAAGGGGCGGATGGCTACAGAAGAGGGCAAATGGTAAATTAATGGGCAGAGCTCGATATATAACAATAATAATAAATGCGCCCCTTGGTTACAGTAATACTAGACCCGCCCCTTACTTACACGATAGATGCCCCTTGCAGAGTAGCACGAGCATCAGGAGCGTGCGACATTGCCTCGTACAATTTCATGTTAACTGCACCTGCGCGGTGTAGAGTTCACTCAGAGCTGTTTAGGTTTGGCAATTTTCGGAAGCTCCGTAGTCCTTCGTACTACGCAAGCCCTGCGCCTGCGCAGTACAGGGGGTCCTTATCCGGCGGGGGAACTTTTTCGGCAGGACACCGGAATTACACTACTGCCATCTAGTGGCGGTAGATGTAATTGGGCTATCTAAGCCAAAGTAATGGGAACTGAGTTACCATGAGGGGAAAAGTAATCAATTAGATTACTCGTTACCCTCTAAAGTAACTGCATTAGGTAACTCAGTTTATTTTAACTCAGTTACTTACATCACTGTCCATAAGTACTGACTGCATGGGATACTACTGAACAAAGACAATAGCTGAGGACTGGTTGCATATAAAATGGTGTTGTCTGTGTTTGGTTTCCTAAAAAGTTTTGATGCCGGGCAATTTCAGCATCAGAAAAAGTAGTTTTCCTTTGACTGCAATTCATTTTGAACTTTAGATTGAACTCATTTTTATTAAAGTGGAGTTCCACCCACATTTTCAACTCCTCAGCATCCCTCACTTAAATGTGCACTGTAAACGAATTGGATATTTATTTATTTTTCTCAACACCTACTGTATATCTGCTATATCCTCCCTGGCCGCGGCCCATCGCATCATTTCCTTCTTGCAATGCCTCCTGGGAGATGTGTGTCATCAATCCCAGGAGGCAATGGCCATTGCTGGGCTTTTGTTGCCATGGTTACCAAAGCTTCTTACACACAGTGATGGGCGGTGGGGGAGGCGGCTGGAGTATCTCAGCTCTGATTACAGAGCCCGGGGGAATTTTTATGGTGCAGTTTTTGATGGGGCAGCTCCTGCAAAAGGTAACTACTTTTAAAAAGATGCTAATTGTAAATGATGTGCAGATATATACACATACATACATAACAATATATATATATATATATATATATATATACAGTGGTGTGAAAAAGTGTTTGCCCCCTTCCTCATTTCCTGTTCCTTTGCATGTTTGTCACACTTAAGTGTTTCGGAACATCAAACCAATTTAAACAATAGTCAAGGACAACACAAGTAAACACAAAATGCAATTTGTAAATGAAGGTGTTTATTATTAAAGGTGAAAAAAAATCCAAACCATCATGGCCCTGTGTGAAAAAGTGATTGCCCCCCTTGTTAAAACATACTATAACTGTGGTTGTCCACACCTGAGTTCAATTTCTCTAGCCACACCCAGGCCTGATTATTGCCACACCTGTTCACAATCAAGGCATCACTTAAATAGGAGCTGCTTGACACAGTAAGGTCCACCAGAAGATCCTTAAAAGCTACACATCATGCCGAGACCCAAAGAAATTCAGGAACAATTGAGAAAGAAAGTAATTGAGATCTATCAGTCTGGAAAGGGTTATAAAGCCATTTCCAAAGCTTTGGGAATCCAGCGAACCACAGTGAGAGCCATTATCCACAAATGGCGAAGACATGGAACAGTGGTGAACCTTCCCAGGAGTGGCCGGCCGCCCAAAATTACCCCAAGAGCGCAGCGACGACTCATCCAAGAGGTCACAAAAGACCCCACAACAACGTCCAAGGAACTGCAGGCCTCACTTGCCTCAGTTAAGGTCAGCGTTCATGCCTCCACCATCAGAAAAAGACTGGGCAAAAATGGCCTGCATGGCAGAGTTCCAAGGAGAAAACCACTGCTGAGCAAAAAGAACATCAAAGCTCATCTCAATTTCTCCACAACACATCTTGATGATCCCCAAGAGTTTTGGGACAACATTCTGTGGACCGATGAGACAAAAGTGGAACTCTTTGGAAGGTGTGTGTCCAAGTATATCTGGCGTAGAAGGAACACTGCATTTCAGAAAAAGAACACTATACCAACAGTAAAATATGGTGGTGGTAGTGTGATGGTCTGGGGCTGTTTTGCTGCTTCAGGACCTGGAAGACTTGCCGTGATAAAAGGAACTATGAATTCTGCTGTCTACCAAGAGATCCTGAAGGAGAATGTCCGACCATCTGTTCGTGTACTCAAGCTGAAACGAACTTGGGTTCTGCAGCAGGACAATGATCCTAAACACACCAGCAAGTCCACCACCGAATGGCTGAAGAAAAACAAAATGAAGACTTTGGAGTGGCCTAGCCAAAGTCCAGACCTGAATCCTATTGAGATGTTGTGGTATGACCTTAAAAAGGCCGTTCATGCTCGAAAACCCTCTAATGTAACTGAATTAGGACAATTCTGCAAAGATGAAGGGGCCAAAATTCCTCCAGGACACTGTAAAAGCCTCATTGCACGTTATCGCAAACGCTTGGTTGCAGTTGTTGCTGCTAAGGGTGGCCCAACCAGTTATTAGGTTTAGGGGGCAATCACTTTTTCACACAGGGCCATGATGGTTTGGATTTTTTTTCACCTTTAATAATAAACACCTTCATTTACAAATTGCATTTTGTGTTTACTTGTGTTGTCCTTGACTATTGTTTAAATTGGTTTGATGTTCCGAAACACTTAAGTGTGAAAAACATGCAAAGGAACAGGAAACACTTTTTCACACCACTGTATATATATATATATATATATAATATATCTCTGCACAGAAACAAGGGATATCATTTACAATTAGCATCTTTTTAAAAGTAATTACCTTTTGCAGGAGCTTTTTATATTTCTAGATTTATAATCTTTGTAAATGTAGATAAACTTCCAAGTTCCTGGAGGGGAAGGAGATATTTCCATAGCTAAGGGGCGACAACTTCCTCTGACACTGCCGTAGCTATGGAAACTTGACCTGAAACCTATTACACTGCTTGTGCTGCACTGAGCATGTCCGAGATCTGCAAGGATGAGATCCAGGAAGAAATACAGTCTGGCTTCAGATGCCCACACTTAAGATGGCCGCGGCCTGCTGTAAGTTTATAAAATAACAAACTACTGCTATAAACTAACAAAACGGACCTTAGTTTACAGACTAACTTTACTAGAATACATTAAGCTTGTGCAGTATAGGGGTATTTTTATTTAAAAAGTATAATTTAGTCTGGAACACTGCTTTAAGCATATCCATGAAGAGATCCAACTCCCGTCTATAGCATTAGTACATCAGCGTTGTAATGATACCAAACTAGTGTGTTTTCCAGGCCAATTAACCAGGTAAAAAACGTCCTTTCGTATCCCCCAGGTACAGGTTAGCATTTGATGGCGCACAAAGTGTTCCCATCGCCACCCCCTGTTACTCGGTAAAGGGTTTCATTAAACAAAAAGATATTTTGGGTCAAAATATGTTCCAGGAGTTGTAGTACAAAATGATTGTACTCCCACATCAAGCAGTCATACTCTCTAAGGAAGGATTCTACCACCTCTTGTCCCTTCTTCAGGGTTAACTACTTTATAAAGACTCAATATGAGTGGCTACCAACCATGGTGCTTAGTAGGATATGGATGTCATTTAGTATCTTAAATAGGCTATCGTGTCTTTTACATATGATGCAAAGCTTATGATATGTGGCCTTAAATAACCATTAGGCACCTTATACCTGATACAATAAGCCAGACTGGAGGATTCTGTAAATCCTTGAGAATTTTGGGAAGTGCATTGAAGGTGGGGATTTGTGGTACTTTAATATTCAGAAATTCATAAATTCATAAGTTTCTTTACTGACAATGCTCAAAATACATGATAAATAATTTTGACAATCTCCATTCCTTCTTTCTAATGCCCCGTACACACGGTCGGATTTTCCGACGGAAAATGTCCTATCGGACAATGTTGTCGGAAATTCCGACCGTGTGTAGGCTCCATCTGACTTTTTCCGTCGGATTTTCCGACGGACAAAGTTTTATCTCCTGCTTTTTCCGATCGTGTGTAGCGAATTCCGACGGACAAAGTGCCACGCATGCTCAGATCACATTACAAGACCAAAGCTATTGGCTACTAGCCTCTACGTAGTCCCGTCGTAGGCAACAAACGTCACCACATTCAGAATGATCGGATTTTCCGACAACTTTGATCGACCATGTGTATGCAACACCAGTGTCGAACAAAATCCGTCGGAAAAATTCCGATGGATTTTGTGGTCGGATTTTCCGACCGTGTGTACGGGGCATAAGGATTATTTGGCACATAAGGGGAGATAAATTAAAACTAGGGTATTAAGAATCTGGTGCAGCTGTGCATGGTAGCCAATCAGCTTCTAACCTCAACTTGTTCAATTGAGTTTTGATGATAAAACCTGCAAGCTGATTAGTTTCTATGCAGAGCTGCACCAGATTTTGTACACTCCAGTTTCAGTAAGTCTGTCACATAGTTTCATAATTCTGATTACTCATAAGTAGAGCATTTTGTTCCTTAACAGATGGTTTTATTACTATCTGATTATTGTTTTGTAACTGTTTTAGGGCAGTGTACTATGCACTGTGTACTCTGCATAAGTACAAATCACAAACATTCCATCTGCTTAGTAAAAATCCTAACATCTTGGCAGGTTGCTGGCTGGGAAGAGCCTGTCCCAGCTCAATCCTCAGCCTATTCTGTCCAAGCCTGGGGGGCTTGGCCTGGACAGAGCTTGACCTAGACAATGCTAGGCTGAGGCTGCTTTCACTATGCTACAGTGTTAATTTTGGCATCAAATTTTGATTTTGTTTTAGTTATAGTCATTTGACTAATATGCCATTTTAGTTTTAGTCCCATCTTAGTCATCTGCAATTGTTTTTGTCGTATTTTAGTCGATTAAAATCTCCAGTACATTTTATTTGAATAAAATAGTTTTTGTCAACTAAAATACAAATGTGTTTAGTTAGATTGTAATGCATTATTTAAGCATTTCTATCGAATTTCCAAACTCATATACTCCTGGAGTAAAAAAAATTGATAACATATAAAATTCCGTGTTACATTTATTAATTTATTGACAGGTTCATATATTTTACCCTTTCAGCTTTGTAGAAGAAGTACAATGATTAAAACAACACACAAGTAGTATAGTAACAAAAGAGATTTACTTAGCTTCGATTAAGGATGTATTACAGATGATAAAATACAGATACCGTATTTATCGACTTATAACACACACTTTTTTCCCCTTAAAATCAGGGAGAAATCATGGGTGCATGTTATACGCCGATCCCCACCCATCCCCCACCGATTGTGAGCCTCTCTGCGGCTTTCTGCAGCTTTCGGCTGTTCTCGGCGGCTTTCGCCCGTTATTGGCGGCTTTTGGCTGCTTTTGGCCGCTTTCGGACGCTCTCGTGGCTTTCGGCCACTCTCGCAGTCCCGCGTGAGCCGGCGAAAGCCGCAGAGAGTGGCCAAAAGCCGACGAAAGCTGCCAAGAACGTCCGAGAGTAGAGAAAAGGAAATGGCAGAAAGTTGATTTGGGCTCCGGAAGAAAAGTATAGGGAAATGGCTGTCAGACCAAGGTCTGCCGGATACGGGCTTAATCGGCGTGAAAAGCATCTTTCTGCTGACTGTCACGGTTGTTAGGACGATGAAAGGCGGCACCACGCTCAATCTGCCTGCGCTGCACAAACTGAATGAGGAGCTGGTAAAGAGGAGGGGAAGGTTATCCTTTAAAGAGACCTGTTTGGGGTGGGTGAGGGTAGGTTTTCACTTAAAGTGAAGATAATAAAATGTAAATAAATGGAGAATTCTTCTTCTGCAACAAAGAGTTGCTGGAAAAGTCACTGGAAGGTGGCACAACCAGCTGGGACTTGTAGTTCCACAGACCTGGCAGAGTGGTCTGGGACTCGTAGTTCCTCGGATCTATCAGAGTTAGCTGGAACTTGTAGTTCTACAGACCTGGTAGAGCTGGCTGGAACTTGTAATTTTGCACACCCAGAAGAGATGGCTGGGACTTGTAGTGTTACATAGACAGCTGGGACTTGTAGTGTTGCAGAGATGGCTGGGACTTGTAGTATTGCAGAGAAGGCTGCAGATGGACACTGACAAGGCTACAATGACGGACAAGGCTGCAGATGGACACTGATAAGGCTGCATTGATGGGCATTTAAATGTAAGTTTTTTTCCTTAAAATTCCCTCCTAAACTTGGGGTGTGTGTTATACACCAGTAAATACAGCATTCAATCCTGGGGAGTCACAATTCCATTAGAAATTAAATACCTGGATGCGACAGTCTACTAGATTCAGACTTTCTCTTCTTCAGTCCTGAATCAAACTCAACTAAATCCCTGGCCTCCCAGTAATATATATGGCAGGGAAAATAATAGCTACAACTGGTGAAAAGAAAAAGTCAAAGGTTTCCAACTTCCCATAGCATAATGAAGCAGATGTCTCATGCATTAGGCATGTTGTATATAGATAGAAGTGATTACTTATACACCAACATAAAACTATTACTAAGTTTCTTGTAAATCAATAACTAAAATTAATTATGAATATAGACCACATACTACACATTTTATTATTTATGGTATTAAGGTTTGAACAAACTCACAGATACAGATTTAGCCAGTCTGGATTGTCTGAGGAGGTCTGTGATGCTGCACAGTGCTCTGGACGGTGGTCTGAGGAGACTGTAATGCACACAGTGCTCTGAGCATGGACAGTCTGAAGAGGAGGCCTGTAATGCATTGCACACAGTGCTCTGGACAGTGGTCTGAGGAGGCCTGTAATGCACATAGTGCTCTAGATTGTGGTCTGAGAGGCCTGTAATGCTTCACATAGCGCTGGATGTTGGTTTGAGGGGAAGCCTGTAATGCACATTTCTCTGGGATGGTTGTCTGATTCTGAGAGGCCTGTAATGCTGCACAGTACTTGATGGTGGTCCCAGGTCTGAGGAATGGCCTGTAATGCACAGTGCTCTGGATGCCGGTGGTCAGAGAAGGCTTATAATGCTGCACAGTGCTGGATGGTGGTCTCAGGTCTGGGGGATGGCCTGTAATGCACAGTGCTCTGGATGTCGGTGGTCACTGGTCAGAGGAGGCCTGTAATGATGCACAGTGCTGGATGCTGGTCTCAGGTCTGGGGGATGGCCTGTAATGCACAGTGCTCTGGATGCCAGTGGTCACTGGTCAGAGGAGGCCTATGATGCTGCACAGTGCTGGATGGCGGTCTCAGGTCTGACTGGGATGGCCTGAATGCACAGTACTCTGGATGCTAGTGGTCAGAGGAGGCCTGTAAAGCCGCACAGTGCTGGATGGTGGTCTCAGGTCTGAGGGATGGCCTGTAATGCACAGTGCTCTGGATGCCAGTGGTCACTGGTCAGAGGAGGCCTATGATGCTGCACAGTGCTGAATGGCGGTCTCAGGTCTGACTGGGATGGCCTGAATGCACAGTACTCTGGATGCTAGTGGTCAGAGGAGGCCTGTAAAGCCGCACAGTGCTGGATGGTGGTCTCAGGTCTGAGGGATGGCCTGTAATGCACAGTGCTCTGGATGCCGGTGGTCAGAGGCGGCCTGTAATGCACACACAGTGCTTTGGACGGACAGTGGTCTGAGGGGAGGCCTCAGGCCTGTAATTGTAATGTACACACTCACGGTGGGTGCTCTCTGCTCTGGACGGTCGTGGTCATGACTCGTGTCGGGAGAGTCGGGAGTGGGACTCTCGTCGGGACTCTGGACGGTCGTCTAAAGACTCGGAGGCCTGTAATGCTGGCTGCACAATCGCTTGCTTGCTGGGAGTGGAAGCAGGTGGAGCTCGATTAAACCAGAAGTTAGTTCACAAGGGTAAACGTCCCTGCCTCACATTTTCGTTTAGTTTTCGTTTGTTAAAACTGAATTGATTTCATTATAGTTTTCATCTGGTTTGAGCATTTGGCCGTTTGGAATGCACGCCGGCTCAAACAGGATAATTGAACAGGCTGGTTGTGTTGGTGCTGACTATAGCACCTTTAAATGTGAGTGGCAAATTTATATTTTTAATCCTTATTTTGACTTTTAATAAAACGGTATCACTGGATTATTATCTCTCCCTGGGTCTCGGTTATTGATGTTTGAGGAGATCAGCTGGTGGTAGTTTTCCCTATATCATTCTTAAGTTGGGACATTGTGAAAACCATGTGCAAAAAGGGTGATACCCTATGACATCAAAGGTGCATATCATAGATGCTGTTGTTAAGCGTGCATTTTGTACACTTTGTGGTGGAGCACTTATATGAAAAGTATCTGAGGCACCTTTAAGACCAGGAGCACAGTGATTGGAGCTTTCTTCAACTAGATTCAGGAAAAAAAATTTGGACTGTGAAATATTTATTAATAATTCTTATAAATAACATTTCTCTCTCCTCTACATTACTTGGTTCTTGGTACAGATAGCACATGGTAGGCCCAACTCTGACTGTGTCAAGCCTTAGCAACTGCCATTTTCAGGCAGGGACCGCAGGCCCCTTTAGTGTAGCAACAAAAATAGGAAAGCCTTTAGTGCTAGCTGACCTTGGTGGACTACTGCCCCCAGTCAGTCCTCTTCAGGCCCTGCCAGCCCTCCTGGCTGCAGCTACCCAACTCCACTGCCCATGACATCACAGACTCTCCTGCTGGCTCTACATCCCAGACTGCACTCTCCCAGTCTGCTCCGGCATGCCTCCCCAGCTCACCCAACTGTGCCTGTCACTCACCAGTCCTCCTGGCTGCACTCTGGTGGATTCCTCCTGAAGACTTGCCCGGCTACACTAGCTCCCATTATCCCTCTCTGTCCCTCTCTGTTCCTCTCTGTGCCTCCTGTCCAGATATATATTTGTTACTCAGAAAGGCTCTGACTTGTACCCGATCCCCACAGGCTCAAGGTCACCCCCCCCATAGGGGTACCTCAAAGGCCCTAACAACCTAGTGCTCCATCTCCAGCTTCTTCCACCCGACAGCTCCTCCTCAGCTGGGCTGACTCTAGGTATTTAAGGAGGCCTGCCCCTTGCCAATCCAGGTTGGGGATTGGTCAGGCCTTCTTAGAACACCCCCGGCAGCTCCACATCTCTTCCCCTCCTTCCAGAATCCTCTGGAAGCAGAAGAAAGGTAACCAAAAGTTGATGCTATCTGTTAGTCACCAGCCTACTCTGAGCCACTCCCAGCCCACACAGATCAAAACAAACAGGCCTAGCTTACAGCTAGACCTGATTAAATTTAACTGCACTGACAAAAATCCTACTTCTAGCACCTACCTAAAGTATGCTACATTAGTATAATTATATGTAGCGCCGACACTTTTTCAAAGTGTGCGCTATTCTTGTAAATTTAGTTTTGGTGTTAATTATTCTAGGTTATGCTTTGGCATCAGTTTGGCTGGGCTGTACTAGAGTTCTGCCTGATCATAGGTGAGGTGAGCACCTGTGATAGGCTGAGAACGCAGTCTGGTTTGACGCATTGGGTACCAATCTTTTCCAGGAGCCAATCAGTGGGTGCGTCTGGCCCCGCTGTGTATTCCGGGAAGGGGTACTTAAGGTGCTGAAGTCACGTGTTAGTGGTCGGATTCTCCTCATCTGTTCTGGTTCCAGTCCGGACCAGCCCTGTGAGGGGTCTCGGTCCAGGAGTGCATGCTGACCCCGCAAGCCTGGTCACCCTGACCAGTCCCAGAGGCTCTCATGGTGTCAGGGCTCTAGCCGCCCTGGGCACACCGGCCTGAGGGTGCGCGGCACCTGGGCAGCCCTGGTCCCTCTGAGCGTCAGCGCCCGCCGGACATGTGCGTGCGCTCCCGTGCGCGAATAGCGGGCGCGCGCGCCCCCGTGCGCGTGCACGTGCGCAATCGGCGCCGCTTTGGCGCCAGTGGCCCTATTTAAAGGGGACAGCTGCCTGCATGCGGCGCTGTCCGTCTCAGCTCCCACCTGTGACCCCAACCTGAACCCGTCTGAGTATCCTATCTGTGACCCGGCCTGCCTGACTCCGCTGACTTCTCCGTTCCTTGACCCCGGCTTGTTTGACCCTGCTTTGGACTGTGTTACCGCTGCTGAACCCCTGGCTTGCCTCCTGACCATCCCTCTGCCTGCCGTCTCTGCCTGACTGCCTTACCTGTTGTGACCCGGCTTGCCTGATCATCCCTGCCTCCAGTGTCCCTGCACAGGTCCTTCGCTGCTGCCGTCCACTGCTGGTCTACTGCTGCTGCTGTCTGCTACTTCTGCCGTCTGCTGCTGCTCCTGCTGCCGGTCTTCCTCCTGCACCCTGGTTGTCTGCCGAACCTTCATCTGCAGTCTTACCACCCGGCCAAAGACCTGCATCCACCCAGCATCGGCCACCTGCATCCATACGGACACTCCTACCCGCTGTGTTCACGGCTACGCTGTTCCCAATCCAGCAGGCCCTGAACCAGAGTTGTAAGAGAGGTCTCCAACCACCAAGTCAGGCTCATCACTACCAGGTACCTACAATAATGCCAGCCATTCTGCCACGGGGCAATCCCCATTTTTTGCCAATTACGGTTTTCACTTGTCTTTTCTCCCTGACTTTCTCCCAGAATCTCCAGTCCCGGCAGTCCAGGATACAGCATCGTTCCTCAACCGCAACAACAGGATACTTCAGGAAGCGATCACCAAGGCACAGGAGGACAGCAAGAAGTTCTTTGATCGGAAGAGAAGGGGAGAGTTGAACTTGCAGGTGGGCGACCAGGTATGGCTAGCTACAACTAACCTTAAACTTGCTTGTCCCTCTAAGAAGCTTGCTCCCAAGTTCTTAGGACCCTTCCCTGTGAAGAGGAAGATCAATGAGGTCTCCTATGAGCTGTCCCTGCCCGACTCTATGAGAGTCCACCCAGTTTTCCATGTCTCCCTCCTAAAACCCGCTGTGCCCGATCCCTTCCCAGATAGGGGTACAAACCCGCCCGGACCTGTCCTGGTCCAAGGCAATGAAGAATACGAGGTGGAGGCCATCCTTGATTGCAGGAGACGTAGGGGGGAGAGACAGTTCCTGATTAAGTGGAAGGGGTATGGGCCCGAGAGTAATTCATGGGAACCAGAATGTAACCTTCATGCCAAGAGACTAATCCGTACCTTCCTTTCTTCCCATCCAGAAAGACAACGCCTAGTGGGCACCCGGAGGTTGCCCCTTGTGAGGGGGCAATGTCAGGGCTCTAGCCGCCCTGGGCACACCGGCCTGAGGGTGCGCGGGCACCTGGGCAGCCCTGGTCCCTCTGAGCGTCAGCGCGCGCGCCGCGGGCACGTGCACGCGCCCGCCGGACATGTGCGCGCGCTCCTGTGCGCGAATAGCGGGCGCGCGCGCCCCCGTGCGCGTGCACGTGCGCAATCGGTGCCGCTTTGGCGCCAGTGGCCCTATTTAAAGCATGCGGCGCTGTCCGTCTCAGCTCCCACCTGTGACCCCAACCTGAACCCGTCTGAGTATCCTATCTGTGACCCGGCCTGCCTGACTCCGCTGACTTCTCTGTTCCTTTACCCCGGCTTGTTTGACCCTGCTTTGGACTGTGTTACCGCTGCTGAACCCCTGGCTTGCCTCCTGACCATCCCTCTGCCTGCCGTCTCTGCCTGACTGCCTTACCTTTTGTGACCCGGCTTGCCTGATCATCCCTGCTTCCAGTGTCCCTGCACAGGTCCTTCGCTGCTGCCATCCACTGCTGGTCTACTGCTGCTGCTGTCTGCTACTTCTGCCGTCTGCTGCTTCTCCTGCTGCCGGTCTTCCTCCTGCACCCTGGTTGTCTGCCGAACCTTCATCTGCAGTCTTACCACCCGGCCAAAGACCTGCATCCACCCAGCATCGGCCACCTGCATCCATACGGACACTCCTACCCGATGTGTTCACGGCTACGCTGTTCCCAATCCAGCAGGCCCTGAACCAGAGTTGTAAGAGAGGTCTCCAACCACCAAGTCAGGCTCATCACTACCAGGTACCTAACACATGGTCTGGGGTGGGGATCCATCCGTTTCCGAGCCTCGGAACTGGCTAGTTTGAGGCACAGTAACTGAAGGAGGATTCTCAAGTGTCCCGGTGTCATCTCAGGATTGGAGAGGCACAGCAACTCGACAAGCGACCAGGGGAGGACTCTTTTCGGAGGAGGGCCACGCATGAGGCTGGCTGCTCGGTAAGAGCCTGGGAGCTGAGATGTATGGACACTAGTTGAATCCACATTTTCTACTGTATCGCCGCAACGGCTGAAAGATACAGGTACCAAAGGAATAGTTCCTAAACCATCCTTTGGTTACAACCAAGTCTGTGGCAGAGACTTTTACATGTTCACTTGAAGTTTTACAACCTAGTCTGTGGCAGAGACTTTGTTAATTTCGAATCACTGTTTGGCTGCTAGATCTACAACTCAAGGGTTTATCCAACAGTGAAGTGTCCAGTTGCGAGTGGCTACTCCCTGGATCATCTTGAGAGACATTTTTCTGAGTCTCAGCAGTTCTAAAGTGCCTGAGCTTTATCACCCATGCCCTCTATTCCCAACTGAGTGACTGTGTTCAATTTCAACAGTTTGTTGCAAATAAAAATCCTCAAAAGGACTTTGAGTGTCAGTCTCAGAAATTACTGGGTACTAACCCTGGGAACCCCTAGACGGATACAACGAGATACAAGGAGGAGGTAATCGGTAAGCCCAGAAAACCTCAGTGGGTATGGGCATTACACATATTTATCTCTTCTAGATTTGGAAAAGTAACAAATAGATTTTACAGTCTGAGTGAATAGCTATATAAAGGTTTCATTAGCCTAATCATCTCTTTGGAGATCTTACATATGGTAGTGATTATCCTTTTCTATCACCATCGCAAATGGGATAAGGTTTCACATTTCTTAAGATGCAGAGGTTTGAGTATGCTTGAGTTAAGAATATTAGTTCTTTTTATACTGTAATATTTCTTGATTAGGATATTAATAAGAACAAGGGGTTTTCATTGAATATATACATATTGGTATATGTATTATTTGATTTAGATTATAAATAGTTAGAATTGATTTTGTGTAGATTTAGGTGTTTAGTTGAAAGGTATCCCTCCTTGAACTAAACAGAGACATTCCTCAGGATAGAATTTCGGGAGCTAGCTTTCTGGTCAGCACTGCACCTGAAGCCCACCAATTTGTGTGACAATAGCGAATGAATATTTGCTATTGTAACACTGATTCTCCTCTTGGGCAATCAGAAAGTGATTGGCCGAAAGGAGATCCGATCGGATTGGCCGCCAGGAGGAGTAGGAAAGAACCGAGAAGGCAGGAGAACCAAGAAAGCAGTCGCCCACAGGCTGGAGAGCAGCCGCCACCGCCCACCACCCGGAGTGCTGCCCGTGAGATGGGGTAAGTGGGTGGCCCGAATAACTGACCAGGGGGGTGCCATCTGTGATCGGACCAACCGGAAAAACCCCACCAGTCGCCATGCGAGCCAATGTGATGTGAGCGCTGGAAGAAACTGTATGATGACGAATTGCATGTATTTGCCATTTGCTGGTTAAGTGATTCGTCTGGTCTAAGTTACTGGGAGAGTGAGAATGAAGTCCAATTGTGTATTGGAACTGAGAACAAAGTGTAAACAAATTCTGTCCATACTCCAGCGTACATAATTTGTATTGCATTTTAGACATGTGCATTCGTTTTCGTCCGAATGCATTTTCGTCCGAAATTTCTGGTATTTTCGTTATCGTTTTAACAAACGATAACGAAAGTGCAGATTCCGAATAAAGAAAGATCAGACATAAACAAATGCTTTATTTTCGTTTTCGTGTGACAACAGTTTGATATAGATAGGAGATTTGACGCTGACAATAACAATCTGTGTCCATTGAACCTGTGGTCGAATGTGCCTAACCTTAACTCTATTAGTCCAAGATTATTCTACACAGAGAGAAAAGATTTGACGTAGAGAGGAAAGATTTGACGTAGAGAGGAAAGATTTGACGTAGAGAGAAAAGATTTGACGTAGAGAGGAAAGATTCGACGTAGAGAGGAAAGATTCGACGTAGAGAGGAAAGATTCGACGTAGAGAGGAAAGATTCGACGTAGAGAGGAAAGATTTGACGTAGAGAGGAAAGATTTGACGTAGAGAGGGAAGATTCGACGTAGAGAGGGAAGATTCGACGTAGAGAGGAAAGATTCGACGTAGAGAGGAAAGATTTGACGTAGAGAGGAAAGATTTGACGTAGAGAGGGAAGATTTGACGTAGAGAGGAAAAATTCGACGCAGAGAGGAAAGATTTGACGTAGAGAGAAAAGATTGCTGCTGGAATTGGGTGGAATTGCAGCTAAACTATACAGAGTCATACAGTTTAGCTGCTCCGTCGATTCTTCTTTGAACATTCGGCAGACACCATAAGCCTTCAATGACAGATTCAACCTTAATTCATTTGGATTTTCGGACGAATGCAATTTTTAACGAAAAACGAAATAAATAAAAACAAATTTCGGGAGTAACTAAATAAATTTATTTTTCGGACGAATACGAAATTCCGAAACGAAATATTTCAGTGTGCACATGTCTATTGCATTTTAATTTATAACATAAAATGTTTAATACAAACAGTGAAAAACTTGAAAGAAAACAGCAATTTATAAACACTGAAATAAAAAATAAAAAAGCGAAAATTAAATCAATCTACTACTTTTCATTTATACTGTACTTATGGATTGTGGTTATAAAAAAAAAGCTATTTTTTTTATTCTTTTTTATGCTCTACTACTGACTGCAAATCAGTTTATTTATTTATTTTTGTATCTAGTCTAGAAGCCATTTTTTAGGCATTTCAGATCAATAACTTTAAAAAGAAAATACAAATCATAGCCGGAAGGTAGAAGCCTTTTTGGAGACCAGTACTTCCACTAGTGCAGATAAATTTAACTTCTGATTTTGCTCCTTCCGTGCTACTAGATATGCTGCCAAGATCGCAGATACTTTTTGTGGCACAACCACGCGCTGCTGTTGAAACTGATGCTGTTCCTGTTAAAAATAGATGCATAAAAAGGTTTAAAAAAACGTAAAATTTTCCAACATATATAAAAAAAAAAAAACTGTAACAGCAATTTTGATCTTAATAATACAAACACATTTCAGTAAGGTCTCAAAAGTTAGACTCTAAATTTGTCGATTCACAGTTTTTTTTTAAATCTTGCTACCTTTCTTTTTTTTTTTTATCAAATAACAATTATTTAAATGCTGTGAAGTTAAAAGGGTCTATATATAAAAATGTTGCTGTGTAAATGTCTCAATCTATGTATTTTGCCTAATACATTTATTTCCTATGATCTTCAACTTTAACTAGTGGTCATAATTCAGTATTTTCCTAATTGAGGTATTTCAGAAAAATACTGCATTAGGCATGACTCACACCTATGCATTTTTAGTGTTTTTTGCATTTTACAGATTTGCACTACAGAATGTGTTTCATAGAAAAAAAAAACATGTAAAATGGACTGTAGTGCAAATCTGCAAAATGCAAAAAGCACTGAAAATGCATAGGTGTGAATCAGGCCTTAGGATGACTTTTTTTTCATAGACCCCCAACATGTATCTATAGCCAAAATTGTTTTTCTATTAGCTTTGTATAGAGTGGGGAAGGGTTAGAAGCCCTGTAGGGTTTTACTTCTGTTATGCCGCGTACACGCGGTCGGAATTTCTGATGGAAACAGTCCGATGGGAGCTTTTCATCGGATTTTCCGACCATGTGTATGACCATCTGTCTTTTTCTGTCTGCATTTCCGACGGACTTTAGATTGAGAGCCTGTTCTTAATTTTTCGATCGGATTTTTCGATCGTGTGTATGCAATTCCGACACGCAAAATTCCGACGCATGCTCAGAAACAATTTGACGCATGCTCGGAAGCATTAAACTTCCCTTTTATAGTGCCGTCGAACGTGTTGTATGTCGTGGTGTTATTGACCGTCGGAATTTGGTGTGACCGTGTGTAGGCAAGACAGTTTGAGCGAAATTCCGTCGAAATTTCGATGGGAAAACCATCAGAGCTTTTCCGACGAGAATTCCGATCGTGTGTACGTGGCATTAGAGAGATTTCCCCTCACTTCCTGTTTTGGGGACAAAATTTTACCAGAGAGGAAGTGATGGAAAATTTTCAACAGAAAAACAGAGAGAAAATCTTTCTAATGCCCCATACACACGAGCGGAATTTCCGACCAAAAGCTCACATCAGACTTTTGCTGGGGGAATTTCCGATCGTGTGTACCGGGCATTTCTTCCAAAACTTGGATGGTTTTTCCGACGGAATTCCGCTCAAGCTTGGCTTGCATACACACGGTCACACAAAAGTTCTCTTTCGACCATCAAGAACACGGTGATGTACAACACTACGACAAGCTGAGAAAATGAAGTTCAATGCGTCAGAGCATGCGTTGAATTGTTTCCAAGCATGCATAGGAATTTTGCGCATTGGAATTGGTACAGATGGTTCTGATCGGAAATTTTTCCAACCAAAAAATTTTGAACCTGCTCTCAATCTTTTGCTGGCGGGAATTCCACCAGCAAAAGTCCGATGGAGCATACACACGGTCGGAATTTCCGACCAAAAGCTCACATCGGACTTTTGCTGGCGGAATTTCCAATCGTGTGTATGGGGGCATAAGAGTTATTGGCGATGGATCCCACTTCAAAAGGCATTTTAAAGGTGGCGTTATGTTGCATCCTTACCACCTGTTTTAACCCAAAAAACCTACACCACCACACCACAACCACATGCATTGCATGCAGTTGACGTGTAGCCCCATTCATATGAATACATCACGTTCAGAGGGCAGTACTGAGCACAAGGGGGCATCCTTTTTGCCACAACACAACCCCGTCTGCTGACTTTGCAGCTTAAGGGGGAGCGGTTGCGGGGTGGTAACAATGCAACTCAGCTATGTATTTTTACCCCCTCCAACTACAAGTGTATTTGAGGCCTAACAGATTCCTGGACAACAGTAAAAGCAGGAGTTCTGATCTTTACCCACATTGCCAAAATACACTTTATTCTTGATTGAAGATGAACGGCACCCCAATGCATCTCATTGTGTGTAACACGTAGCATAACACGTAATAATACATTTTATTGCAATGCAATAGTGTAAATGGGTTCATAAGGATGAAAAAAAAAATCAAAATAACACGGGTTCTGTCTGTAATACTGACCTGATATTTTTGTGGTCTGGAGAATACACATGGTCTCATTCCCCGTGCACTGCATCGTATCTGAAGTGTAACACCAGGTGGAGGCAGCGGATATACAGGATCGGCACGTCAATCCATTGGATACTGAGCTGTCCCCTGGCACTAAGGTAAAAAACATAACATGGAAATAATGGTATGAGATTGAAGAGCACCTGTATTTTAGGATTAAACAAAGGGTCACCACACTTAGCCCTTCTGACAATGAAGATGGTAATAAAATGGTATGATGAAGGCCTACTTCAGTCCTCAGTGCTCCCATGCCTTTTGTCTGCTGATTAGTTTGTAGGTGAGCGTAAAGTACTTGGTAGAGACCAAATTATTGGGGGGTTTTCTTTTACATCTCTTGTTCAACACCCCTGGAAGTAGTCACAGGGAGTCTGAAGACAGAACTGCATGAATGCCAGAGTAACAAGCAGTTGAGGCTGTTGGATATGTAGGCCAGATGACTGTGTGATGATGATACAAAGTACAAAGAGTGCTGGTGTAGCAGGCAGTACCATATCTCTTTGGCTGTTGGGCATGTAGGATAGATAACTGTGGACCACAGTCCACAGAACAAGAGACAGGAATGTAACTAAAACTCAAACTGAGGTCAGATGGAGGCGATTACTGGGTACCAAATCAGACAAGAACAGAGTCAATGTCACCAGTTGTGGTTGGTAATGACCTGGCAGAAGAGGTACAAGACATGAGAAAGGCAGAGGTCACAATAGGTAGCTAAAGGTCCAGAGGAACAGAGTTGGGGACACAAGCTATGGTCGGTAACAGCCAAGCAGTGAGGTACCAGATAAGAAAACAGGAATGGAATTGGTGAGACAAACCAAGGCTAGTAATAGCCAGGCAGCAGAGGTACATTGTTCATGCTTTATCCCTTTAAAAACACTGTGAGTACAGAAAACTACTTAATCTGCCAAAAATAAAGTGTGCTCCTAGCCTCCTGGGCTGAAAACATACTGCTTCGGCTGTATTAAAATCCCAACAGTTGTCAGTCCTTCCTACTGGATGACAGAACTCCACCTATTCCCACCCCCTCCGCCCCTCTTCATTGTTTTTTTTTTGCCCCCAGAAAGTGTGTAGGTAAAGGGCTCTTGAGAGATGTAATTTTGGGGCATGACAGTAGGACCTCCCAGCCTCTGGAAGAATTTTCTTTAAGTCTGGTAAGGATGTCACAGGAAGTACCGTATATATATATATATATATATATATATATATATATATATATATAAGCCGAGGCACCTAATTTTACCACAAACAACTGGGAAAACGTATTGACTCGAGTATAACCTAGGGTGAGAAATGCGCACCTACTGTAAGTGAAAAAGTTGCCATTTGCCGCCACACTGTGCCCATCTGCATGCCCCACTGTGCCCATTTGCAGCCATAGGTCCCTCAAACTTCAAACTAGTTAAGGGTTCCTAAATGCCCCCTAGCTGCAGCCAAAATTTGGGGTCTCTGGACCCAAATGGTCCCAAAATGACATTGCTGCAGATGGACACAGTTGACCGACTTTGGGGCCCCATATCCCAGGGTCACTTGATGCTAGGAACCCCATCTTTGGATATGTTGTAGTGCTAGGTCCACTTTGGGGTTCCTAGCACCAAGTGGCCCCCGAGATACGGGGCCCCAAATTTGGGTCGGAAAATTTCATTTTCTGCTGCAGAAAAGTGCTTGACTCCAGTATAAGCCGAAGGGGGCACTTTCAGCACAAAAAAATGTGCTGAAAAACTTGGCTTATGCTTAAGTATATACAGTAATAAACTAAATCCACTAAATCCACTACAGGGACAAGGTACTGTAAATGTTTTTATGATTTAGAAGAGAGTTCCCACTGAACCAATGCCATGACCAATGATGGTATATAAAGAACTTACATCCACTGTAATGAGGATACTAGATGGAGAGCACTTCAAAGATTCCAAATTTTGGATGATGTGCTTCATATCCTTAAGGAAGGCAACAGTTTTACCAGCCAATGGTTGAAGGAAAGAATTGGTGTACTGGCCCAGCCTGGCAGTCACCGAATCTATCCCATTCGCAGTCACCGAATCTATCCCATTCGCAGTCACCGAATCTATCCCATTCGCAGTCACCGAATCTATCCCATTCACAATAGGTCTTCCCGGAGGGTTGACACTATCTTTATAAATTGTTGGCAGAAAATAAATAATTGGGGTCCTACAAAATAAAGGATCTAAATATGCTGCTTCCTTGTTGTTGAGGAATTCATTGATTTGAATTGAATTGAAAACTATATAGAAATCAATCAGTGCAAACACAACTTGATAAATATGTAAAGCAGCTGAACACTGAGGGTCAAATTATCAAATCCCAGCATGAAATCTAAAAAGTAGTAGTGCAGCGCTAGAACATCAGCTAAATACTGCATGCATGCGAGCCACTTTTTTTTAAAAAAAAAATATTATATTTATAATTTTTATATTTTCATTTGTTGCATAGCTCTGATAAAGGGGGAGTCTGTTTGCCCCCCAAAATGCATTGGATTTTGTCTCTCCAATTTTTTTGCAATTGAATTTAAACCAATTTCATCAATAGGAGTCACTTACCGGAAGGAAAATCCGGGGTGCAAAGATTAGTTGTACAACAGGATCTACCCATTTTCACTCTTCCATTGCTAGGAATGGTCATACTTCCTGTCATGTTACACTCATTCTGAGGTATACATCCCTTCCCGTATGATTTTGAAACAAGGAGACCTACAAGTAAACAAACTGTATCATTCTCTGCAATGAAAACAAAGGTTTAATGTGAAACAAAAAATGGCACCACCCCCAATGTATACAAAGCTTTTAGGTTATGGCTTCGTTCACATCTGCCCGCAATCCCAAATCACAACAAATAGCAGGATGCCAGTACGATCCCCATCACTTCCAATGGCACCCGATCGGGGCGCAATTTTGCCACGATTGTCACCTGACAAAGCGTTGCAAAATCGCGCAAGTAAAGTCGTGAAAGTACAAGAATGCCTATATATGAATGAAGCCTAATGCCGCGTACACACGTGCGGACTTTTGCCGGCGGACTTAGTCCAGCGGACAATCCCGCCGGACTTTCCAGCTGGGTCCGCTGGACTTTCCGAGCGTGTGGACTTGCCCACACACGCACGTACTTCTCCGGCGGATAATCCGCCGGCCAAAAGTCCGCGGGACTTTTGAAAATGAACGGAGTTGCCCACACACGGAGCAGTCCGTTCATTTCGAACGTAACTTCAGGTTACGTAGCTAGCGTAGGCAGTAAATGCCGCCGCCCTAGCTCCGTGACCTGGCATGGATTTAAAGGGACTCCCCACGCCGAAAAAAAACGGCGTGGGGGTTCCCCCCAAATCCATGTCAGACCCTTATCCGAGCACGCAGCCTGGCAGGCCAGGAAAGGGGTGGGGACGAACGAGCGCCCCCCCCCTCCTGAGCCGTACCAGGCCGCGTGCCCTCAACATGGGGGGTGCCCTGGGGAAAGGGGGGCAGTGCGGCCCCCCCACCCCAAAGCACCTTGTCCCCATGTTGATGAGGACAAGGGCCTCTTCCCGACAACCCTGGCCGTTGGTTGTCGGGGTCTGCGGGCGGGGGCTTATCGGAATCTGGGAGCCCCCCTTAGCCCCCAGATACCGGCCCCCCACCCTATGTGAATGAGTATGGGGTACGATGTACCCCTACCCATTCACCTAAGGTGTAAAATGTAAAGTACAAAAACACACACACTTTTGAAAAAATATTTTATTGCACTGCTCCGGGGGTCTTCTTCCGTCTTGGGGGTCTTCTCGCCGGACTCCTCCGCTCTCTTCTGCTCTTTTACCTAGCTCTTTCACGAGCGGAGGAGTCCGGCTACCTTCTTCGTCGTCGCCGCCGTCGTCTGGGGGTCTCGATCCGCCTTCGGGGGTCTTCCGGGGTCTTCCGGGGGTCTCTTCTGTTCTTGCGGCGGTCGTTGTCTTCCGCGCCGCCGGCGCCGCCTTCTTCTTCTTGTCCTTCTTCTTGTTCTTCTTCTTCTTCCGATGTTGACCCGACGCTCTCTCTGCCCGGAATGCCTGTGCCGCGCTGCGCTGGGACTTATATAGGGGCATGGGGACAGGGTCACATGCTCGTGTCACATGGTGACCCCGCCCCCTTGTGTTGTCACAGTCCCGGAGGATGGATCAATGAAGTGTTACAGAACAAGGCCTATGGAGATTTTTAAATCCCATAGTTTGTCACCATTTCACGAACATGCACTATTTTAAAGCGTGACATGTTAGATATCTAGTTACTCAGTGCAATATCATCTTTGACATCATGCAAAAAAATTGGGGCAAATATTGTGTTGTGTTCTTTGAATTAATTAAAGTGTTTTTTATCCCAAAAAATTGCTTTTGAAAGACCGCTGTGCAAATACCGTGTGACATAAAATATTGGAACAATTACCATTTTATTCTCTAGGGTTTCTGCTAAAAATATATATATAATTTTTGGCGGTTCTAAGCAATTTTCTAGCAAAAAAATATTGATTTAAACTTTTAAAGAACAAGTGCCAGAAAAGGCCTACTCGGCAAGTGGTTAAAGGTGCAGGGAAGCCCAGCAGAGCACAATGGCAGCTGAAGCCTGGTAAATGTACCGGAAAACTTTTGTTTTGTTTGTATACTGTGAAGCCCTTTCGTGTGCACCTTACTCTAAAGCTAGTTGTATATTGTGGTGGTATGGAGGCACACTGAATCCCTTCATCTGCCATTGTGCTTTGGTGAGCTTCTGGTGTTTCCTTTAACCACTTGCTTACCTGGCCTATTTTGGCCTATTTTCCTTCATGTAAACATCATCTTTTTTTTGCTAGAAAATTACTCAGAACCCCCAAACATTATGTACGTTTTTTTTTAGAAGACACCCTAGGGAATAAAATGGTGGTCATTGCAACTTTTTATCTCACACGGTTTTTGCGCAATAATTTAAAAAAAAAAAAAAAAAAACGGTTTCATGAATTAAAAAATAACAAAACAGTAAAGTTAGCGCAATTTTTTTGATAATATGAAAGATGATGTTACGCCGAATAAATAGATACCGAACATGTCATGCTTTAAAATTGCGCACAATCGTGGAATGGCGTCAAACTTCGGTACTTAATAATCTCCATAGGCGACGCTTTAATTTTTTTTACAGGTTACCAGTTTAGAGTTACAGAGGTCTAGTGCTAGAATTGTTGCACGCACTCTAACGCACGCGGCGATACCTCACATGTGTGGTTTGAGCGGCGTTTACATATGTGGGCAGGACTTGCGTGTGCGTTAGCTTCTGAGTGTGAGCTACAGGGGACAGGGGCTTTTTAAAAAAAAAATTATATTTATTTATTGTTATTTTACTTAATTTTTTTTATTTTTACACTTTTAAAAAAAAAAAACTATTTTGGATCACTTTTATTCCTATTACAAGGAATGTAAACATCCCTTGTAATAGGAATGTATGTGACAGGTCCTCTTTATGGAGAGATGTGGGGTCAAGAAGACATCTCTCCTCCAGGCTGGAAAGCATGAGATAGGTAAAAAAAAAATGTACCGATCTCATGCGGACAGCCGCGATCGCGGCTTTGTTTACTTCCGGGTACCGGGCGTGATGTCATAACGTCGCGCCCGGGCCTCCGACGGTCATAGAGATGACTGGTGACCATTTGTTTACCGGAAATCTCTATGCTCGTCATCCGGCGGCGAGCGATTCTTTCTCCGGGCGCCCGATGGCACGGGAGAGCCCGGAGAAGCACCAGATGGCGGCGGGAGGGGGGGACGTCCCCTCCCACTGCCTATAAGAATGATCAGGCGGTGGAACTGCCACTATGATCGTTCTTATGGTGCACAGAATCGCCGGCCGGAAAGAATGATATCTGAATGATGCCTATAGCTGCGCGCATCATTCAGATATCTTCACTCAAAGTCAAGGACGTCATATGACGTCCTTGGTAAGCAAGTGGTTAAGGAGCAATGGACTACCTCCAGGAATACCTGCCCTGAATGTATCGATTGCTATATACTGTATGTATGTAATAAGGAGACTTTCAAAAATTTGAGTTTGGACCATACTAAACAGAGAAGGCTTTACATGGCAGAGTGGCTTCCACATATATTTTTAAATATTGTACAACTCAATCGCAAATTGTTAGACAGTGTAATTTTTTTTTTTTTTTATTGCTGGCCAGGTTGTAATGCTGCGTACACACGACAGGACTTTTCGATGGACTAGGTCCGATGGTCTTCCCGACGGACTTTCGGCGGAGTTCCGGACTAGAATAAGGAAATTTATAGCCACTAGCCAATAGCTGCCCTAACGTCCGTTTTTGTCCGTCGGAGCTAACATACACACGAACAGATTTCTCAATAGGAACTGGGTCCGGCGGAGTTCCGGCTGAAAAATTTGAAACATGTTCTATTTCTAAAGTTCGTGAGATTTTTGGACAGCAAAGGTCTGATGGAGCCCACACACGATCAAATTGTTCGATGGATTTGTTCCGTCGGACCGTTGCTGTCGGAAAAAAACGGTCGTGTGTACACGGCATAAGAGTTTTGAAAGGTTTAAAGTGAATCTTTACTTTGGCCATCAGGGGAAAAAAAATAGGTTCACTTAATTATTAACTCCAATACCTTCATTTACTCCCCTGCCATCCCATTTGCTTGCTGAAGCCCCAGGAAATACTCAGTACTCCAGAATATGGTTAACATGATTATTCTCCTCTTTATGTAACACTCAGTGCCTACAATCAATGCGCCCAAGCACTGTAAACGCAGGGGTAGGGTCTTTGGCACTATGAAAGCTACAACCCTACCATGGACTTCCAAATGGTTTCTTTATTGGGTCTCTGAAGGGAATATTGAATGAACAGCAGATAGGACAGGCGAATAGTCTTACCTGTTATTATACCATATCTGGATACTTTAAGCATTGTTGAACTCTATGCAATATTTTATTGGATACTAGAGAAAAAATAGAAAGGGCACAGACATCTTGTGATATTCCCGATAAAACTTTATTGTATAATAATATCCTGTAGTCACAAACCGCACTACCAACTGGATGCAGAAAAAATACTGCACTGTTGATCCTGCTAGTCAGCCCGCAGTCACTTCCTCAAGTGTAAGTCCTGACTTATGCATTTTAAGGGTGAATCCTTTTCATCAAAGCTAACTGACCTACAAGCCCATTTTATAGCCTTTGCCTTAATCTACAATCAATACATGAGTATATACACTTATTCATAAATGCATACTGTATTACATACACATTAAATTATACTTATCTATATGTTCGTATTACATCAAGCAGGCTATGTCAAAAACCAGACCTCTGTGGTCAAGTAACCACCCAACCTCCGAAACCAGCTGCAACTGCGGATGAAACAAAGGAGTGTCTGCTGACAATATCCAAATATGACCATGTGACCATATTTGGATACGGTTGTTGACCATGGCCATGTGGCCATCTTAAGTCAATGATGTCACCGGCATCGCCAACCCTCTCTCACATGCAACTGCAGGGGGGACAATTCCCTGGCCTTTGCTGATCGGGCCAGTGGCCTGATATTATGTGACATCTTCCCTGGGAACTGGGTTCAGCCCAAACCTTAGCTCATTACTAATGGAGACTACAAATGGCTGTGCAGATGCTCAATGTACAGTCATGTACTGCAGTTGTCACTTGGGATGAGCCGAACACCCCCCCGTTCGGCTCGCACCAGAACCCGCGAACGGACCTAAAGTCCGTGCGAGCTTTAGAACCCTATTAGTTATAATGGATGCGAACGTTCGAAATTAAAAGTGCTCATTTTAAAGGCTAATATGCATGTTAATGTCATAAAAAGTGTTTGGGGACCCGGGTCCTGCCCCAGGGGACATGTATCAATGCAAAAAATTTTTTTAAAAACTGCCGTTTTTTCAGGAGCAGTGATTTTAATAATGCTTAAATTGAAACAATAAAAGTGTAATATTCCTTTAAATTTCGTACCTGGGGGGTGTCTATAGTATGCCTGTAAAGGGGCGCATGTTTCCCGTGTTTAGAACTGTCTCTGCGCAAAGTGTCATTTTTGAAAGTAAAAAAGCTATTTAAAATCACTCGCGGCTAATGTTAATTCACGGCTCCCGTAACACAGAGAACAGTGATTCATTGAAACTCATTCATAAAAAAAAGTCATTGATAAAAAATAAAAAAAATTAAAAAAAAAAAGCGTAGGGGTCCCCCCAAATTCAATAACCAGGCCCTTCAGGTCTGGGATGGATATTAAGGGGGATCCCAGCCAAAAAAAAAAAAAAAAATGGCGTAGGGTCCCCCTCAAAATCCATACCAGACCCTTGAGGTCTGGTATGGATTTTAAGGGGAACCCTAGCCAAAAAAAATGGCGTGGGGTCCCCCTCAAAATCCATACCAGACCCTTATCCGAGCACGCAACCTGGCAGGCCGCAGGAAAAGAGGGGGGGACGAGAGCGGCCCCCCCTCTCGCCTGAACCGTACCAGGCCACATGCCCTCAACATTGGGAGGATGCTTTGGGGGTCTAAGACCCCTAAAGCACCTTGTCCCCATGTTGATGAGGACAAGGGCCTCTTCCCCACAACCCTGGCCGGTGGTTGTGGGGGTCTGCGGGCGGGGGGCTTATCGGAATCTGGAAGCCCCCTTTAACAAGGGGACCCCCAGATCCCGGCCCCCCCCCTGTGTGAAATGGTAAGGGGGTACAAAAGTACCCCTACCATTTCACCAAAAAAGTGGCAAAAATGGTAAAAATGACAGGAGACAGTCTTTGACAATTCCTTTATTAAAATCTTCTTTCTTCTTTCTTCATCCTTCGGATTCTTCATCTTCTCCTTCCTTCATCTTCTTCCATCTTCTTCTTCCATTTTCTTCTTCCTCCGATCCGCTTCTTGTTGCGCTGTTCTTCTCGTCCTTCTCGTCCGGCATCTTCTTCCGTCGGCGTCGGTGTCGGTGTCTTCTTGGGCCGCTCCGCGCAATGGGAGGCTCCCGCTGTGTGAGGCTCCGCTCCATCTGACAGGTCTTTTAAAACGGAGGGCACCTGGTGACCCCGCCCCCCTCTGACGTCATGGGGAAAGCCATCATGGAATTCCCCATGACGTCCCTGTGCGTCAGAGGGGGCGGGGTCACCAGGTGCCCTCCATTATAAAAGACCTGTCAGACGGAGCGGAGCCTCACACAGCGGGAGCCTCCCATTGCGCGGAGCGGCCCAAGAAGAGACAGAGACGCCGACGCCGACGCCGACGGAAGAAGATGCCGGACGAGAAGGACGAGAAGACCAGCGCAAGAAGAAGCGGATCGGAGGAAGAAGAAAATGGAAGAAGAAGATGGAAGAAGATGAAGGAAGGAGAAGATGAAGAAACCGAAGGATGAAGAAAGAAGAAAGAAGATTTTAATAAAGGAATTGTCAAAGACTGTCTCCTGTCATTTTTACCATTTTTGCCACTTTTTTGGTGAAATGGTAGGGGTACTTTTGTACCCCCTTACCATTTCACACAGGGGGGGGGCCGGGACCTGGGGGTCCCCTTGTTAAAGGGGGCTTCCAGATTCCGATAAGCCCCCCGCCCGCAGACCCCCACAACCACCGGCCAGGGTTGTGGGGAAGAGGCCCTTGTCCTCATCAACATGGGGACAAGGTGCTTTAGGGGTCTTAGACCCCCAAAGCATCCTCCCAATGTTGAGGGCATGTGGCCTGGTAGAGTTCAGGCGAGAGGGGGGGGGGCGCTCTCGTCCCCCCCTCTTTTCCTGCGGCCTGCCAGGTTGCGTGCTCGGATAAGGGTCTGGTATGGATTTTGAGGGGGACCCCACGCCATTTTTTTTGGCTAGGGTTCCCCTTAAAATCCATACCAGACCTCAAGGGTCTGGTATGGATTTTGAGGGGGACCCTACGCCATTTTTTTTTTTTTTTTTGGCTGGGATCCCCCTTAATATCCATCCCAGACCTGAAGGGCCTGGTTATTGAATTTGGGGGGACCCCTACGCTTTTTTTTTTGTTTTTTATTAATGAATGACAGCTCTCTGTGTTACAGGAGCCATCAATTCATTAGCCGCGAGTGATTTAAATAGCTTTCTTCCTGCAAAAATGACACTTTTTTGCAGGGAAAGTTCTAAGCACAGGAAACCTGCCCCCTTCACAGGCCACCTATAGACACCCCCCAGATGTGATACTGCAATGCTGTTCTAACAGCATGCACACACATATCCCCAGAAATAAAGCACATATTGTTGTCAGCAGTCAGCAGCACACTGACACGCTGACACTGTCTGAAACATAATATGCGAGGCCGCCGGCGCGGCGGCCTCTTATACCGTGGGGCGTGTACTAAAGCCCCTGAGCTATAATTGGCTACAGGCATCCTGCCTGTAGCCAATTATGGCTCTCCTCGCTGCCGGCGCTGTGATTGGCCAAGCATGCGGGGTCACAGTGCATGCTTGGCCAATCATCAGCCAGCATTGCACTGCGCGGGCCGCAATGCATTGCGGGGCCGCTCGCATCACACGAATTTGATGCGAGTGGCCCCAATAGTTCTGGGCTCGCCGAGCGAGCGAACACCCGGTGCTCGATTCGAACATGGGTTCGAATCGAACACCGGGCTCATCCTTAGTTGTCACCACCAGAAAGACCACCCTAAAAAATGCTGTGTAGTCACCTATAGAACAAATGTGTGTAAACAGAAAGAGGCGAGGAGGTCAGCAGCACTGAGATGGAAAAAGTGAAAACAGTATTTTATTCAACAAAAGTAAAAAATATCAATTATTTATGATGCAAAGTTCTCTAACAAACTAATTGTCACCCAGATAGAGTTAGGAGCCACATTGATGAGTGAATATTGACTGGTTTTAGTGGGCTATTTTTATTTTGTGCATTGTGATACTCTTTTGCTGTTTGGATAATATTACAACAACAACAAACACAACTTGAGTGTGCTATTCACACATTGTGAACATACAACATAAAAACAGACATCTCTGGTGCAACAAAGGATCCAGAGGCCTCTGATGTGAACTGACGCTTGTGAATCTCCAACACAGGATACATATAGCATTTTTTATTGAATAACTTACCCAGAGCCCAGCTTTCTGTGTATATAGCTCCGCACACAGAGCCAGAAGGACAAGTCACACTGGAGCCAGTACATGAGTTTGATACAGAAATGCACTGTGTACAAGAGAGCGAGTAGCCTAAAGAGAGAGAAGACACAACACGGAATCAACCACAGCAGTAATATTGTACTGAATTAAGAACCTCATTAATCATTAATCTTCCAACTCTCATCTTCCAGTGCAGATTTAACATATACAGTATGCCAAGCAGGCAGTATCCTCACCCACAGCTCTTGCATACATCTTAGAAGACACATGAATAGCATATTTTAGGTATTTAGCAGGGTTCCTAACAAATAAAGGTGTTTGTATTGTAAGTGCCTATACTACACTACTACAGCAGAGGTCAAGTCCTGGGGAAAAAAGTGTGGGAACTCCCACCCAAGATCCACTCCCCCACCAAAAAAAAAAAAAAAATGATACGCTCATATGCATATATATTTCACAGAAAATACAGTGACTGCAAATGCGACATACTACAGGTGATGACCAGACTGCGAATGCGACATTCTACAGGAGATGACCAGACTGCAAATGCGACATACTACAGGAGATGACCAGACTGCGAATGCGACATACTACAGGAGATGACCAGACTGCGAATCCGACTACAGAAGATGACTAGACTGCAAATGCGACTACAGGAGATGACCAGACTGCGAATGCGACATACTGCAGAAGATGACCAAGTAGCCAGTTTTAAAGTGTAAACCTGTCCTCCCTTTACACCCCCTCCCTTTATATTCCTGTCCTCACCCCTTTATAGCACCCCCCTTCGCACCGCAATCCCCCGCCCCACTTCACATTCCTGTCCTCACCCCCTTTATGGCACCCTCTTTACATTCCTGTCCTCACCCCCTTTGTAGAACCTTTGTAGAACCCCCCTTCACATTCCTGCCCTGCCTCCCTTTTATATCACCCCTCCTCATTCCTTTCAGTTTCTGATACATTCCCCCTCCGTCCTTCATAACAGTTCCCTCTTCCCTGTCTTACCTTACATAGGACACAGCAGATGACATCGGAGGCACAGAGCTGACATCAGAAGTGCAGCAAAGGGATGGACAGAGGACGGGACCTGCCCCAGATAACTGATTGGTTGATAGAATGCAGAGCGGTTCTAGCAACCAATCAGTTAACTGGGCCAGCCCCTGCCCTCCTTGCATCGCTGTGCTGCTCTTCTGATGTCAGCTATGTGAAGACAACAGAGCTAGCAGGCAGCGGCAGTGGCAGCTGAAGACAAAAAAGCAAATCTTAAATGGCTTGACCGCGGCGGGGACAGGTACTTTTCAGTGTCCACTCAGTGTGACCTTCTAAAATTAAAAACACAGTGGGAAGGGGTGTTGGCGCTGTTCTGAAATAAATAGTAAAATGGTAATAGTAATAGTAGAAAAGGGGGATAAACTTGTGAAGAAATTATGGGATATTGAGTCCCAACCCGGAGTTGAAAAGTGCAAATGCAAGGAAATCAAGGAGGCAATAGAGAAATACTGGCAGTGATTATCACAGTATGTAAAAAGTACTTGATAGGTATAATATTCAAAAATAAGATAAAATAAGGTGCACGTGCAGAAGTAGAAACAACTGTAGACTGGTTGCATAGAAATAAAGAAAATATGGCATGAACTAAAACAAATAAATAGCAAAAAATCTGTATATGCACAGTATATGTTAAACAGTGAGGGCAAGTGAGATAAACTTATAAAAGACACAAAACCAATATAATCAGGCCATCACGTCGCCCAATTAGTGTGGGTAAATAAATAAATATATATATGTAAAAATATCACAAGCTAAAAAATTCATTATATACGTGTTACATAGTAAAAAATAATAATATCAGTGTCGCAAGCTAGAGAATAAAAATAAAACTGTATATTATTAGCAAGTGTGTGAATAAAATTATATGAAATTCAAGGAAGTGGAAGTCCTCCGTGTGTCAGATAAGTCCGGAATACAGGAGCAAATGTAAAAATAAATAAGGACAGTCTATCCAGTATCACTATAGTGAAAATTTGGGAGATACACATCAATCTTGACAAATGATGGAAGGAGTTTGTAAAGGTCCAGTGTTCCCCTCTCTCCGACCGTGCCCCTTAAGTAATTGCACTCACCAGAGCACCCAACCCCTGCAGGGGTAATGGGCGTAAAAGTAGTGGTCCAAGCAGGCCTCTGTCAGCTGGGCTGGGGGGTGTCCTTTATCCGGGGGGCTCCTGTCAGCTGGATCCTTCTCCTTCAGTCCTCCAGGTGTTCTCAGCAGGGTATGAGTAAAAAGTGATGTGGGGAAGGGACAAACTCATAGGGTGACACCGTTTTAATAAGCGGTATGTTTATTAGGAAATATGCTATACAATTACCGAGCCTCAGACGACGTCCTATGACGAAACGCGTAAGGCGGGTCTTACTTGGTACGCAATACGTCACTTCCGGCGCGGCTCTCTTCCGGTTTGGTGCATTTCTCGGCCGTGGAACGCACGCTAACTCACGGAAGAGAGGCCCTACACACGCCGCTCTTCTTGTATGGGCTTGTTAGCCCTTTTCCCTTAATGTAGACCACTTTAGTGGTAATTGTATAGCATATTTCCTAATAAACATACCGCTTATTAAAACGGTGTCACCCTATGAGTTTGTCCCTTCCCCACATCACTTTTTACTCATACCCTGCTGAGAACACCTGGAGGACTGAAGGAGAAGGATCCAGCTGACAGGAGCCCCCCGGATAAAGGACACCCCCCAGCCCAGCTGACAGAGGCCTGCTTGGACCACTACTTTTACGCCCATTACCCCTGTAGGGGTTGGGTGCTCTGGTGAGTGCAATTACTTAAGGGGCACGGTCGGAGAGAGGGGAACACTGGACCTTTACAAACTTCTTCCATCATTTGTCAAGATTGATGTGTATCTCCCAAATTTTCACTATAGTGATACTGGATAGACTGTCCTTATTTATTTTTACATTTGCTCCTGTATTCTGGACTTATCTGACACACGGAGGACTTCCACTTCCTTGAATTTCATATAATTTTATTCACACACTTGCTAATAATATACAGTTTTATTTTTATTCTCTAGCTTGCGACACTGATATTATTATTTTTTACTATGTAACACGTATATAATTAATTTTTTAGCTTGTGATATTTTTACATATATATATTTATTTATTTACCCACACTAATTGGGCGACGTGACGGCCTGATTATATTGGTTTTGTGTCTTTTATAAGTTTATCTCACTTGCCCTCACTGTTTAACATATACTGTGCATATACAGATTTTTTGCTATTTATTTGTTTTAGTTCATGCCATATTTTCTTTATTTCTATACAACCAGTCTACAGTTGTTTCTACTTCTGCACGTGCACCTTATTTTATCTTATTTTTGAATATTATACCTATCAAGTACTTTTTACATACTGTGATAATCACTGCCAGTATTTCTCTATTGCCTCCTTGATTTCCTTGCATTTGCACTTTTCAACTCCGGGTTGGGATTCAATATCCCATAATTTCTTCACAATTTTATCCCCCTTTTCTACTATTACTATTACCATTTTACTATTTATTTCAGAACAGCGCCAACACCCCTTCCCACTGTGTTTTTATATTTCCTGACTGCACCTAGGTGTAGTTTTTAGGGGGGCAGCAGTTCTATTTCCTAAGCGCGGATACTATTCTCATTTTTATAGACCTTCTAAAATTGTCTAAACCACTTTAGATAGTTTTGATTTTTGTCAGTATTGATTGCTGTTATTTATTGATTATTGTTTAATAATAATAAGATCTTACCAGATGCTACCAAAGCTGAGACCACCTAGAGAATTTGGAGAAGTGATGCCATTATGAGAGCCTTCTGTTTCTATGGTGTAACACCCTTTAGTGTGTGCTACTAGAAGTGTCAGTGTAAGGAAATGTATCTGGCTCACATTTAAGCTGGTGAGTCTTATTGGGTCAGGGTTTATTAAAGGTCAGGGCTGGGTGACTCATCTCAACAGCTCTCTGGTGCCTCCCCCTGTTTCCTGAGTGACAACACAATACTTCAGTTGCAACCAAAGCAGTGGACAAGTGAGGAGACAGAGAAGCAAGGAGTAGCCCGAAAATAACGTAGAGCAGAAGCGAGGTAGGAAGGAAAGTTACTGGGAGGAAGTGGATAAGTAGAGAAGGGAATCGGGGGGGGGGGGGGGGGGGAGGGAAGTGTAGAATTCAGAAGAGGCAAGGGAAGTGGGGGGTTTGTAAGAAGGAAGATAAGTTGGGATTGGCAGATAAAGGGGGTGTGGGGGTTTCAGAAGAGGGAAGGGAAGTGGAGGGTTTGGAAGAAGGGAGATAATTGGGGATTGGCAGATAGGGGGGGGGTGTGGGAGTTTCAGAAGATGGAAGGGAAGTGTAGGATTCAGAAGAGGGAAGCGAAGTGGAGAGTTTGGAAGAAGGGAGATAAGTGGGGTCTGGCAGATAGAGGGTATGTGGGGGATTCTAGAGGGAAGGTAAGTGGAGGGTTTGGAAGAAGGAAGATAAGTGGGGATTGGCAGATAAAGGGGGTGTGGGGGTTTCAGAAGAGGGAAGGGAAATGTAGGATTCAGAAGAGGGAAGGGAAGGGGGGGGTTTGGAAGAAGAAAGATAAGTGGGGATTGGCAGATAGATGGGATGTGGGGGTTCAGAAGAGGAAAGGGAAGTGGGGGGTTTGTAAGAAGGGAGATACGTTGGAATTGGCAGATAAAGGGGGTGTGGGGGTTTCAGAAAAGGGAAGGGAAGTGGAGGGTTTGGAAGAAGGGAGATAATTGGGGATTGGCAGATAGGGGGGGTGTGGGAGTTTCAGAAGATGGAAGGGAAGTGTAGGATTCAGAAGAGGGAAGCGAAGTGGGGAGTTTGGAAGAAGGGAGATAAGTGGGGATTGGCAGATAGAGGGGATGTGGGGGATTCTAGAGGGAAGGTAAGTGGAGGGTTTGGAAGAAGGAAGATAAGTGGGGATTGGCAGATAAAGGGGGTGTGGGGGTTTCAGAAGAGGGAAGGGAAATGTAGGATTCAGAAGAGGGAAGGGAAGTGGTGGGTTTGGAAGAAGAAAGATAAGTGGGGATTGGCAGATAGATGGGTTGTGGGGGTTCAGAAGAGGAAAGGGAAGTGGGGGGTTTGTAAGAAGGGAGATACGTTGGGATTGGCAGATAAAGGGGGTGTGGGGGTTTCAGAAGAGGGAAGGGAAGTGGAGGGTTTGGAAGAAGGGAGATAATTGGGGATTGGCAGATAGGGGGGGTGTGGGAGTTTCAGAAGATGGTAGGGAAGTGTAGGATTCAGAAGAGGGAAGCGAAGTGGGGAGTTTGGAAGAAGGGAGATAAGTGGGGATTGGCAGATAGAGGGGATGTGGGGGATTCTAGAGGGAAGGTAAGTGGAGGGTTTGGAAGAAGGAAGATAAGTGGGGATTGGCAGATAAAGGGGGTGTGGGGGTTTCAGAAGAGGGAAGGGAAATGTAGGATTCAGAAGAGGGAAGGGAAGTGGTGGGTTTGGAAGAAGAAAGATAAGTGGGGATTGGCAGATAAATGGGATGTGGGGGTTCAGAAGAGGAAAGGGAAGTGGGGGGTTTGGAGGAGGAAAGGAAAGTAGTGCCTTGGTAGATGGAAAGGCAGTTGGGGGTTTGAAACAAGTAAAATAAGTGGGGGGTTGACAGATGGAAGGGGAGTGGGGTTTTAAAAGAGGGAAGGGAAGTGGGGGGTTTTGGAAAAGAGAAAGGAAGTGGAGATTGGCAGATGGGAAGGAAATGGGGCTTTGGGAAGGGAAGTGAGGCAACTGAAAAAGGGAAAGGGAGGGGGGTTGGAAGAGAGATGGAAAATGGGTTTTGAAAAAGGAAAAGATGTGGGGGGGGGGTAGAAGAGGGAAGGGAAGGGGGTTTAAAAGAGGGAGAAGAAGTGATTTATTGAAAGCAGGTTTTAAGTTTTAGGTTTAATGAAAGCAGGACATGAAAATGGTAAGCGCCAGTACATAAACAATGATCATGAAAAAAGTACAGTACACAAAGCACACTAATAAATCTATAAAAACCTCTAAATAAAGATGAAAAATACTATTTTATCTTCTAAATTTCACCTAAGTAGCTAAATGAACGCTAAGATTTTTACGATGGGGCTTGTTTTAAGTTTTTAAAAATGTGAGTGCACATTTGTTATGACCTTTTTGAATACAATAAAAGTTTAATAATGGTAACGCACTATTGCCAGATCTGATTGTTTTGCATGTGGTCGATGTGATTGGAGTTCACGAGCAGCAGCAAGGAGGCTTAACTCTTTAATTGACCAATGTGACTGGAGTTTATGGGCAGATTATAAGGAGAAGGAGTACTCTGAGAAGCATTTCAAAGGATTAATCATTCCCAGAGGCATATTTAAAAAGCCTATAAGTCTGAAACGCAAAGGAAGATTTGTTTTTGAAGAGGCGTCTCATCACCCTGCTCACCAGTCTAATGCACGGTCGGATTTTCAGACGGAAAATGTCCGATCGGACCATGTTGTCGGAAAATTCCGACCGTGTGTGGGCTCCATCAGACTTTTTCCGTCGGAATTTCTGACGGAAAAAGTTTGAGATCCTGCTCTCAAATTTTCCGACAACAAAGTCCTATCGCACTTTTTCCGATCGTGTGTAGCGAATTCCAACGGACAAATGCTCAGATCACATTACAAGACCAAAGCTATTGGCTACTAGCCTCTATGTAGTCCCGTCGTATGCAACGAACGTCACCACGTTCAGGATGATCGGATTTTCCGACAACTTTTTTCCGACCGTGTGTATGCAACACCAGTGTCGGACAAAATCCGTCTGAGAAAATCAGACGGATTTTGTGGTCAGAATATCCAACCGTGTGTATGGGGCATAAGCCTGATTGACCCACATGCCCACATTCACACACCCACTTAGGGGGGGGGGGGGGGATGTGTGAAGCACAAATTGCTTGCGTGAAATTTGAGCACCACAGCACTTTGGAATATTTATTGCACATCAGCCTATTTTTTAAATATAGTTTTTCTGCAATCTAATTTGGACTTTCACTGGCTACATGCTTGTCACTTTTTTGGGGGAGAGGATTTTTGCCTTGTTTTTTACCTGCTATTGTCTACTTTGCCCATCTATGCACAGCACTTGCATGTATAATTGATTGGCACAATCTTTTCAATATTGATTGGTTTTTATAAGGGCCCTATATGGACAACATTTGCACATTGCACTTTAACATTTATCATATTGTTTGATTTATATAAGAACACATTTTGCATATTACACTTTATTTTTATTTATATATTGTTTATTGAATGCACTATATATCCCTCAGGGTATACTTTGTATTTAGCACTGCACTTATTTTGATTTTAGTTTGTCAAAATCTAGGCATTTTGGTGAAATTAATATATAAAGCAATCAGCGCAAACCAAAATAAACAACAAAAAAAAACAAAAAAATTGCAAGCTGAACACCAAAAGGTAAATCACAAATCCTTAAAAATAATATGTAAAAAGGGAATAAGTGCATTTTGGTGAAATGCATTGGAGTCAATAGGGAAGGTGAAGTTAAGGTTTTGGGTTGTTTTTAAGGGTGTGGTCAACTTTAAAAAATTCATAAAGACTGTGGATGTCCTTTAAGAAAATTTTTTTTTCCTCACCCTCTCTATTTTATATTTCTTTTCATATAAAAATCAGGCAGTGAAAAGAAAGTAGAGCAGGATCGGGGTAGGTAGGAAAGTTACTGGGAGGGAGTGAATAAGTAGAGAAGGGAATTGACGGGAGGGGTGGTGGTAGATGGAGGGGAACAGTGGGGTTTGATGGGAGGTTTGGAAGAGGGGAGGCAAGTGAGGATTGGCAGATAGAGGGGATGTGGGAGGGGAAGGGGGGGGGGGGGTTAGAAGAGGGAAGGGAAGTAGGGGGGGGGGGGGGGTTGGAAGAGGGAAGGGAAGTGGGGGGGGGGGTTGGAAGAGGGAAGGAAAGTGGGGGGGGGGGTTGGAAGAGGGAAGGAAAGTGGGTTATTGGTGGATGGAAAGGCAGTTGGGGGTTTGAAACAAAGAAGAACAGTGGGGGGCTGACAGATGAAAGATAAGCAGAGTTTTGGAAGAGGGAAGAGAATTGAGGGGTTGGCAGATGGGATTGGAAATTGGGGTTTGGGAAGGGAAGTGAGGCAACTGAAAGAGGGAACGGAAGGGAGGTTTGGAAGAAAGATAGGAAATAGGATTTGGAAGAGGAAAGAGAAGTGGGGGGGGGGTTAGAAGAGGGAGGGGAAGTGGGGGGTTTGAAAGAGGGAACGTTTTTTTGTATTGGAAGCAGGGTGTGAAATTGGTAAGCGCCGGTACACAAATAACAATCATGAAAACATTCCTTAATGAGTAATATACTTACTAGGTGTTACCAAAGCCAAGAAAACACCAAGAATCTGATAAAGTGATGCCATTAGGAGAATCCGCTGTATCTCTAGGCTGATGCAAAGGAGGATCTGATCTAGTGTTTGCTGGAGAATGCCTTATTTATATTGTTAAGCTCGTTGGGTGGAAAGGTGTGACCCAGGAAATTGATAAAAATATGACATCATGCTAGTAGGCAAAGTTTATTTTATAGTCCTCAATAAAGGCATGTACTAGTTTACAGTTTATCAAGCTCAGTTAATTACCTCAGATTTCTGAGTTACGGAAAAACGGAAAAACGGTTTTAATAAGCAAGATTTTCAGCCTTCAATGTCGATCTTTCCAGACTCTCAGATCAGCCTTTTTTTTAACATTTTTACTACTTCGAGGAACCCTTGAAAGAATTTACAGATCTTGGTGAAACTCTGCTAAAAATGTATTTATCTGCAATCCATAAGTTGTAGAGTAGTGATAAGTTTGAGTCATTGGATGTTCTCTGAACACCTAAAAAAAAATCCCCACACATGAACATAGCGCCCAAAGCCAATTGAAGTCTATAGGAGCAAAATTTGGGAATTTTTTTCTGGCCTCCCGTTTAAAGAAAAGTAAAAGTAAAGCCTATAAAAAAAAAAAAAAAAAAAAAAAAAAACACCCTGCAAGGCAAAGGCATAATGAGCTAGTATGCATAGCATACTAGCTCATTATGAAAGACTTACCTGAAAACGAAGCCCCCGAAGCGGTCCTTATCCACGATTGAACACAGAGAGAAAAGATTCAACATTATAGAGACAATAGCAAAAAAGATTGAATGTGCCTAACCTAACTCTATTAGTCCAAGATTATTCGACATAGAGAGAAAAGATTTGACATGAAGGTTTGACGAAGCAGTCGGCACGAGCGGACATTTATGGTCAAATGCTCCGCCCATAGGCTATAGAAGAATTCTAATGTTAGTTGACTAGTAATAATAATTAATAAATATAATTATTACTAGTGTCATACAACAATAGAATTATACTATAGCTTGTAGGCGGAACATTCGACCGGAAATGTACGATTGCGGCGTCGTACAATTTAGCTGCTCCGTCAAATCTTCTTAGAACATTCGACAGACACCATAAGCCTTCAATGACAGATTCAACCTTAATTATTTCGGATTTTCAGACGAATGCATTTTTTAACGAAACAAAATAAATAAAAACGAATTTCGGTAGTAACAAAATAAATGTATTTTTCGGACTAAAACGAAATTCAGAAATGAAATATTTCAGTGTGCACATGTCTACTACTTAGTGGGACATGTATGTAATTCAGTATCTTAAGTAGATCTATCATGTCTTTTACATATGTTGGAAGGCTTGTGACGTGACTTGAAATTATTATCAATTAAGCGACTCACATTTTCCACTTGGACCCTATACTATATATGACATCACTGGGTGAATCCACCCCTTAGCCATTTAAGAACTCTCAGACGCCGGAAGAAGGAAGTCAGCGGGAGCCTTCGTTGGGGCCGTAGGTTTTCTTTTTCTTTTTTGGACCTGGCGGTGCAGTGGTCTGGCGGGTGCCGTGATTGATTTAGGATCTACTTTGGGGGACATTATTTTTGGTGAATGAGTAGGGGTACAATGTATCCCTACTCATTCACATAGGGGGAGTTGAGATATAGGGGACCCCTTGTTAAAGGGGGTTTTTAGATTCCGATAAGCCCCCTGCCCGCAGACCCCAACAACCACAGCCCAGGGTTGTGGGGAAGAGGGCAGGCCCCCCGTTCCAAAGCACCCCCCCCCCCCATGTTGAGGGCCTGGTGTGTTTCAGAAGGGGGGGACTCGCTCGTCCCATCCCTTTCCTGACCTGTCGAGCTGCATGCTAGGATAAGGGTCTGGTATGGCTTTTGGGGGGGACCCCACGCTGTTTTTATTACATTTTGGCATGCCGTAATTTTTTTAATTTGTAATTGCTGCCATGTTTTCTTTACATTTAGTTGTCAGCTGGTAACCCACTGACAACTGATGAGTCATCTGTTGTTAAGGATGTGTCGGCCAGCTTCCCCGCCCGCACCTTAGCATCCAGCTCAATGCGATAAATTACCACATGAAAATATGCAGTAATTACCTACTTTACTGCAGTAGTTATTTATTGCACTATTCTTAGTGAATTGAACATTTGCACAGTTGTTTCTGCATGCGTTATTTTACAAAAAAAATATCAGCTTTATTTAACTCTTATGCCCCGTACACACGGTCGGATATTCTGATGGAAAAGGTCAGATCGGATTATGTTGTCGGAAAATCCGATCGTGTGTGGGCTCTAGCGGGCAGGATCTCAAATTTTCCGACAACAAAATCCAATCAGACTTTTTCCGATCGCGTGTAGGGAATTCCGACGGACAAAGTGCCACGCATGCTCAGATCAAATTACGAGACCAAAGCTATTGGCTACTAGCCTCTACGTAGTTCCGTAGTACGCAACGAGCGTCACCACGTTCGGAACGATCAGATTTTCCGACAACTTTGTCCGACCGTGTGTATGCAACACCAGTTTCGGACAGCATCCGTCGGAAAAAAACGGACGGATTTTGTGGTCGGAATTTCCGACCGTGTGTACGGGGGCTTAGTGAATTGACTCCATAGTTTTATAATTCTGATTACCCAGAACTAAAACATTTCCTCCTCATTTGGTTTTATTACTATCTGATTATTGTTTTATAACTGTTTTAAGGGTGTGTACTGTGCAATGTGCATGACCAGGGTAGGGCTAAGCAATAACACAATATACCTCATAAATAAATAAATAATAAAACATTATTTTCATTATAGTCATATGGCCACAGCTTTTATTAAATAACAGCAATAGCAATAACATGATTTAGGCACCAGTTCTTCAAAAACATACAAGAATTCTGATACAACCATTAAAGCAAGGTCCTTGACAGTGCCACCCAATACCATTTTCTGCTGTAAACCCATACCGACCACCAGCCATCTACAACCAGCTCGATGGGTACATTCCATAATTTTTACACCATTATTTCCCTAAAAATAAAATTAGTATGTACTTCCTTCATGAACACCACATAATCATACACAGGGACATTGCTAGGTCCACAAAAGATCTGGGGCTACATGTCTGCACCACAAATCAGCCTTTTTATTTTTGGAACTATTCTAGAGGACTTTTTTCTTTAGACGTTTCAGATCAATAACTTAAAAAAAAAAAAATGGAAATCATAGCTGGGAGGTAGAAGCCTTTTTGGAGATCAGTGCCTCCACTAGTACAGATACATTTAATGTCTGTGGATATTCCTTCAGAGCTATTAGATTGGCTGCTGAAATTGCAGATGCTTTCTGTGGCACAACCACGCATTGCTGTTTTTGCTGTTGTTGATCCTGTAAATAAAAATATAAATACATAAAAAAATATAATAAAGTTTGGGAAATTTACATTTTCAAGCAAATATTTATAAAAATTAAAACTTTAATAGCAATTTGAACCTAATAACACAAACGCTTATCAATAAGGTCCTAAAGTGGTTGTAAAGGCTCAAGTTTTTTTACCTTCATACATTCAATGCATGAAGGTAATAAAACCTTCTATGTGCAGCAGCCCCTCAGCACCACTAATACTTACCCCATAGTGATCCAGCAATGTGAGACAGCGTTGAGTCAACATCTGATGAAGAAAGAAGAAGAAGAAGGCGACAGCGATGGCGACAGAAGCCCGGGCCACCGCTAGTAAAAGAGCTGGAAGAAGAAAGCGGCGGCCCGGCAAGAAGAACAGAAGAGCGGGACAAGACCTCTGAAGTCGGAACAAGACCCCCAGATGGCGGCGGCGACGAAGGAGAAAGCCGGGCTCCTCCGCTAGTAAAAGAGCTGGCAGAAGATAGCGGCGGAGTCCGGCGAGAAGACCCCCCCATGACGGAAGAAGACCCCCGGAGCTGTGTAATAAAGTATTTTTAAAACTTGTGTTGTGTTTTTTATTTACACTTTTTTCTCTTAGGTGAATGGGTAGGGGTACATTGTACCCCATACTCATTCACATAGGGTGGGGGGCCGGTATCTGGGGGCCCCCCAGATACCGGCCCCTTTCCCCAAGGCACCCCCCATGTTGAGAGCACGGGGCCTGGTATTGCCCAGGAGGGGGGCCCTCGCTCGTCCCCACCCCCTTTCCTGACTGGCCGGGCTGCGTGCTCGGATAAGGGTCTGATATGGATTTGGGGGGGGGGGGGGGCACGCCGTTTTTTTTTTGGCGTAGGGATTCCCCTTTAAATCCATACTAGGTGACGGGGCTAGCGAGGTGTCAAAGTCCCGTCTACCTGGAGTCACCTTCAAAATGAACGGACTTTACAACGTGTGTCAGCAAGTTCGTTCATTTCAAAAGTCCCGCGAACTAGCACACAGACGGCGGGATTGTCCGCCGGACTGCCGAGTCCAGCGGACAATTTTAAGTCAAAACTTCTTACTAAGTCTGCCGGACTTTTGGGAAGAAAAAGTCCGCTGGAGCCCCACACACGGTCGGATTGTCCGGCGGACACTAGTCCGGTGGACAATCCTGCCGGAAAGTCCGATCGTGTGTACGCAGCATTTGTCTTTTGACTAAAATGGCATTTTAGTTTTAGTCCCATTTTAGTCTTTTGACTAAAATGCCATATTAGTTTTAGTCGTATTTTAGTCATCTCAATTGTTTAAGTCGTGTTTTAGTCGACTAAAATTGTATTCATTTAGTCGACTAAAATGTTTTTGTAGTTTTAGTAGACAATATTAACACTGGTCTACACCATGTAATGTGGATTAGTGTTCCCTCTGTGTGACGTGCTGTGTCCACCATGTCATGTGGTGTGAAAGGGGCCTAAAATCGCGCGACTTTGAAGTCGCACAAGTGTGAAAGGGGCCTTATACGACGATTTGGGACTGCAAAGTAGCATGACAAGTCGTTCCCCATGATTTCCAATGACAGCCATTCATATTAGTACGACTTCAAGTCGTTCCGACTTCAAAGTAGTCCCTGCACTACTTTGGTCCGATTTTGATGCCAGTTACACAGGCATTTCTTGAAATCGTGGCAAAATTGCGGCAAAAATGCAGCAAAAATCGCGACCGCGAATCTCTGTAAAATCACGGTAAAATGTGTGAAAGGGGCCTAAACAAAACTTTAAGAACTTTTATTATTATTATTATTATTATACAGGATTGAGAAGAAAATGGTATATGCTAGTGCCAACCCCAGCCTGTGCCACCCCGGGTGATTTTGGAGCTAAATGTCATGTTTTGCATACAGTACTAAGTTCTCAGGTCCTGAGTCTTGGAGTGCTTTGAAGGACCAATGTCCCGGTACTTCTCGATGAGAACTTCGATCTTCTAAAATTGTCGAAATCACTTTAGATAGCTTTACTTTACGTTAGTATTGATTCCTGTTGTTTGTTTTTAGATCTGCACATAGTGTTTAAAATAAAATAAAATAGTCCACTATTTAATTACGGTAATTCTGAATTAAAATGAATAAGCCCTAAGACCAGATGTTACCAAAGCCGAGAGCACACCAAGAATTTGGAGAAGTGGTGTCATTATGAGAATCTGCGGTATCTCTAGTTTGGTGTCAAGGGAGAAGTGACTGAATATGACGGACAGCTGTTTTATTTTTTTGACTTCTGGGCGTGCGCAATTTGCTGCTGATTACGCATAACAGTTCTGTATCACAAGCAAACAGACTTACTTTCACTCTCTGTGAAAATCACAAACAGAACAAAAAGAGACAGTGAATCTCCCGAATTGAGGTACACACGGCAATAAAAACTCCACAGGGGTTCTAATCCCTCTCCACTCCATCCAAGTAAAAAAAATAGCATGTAGTTACATTTTAAATCATTCATGCCTGGACAAGGAAGTGGTTCCCTAAGCAGGCTCCAATATTGCCTTGATGAAGGGGCAATGGTGATGTCCCTGAAACGCATTGGCTGTTTTGCTGTTTATACACTATAGTACCAAAAATATTGGGACGCCTGCCTTTACACACACATGAACTTTAATGGCATCCCAGTCTTAGTCCGTAGGGTTCAATACTGAGTTGGCCCACCCTTTGCAGCTATAACAGCTTCAACTCTTCTGGGAAGGCCGTCCACAAGGTTTAGGATGGTGTCTATGGGAATGTTTGACCATTCTTCCAGAAGCGCATTTGTGAGGTCAGGCACTGATGTGGACGAGGCCTGGCTCACTGTATCTGATCTAATTCATCCCAAAGGTTGAGATCAGGACTCTGTGCAGACCAGTCAAGTTCCTCCACCCCAAACTCGCTCATCCATGTCTCTATGGACCTTGCTTTGTGCACTGGTCCAAATCATTTGGTGGAGGGGTTATTATGATGTGGGGTTATTTTTCAGGGGTTGGGCTCGGACCCTTAGTTCCAGTGAAGGGAACTCTTAAAGTGGTAGTAAACCACTGGGTGTTTTTTTTGTTTTTTACCTGAAAGGTAAAGGCATAATGTGCTAGTATGTATACTAGCACATTGTGTGAAACTTACCTGAAAATGAAGCTTTCCAGTCATGTGCTGTCACTGCTGGAGGCCGCTTCCACATCTTCCTTCCGGGTCCGCGGACTCTGGCTGTGTGACTGGCTGAAGCCACGATGATGTCACTTCTGCGCATTCATGGGGAAGCCGCCATTTATGGCGCAGGATTCTGAAGGAACAGCCCGGACGGCTGTTCCTTTAGAGCACAAGCGCCAGTGATGTCATCAGGTGCATAAACAGTGATTTTTTAGGAGATGTTTACAGTACTGATATGCAGGGCTTTTTTTCTTAAAGAATAGGTGCAGAAACTCCTCCCTTCTGGGACACCCTTTGACTCCGCCCCCTACCCACCCCCAAACTATGCTCCTTGTCCCCACCCCTTACCCACCTCCCAGTACCACCTCTTTTAGAGAATAAAGAACTAAGTATAATTTTGTGGTGCTATCTTGTATGGAATTTGTTAATGAATGATAATGAAAGCAGTAAAATAGTTCTAACAGCAATGGACACCCAAGGGAAAATAGATCCACCCCAGTAACAATGGACTCCCAACAGCCAGCATCAATAGACCCCTCCCTCAACAGTAAATTCCTCCCAACATTTTTGAAAAAAAAAAATGTTTTCTTTGTTTCTGTTATGAAATATTGTTTTCTCCTTCACTGATGGGCACTGATAAGATGGCACTGATGGGCACTGATGAGGAGGCAGTAATATGTAGAATAGATGGGCACTGACAGGCGGCACCGATGGGCACTGATAGGCAGCACTGATGGGCACTGATAGGCGCCACTGATTTGCAGCACTGATGGGCACCGATAGGTGGCATTGATAGGTGGCACAGATGGGCACTGATAGGTGGCACTGATAAGGAGGCACCAATATGTAAAATTGATAGGCACTGATAGTTGGCACTGGTAGGTTGCACTAATGGGCACCGATAGGCGCCACTGATATTCAGCACTGATGGGCACCGATAGGCGGCACTGACGGGCACTGATAGGTGGCACTGATGGGTACTGAGAGGCGGGACTTAACTAATAGATGGCACTGATAGGCAGCACTGATGATGAGTTACTGACAGCCTTTACTGATGGCACTGATTGGCACTTTGGTGGGCACTGACTGGCAGCTGATGGGCAGTGATTGGCAGATCTGGTGGGCATCTCTGATGGGGGCTGAGCTGATAATCAATGCGCTGATTATCAGCACAGACCCCACCCCTCTGACAGGAGAGCTGCCAATCGGCTCTCCCTGTCAGCGCGAACCGAGGAAAGACGGTTACTGGCACTTCCTGATTACACGCTGTAATCCGCTGTGATTGATCACAGCTGATCATGTGCTAAGAGCCTCAGTCAGAGGCTCTTTACCTAGATCGGAGTTGCAGTGTTTGTCAGACTGACACACCACCAATCGCCGATGTGTGCGCCACAACGGGCACCCAATCAAGGCTTATCCTGCTTGATGTCATATGACACCTGGTCAGGATAACGCAACCACTGCCCGGCCGTCATTCTGCTATAGGCTGGGCGGGAAGTGGTTAGTTACAATATGACTCGTGTCTTTTCGCATGGGCACGCTGGGCAGTTGCCCGGAGGCCCCACTTGTCTGGGGGCCCCACCTGTCCAGCGACCCCAGCCAGGGCCGGATTAGCCTACCGGGATCCCGGGAAATTTCCCGGTAGGCCGCCTGCCCTGGGGCCGATTTGAGTTGCGGCTGCATCGCTCTGCTTTTTCCCTCTCTCCTCCTCCTCCTGTGTATCACGGAGATGGCTGGGTCTGTGTTCGGCGGCTGCACTGTAACAAGGTCCCGCCCCCCTAGACCGACTTGTGTAATAGTAGATTGAATCAGTGTTCCGCCTATCACACGAGCCGTTCTAGGGGGGCGGGATCTTGTTACAGCGCGGCCGCCGAACACAGACCTAGCTAGCTCCGTGATACACAGGAGGAGATGCCCTTTGCGTGTGTGTTACCAGGCGATGGTGAGTCTGTATTAATTGGCACAGTGATGCTGCATTCATGGGCACAGTGAGGGTGCAATTGTGGGCACAGTGAGACTGCATTCATAGGCACAGTGAGGCTGCAATGGTGAGCACAGTGAGGCTGCATTCACGGGCACAGTGAGGCTACCATGGTGGGCACAGTGAGGCTGCATTCACAGGCACAGTGAGGCTGCAATGGTGGGCACAGTGAGGCTGCAATGGTGGGCACAGTGAGCATGAATTCATGGGCACATTGAAGCTGCAATGGTGGGTACAGTGAGGCTGCATTCATGAGCACAATGAGGCTGCAATGGTGGGAATAGTGAGGCTGCATTCACGGCCACAGTGAGGCTGCAATGGTAGGCACAGTGATGCTGCATTTATGGACACAGTGAGGCTGCATTTGACTGGGACAGTGAGGCTGCATTCACAGGCACAGAAAAGCTGCATTTGATGGGCAATCGATGCATGATTAGCTAGCTCCGTGATACACAGGAGGAGATGCCCGCTGTGTGTGTGTTACCAGGCGATGGTGAGTCTGTATTAATTGGCACAGTGATGCTGCATTCATGGGCACAGTGAGACTGCATTCGTGGGCACAGTGAGGCTGCAATGGTGGGCACAGTGAGGCTGCATTCATGGGCACAGTGGGGCTGCAATGGTGGGCACAGTGAGGCTGCATTCATGGGCACAGTGAGGCTGCAATGGTGGGCACAGTGAGGCTGCAATGGTGGGCACAGTGAGCCTGCATTCATGGGCACATTGAGGCTGCAATGGTGGGTACAGTGAGGTTGCATTCATGAGGACAATGAGGCTGCAATGGTGGGCACAGTGAGGCTGCATTCACGGCCACAGTGAGGCTGCAATGGTGGGCACAGTGACGCTGCATTCATGGACACAGTGAGGCTGCATTTGATGGGCACAGTGAGGCTGCATTCACAGGCACAGAAAAGCTACATTTGATAGGAAATCGATGCATGATTGTGTACACAGGGCCCCAGTGCACTGTATTGCCCGGGAGCCTATAATGCTCTTAAGATGGCACGGCACAGAACATGCAAATAAAAGTGTTAGGGTGCATGAATCTCGGGTTCCCTGCTAGTTTCCTACACAGTAGTCCGATCGCGCTGCCCTTGCAATCTGCAGTGGCTGTCAGTGCAAAGTTAACGACATCACAAACGCAGGTCAGAAATGCAGTGCGGTTATCTGCACCGGATTGCATGGTACAAAAGTGATCATGCGATCCGGCTGCAGTACAATTCCAAAAGAAGTGCCTGCTCTACTTTTGGTGCAGTGCGGTGCAATTTCAGCTCGTTCAAAATGTATAAGCTGAAATCGCACTGCAACAGAACAGCATGTGAATCGCACAGGAACTGCACAGCACCCCGATGCGATTCACATGCAGTTCCTAGTGTGAATAATCCCTTAAACTTTTTGAAATTACAGGAGCACCTGCAACAACATACAGTATATGGTTTCTGTGTTTTGGGTTTAGCTACGCTTTAAACTGTGATAAGCCTCAGTCAGTTCTTGGAATTTGGCCAAAGCAAGTATGACAGACCTTATGTATACAAGACGGGCACGAGTCAGACACATGTCGCAACAGGTCTCAGAGTCATTTAAATAAACCCTTAGTTAATCTTTCCTCCGCTTCTCCACATGCTTTTTTTTTTTTTTTTTTTTTATGTTTTTATTTTTTTTTCTGCTGATTGTCTCTTTTTATTATTTATTTATTTTCTTTGCTTTAATTTCTTTTTGCAAAATTGTCTTAAGAAAATTTGTTTATTCTCTATATGATCTGAAGAACAATACCAAAAAAGAAATAAAAAAATTGGAATTTCTACTTTGGTATTAGCTTAAAACAACTAGCATTCGATTAAAAAAAAAAATGCACAATTTTTTCTATAATGTGTTCTATTTGTGAAGCTAACATTATGCTTCTGGGGCAAAGCATTGCAAAATAAATATATATATTTATATATTTATAATTTAAGGGCTTTTTTTTTTTTTTTTAGTTTTGCACCTTAAACATGAAAATTGAAAAGTTAGCAAACAAAACAAATGGAAATGTGAAAAAAAAAATGTTTAACGTAAACACTTATGTTTAATGCATTTAAGTATTTAAGCTTTTTTTTTTTCATTTCCATTTGTCTTGTTTGCTAACTTTTCAATTGTCACGTTTAAGGTGCAAATAAAAAAAAAAAAGGCCTTCAATTATAAATACACTAGAAAAAACAAACATGCATTGCCTGCTGCAAAAGACTACAATGGGCCCCCTAATTATGTTGCTGACATCTAGGAGGTCACAATAGGGGATCAATATTTTATTTTGGAACATTTCTTCCTTTCATCTGTGATTACCAGAAGTCAACCCTTATGTTTTTTTTAGGGGTCTATGGTAGTCCATTGCAGCAGCCATTGGATTTATATTTTTTATTTTAGATGGTGTATTTATAATTGAAGGCTTTTTTTTTTTCCACCTTAACCACTTCAGCCCCGGACCAATTTGCAGCTAAAGGACCAGGCCCCTTTTTGCAATTCGGCACTGCGTCGCTTTAACTGACAATTGCGCGGTCATGCGACGTGGCTCCAAAACAAAATTGGCGTCCTTTTTTTCCCACAAATAGAGCTTTCTTTTGGTGGTATTTGATCGCCCCTGCGGTTTTTATTTTTTGCGCTATAAACAAAAATAGAGCGACAATTTTGAAAAAAATGCAATATTTTTTACTTTTTGCTATAATAAATATCCCCAAAAAATATATAAAAAAACAATTTTTTTACTCAGTTTAGGCCGATACGTATTCTTCTACATATTTTTGGTAAAAAAAATCGCAATTAGCGATTATTGATTAGTTTGCGCAAAAGTTATAGCGTTTACAAAATAGGGGATAGTTTTATAGCATTTTTATTAATATTTTTTTTTTTATTAGTAATGGCGGCGATCAGCGATTTTTATTGTGACTGCGACATTTTGGCGGACACATCGGACATTTTTGACACATTTTTGGGACATTTGTCATTTATACAGCAATCACTGCTATTTAAATAGCACTGATTCCTATGTAAATGACAGTTGTAGTTAGGGGGTTAACCACTAGGGGGCGGGGAGGAGTCAGTGTGACGTGTTGTGTTTTTTTTTACAGTAGGGGGGCGTGGCTGTACGTCTGACGTCATTGATCGGCGTTCCCGATGACAGGGAACCGCCGATCACTGACAGTCAGTGTAGGAAGCGCGGGGAGAGGTTTGTTTACATAGACCTCTCCCCGTTCTTCAGCTCCGTAACCCGATCGCGGGATACCAGCGGCGATCGGGTCCGCTGGTCCTGCGGCCGTGGTCACTCGGCCGTGGTCACCGGGGCGCGCGCCCCCCGGGCAGGCAAATTAAAGGGGACGTACAGGTACGTGCTTTTGCCTGCCCGTGCCATTGTGTTGACGTATATCTACATGAGGCGGTCGGGAAGCGGTTAAATATGACAATTGAAAAGTTAGCAAACAAAACAAATGGAAATGGGAAAAAAGTTTAAATACATTAAACTTAAGTGTTTAAATTAAGTATTTCAACTTTATTTTTCATTGCCATTTGTTTTGTTTGCTAACTATTCAATTGTCACATTTAATGTTCAAAATGAAAATACACCACCTAAAAGAAAAAAAAAATCCAATTGCCGCTGCAATCGAGTACAGTGGACCTCTTAATTATGTTGCTGACATCTACAGTGGGGACCCCTATGCCAATTTTTTTTTTATTTTGGCTTGGGGTTCCCCTTTAAATCCATACCTGACCTTAAGGGTCTGGTATGGATTTGGGGGGGGGACCCCTACGCTATTTTTTTAAAATTTTGGCGCAGGGTTCCTCTTAATATTCATACCAGACCCAAAGGGCCTGGTAATGGACTGGGGGGAACCCATTTTTATTTTTTTCAATGATTTATATCTATATTGCCGGGATCTGACAATTAATTACAGCTGCAAGCAATTTTAAATGACATTTTTTTCCTTTAGAAATGTCATTTTGCTGTGGTACTAAACATGGGAAAGATGCACTCATTTACAGGCATACCATAGACACCCCCCAGGTACGATATTTAAAGGAATATTTCATTTTTATTGTTTCACTTTAAGCATTATTAAAATCCCTGCTCCCGAAAAAACGTCAGTTTTTAAAAAAAATTGGCAAGGATCCGGGTCCCCATACACTTTTTATGGCAATAACTTGCATATAAGCCTTTAAAATGAGCACTTTTGATTTTTTCATGTTTGTGTCCCATAGACTTAACAGTTTTTGCGTGTTCGCATGTTCTGGTGCGAACCGAACCAGGCTCGGCTCATCCCTACTTACCTCCTCTGTGCAATGGTTTTGCACAGAGCAACCCGGATCCTCCTCTTCTCGGGTCCCTTCTGCTGAGTGCCCCCACAGCAAGCAGCTTGCTATGGGGGCAACCGAGCCAAGTCACAGCTCCCTGTGTCCATTTAGACACCTCCACGCTGCCCTCCCCGCCCCATTTTACTTCTGGTTGGCCGACAGACTTTGATTGACAGCAGCGGGAGCCAATGGCGCCGCACTGCTGTCCCAGCCAATGAGAAAGGGAGTTCTGGGCAGCCGAGACACTCTTGCAACATCGCTGGATCTAGATGGACCTCAGGTAAGTATTAGGGGGGCTGCTGCACACAGAAGGCTTTTTATCCTAATGCATAGAATTCATTAACCGGTTCCCGACCGGTGCACGACGATGTACGTCGGCAGAATGGCACGGACAAGCATTAAGGGGGGGACAGGCACATTCCTCTAAGAATGCCGCCATGCCATCACGTGCACGCCGGTCGGGACCCCCGTGAGTCCAGTCGCGGGTCCCGCGGACTCGATCGCAGCAGGGATACCCGCGATCGTCTCCCGGGAAGGCTGAATGGGGAGATGCGGAAGTAAACAGCATCTCCCCATTCTACCTAGCAACAAGTGACACTGATCTCTGCTCCAATCACAGGGAGCAGAGATCAATGTCACTTGTTGCTAACACACAGCCCCCCACAGTTAGTAACACGCCCCTAGGAACACTTAACCCCTACACTGTCACCCCCTGGTTAACCCCTTCACTGCCAGTGTCATTTACACAGGAATCAGTGCATTTTAATAGCACTGATTGCTGTATAAATGACAATGGTCCCAAAAATGTGTCTAAAATGTCCGCCATAATGTCGCAGTCACAATAAAAATCGCTGATCGCCGCCATTACTAGTAAAAAAAAAAAATATTAATAAAAATGCTATAAAACTATCCCCTATTTTTGCGCAAACCAATCAATACCTTATTGCGATTTTTTTTACCAATATGTAGAAGAATACGTATCGGCCTAAACTGAGGAAATTTTTTTTTTTTCATATTTTTGGGGGATATTTATTATAGTAAAAAGTAAAAAATAATGATTTTTTTTCAAAATTGTCGCTCTCTTTTTGCTTATAGCGCAAAAAAAAAACGATCAAATACCACCAAAAGAAAGCTCTATTTGTGGGAAAAAAAAAGGACGTCAATTTTGTTTGGGAGCCGCGTCGCACGACCGCGCAATTGTCAGTTAAAGCGACGCAGTGTCGAATCACAAAAAGTGCTCTGGTCTTAAGCCAGCAAAATGGTCCGGTCTGAAAGTGGTTAAGATAAAAAAAAAACTTCTGACTTTACAACCATTTTAAGTTTTGACAATAAAAACTGGAAGCTGACTGATTTCCATGCAGAGTTACACCAGATTTTGCACTCTCCAGTTTTAGTAAACCAACACCCTTATATTACCCCCTTTTTTCTTTTTGGGGTTTTTAAACTATTTTATACGGGATTGTCTAATAAAAATATATTTTTTAATGTATTCATTGGTGTAGTACCATTAAAATCCTATGTAGTTATTTTGCATAGGGTTTTTTTTTTGGTATATAATATTGTAGAGGATGTAGCAAAAGCAAAACCATCAGACAGTGGAGACAGATGTTTCCTTTGTTACGCAACTTTCTTCTTTTCAATTATAAATGACTTTACAATGTTTGGCACAGTCATAATGTTATCCCCATAAATAGGACACATTATAGAATAAAAAAATGTACTTGTGTATGTTACACCAATTGCTTTAAAGCTAATGCCAAACTAAAAAAAAAAAGTAATTTGTTTTAATTTTATTACTTTTTGTTTATAGATCATATAGAGAATAAAATCAATTGAACAAATAAAAAAAAAGTCAAATTCCGTGTACACGCGGTCGGAATTCTCGTCGGAAAAAGCGCTGATGGTTTTTCCGTTGGAATTCCGACGGAATTTCCCTCAAACTGTCTTGCCTCCACACGGTCACACCAAATTCCGATGGTCAGTATCACAGCGACATAAAACACGTTCGACAGCACTATAAAAGGGAAGTTTAATGCTTCCGAGCATGCGTCTAATTGTTTCCGGGCATGCGTCGGAATTTTGCGTGTCGGAATTGCTTATACACGATCGGAAACTCCGATAGAAAGGTTTTCCGTCTGAAAAATTGAGAACAGGTTCTCAATCCAAAGTCCGTCGGAAATTCCGACAGAAAAAGACCGATGGGCATACACACGGTCGGAAAATCCGTTGAACAGCTCCCATCGAATTTATGTAATGACAAGGGATGCTGGGATGTTCTGGAGGGTCTAGTAATTCTGGCTGCAGGGGAATCAATTCTTGTTGGAAGGGATCTATTTTTGCAGAGGAGGGGGGTCTATTGTTACTGCAGAGGACTTCTTTTGCTCCAGGGGATCATTTGTTGCTGGGGTGGTTCTTATGTTGCTTGGGGGGTTAGTTGTTGCTGGGAAGGATCTACTGTTGAGGGAGAGGTCTAATGTTGCTGGCTGCTGGAGGGTCTATTGATACTGGCTGTTGGGAGTGCATTGTTGCTGGGGTGGATCTATTTTCTCTTGGGAGTCCATTGTTGCTGGGGTGGATCTATTTTCCCTTGGGAGTCCATTGTTGCTGGGGTGGATCTATTTTCCCTTGGGAGTCCATTGTTGCTGGGGTGGATCTATTTTCTCTTGGGAGTCCATTGTTGCTGGGGTGGATCTATTTTCCCTTGGGAGTCCATTGTTGCTGGGGTGGATCTATTTTCCCCTGCGAGTCCATTGTTGCTGGGGTGGATCTATTTTCCCTTGGGTATCCATTGTTGTTAGATCTATTTAACTGCTTTCATTATCAATAACAAATTCCATACAAAATAGCACCACAAAATGATACTTAGTTCTGTATTTTCTAAAAGGGGTGGTCCTGGGAGGTGGGAAAGGGGTGGGGCCAAGGAGTGGGGCTTGGAGGTGGGTAGGGGGCGGAGTCAAGGGGTGTCTCAGAAGGGAGGAGTTCCTGCACCTATTCTTTGAGAAAAAAAGCCCTGTATAGGCCAGTAGCAGAAATATAAAAATTGCTCTGGTCCATACCAGGTACTGTAAGTATACAGCTAGTACAGCTGAAGTGGTTAACTATTGTATGTAAGATAGAGGCTGTGGTTTGGTGGCCGAAAAAATCCCCAAAACGTGTCATCCCACCAAAGGGGGGGGGGGGTGGGTTTACTAACACTGGAGCTCTCAGAATCTGGTGCAGCTGTGCATGGTAGCCAATCAGCTTCTGACTTAAGCTTGTTCAATGAAGCTTTGACAATAAAACCTGGAAGCTGATTGGTTTCTATGCAGAGCTGCAGCAGATTTTGCACCATGCAGTTTTAGTAAATAACCCCCATTACTGGCTTACAATCTCAGGTGTAGCTTGGGATGTCCACCACAAGAAGAAAGGGGAAGGAGAGTTGCGGCAGTTTCAGTGTACTACAAACATAGGAAGAGAAGGCCCGGCTGACTGCACACCTCACCAGGTCTGGGGTGGTTAGCAGGTAATCTGCAGCCTCAGCTCAATTCATCCAGACCACAACTCCAACATGTTTCGCCCTGCCCCCAGGGCTTAATCATGGAGACGCAGTTTGAGTGTTTTTTTACGGGGGCCATGGCTGCAACTTTCCCATCCCACTGGGCAGCTCAGGACTGAAGCTGGTGGTTCCACCAGATGATCATAGAGTTGATATGGGACCGGGGTGCCACAGATCATCTCTATGGTTTAAGAGACTGGAAGTGATTAGTATTTAGTCCCCACATTTCTGGTTTGGGTAGAATGTAAACCATCCATCTTTGGACTGAGAAATAATTAGTTCAAACCGATCTTGGTTTGATCAGATGCTTTTAAGGGCAGGTGAGAGAGATGTCTCAGTAAAGAGGACCTGTCATGCTGTATTGCTATCACAAGTGATGTTTACATGCCGTGTGATAGCAATAAAAGTGATCAATTTTTTTTTTTAAATAAAAAGAATTCAAATAAAATAAACAGTTTGAGAGCAATAATTCCAGCACAAGACTTCTTGTGTATATCTAAAGTAGTAACTTGTAAGGGCTTTTAAAGTGTAGCCTATGGATAATATGATGTACATAGTTTGTCACTGGTGGTTCAACGAGCATGCACAGTTTTAAAGTGTGAAATGTTGGGTATCTATTTACTTGGCATACCATCATCTTTTATCGTTTACCAAATAATTGTATATTATATTGTGTTTTTGTGCATTACAAGTCAAGACAAGTTTTTCAAACACAATTTTTGGGAAAAAAATACACTTTAACCACTTGCCTACCAGGCACGAACACCCCCTTCCTGACCGAGCCATTTTTTCAGCTTTCAGCGCTGTTGCACTTTGAATGACAATTGCGCGATCATGCAACGCTGTACCCAAATTAAATTTTTACCATTTTTTTCTCCACAAATAGAGCTTTCTTTTGGTGGTATTTTATCACCTCTGCAGTTTTTATTTCTTGGGATATAAACAAAAGAAGAGGGACAAGTTCGAAAAAACACAATATTTTAAACTTTTTGCTATAATAAATATCCAATTTTTTTTTGGAAACAAATTTTTTCCTCAGTTTAGGCTGACAAGTATTCATAGTTTCATAGTTAGTTTCATAGTTAGTAAGGTTGAATAAAGACATCAGTCCATCCAGTTCAACCTGAGTGTCTACAATTGTCCCCATCCCTGTACATTGCACACTCACATCAGTCCCTACCCTCAAGGAGCCCACAATCCAAGGTCCCCATTTATATACTAGGGCCAATTTTTGGACAGAAGCCAATTAACCTACCTGCATGTCTTTGGATTGTGGGAGGAAACCCACGCAGGCACAGGGAGAACATGCAAACTCCAGGCAGGTAGTGTCGTGGTTGGGATTTGAACCAGCGATTCTTCTTACTGCTAGGTGAAAGTGCTAACCACTACACCACTGTGCCGCCCTAAGTATTCTTCTACATATTTTTGGTAAAAAAAAGTTATAGTGTCTACAAAATAAGGGGTAGATTTATAGCATTTTTATTATTTTTTTTTTTTTACTAGTAATGGTGGCGATCTGCGATTTTTTATCGTGACTGCAATATTGCGGTGGACATATCGGACACTTTTGACACATTTTTGGGACCATTCACATCGATCAGCGATCCGTGCTATGAAAAAGCATTGATTACTGTGTAAATGTGACTGGCAGGGAAGAGGTTAACACTAGGGGGTGATTAAGGGGTTAATATGTTCCCTATGGGAGTGATTCTAACTGTGGGGGGAGGGGACTGACTGGGGGAGGTGACCGATCGGTGTCCCTATGTACAAGGGACACACCATCGGTCTCCTCTCCTCTGACAGCACGTGGACACACAGATCCACGTCCTGCTTAGTTACTGGGCTATCGCGGGTGCCTGGCGGACATCGTGGCCATCGTAGACATCGTGGCATGCGCATCGGGTCCCCAGCGATGCGGCGGACGCGCGCGCCCCCTAGTGGCCTGCAAAGGAAATCACGTCATATGACGGCGGCCCGGAATAAGAGCTTCTTCGTCCCGCTGTCATATGACAGTGGGCGGGTGGGAAGTGGTTAATGTGTATTTTTTTCCACAAAAATTGTGTTTGAAAAAACACTGCCCGGACACTGTGCGTCAACGTGTGACATAAAAAAATTGCAACACCCATCATTTTATTCTCTAGGGCCTCTGTTTAAAAATATATATAATGTTGGGGGGTTTCTAGAAAATAAAATTTTTTTACTTGTAGGAGAGAAGTGTGAGCCCCCGTACACACGGTCAGATATTCCGATGGAAAAAGTCTGATCGGAATATGTTGTCGGAAAATCCGATCATGTGTGGGCTCTGAAGCAGTAGAAAAACTCTGGACAGCCACACACCGGAAAAAGATAAAATCCTGTGTAGTTTATTGAAAAATAGGAATCACATCACATCTAATGGTCCACAGCAAAACGAAAAAGGGGGGTACAAGAGCTGACGGGTCTCGCACTAGATTAAGTGCTTACTCATAGCTGGCGGGCTCTATCTGACTTTTTCCGTCGGAAATCCCGCCGGAAAAAATTTGAGAGCAGGATCTTAAATTTCCGACAACAAAATCCGATCGCACTTTTTCCGATCGTGTGTAGGGAATTCCGACAGACAAAGTGCCACGTATGCTCAGATCAAATTACGAGACCAAAGCTATTGGCTACTAGCCTCTACGTAGTCCCGTCGTACGCAACGAACATCACCACGTTCGGAACGATCGGATTTTCCGACAACTTTGTCCGACCGCGTGTATGCAACACCAGCTTCGGACAAAATCCGTCGGAAAAAATCGGACAAATTTTGTGGTCGGAATTTCCGAACGTGTGTATGGGGGCTCAGAATAAGCCTGGTCTTTAAGTGGTTTGTGTTTCGTATATTCCAAGAGGCTCACTTCATCATGTCTTGTTGATCCTGGAAAACAGTACAAAATCTGCTCCGGTCATTGGATTAGCAGCTACTAAACTGGTGACTGGGGTAGATTTTTATTTCTTTAATTTTGTGCACCCGCATGCTGGGTGAACTGGTTAGGGGTCCAAAGTTCATAAGCCCCCCCTCCCTCCTGGTATGCCCTCCAGGGCACCATGGGTGCTGAATGGTTATGTGCCCATCAGTCCACTGGTGGCTCCACTCCTCCAATGTTAAAGGGAATGCAGGGTGGATAGTGATAGGGGGCTGCTGCATGTTAGCTGCTCTATTAAAAAAAATCCAAACCCTGTCCATATTCCATCGCACAATGGATTTTTATTTGTACTGTAGATTTGAAAACCAATAACATTTTTTATTTGTAAAATAGAATGTTTAAATCAAATAGCGTAAAAGTGAAATAAAACAGCAATTTATAACATTGAAATTAAAAAAAAAAAGTGAAAATTAAATCAATTTTACGACCTCTATAGTTTTCCTTTATACTGTGTCCAGCATGGATAACATTATGAATTGGATGGCGGTTATAAAAAAAGTTTTTTTATTTATTTATTTTTTTTTTATTTTTTTTTATTTTTTAAATCTTTACTACTGTCTGAAAAGAAAACAAAAATCTGTCTTTACTACCAATCAGCCTTTTTGTACACTATATTACCAAAAAGTTTTGGGACACCTGCCTGTACACGCACATGAACTTGGCATCCCAGTCTTATGCCCCGTACACACGGTCAGATATTCCGATGGAAAAAGTCAGATCGGATTATGTTGTCGGAAAATCCGATCGTGTGTGGGCTCTAGTGGGCTTTTTCCGTCGGAATTTCCTGACGGAAAAAATTGGAGAGCAGGATCTCAAATTTTCCGACAACAAAATCCCATCGGACTCTTTCCGATCGTGTGTAGGGAATTCCGACGGACAAAGTGCCACGCATGCTCAGATCACATTACGAGACCAAAGCTATTGGCTACTAGCCTCTACGTAGTTCCGTCGTAGGCAACAAACGTCACCACGTTCGTAACGATCAGATTTTCCGACAACTTTGTCCGACCGTGTGTATGCAACACCAGTGGCGGACAAAATCCGTCTGAAAAAATCAGATAGATTTTGTGGTCGGAATTTCTGACCGTGTGTCTGTAGGGTTCAATATAGGGTTGACCCACCCTTTGCAGCTATAACAGCTTCAACTCTTCTGGGAAGACTTTAGGATTAGGAATGTGTCTAGGGCAGTGATGGTGAACCTTGGCACCCCAGATGTTTTGGAACTACATTTCCCATGATGCTCAACTACACTGCAGAGTGCCAGAGCAACATTGGAAATGTAGTTCCAAAACATCTGGGGTGCCGAGGTTCACCATCACTGGTCTATGGGAATGTTTGACCATTCTTCCAGAAGCGCATTTGTGAGGTCAGACACTGATCTTGGATGAAAAGGCCTGGCTCGCAGTCTCCACTCTAATTCATCCCAAATGTGTTCTATTGGGTTGAGGTCAGGACTCTGTGCAGGCCAATCAAGTTCCTGCACCCCAAACTCATTCATCCATGTCTTTATGGACCTTGCTTTGTGCATTGGTGCAAATCATTTGGTGGAGGGTGGATTATGGTTTGGGATTTTTTTTCAGGGGTTGGGCTTGGCCCCTTAGTTCCAGTGAAGGGAACTCTTAAGGCATCAGCATACCAAGACATTTTGGACAATTTCATGCTTCCAACTTTGTGGGAACAGTTTGGGGACGGCCCCTTCCTGTTCCACCATACTTTTGACAATATAGTTTTAGTCTAAAGGCCTTTTTTTTTTTTTTTTTAGACGTTCCAAAAAAATACATTTAAAAAGAAAATGCAAATCACAGCTGGGAGGTAGAAGCTTTTCTGGAGACCAGCACTTCCACTAGTGCAGATAAATTCAGAAACTGTCTTTACTCCTTGGCTGCTACCAGATTGGCTGCCAAAATCGCAGATGCTTTTTGTGGCACAACCACGTATTGCTGATGAATTTTTTGTTGATCCGGCTAAAAATAAATATATAAAATAAAACGTTTCAGAAAATTATACATTTTACAACAAATATTTAAAACTATTAAAACGGTAATGGCAGTTTGATCTCAATAACACCAACACATATCAATAAGGTCTTAAAAATTAGGTTCCAAATGTGTCAATTCACAGTTTTTTTTTTAAATCTTGCAAAAATAAAGAAAAACAAGAAAATAGGACTTTAACAGTGTGGCCCACTATTAGATATATGTATGAGAATGGGGATCAAACCACCATATGGAGGGCCAGACATAGGAACCAGTGTGTCATCACCAATAGAAATTGCAACGCATTTCGCCAGAGGCTTCTTCAGGTATTCATGAAACTATGGTTTCTTTCTCTCCACCCTTCTGTGGAAGCTGGATGCACTTTACCCCCTTCTCCCAGTGTTGTAGAATGAAGTCTCTTTGAATCTCAGGCCTACTTGATATATAATACCAATAGAAAGACCTGAAGAAGCCTCTGGCGAAACGTGTAGTGATTTCTATTGGTGATGTTAAAGTCCTACTTTTTTGTTTTTTCTTTATTTTCGCATGCCTACGTGGATGTGGTACCACAATTACAGGTTATGTCTCTAAACTTTATCTATTTCGTTTTAAAATCTTGTTAACTTCCTTTTTTGTCAATGAACATTTTACTTACATTTTGTGATGTTAAAGGGGTCTATATATAAAAAAATTGCTATTCGAATGTCTCAAGCATTTAGTGAGCTGTCACCAGTAGTGTCGCTAGGGGTGGCTTTTGGGGCTATAGCGCTGAATCTGAGGCCCATAGCCCCGAGTCTCTGCTGGGGTCCCCAAGGGGAGGGGAGGCTCTCTAGGGACCCTGATGTAAGTGGGGAGGCTCTCTGGGGACCCTTATGCAAGGGGGAGGATCTCTGGGGACTCTGATGTAAGGGGACACAGATGCTCAATAGGGTTTAGGGCTAGAGACATGCTTGGCCAGTCCATCTCCTTTACCCTCAGCTTCTTTATCAAGGCAGTGGTGGTCTTGGAAGTGTGTTTGGGGTCGTTATCATGTTGGAATACTGCCCTGTGGCCCAGTCTCCAAAGGGAGGGGATCATGCTCTGCTTCAGTATGTCACAGTACATGTTGGCATTCATGGTTCCCTCAATGATCTGTAGCTCCCCAGTGCCGGCAGCACTCATGCAGCCCCAGACCATGACACTCCCACCACCATGCTTGACTGTAGGCAAGACACACTGGTCTTTGTACTCCTCACCTGGTTGCCCCCACACACGCCTGACACCATCTGACACCAAATAAGTTTATCTTGGTCTCATCAGACCACAGGACATGGATCCAGTAATCCATGTCCTTAGTCTGCTTGTCTACAGCAAACTGTTTGTGGGCTTTCTTGTGCATCATCTTTAGAAGAGGCTTCCTTCTGGGATGACAGCCATGCAGACCAATTAGATGCAGTGTGCAGCGTATGGTCTGAGCTCTGACAGGATGTCCCCCCACCCCTTCAACCTCTGCAGCAATGCTGGCAGAACTCATATGTCTATTTCCCAAAGACAACCTCTGGATATGATGCTGAGCACGTGACCTCAACTTCTTTGGTTGACCATGGCGAGGCCTGTTCTGAGTGGAACTTGTCCTGTTAAACCGCTGTATGGTCTTGGCCACCATGTTTCAGCTCAGTTTCAGGGTCTTGACAATAACCTAGGCCATCTTTATGTAGAGCAACAATTCTTTTTTTTTTTCAGATCCTCAGAGAGTTCTTTGCCATGAGGTGCCATGTTGAACTTCCAGTGACCAGTATGAGAGAGTGAGAGCGATAACACCAAATTTAACACACCTGCTCCCCATTCACACCTGAGACCTTGTAACACTAATGAGTCACATGACACCGGGGAGGGGAAAATGGCTAATTGGGCCCAATTTGGACATTTTCACTTAGGGGTGTACTCACTTTTGTTGCCAGTGGTTTAGACATTAATGGCTGTGTGTTGAGTTATTTTGAGGGGACAGCAAATTTACACTGTTATACAAGCTGTACACTCACTACTTTACATTGTAGACAAGTGTCATTTCTTCAGTGTTGTCACATGAAAAGATAAAATAAAATATTTACAAAAATGTGAGGGGTGTACTCACTTTTGTCAGATACTGTATGTAAATAGCATGAAGTACATATGTAAAAATAAAAGTTGGAGAATAAAAATCATTTACATGTCCTATACGTCAAAACATTGTATAAAAGGGTGAAGCTGTATTTTAAAAGCATACAGTATATGCCCTGTTCAGAAGGCGTTTGATAGGTGGTGAGGTGGCATTATGTTGCATCCTCATGAACTTTTTGAACCTCAAAAAACCTACATCACTACACCTTAACGTACATTTATAACAGCTGGTACCATTCAGAGGGCAGTACTGCCCACTGAGCACAACAGGGGACATCATTTTTGCCACAATACAACCCCCATCTGATGACTTTGCAGCTTAAAAGGGAGAAGTTGGGGGGGGGGGGGGGTTAAACATGCAACCAACCATGTATTTTTACCCCACCCCAACTATAAGTGTACACTAGGCCTAACAGATTCCTGGACAACGGTAATAATAGGAGTTCTGATCCTTCTCCATGCTACCAAAATTTTAAAATCTGGCTATAGATGCACCCCAATGCTTTGCACTGAGTGTAACGCATAGCATTACTGTTAGAAAGGCACTAGCCATAGTACAGAAGAAGCCTCAAGGTGTACATGGGCAAGCAAGTGCAGATGTGTGGGTGCCCATCTTTCTGTGCATAGCCATGCACGAGCATGCGTGCCCGCCGCTAATGTTGGCACTGATGGGACTATTTAAACCGCAGCAGATATCTTAGCCAGTGCTACAGCTATTACCCATGTCTCGGCAATCATTCTTGTGTTTGACTTGTGTTATTAACCCAGCTTACCCTGACCTTGCTTGAATGCTACCTGCCCTAACTTTGGCCTGATCCTATGTTGCTGACCTCTGCTTGCATCCTGACCGTTCTCTGCCTGCCGTCCATGCCTGTATCTGACCGTCTGTTGTGACCTGACTTGCCCTGGCCTTGCTTGAATGCTACCTGCCCTAACTTTGGCCTGTCTCTGGATTTGCTCTGCCTCCTGCTCATCTGCCTGATCCTATGTTGCTGGCCTCTGCTTGCATCCTGACCGTTCTCTGCCTACCGTCCATGCCTGTATCTGACCTTCTGTTGTGACCTGACTTGCCCTGGCCTTGCTTGAAAGCTACCTTCCCTAACTTTGGCCTGTCACTGGATTTGCTCTGCCTCCTGCTCATCTGCCTGATCCTATGTTGCTGACCTATACTTGCATCCTGAACGTTCTCTGCCTGCAGTCCATGCCTGTAACTGACCGTCTGTTGTTACTTGACTTGCCCTGGCCTTGCTTGAAGGCTACCTGCCCTTACTTTGGTCTGTCTCTGGATTTGCTCTGCCACCTGCTCATCTGCCTGATTCTACGTTGCTGACCTATACTTGTATCCTGACCGTTCTCTGCCTGCCATCGATGCCGGTATCTGATTGTCTGTTGTGACCTGACTTGCCCTGGCCTTGCTTGAAGGCTACCTGCCCTGACTTTGGCCTGTCTCTGGATTTGCTCTGCCTCCTGCTCATCTGCCTGATTCTACGTTGCTGGCCTATACTTGAAACCTGACCGTTCTCTGCCTGCCATCAATGCCTGCTCTTCTGATCTTGCATCCAGTTGTCCACCTGTCCTGCTCTGCATGCTACCTGGTCCCTGCTGTTTTTTTGCCTGCTGAGTGCTGCCATTCCTTCCACATTTCTATCTGCCAGCTGTCTATCAAGCACCTGTCGCCTGCTGTCTGCCCAGTCCTGGGTCTGCTGTTTCTGCTGCCATCTGCTGTTCCAGTGATCTGACCGGTCTCTGGCAACACACCTTCTACCCACTGCCACGGCTGATGGAACATCTTACAGGCACTCGTACCTTGCCATGCTCTCGCAGCCACTGTCGCAGTATCAGTGGTCCCAGAGCCGGGGCTGTACGAGAGGCCTCCCTCTACACGTCAGACTCTACCACAAGCTACGTGACAATTATGCATAAAAATACACGTGTTTAACCACATTTTACTGCAATGCATTTGTGTAAATGGGCCCAGTATGATAAATACATTTTTTTTTTTTAATAACACTGGCTCTGTGTGCAATACTGACCTGATACTATTGTGGTTTGGTGAAAACACATGTTCTCATCCCCCGTACACTTCATCGTATCTGAAGTGTAACACCAGGTGGAGTCAGCAGACTCGCAGGATTGGCATATCAATCCATTGGACTGTGGGCTGTTCCCTGGAACTAAAGTAAGAAAACATAATATGAACATAATGGCCTGGGAATTAAAGAGCACCTGTATTTAAGTAACAAACAAAGGGTCACCACACTTAGACCTTCGAACAATGAAGATGTTAACCCCTTCGCATCTAAGGGTAAAACAAATGTTAATGCCCGATAGGGATGGGCCCAGTGTTCGATTCAAACCCATGTTCGAACCAAACATCGGCCGTTCGTCTGCTCGCCGAGTTCAGAACTCTGAGAGCCGTTCGCATCAAATTCGTGTGATGCGAACGGTCAACAATGCACTGCGCCAGTCACAGTGCATTGCTGGCTGATGATTGGCCAAGCATGCACTGTGACCCTGCATGCTTGGCCAATCATAGAGCCAGCGGCGAGGAGAGCAATAATTGGGGTGGCCTGTGGCCAATTATAGCTCAGGGGGTTTAGTACACGCCCCACACTATATAAGGCCGTCGCGGCGGCGGCCTCGTGTAGTGTGTTCCGGTGTTGAGGGAAAGAGTATTGCTAGGCAGGGACAGTGTACTGTACACTATATGTGAATCATTTCTGTGTGGGGAAAGTGTAGGGATAAAGAAAAAATAGGCAGGGATAGTGTGTTCTTCTCAGGCATTTGCGTGTGGGGAAAGTGCTGTTCTCTACCAATACAGCCATCTGCAGGAGTTAGTGTGTGTGCTGTGTGAGTCTAGCACAGCACAGTATAAACCTGCACCTGTATCTGCCCTTCTGCCCTGTTGTCATCTAATCCAGCCATCTGCGACATGACATTAAAGCCGCAAGCAGTTTTAAATGGCTTCTTTTTTTCCTTTACAAATGTCATTTGTGCAGGGACAGTTCTAAACATGGGAAACACATGCCACTTCACAGGCATACTTTAGACACCCCCCAGGTACCATATTTAAAGGAATATTTAACTTTTATTTTTCACTTTATGCATCATTAAAATGACTGCTCCATAAAAAACGTCCGTTTTTAAAACTTCTTTTTGCATTGATATATGTCCCCTGGGGCAGGACCCGGGTCCCCAAACCTGTTTTATGACAATAACATGCATATTGGCCGTTATAATTAGCACTTTAGATTTTGAACGTTCGCGTCCATTGTAACTAATAGGGTTCTAACGTTCGTGCGAACTTTCGGTCCGTTCACAGGTTCTGGTGCAAACCGAACCCGGGGGTTTTCGGCTCATCCCTAATGCCCAAGTACAATTTTGCAACTTTGACATGTGTTAGTAAAACAGTATATATTATCACAACTACTTTGTGCATCCAGGTGGATTATACCGTGTTTTCTTCAGGACAATTTGGGCTTTTTTTTGGTGGTAAATGGTAATGGATATCTCCTGACTTTTTTTTTTTATCAAAGGCAAATGGGTCCACAATAGTAAAAAAAAAATTTTTTTTTTTATCTAGCTGTATATTTCTTGTTACTACCATAATAACGTTGTCTTTTTTAACTCTTTAGACTGAGGTGCTGGTGGTAGGAATTTACCCAATTTTTTTTATTACCATTTGTAATTTTGTATTAAAGTTCCCCTATCTTAAGCTGTGTGGTCCTTAGTAATCTCTTTTATGTAATGTACTTCCCCACCTTGTTCTTTTTCTTTGTTACTACCATAACCTACCACCAAAGAAGAACCCAAAATGTATTCTCCTGCTCTGGAGGATCAAAGCAATACCACATATGTGTATGTTAGTTGTTGTATGTACCCATAATGGGGCCCAGAAACAATGGTGAGAATTTTTCTTTTTTTTATCCTACCTAAAACATACTAATGCCGCGTACACACGATCGGAAATTCGGCCAGCAAAAGACAGATGAGAGCTTTTGGTCGTGCGATCGTGTGTATGCTCTATCAGACTTTTGCTGGCGGAATTTCCACCAGCAAAAGATAGAGAGCAGGTTCTCTATTTTTCAGACGGAAAAAGTTCAGAATGGAAATTCCGATCGTCTGTATGCAATTCCGACGTGCAAAATTCCTACGCATGCCTGGAAACAAATGCGACGCATGCTCGGAAGCATTCAACTTCATTTTCTCTGCTCGTCGTAGTGTTGCACGTCACCGCGTTCGTGATGGTCAAAAGTTCAGAGAACTTTTGTGTGACCGTGTGTATGCAAGCCAAGCTGAATTCCGTCGGAAAAACCATCCAAGATTTTTCCAATTAAAACTCAGATCGTGTAAAGCCTGCACTATCAGACTCCCGGAACTGGATGGACAGGAGTATAAATCCTTTGGCAGGTAAATCAGCCACATATGTGCATTTTATATTTATATGAAAGCAGCAGACAGAGTCACTTACGGGAAGGATGAGGCGGGGTGCATAGATCAGTTCCACAACACGATCTGGCGAACTTCACTCTTGCATCGTTATGAAGGCTGAAACTTCCGCTCGTGTTACACTTGTCCTGCCGTGAACATAACATCACGTATGATTTTGAAACAATGGAACCTACAATAAAAACCAAATCATATCATTCTCTGCAATGAAAATAGACAATGTTTCAATGTGAAAAAAATGGCAACCCCCCCCCCCCCCGTAATTTATACCAAACGTTTAGAGGGGCTTTGCACAGAATAAACAAAACAAAATTTCCCCGCACTAAAGTCTCCTACACACGATCGGGAAATGTTTGTTGACAGACTGTTGACCTAAAATCCGACCATTTGTGCCCTCCATCTGACAATAGTAGTTGGATTTTCCGCGGACAAATGTTGGATGGCAGGCTTATAAATTTTCCACGGACAATGGTCTGTTATCAGATTTTCCGTCGGAACAAAGGTCCAAAGTACAAACACGCATGCTTGGAATCAATGCTCACCAAACACAACATTGTAAGGAGCCCAAAGAGTGACACTAAAGAGCTGAAAAAAACATGTAGTACTTCAAAAAATCATGGATTTTGTTGTCGGAATGTCCAATCGTGTGTACGCAGCATTACTGTCATCCAGATAGCGTTGAATGAATGAATGAATGATTTGTATAGCGCTGCAACTGCGAACTGAATCACTTTTGCTGTGGATCGTGTTATGTGATTTTTATTTTACAATAAAAGGCACAAGAAAATTAGATTCTTTTCGGAGTGCGGCTTTCCAGAGTTTTTTCATCCTTTCTCACCAGAGTTAGGAGCTAGTAGTGAATATTGACTGATTATATTGGGCTATTATATTTTGTGCATTGCAATATTATTTTGCTGTTTGGATAACATGAGTGATGAACTTGAGTGCGCTATTCACACATTGTGCCCATAAAACATAAAAACAGACATCTCTGATTTGAACTAATGCTTGTGACTCTCCGATAGACATGTGCACTGCCGAAAAATTAGCTCGTTTTCGTTTTATTTGTTTTTTTTTTTTTGTTTTTTTTTCCATCACATTCATTATGATCGCAATTCGTAAATTCGTAAAATCGCAAATATGTAAATTTGAAAATTCATAAATTAAAAAATTTGAAAGAATAGATAACTAACTAATAACAACTAACTATTAAATTATAGGTATTGGAATTTCCTTTTATATTTGGCTTTTAGTGAACGTAACAAATACGAATTTATCCGAAGTTAGGAATTTTCCAAGATAACGAATGCTGCATCGAAAAACAAAGAACTAAAAATAGTTTTTTGGCCAACATTGTTGCACCATATTAAGGGACTATAAATTTGTGTGCCACATCCAATATTAAAGGAAAAAAGGAGAAAATCCCCTATGTGGTGAACTTTTAAGGCACACCGTTTTTTGCCCAAGAAAAAAATTTAAAGTATTATTGTAAATATATAAAGTTTATTGAAGAAACAACATAAAGGTAAATATATTCAAAATAAAGTGTCTAAACACCATATATAGTCAACAAGATACATAAGTATACATCATAGTCAACAGTAATTTCTCAAACCAACGCGTTTCGGAGATATATACAGTTTCCTCCTTCTTCAGGGGTGAGAATACAGGGAGATAAAAACCCTATTATAGAAAGATACAATGAAATAGTATAACAGACATTACATCTTATGAAAATATGGGATAAAGAGCATAGAGAGATGAAAAGAAGCAAAATAAAAACAAATGGAACAGAATGAATTAATAATAAATAATAATAATAAAAATATTTTATTATTATTGTTATTTATTATTATTAATTTGGAACTTTCCATTCGTTTAGATACGGCATTCATTAATTCAGATAATTCGTAACTTCGGATACATTTTTTATTCGTTACGTTCACTAACACAAATTTGAAAGGAAATTACAATACCTATAATTTAATAGTTAGTAATAGTTAAGTTATTATTAGTTAGTTATTATTTCAGATTTTCGAATTTTCAGGTTTCGGAATTTTTGAATATTCAAATTTACGAATATTTGGAAACATTTGTTAAAATGGGTTGTCGTTAATTTGGATATTTCCGAATTAACAAATTTGTCGAAATTTGTTAAAAAGCTAATTTGGAACGAAACGAATTGCACATGTCTTCTCTCCGACATAAATTCCACATACTGTAGCATTTTTTATTGAATAACTTACCCTGAGACCAGCTTTCTGTGTATACAGCTCCACACACTGAGCCAGAAGAACAATTTACATTCGGGCCAGAACACGAGTCAGATGAAGAAACACACCGTGTACAAGAGAGCGAGTAGCCTAAAGAGAGACAGCAAGGATTCAACCACAGCACTAATATATTACTGTATTGAGAACCTCATTTATCATCCATTTCCCAACTCTTATCTTCCGGTGCAGATTTAACCCACAGCTCTTCCATACATCTTAGAAAACATATGTGACCGGTAGAGTTGGGCTAATTTGTGGGGCGCACAGCGGGATGTTTGCCTGCTGGGTGCCCTTACAATGCTACATTGTACCCCTACTCATTCACCAAAAAAAAAGTTTCAAAAAGAAATAAAAACACACACAATTCCTTTATTAAAAATAAAAAAAAATGTCCCCCAATGTAGATCCATCATCAATCATGATGCCCGCCGCACCGCTGGTCCCGAAAAAATAAAAAAAATGCTCCGCCCACGACGAAGGCTAACCGCCGACAACCTGCTCCACCGTTTGAAAGCTCCTATTAAGGTAAGGGGCGATGACACCTAACTCACCAACTCAACATGCACTGGTCGGTGGCGTCACATGGGGCAGTGCCACCAGACGACGTTGCCAGGTGGCCCTGCCCCATACCTATATAAAAACTGTCAAACGGTGAAGCAGGTAGTCGGCGGTTATCCTTCGTTGCAGGTGGCGGGTTTTTTCCTTTTTTTGTATCCGGCAGTGGTGGCGGAAATCGTGATTGAAGATGGATCTAGATCTACATGGGGGACATTGTACACACTCAGCCCCCATCACACCTGTACACACTCAGCCCCCATCACACCTGTACACACTCAGCTCACCCCCACACCTGTACACACTCAGCCCCCACACACCTGTACACACTCAGCCCACCCCCACACCTGTACACACACAGCCCCTTCACACCTGTACACACTCAGCCCCCCTCACACCTGTACACACCCAGCCCACCCCACACACCTGTACACACTCAGCCCACCCCCCACACCTGTACACACTCAGCCCTCCTCACACCTGTACACACTCAGCCCCCTCACACCTGTACACACTCAGCCCACCCCCCACACCTGTACACACTCAGCTCCCCTCACACCTGTACACACACAGCCCCCCTCACACCTGTACACACGCAGCCCTCCTCACACCTGTACATACTCAGCCCACCCTCCACACCTGTACACACTCAGCCCACCCCCCACACCTGTACACTCTCAGCCCCCCTCTCACATGTACACACTCAGCCCCCCTCACACCTGTACACACTCAGCCCTCCTCACACCTGTACACACTCAGTCCCCTTCACACCTGTACACACACAGCCCCCCTCACACCTGTACACATTTAGCCCTCCTCACACCTGTACACACTCAGTCCCCCTCACACCTGTACACACATAGCCCCCCTCACACCTGTACACTCTCAGCCCCCCTCACACCTGTACACACTCAGCCCCCCTCACACCTGTACACACTCAGCCCTCCTCACACCTGTACACACTCAGTCCCCCTCACACCTATACACACACAGCCCCCCTCACACCTGTACACACATAGCCCACCCTCACACCTGTACACTCTCAGCCCCCCTCACACCTGTACACACTCAGCCCCCCTCACACCTGTACACACTCAGCCCTCCTCACACCTGTACACACTCAGTCCCCCTCACACCTATACACACACAGCCCCCCTCACACCTGTACACACATAGCCCCCCTCACACCTGTACACTCTCAGCCCCCCTCACACCTGTACATACTCAGCCCCCCTCACACCAGTACACACTCAGCCTACCTCCCACACCTGTACACACTCAGCCCCCCTTAAACCTGTACACACTCAGCCCTCCTCACACCTGTACACACTCAGCCTAGAGCTGCGCGATTAATCGTTAGGAATGGAGATCGCAATCTTTTCCCCCTCACGATCTTGACAAAGCATTTTCCCGATTATTTCTATGCAGAGAATTCTCTGCTGAAGCCGACTGCTGTCAAAAAGGGGAAAAGGGGAAGTCTGCCAAGTATCACATTCCTCAGCTGCTAAGTATAAACATTGTAATGTTTTGTCCTTTAGGTCAAAGGAATGAACTTCTGTGTGTAAATGAGGGAAGTTTAACCACTTAAAGACTAAATATTTTTCTGACACTTGTTGGTTTCAAGTTAAAATCATTATTTTTTGCTAGAAAAGTACTTAGACCCCCAAACATTATAGTTTTTGCAGAGACCCTAGAGCAGAGGTCTCCAAACTGCAGCCCGCGGGCCGAATGTGGCCCTTTGCTTGCCTTTATCTGGCCCTCAGGGCACTATTCAATAGGGTAGTATTACTCCCACTGACACCAGAGATGAGGAAACAATTTTCCCACTGACACCAGTGATGGGGCACTATTCCTCACACTGACACCAATGGTGTAATTTCTTTACTCCCACTGACCACTGAGCCTATGGTATTGTTTACTCCCACCGATGTCAGGGCATTTTCAACTCCCACTGGCCACATTCCGGCCCCTCCTAAAGTTTAGAAGGCAGTAAACCGGCCCTTTGCTTTGAATGTTTGGAGACCCCTGCCCTAAAGAGTAAAATAATGGTTGTTGCAATATTTTATGTCACACTGTATTTGCGCAGCGGCCTTTCAAACGCAATTTTTTTTGGGAAAAAAATACACTTTAACCGCTTCCGAGCGGCGCACACACATATACGTTGGCAGAATGGCACGGACAGGCATAAGGGCGTACAGGTCCGTCCCTTTGAATATGCCGCCGTGCCATCTCGTGCGCGCCGCCGGTCGGGCCCCCATGAGTCCGGTCGCGGGTTCCGCGGACTCGATCGCCACGGGGATACCCGCAATTGTCTCACGGGGAGGACAAACGGGGAGATGCGGACGTAAACAGCATCTCCCTGTTCTGCCTAGCAACAAGTGACACTGATCTCTGCTATCTATTATTTGAGCAGAGATCAGTGATCAGTAACACACAGCCACACCCCCCACAGTTAGTAACACGCCCCTAGGACACACTCAACCCCTACACTGCCACCCCCTGGTTAACCCCTTCACTGCCGGTGACATTTACACAGGGAATCAGTGCATTTGTATAGCACTGATTGCTGTACAAATGACAATGGTCCCAAAAATGTGTCAAAAATGTCCGATGTGTCCGCCATAATGTCGCAGTCACAATAAAAATCGCTGATTGCCGCCATTACTAGTAAAAAAAAAATTATTAATAAAAATGCTATAAAACTATCCCCTATTTTGTAAACGCTATAACTTTTGAGCAAACCAATCAATAATCGATTATTGCGATTTTTTTTTACCAAAAATATGTAGAAGAATACGTATCAGCCTAAACTGAGGAAAAAAAATATTTTTTTATATATTTTTGGCGGATATTTATTATAGCAAAAAGTAAAAAATAATGCGTTTTTTTTCAAAATTGTCGCTCTATTTTTTGTTTATAGCGCAAAAAATCAAAACCGCAGAGGTGATAAAATACCACCAAAAGAAAGCTCTATTTGTGGGAAAAAAAGGACGTCAATTTTGTTTGTGAGCCACGTCGCACGACCGCGCAATTGTCAGTTAAAGCGACGCAGTGCTGAATCGCAAAAAGTATTCTGGTCTTAAGCCAGCAAAATGGTCTGGTCTGAAAGTGGTTAATGTACACTCCCTGCCCCCCACACCTGTATAAGAAGGAATGGATGGCTGCACACCAAGGTAATGATAAGTCTTTTTTTTGTAAAATTCGTAACATGAATAACACCACAGGATAGGAAAGCAGGTACAGGTAGACGCGTTTCACACAGCGATGCTGCGCTTATTCATATTACTATGAAAGAGACTTATTACCTCGGTGTGCAGCCATCCATTCCATTTTATCCAATTGCACGGCCGGCGAGCCGAGGCTAGCACCCCTGGGAGGAGTCCATTCCCCAGCTAGCCTGGTTCCATCACTCACCTGGAGGGGCATTTTCTTTTCCCTTCCCCCCCACACCTGTACGCACACAACCCTCCCCCCACACATGTCACACTTAGCCCCCTCACACCTGTACACACTCAGCCCCCCACCCCAGACCCTTATCTGAGCATGCCAGGAAAAGATGGGGAATAATGTGCATCCCCCCCTCCTGAACCATACTAGGTCCCATGCCCCCAAGATGAGGGTGTCCTGTCCATATTTGGTCATGAGGTCACCTGGAAGACCCACCTTCTTTGTATACTTGAAGAGCTGATGATGTGCTAAAGTGCCCCTAATTCATTTTCAAGATGATACTTAGACAAGATGGTATATGCCAGTCTAGTATAGTGCCATCCCCAGCCTGTGGCACCCCAGGCTTTTTGGGGCTCTGATGCTGGAGATAAATGTAATATTTTACATACTAAGTTCCCAGGCCCTGAATCAAGGAGTGCTTTGAAGGACCAATGTCCAGGTACTTCTCGGAGTAAACTCTGACCTTCTAAAAATGTCTAAATCACTGTAGCTAGATTTACTTTATGTTAGTATTGATTCCTCCTGATATTTATTGTTAGAACTTCACATATTATTAAAAATAAAAACAGTGCATTCTTTTTAGGACATGTGTGAATTATTATTACTGTATATACTCGAGTATAGGCCGACCCGAATATAAGCCGAGGCACCTAATTTTACCACAAAAAAAATTTGCATGCCTCACTGTGCCCATTTGCAGCCATAGGTCCCCTGGACTTCAAACTTGGTAGTTAAGGGTTCCTAGATGCCCCCTAGCTGTAGCCAAATTGGGTCTCTGGACCCAAAGGGTCCTGAAATTACATTGCTGCAGGTGGACACAGTTGACCGAATTTGGGGCCCCGTATCTTGGGGCCACTTGGTGCTAGGAACCCAAATTGGATATGTTGTATGTGTTGGTTCCACTGGGTTTGCATAGCAAATTTGGGGTTCCTAGCACCAACTGGCCCCGAGATATGGGGCCACAAAATCGGGTCGGAAAATGTCATTCTCTGCTGCAGAAAAAAAAATGCTTGACTCGAGTATAAGGGGGGGGCACTTTAGCACAAAAAAATGTGCCGAAAAACTCGGCTTATACTCGAGTATATACAGTAAGATTAAGAAGCTCTTACCAGATGCCACCAAAGCCGATACCATGCCGAGAATTTGGAGAAGTGATGCCATTATGAGAGCCTCCTGTTTTTCTAAGTTGGTGCAGGGCAGATGTGACTGAGTATGCTGGAAAGCTGTTTAATTTTGTAAAACTTATTTGCATTGACTTTTTGGATCTGATCATGCATAAATATTCTGTACCACAAAAAAAAACAGACTAGGTTTCATTTCCTTCCATTTCTTTAATTCCGTTTTCTATAAATGCCAATTCTAAAGGGTAGATTTAACTTTAATGCCGCGTACAAACGGTCGGAATTCTCGTCGGAAAAAGCTCTGGTGGTTTTCCCGTCGGAAGTCCGACGGAATTTCGCTGAAACTGTCTTGCCTACACACGGTCACACCAAATTCCGACGGTCTGTAACACAGCGGCATAAAACACATTCGACAGCACTATAGAAGGGAAGTTTAATGCTTCTGAGCATGCGTCAAATTGTTTCCGAGCATGCGTCGGAATTTTACGTGTCGGAATTGCACACACACGATCGGAAAATCCCATAGAAAGGTTTTCCGTCGGAAAAATTGAGAACAGGTTCTCAATCCAAAGTCCGTCGGAAATTCCGACAGAAAAAGACCGATGGGCATACACACGGTCGGAAAATCCATTGAAAAGCTCCCATCGGACTGTTTCCATCGGAAATTCCGACCGTGTGTACGCCGCATTAGAAGTTTTCATCTAATTTCTAATTCCTAAGATTGTAAATGGGCCATATTTATACATTTGCAGCCAAAAAGCATGATCCTTTGTACTTTAGATCATACTTCACATTATTTTCAGGTAATAATAAATTGGTCTTTTATCATATGCAAAAACACATTTACAGGTACTCATACAGTGAGGGAAAAAAAGTGATCCCCTGCTGATTTTGTAACTTTGCCCACTGACAAAGAAATGATCAGCCTATAATTTTATTGGTAGGTTTATTTTAACAGTGAGAGACAGAAGAACAACAAAAATATCCAGAAAACCCATTTCTAAAAAGTTATTGTTATTATACAGGATTTATATAGCGTCAACAGTTTGCGCAGTGCTTTACAACATCGGGGAAGACAGTACAATTACGATACAATTCAATAAGAGCTAGAGTAAGCTCCCGGGGTGATGTCCAGCCTCCCCCTTGGGTGCCTCCCACCTCCATGAATCGCATCATATACGCCTCATTACCATCATACTATCTACCTATGGGTAAGAGCATTAGGACTAAGGTTTTTGTTCCTCCTCTTCCTGTTGTAATTAATTACCACTAATTACTAATTTACATCACATTTTAGGTATTCCCAATAAACTTCTTCTGATGAGTGGACCATCTTCCACGAAACGCGTCGAGCTTACATACTTGCTGTTATGCCACAGCATTATATTATATATTTACCATGGGTATTTAATACTTGAGTCATTAACTTTATTTCGTTTTTTCTTCATGTTAGGTGTAGTGTTGATGCTGTCATCATGGATCATGTGCTACATTGTTTATTATGCTACTTCTCACTATAATGTGATTCAATTGTACTATGTTTTATTGTGTACTATATGTATGTGTTACCATGTTTGTATCATCAATTGCACTATGCTCTCATGGGGTATTAATAAATATCCATTTTATTTACTCTTTTGATGTGTAATGACTCATCGTGCCCTAGTGTTGTGTTTCATGTAAAGTCCCAATTGCCCCACCTGCCCCCATTTCCAGTCCTGATTTCATGAGCTAGAGTAAGTTAGAGCTTACAATCTAGAAGGGAGGGTCAAGTGGAACAAAGGGGAGTAGCTGTGGGGGATGATCAGATGGACAAAATGCAAATACAGTTGTTAGGTGTGGGTAGGATAGCCTTCTCTGAAGAGGAGGGTTTTCAGGGATCGTCTAAAAGCTAATAGAGTAGGAGATAGACGGACAGATTGGGGTAAGGAGTTCCATAGGCTCAGAGAGGCTCTGGAAAAGGCCTGGAGACGAGCATGGGAGGAGGTGATGAGGGAGCTAGAGAGCAGGAGGTCTTGAGAAGAATGAAGAGAACGATTAGGTTGGTATTTTGAGACCTGGTCAGTGATGTAGCTGGGGGCAGAGATGTGGATTGCTTTGTAGGTAGCTGTTAGTATTTTGAATTTAATTTGTTGGGTAAGCGGAAGCCAGTGGAGGGATTGACAGAGAGGGGTAGCAGAAACAGAGCGGTTGGCAAGGTGAATGAGTCTGGCAGCAACATTTTTGATAGACTGATTGGGGGATATAGTATGCAGAGGTAGGCCAATGAGGAGGGAGTTGCAGTATTTGAGGCGAGAGAGGACCAGGGAGTGAATTAAGAGCTTTGTTGTGTCATTGGTTAGAAAGGGGCGTATTTTGGAGATGTTGCGGAGGTTGAGGCGGCAAGATTTGGACAGTGATTGGACGTGGGGCTTAAAGGAGAGTTCAGAGTCCAGGACTACTCCTAGTACCTTGGCATGTGGGGATGGGCTGATAGTTGCACCATCAATTTTTGACCGAGAGATCAGGGGAAGAGGCACGTGCGGGAGGAAAAATGATAAGTTCGGTTTTGGATAGATTAAGTTTGAGGAAGTGGTGTGACATCCAGACTGATATATCTGATAGGAAAATAGTGATTCGTGAGGAGACTGAAGGAGTGGGTTGAGGGGTAGAGAAATAGATTTGAGTGTCGTCAGTGTAGAGATGGTATTGAAAGCCGTGGGAGGCTATCAGCTGACACAGGGAGGAGGTGTAGATTGAAAATAGAAGAGGTCCAAGAGCAGAAACCTTGGGTTCTGCAGAAATTGATTTGCATTTTAATGAGTGAAATAAATATTTCAGTGGCGGAACAATCAGGGTCGCACTTGTGACTGGGCCCTGGAGTTCCTGCACTGTGGAGGGGGCCGAGCAATGTTTCCAGCCTCCCATTATCCCCGTGACAGTTTTGAGACAACAGACTGATTTCTCCCATCCGTAGGACAGGAGAATCAGTCTATACATTTAGTGTGATAAAAAGTATACCACGCTAAATGCTAAAAAAATGACATACAGGTAATAAATGATACACTGGTAACAAATCAAATTAATCAAACAGTCCCCAGTGAAAAGAAGGTGCTCGTGCTAGTAAAACAATATACAATGCTGTGACTTGAACAATAGATGGATGATTCCGTGCTTCTTAATTGCTTTAAATAGGGTGCCCCCCCTAATAGATGTGCACTCACCCCTGGGAGTGGACCAACTATCGCTAGTTAGGTCAAATGCGCGTGTGGGGCGACCCCTATGGATATCCTCTGGACCGATGATTGGCAGCGGTGAATGTTCCTTATATAAATAGATATAATAGAAAAAGCCTCATTGCGCAGAACCGTTGATAAAGAGCTTTTTATTCCAAAAAATATATAAAGGTATTCAACTCACATGTATGAGTGACTAATGTCCTGGCACCCGGAGTAAACAGCAGGTATAAGTAAATCCGTGAAATCCGCCTGGTTGGTTCATGCAGCTGCTGGCTCAGAAAAGGCTTGATTTCCAGATTGAATGTGTGGGCGCAAGTGTGTCACGATAAAGTGACTCAACATCTATGCATTTTGGCCTATCAGATTGGCCATCCTCAGGAAGTTACAATTCCACCATTTTAACTGAGGGGATAAATACCCTCAGCATGAATCATATGATTTGGCATTACTTTCCCTGCTATTAACTTGGGACTGCTAACAATCTGACTAAAAATGCCCTTTTAGCATTGTTAGTATAATTAAAATGGATTTTAATAATGTGCAATCATAAAATACATTAGAACGATTAAAAATTTAAAATTAAAAAGTTTAAAATGTAATGGCAAAAATTCCCATATAGACAATACATATTCAACCATGGGATAAGTGTGGCGACATCTAGTGGTAAACATCTATACCGATGATCTTTGCACATTATTCCAATAGAAGGCAAGGATGTGAAACAGTCATTCCTATATTACATGCCACTGAGTGGCCCCCTACTGGCCATGGATGGTAACTAACCAAAATATGTTAGTCAGGTTTAATGATGATAAAAAATATATAAAAAATATCTAAAAAATGTAAATTAAAAATGATTTACTTTCAAAGACTAGAAATACCGGAAAAAAGGGCCAAACCTCCAATTTAGGGACTAGGGTCTAATAATTGGTAATAAAACAATTAGGGTCCAGCTCGATATTTAACCCATGTGGCGTAAGAGTCTGGAGCTCAAAAATCCACCTGGATTTATTCTGGGAAATGTGTTTTATCATATTTGAACCTCTCCAATTCCTGTTAGACATGTGCACAATAGAAAAATTTGTTTAGTTTAGTTTCGTTTTTGTTCGTTTCCGTTGATTCGTAGCGATTCGTAATTTCGTAAGTCATCGGTGTTCGTATTCGTAACGATTTGTATTTTCGTAAGAGTTATTTTTTTCGTTGATTCGTTTTTCCATTAGTTTAATTTTTGTTTATTCGAAATTCGGACGCATTCGTATTTTCGTAGATTTAGTTACAGTCGTACTTTCGTAAGATTGATTTATTCATACTTTCGTAACATTGTTTTCGTAGATTCGTAATCGGAGCATAATTCATAATTTTATGTAATGTGTATGCTATTATTACATTGTAAGGGACACGGAAAATTACGAATCGCAAAAAAAAAGTTACGAATGTACGAATTTTTTTCGTTCAATCCATTCGAAGCACGTTAAGCAGCGTCATTGTAAGAGACACGAAAAATTACGAATCGCAAAAAAATAAAAATACGAATGTACGAATTTTTTCGTTCAATCCATTCGAAGCACGTTAAGCAGTGCCATTGTAAGGGACACAGAAAATTACCAATTCAACCAAAAAATGTTTTCGTTCATTTTGATTTTGGTTGTTCCTGTTTTCGTTTTTCGGATTTTCTTCTTTCGTAGTTTCGTTGTTTCTATTTTGGTTATTTCGGATTTTCGTTGTTTTTCGTATTCGTTCGATTCGATAATTCGTTATTCGTTAAAAATTTTAGCGAATCATTCGTACGATAACGAATGAACGTATATAACGAATTTGAACGGAAAACTAAACAAAAACTAAACGAATTGCACATGTCTAATCATTGTGTGACACCGTGTGTATGCAAGGCAAGTTTGAGCCAAACCCGTCGGAAAAAATACCCTGGATTTTGTTGTCGGAATGTCCGATCGTGTGTACGTGGTATTAGAGTTTCAATTTGTATGCAATCAGGCAGGCCATTGCACTACATGGTTTTGGTAAATCTGAAGTCAAAAATCTGCAGAACATCTAATAGTGTGTATGGGGTCTTTAATTTGATGTGTAATTAGCGCTACCTACAAATACGTTGTTTACAAATTATATAGTCTTGCATGCAAGTGGTTAAAGTTCAAATCACGCAGTAAAAACGTCTTATCTTAGTAGCAGCTGTACACAAATCAGCGCTTTCCCCACACTACAATTACAGACTGCAATACTTAATACAAGGCAGCGCTACTAATCATACCTATATAAACATCCAGTGCAATTTACAAATAAATGTATCCACAAATAATAAAAAGAAATAATAAAAAGAAACTAAAACTAAAAACAAAAACAAATACAAATGAAAATAAATGATATAAAGTAGACCTTCAGTATATCAGTCTTTCATATTGTGAGATCCACCACAATCAGTCTTCTGATCAAACAGATCAAAGTGCAATACCACCACCTCCCAACAGATAGTTAATGCATATTTACTATCTCTCCTGCTGTTTTCATCAAGGTGATTTCCTCCTTTCTCTCCTGGGATGGATTGTCTCCCCCCCGCACCCGATTATCACAGCTTCTCCATCAGACAGCTCAACACTCGGCCAAATTAGCAGTGGCTCTGGAACTCTGTGGGCTGAGCTCCTCCCTCCTAGACGCATATCGCCATCTAATTGGCTTCCTCAGTAGGATAGGAAAGCCCCTAGCCCAAGCCCTTTTAAAAAAATCATGTTACTACAGCAACCATCCAATCTACTCCTCAGCAGTCCAAAGACCATATGTCCACGCCCATAAGTCTTATAAAAGAAAAGAAAAACCATCCGGCACACTCAGTCAGTTCTCCTTTGCACCAACCTAGAGAAACAGAAGGCTCTCATAATGGCATCACTCTTCCAGATTCTCGGGGTACTCTTGGCTTTGGTAGTATCTGGTAAGAGCTTCCTAATCTGAAGTAATAATTCACAAAAGTACTTACCCTGTTTCCCCCAAAATAAGACCTAGCGTGAGTGTCGGTGATGGCTGCAATATAAGCCCTACCCCCCAAATAAGCTAATATAGTTAAAGTCATTGTAGGTATTATTTTCAGGGTAGGGCTTATTTTTGGGGAAACAGGGTAGGGCTTATTTGGGGGGTAGGGCTTATATTGCAGCCATCACCGACAATCACACTAGGTCTTATTTTCGGGGGGAACAGGGTAAGAGTTCGCCAATTTTATTTTATTTTATTTGAAACAACATATGCAGTTTTAAAACTAAATTACAGAAATCAATACTAACATAAAGTAAAGCTGTCTATTAATTGGGACAATTTTAGAAGGTCAGAGTTTACACCAGGAAGTACCTGGACATTGTTTCTTCAAAGCACTCCAAGGCTCAGGTCCTGGGAATTAAGTATTCAAAATATGACATTTAGCTGCAAAATCAAAGCCCCCAACACCCAGGGTGGCACAGGCTGGGGTTGGCACTAGCATATACCATCTTGTCTAAGTATCATCTTGAATAAAAATTAGGGGCACTAAAGACTCTGCTCTGCTCTCCTCTCCTCGAATAAAATTGGCCAGTTTTAGACAGGGATTGAATCATCTTGAATAAGAATTAGTGGCCCTTAAACCTCTCTGCTCTTCTCCTCTTCCCCTCTTCCTCTCCTCTCCCTTTTCTCCTCTCCTCTTCCTTTTCTCCTCTCCTCTATCCCCCCTGTCCTCTCCTTTGCTCTATTCTTCTCTCTCCCCTCTCCTCTGCCCCCTTTCCTCTCTCCCCTCTCATCTCCCTTTCTCCTCTCCTCTCCTCTATCCCCCCTGTCCTCTCCTCTACTCTTCTCTCTCCCCTCTCCTCTCCCCCTCTCCTCTGCCCCTTTCCTCTCCTCTCTCCCCTCTCATCTCCCTTTTCTCCTCTCCTCTCCTCTATCCCCCCTGTCCTCTCCTCTGCTCTACAATTCTCTCTCCCCTCTCCTCTTCCCCTCTCCTCTCCCCCCTTTCCTCTCCTCTCTCCCCTCTCCACTCCCTTTTCTCCTCTCCTCTATCCCCACTGTTCTCTCCTCTGCTCTTCTCTCCCCCTCTCCTCTTTCCCCTCTCCTCTCTCCCCTCTCCTCTTCCTTTTCTCCTCTCCTCTCCTCTATCCCCCTGTCCTCTCAACTGCTCTACTCATCTCTCTCCCCTCTCCTCTTTCCCCTCTCCTCTCCTGCTCTCCTCCGCACCCAAAAACACCCTCTCTGTTTTCCTCCACACACCCCTCTCTGCTCTCCTCTGTACCCCAAACCCCCCTTCCGCTTACCTCTATAACCCGAACCCCACTCACTGCTCACCTTTGTACCCCAAACCCCCCTATGCTCACCCCTGCACTCCAAACCTCCAACTCTACTCATCTCTGTGTAGCGCCGGGCTCCTAATGAGCAGACGCTATATAATTTGTCAATTTAATATTTCTAAAATCACAGTTTGGTTTTGGGGTTAATTGTTCTAAATTATGGTCTTAGTATCAGTTTGGCTGGATTGCACTGTGTTCTGCTTGGCCATAGGTGTTGGTGTCACCTCTAGCAAGCACAAGAACGTGGTCCGGTTGGACGCATTGGGTGCCAATCTCTCTCGGAACCAACCAGTGAGTGTGTTGTCTCGCTGTGCATCTGGGAGAGGGTACTTAAGGTACTGAGATCACGTGATACGGGGGTTCCGGTCCAGAAGATCTTTCTGTCTGTTTGGTCCTGGTCCTCCTGACCAGCCCTCAGGGGCCCTCATGGCCTGGGGTGCGGATCCACCCATTTCCGAGTCTCTGGGCTGGCTAGCCCGAGGAACAGTATCTGGAAGGAGGATTCTAAGGTGGTCCGGTGCCGTCTCGTCTTTGGAGAGGCCCAGCAACTGAGAACGCAACCAGGGGAGGACTCTTCAGAAGAGGGCCATGCAAAAGGCTGGCTGCTCGGCAAGAGCCTGGATGCTAAGTTGAAAGATACCAAGTGAATCCACACTCGTACGGTATCGCCGGAACGGCTGCAAGATACTGGTACCTTATGAGGGTTCTCTAAGCTCATCTATCCTTCAGTTACAACTAAGTCTGTGGCAGAGACTTTTCACTTACAAGTTCTACAACCAAGTCTGTGGCAGAGACTTTGCTCTATTATAATCAGTTATTGGCTGCTAAATATACTGAGAGGAGATTTATCCCATAGCTGCAATATCCAGTTGTGAATGGCTATTCTCTGGATTTCAAAGTGAGAGACATTCAGTTTCATGCAGTTCCAAGAGTGCCTGAACTTCATAGCTATACCCTCTATTCCTTTATTAAGACTGTGTTTTGTCTACCATTTTGCAAATAAAAATCCCAACATGGATCCAGTGTCAGTTTTTACAGTTCTTTGGGCCATCTACCTCGGGAAACCCCTAGACGCATACGAGGTCAAGAAGGTAACGGTAAGCCAAAATTAAACTAGCAGCTCCTTCGGGGGTTAGTGCTACATCTGTATGCCAAAATACATGCCTACTTACCTCTGTACCCCCAAAAAAAACCTCTCTGATCACCTCTGAACCCCAAACCCTCCTATCTGCACACCTCTGTATCCTCAAACCCCCTCTCTGCTCATCTCTGAACCCCAAAACCAAAAAAATAAAAAAGAAAAAATAAATAATAAAAACAATCAAAAAAAAAAAAAAAGAAAAAAAATAAAAATAAAAAGAAAAAAAAACAAAAAATGAACAAAAAAAATAAAAAAAATAAAAAATAAAAAAACCAATAAAACCACAAAAAACCTCATACCCCACCCACGCCCCCCCCCCCCCCCACCCCTCTGCCCACCCCCCTCCCACCACCTCCCCACCCCACCCCCCCTCTCTGCTCATCTCTGAACCCCAAAACCTCATATCTGCCCACCTCTGTATCCTCAAACCTCCTCACTGCTCGTCATCTCTGTACCCCAAACCCCCTCTCTGCTCATCTCTGTATGCCAAAATCCATGCCTACTTACCTCTGTACCCCCCCAAAAAAACATACTCCCTAATTTACCCCACACCTCCTCTCTGCTCATTTCTGAACCCCAACTTCCCATCTCTGCTCACCTCTATACCCCAAAAAAAACCTTTTTGCTCATCTCTGTACCCCAAACACTCCTTTGCTGACCTCTGTACCCCTAAACCACCTTCACTGCTCACCTTTGTACCCCACACCCCCTTCTTTGCTCACCTCTGGACCCCTAAATCCCCTCTCTGCTCATCCCTGTACCCCAAACCACCCTCTTTGCTCACTTCCGTACCCAAACTCCCCTCTCTGTTCACCTCCACCACCACCCCTCTGTTCAACTTCATACATTGAATCCCCCACTATGTTCATCGCTGTACCCCAAATCCCCCAATGCTCACCTCTGTACCCCAAAACCCCCTCTCTGCTCATCTCCCACTTTACTCCACACCTCAAAACCCACTGTTGACAAACCTTTGTACCCCATTTTCTCCACTAAAGCCAACTCCCACCCTCCTTTATGATTTTGGGAGGGGAATGACCATTCATCCATATTCCACAAGGCAGTGGGAGGTGCTTGCCAAGTGGATCTTAGAGGTTATACGATGAGTACTTAAAAGTGCTCAGGAAAGAGTGGAATCAAAATTAGGGAGTAGGAAACTAGTCACCCATGGGTCCCAATGTTTCTCAAAGTTGGTAACCTTGTCTAAAAGGACAGCCTCAATTTTAGTATAAATCATTGCTTGAGTGACACGGTTGCGAACTGCAAGGGCACTAAGGGAAGGGATTTTTCATGCTCTCTATCATCTGTTTAGCTGCAGTGGTGACCTGGAGTAGTAGTTGAAATTTTCGGCCAGTTTTGTGGTTTCTTATTAAGAAGTGCTACAGAGGGGTCCGCAGCTAAGGGTATTTCAAAAAGTTTAGTGAGAACAGTGGCGGCTGGTGCTCCAAATTTTTTGGGGGGTGTCAATTAATTGCAGCCAATGTGCCCATCAAATGCCGCCAATGTGCCCATCAAATGCCATTACTGTGCCATCAAATGCAGCCACTGTGCCATCAAATGTAGCCACTGTGCCCATCAAATGCAGCCACTGTGCCCATCAAATGCTGTCACTATGCCCATTGAATGTAGCCACTGTACCCATTGAATGTAGCCACTGTGCCCATCAAATGCTGCCACTGTGCCCATGGAATGCAGCCACTGTGCCCATGGAATGCAGCCACTTTGCCCATCAAATGCTGCCACTGTGCCCATCCAATGCCGCCAATGTGCCATCCAATGCCGCCACTGTGCCATCCAATGCCGCCACTGTGCCTATCCAATGCTGCCACTGTTCCATCAAATGCTCTCGCTGTCTGCCCGGCACTTACCCTGTCTCGGTGGGGCAGCGGGTGACCTCGAGTGGTGTCCTCTATGAGTCTTCTCCCATCCTCCTCTCCTCCCGTCCTCTCCTATAGGCGAATGGACTTCTGATAGGCGAACAATCACAGCGCCTGAAGTTTCAGCCAATCAGGTGACGGGTAACAGATCCAAGCACCTGATTGGCGGAGAGGCGGTTCAGTGTTAGAACAGCGAATATTCATTTGCTGCTGTAATTCAGGCACCCGGTGCCCGGAAAGGGTCCAGGCGCCCGAATAGGAGTTAAAGCATGTCAGCTGAGAGAGGCAGGAAAGAGAGGAGAGCGAGGGGCTCTTCACAAGTTCCTCCTCCATAGGACCCCAAGTGGCAGAGTATCTGAGCTAGGACAGGATATTCATTCGCTGTTCTAACACACCTGGGTGAACACTGTCTGGCTCTTATCAAGTGCTTCAAAAACACCCCCCGCCGCTGTAATTCAGGCACCCAGTGCCCGGAAAGGGGCCAGGCGCCCGAATAGGAGTTAAAGCATGTCAGCTGAGAGAGGCAGGAAAGAGAGGAGAGCTAGGATGGACACTATAGATGGAGAGAGGGAGCGATCTGCACAGTCCAGTTTACCGTTATAAGCATTTACATCTGCAATGCTAAAGGCCATGGTTGGGTTATAGCCACCTGCCCTTTATGCTTGCTATCTGGCAAGCAGGTCTAAATTATGGTGGTTGGGCACTCTCCTGTATGTGGTTTTACACACTGTGGTGACATCAAGAATTCCAAGCGTTTTTATATCGACTTTTTTTTTTTTTTATATAGTTTTGATTGGATTCATTGAATGAGACTTTCTGTAGCACAGCTTCTCCATTGCCTGAATAGGGGTGTCAGCAGTGGCCATGGATAGATTTATGCTATGCATAATTGTGACCGCGGGAGGACAGGAGGAGAGGAGGATGGTGAACTGACTGAGTTCAGTAAATTGTTCCTTCTGGAACAGTCCTCAATGTCAGCAATGTTGGCTTAAACTTTCTCCAGCTCATCCTCTTTAGTGTCATGGGCATCAATGTATGTCTTTTAGAGTGGTGTCTAACACCGGCTGGTTGTTAGTGGGGAAGAAATCTATGGAGTCAGGGAGCTCTCTAGTGTCATCCCCTGAGTCTAGGCCTAAGTTCACCTCAGGTTTAGTATCCGGTCCATCCATCCTGAAGTGTGCCTTCTTTGGGCTCCTTTAGGCAGGTGTGTTCCTTTTGGAAGGATTGCCACCATGAGGTCTCTGCTAATGGGTACTGGATGAGGTGGATGGAGAGGAGCCCGTGCCATCTTGCCCATGGGTGAAGAAGGGCAAGATGGTGAAGAAGGCCGTCAGTGGCCTCTGATCATCCTACCTCTTCTTGTCATGATTGGTAAGGTCTGCGGAGTCTGTACGCTGTGCTTGGCAGTCTGGTTTGTGGCTCAGCGGGTTGCTAGGTGCCAGTGTGTCCCCGATGTCTCCGGACCTACTCTCTCATGCGGCCATCTCTTTCCCTCGCAAACTCCACCCCCCCAGAAATGCTCATTTTGAAGGCTTATATGCATGTTATTGGCAATAAAAAGGGTATGGGGGTCTGTGTACTGCCCTTGGGGACATGTATCAATGCAAACTTTTTTTAAAAAAAAACTATAGTTTTTCAGGAGCAGTGATTTTAATTATGCTTAAAGTGCAACAATAAAAAAAAAATAAAACAAAAAAAAAACTTGTCCATTGCCAGCACCTGGTTATTGAAAAAATAAAGAAAAAAATGGCATGCCCCCCTCCCCCTCAGTCTATACCAGGCCCTTCGGGGAAGCAAAAAACGGCTTGGGGGTCCCTCCCCCGGAATCCATACCAGACCCTTATCCGGGCATGCAGCCTGGCATGTCAGGAAAGGGGGGTAGGAACGAGCAACCCCCCCAGAACCATACCAGGCAACATGCCCTCAACATGGGGGTGGGTGCTTTGGCTCTGCCCCCCCCCCCCAAAGCACCTTGTCCCCATGTTGAAGGGCACAAGGGCCTCATCCCCACAACTGTTGGCGGTGGTTGTGGGGGTCTGTGGGCAGGGGGCTTATTGGAATCTGGAAGCCCCCCATGTGAATGAGAGACAAGGTGCTTTGGGGTGGGTGCCTGGTATGCACCGGGGGGGCCCCACAACATTTTTTTTGTTTTTTTAACCAACAGCTGATGACTCATCCGGTAGACGGCCGAAAAGGCAAATGTTCTGCCTGAACTCATGCTTGAACCCAACCATTCGCCCAACACTAGTTGTCACCTGCTCACAGAAAGTCAAAAGCATTATTTGGGCTGACTTACACATTGAATCTGCACTGGAAGATGAGAGTTGGAAAATGGTTTATAAATGATATAGGTCCTTAATTTGGTAAAATATTACAGGGCTGCTGTGGTTGGTGCTCATCCTGTGCTGTGTTTTCTCTCTTTAGGCAATGCGCTCTCTTGTACACAGTGTTCTACTAAAAAAAGAAAATCGTGTACCGGTCCCAGTGAGCTTTGTATTCCTGGATCTCCATGTGGACTTTTTTACCAGGAAACCGGGGCTCCAGGTAAGATATAAAAAAAAAAATGCTATGTGTAATTTATGTCAAAGTTTCACAAGCCTCAGTTCACATCAAAGGCCTCAGAAATATCAGGTTATATGTTTTATGTGCACAATGTGTGAATAACATACAAAGTGGAACTTCCGCTTTAAGCACTCCTCCTTAGAGAGGGATTTCCTGTCCCACTTCCTCCTCTCCCCTAGGCGGTCCCTCCCTCTTGGCAATCTTCTGGGACACGTGACAGGTCCCAGAAGATTACCTGTCCACTGGGAGAGCGCAGCGCGACTCGCGCATGCGCACTGCATGCCCGGGCCGTGAAGCTGCAAGTTCCAATGGATGCGCTGAGGAGAGGAGAGGGAGAGGAGTGGGGCTCCATGCGGCTGCATTGCTGGACCGTGGAACAGGTAAGTGTCTGTTTATTAAAAGTCAGCAGCTAAACTTTTTTTTTTTTTTATCTTGGCATACAATCACCTTTTATATTTTAGGAAACATTTGTGCATTAAAATAAAAAAAAAATCCCCAAAAAATGTTATTTGGAAAATCGCTGCGCAAAAACTGTGTGAAAAAAGAAATTGCAATACACGCCATTTTATTCTGTACGGTCTCAGCTTTAAAAAAAAATATATAGATGTAGCACCCTGGAGTTTAGGCAGGGTTGCTCCTCACAAATTTACTTGCCATGAGTAATTACCCTGGTTGAGATCTATTGATTTCTCCCTAAGTTTGGCATATTGTACTTTTCTCTTCTACCACAAGGTGGCTGGGCACTTGGTGGTACTAGATACGAGAAGGACCACTCAAGGTCAGGTTATGGGTATATGGGGTATCTCAGCCAATGGGCAGGGGTTTTCTTGAATCCCTTGGCCTGCTGGGAGCACCTATATATTCAGGTGGAGTCAGGTAATCTATGTTTTGCGCCACCAGGATGGCTGTCTGGGTGTATGTTTTGTGTGCCCTGGGCTGCTAGATTGGACCTATCCTGGGGGGGGGTCTGGCTGCTAGGCTGTGTGAGGGCCTATCCAGAAGCAAGATAGCAGCGCAGGGTTGGGATTGCGGCTTGAAGTCCAGCCAGAAGGGACAGTTCTGCTGCCGGAAAACCCGTCAGTGGTCAGAGGTAAAAGGGAAGCTGTCACCACTAGGGGACCAAACACCTTATTACCAGGGACCACAGTGAGTAACTGAAGTACCGGAGCAGCATTCTCACCAAACGGGCACAGTGGAGAATCGTGAAACTTCAGATGGTGATCAAGTCAGGGACCGAGCCAGCAGAGGTGACGCTTGCAGAGCATCCTTGTGAGTCAAGCCAGGGACCAAGCAGGCCAGCAGGGGTGAAGCTTGAGAAGTATCTGGAGTGCCAAGCTAGGGACTCAGCAAGGAAGCGGGGGTGATGTTTGAGGAAGATACCACCGTAAAGATTGGAGAAGCTCAAGGGATTTAGAGTCAGTGAATCAGAGACCGGGAGCTCAGTGCTGAAGAACTACAAGGATAAGTTGTAGTGAGTGATTTTGGGAGTCTCCCACATGCCTTTTCGCAAACTCAAAATGTGCCATTTTGTTTTTTCTTGCTGAAAGTAATGGCTTTCTTCTAGACAAACTGCCAAAAAGCCCAACTCTATAGAACGTACGGCTTATTGTCGTCCTATGTACAGATACTCCAGTCTCTGCTGTGGAATTCTGCAGCTCCTCCAGGGTTACCTTAGGTCTCTGTGCTGCCTCTCTGATTTATGCCCTCCTTGCCCGGTCCATGAGTTTTGGTGTGCGGCAGTCTCTTGGCAGGTTTGCTGTTGTGCCATGTTCTTTCCATTTGGTTATGATAGATTTCATGGCGCTCCTAGGGATCATCAAAGATTTGGATATTTTTTTATAACTTAACCCTGACTTGTACTTCTCAACAACATTGTCCCTTACTTGTTTGGAGAGTCCCTTGGTCTTCATCAGAGACGGCTCTAGGCTTTGTGAGGCCTAAGGCAAAACTTAGACATGAGGCCCCACTCACTCCCATAATGGGAAAAATAATTCAAGGAACGAAAATTAACTGTATTAGGAGGGTACAGTATAGGGGAGTGGACAGTACAGGGCGCAGGTAAGTGGACCCAGTACAGTACAGGGGGCAGGCTGTCACAGAAAGGGAAAGAAAAGAAGGAAGGAAAGAAAAGAAAGATGGGAGGAAAGAAATATGGAAAGATGGAAGGAAAGATGGAAGAAAAGAAAGAAAAGATGGAAGGAAAGAAAGAAGGAAAGAAAGAAAGATGGAAGGAAAGAAATATGGAAAGATGGAAGGAAATAAAGAAAGAAAGAAAAGGAAGGAAAGGTGGACGGAAAGAAAGAAAGAAAGAAAGAAAGATAGAAGGAAAGAAAGAAAGAAAGAAAGAAAGAAAGAGAAAGGAAGGAAAGGTGGATGGAAAGAAAGAAAGAAAGAGGAAGGAAAGGTGGAAGGAAAGAAAGAAAGAAAGGAAAGATGGAAAGAAAGAAAAGATGGAAGGAAAGAGAAAGGAAAGAAATAAATAAAAGATGGAAAGAAAGAAAGAAAGAAAGATGGAAGGAAGCCTTAGGCCAGTGATGGCCAACCTTGGCACTCCAGTTGTTTTGGAACTACATTTCCCATGATGCTCAACTACACTGCACAGTGCATGAGCATCATGGGAAAAAGTTCCAAAACATCTGGGGTGCCAAGGTTGGCCATCACTGCCTTAGGCCATCGCCTAATTTGCCTAATTAGAGAGCCGCCTCTGGTCTTTATGGCAGTGTTTGGTCGGAATTTCCGTTGGAAACAGTCCGATGGGAGCTTTTCATCGGATTTTCTGTCGGAATTTCCGACGGACTTTGAATTGAGAACCTGTTCTCAATTTTTCCGACGGAAAACCTTTCTATCGGATTTTCCGATCGTATGTATGCAATTCCGACACGGAAAATTCCGACGCATGCTCGGAAACAATTCGACGCATGCTCGGAAGCATTAAACTTCCCTTTTATAGTGCTGTCGAACGTGTTTTATGCCGCTGTGTTATTGACCGTCGGAATTTGGTGTGATCGTGTGTAGGCAACACAGCTTGAGCGGAATTCCAAACCGTCAGGGTTTTTTCCGACGAGAATTCCGATTGTGTGTACGCGGCATTAGACTATTGTGTTCTGATCCATAACATATAATTCAGATTAAAAAAAAAAACATTGAACTAAAAGCTGTATTGTATCAAAATAGGTAAAAAGCCAGGGGGGGGGGGGGGGTGAAAAATTTTGCAAGGCACTGTAGAAGGTTTTTCATGATTTGGCATGTTTAAATAGGATCTTGAAAATAAAATACATTATTTTCAAAAATTTTAATGATAGGCTTCATTTAAAGTCCCAACCTTTCCTCTTTTTCTCTGCATGTATAACAGGGATGGAGGCCTATCATTACTATACAAGGTTGTGTCAGGTCACACCATTTCTTAATTTTCATTTACCCCTATTTTCATTGCAGAGAATGATACATTTATTTTAACTTGTAGATGTCATGCTCAAAAAATCATATAAGAGGATATGTGTGTCGCGGGACCTGTGTAACATGAGAGGAAGTATGGGCTTCCCTTACAATGTAAGAACGAAGATGGGTATATCGTGTTGTACAACTGACCATTGCACCCCAACTTTTCCTTCCTGTAAGTGTTTTTATCTGCTGTCTTCATATAAACAGCTAAATACATGTATGATTTACCTGCTGATTTACCTGCTGAATGATTTGTGTTCCTGTCCATCTAGTTCTGCCATTCACACAGCTCTTCCACACAGCACAGTCCTTGTACTGCATATACAGTCCAATGGGAGTGTCAAAAACACATCTAAAATATTATTTTTAAAAGTGGTTCTTATTAGAAAAAATCCAACATGTTCTGGATGCCAAACGGACTCCCCCCTTCATCAGGGCTACAAAAAAATATACAAATCATAACTATAAAAAATTAAAAAAATGCTAATTAACATTGATAAAATAAAAAAGGATGAAATGATTTGCATATATATTTTATATGTATAACTTTTCTTTTCTTTTTTTTTTTCATAAAAAAATTTATTTAAGAAAAAAAATAACATACAGAGATTTAGGACAGTAGTTGTATGGTTAACAAATGGTAAAACATATTTACGTTACAAGTGAGAGTCATGTAGTAATGCATAAACCTTGAGAACATTGGTCCATTTCCGAGCCATTCTACGGGTCCACAACAGCTATGAGCAAGTAGCTCAAACAAAAAGGTACTGTATATACTCGAGTATAAGCTGAGTTTTTCAGTCAAGTAGACATGTGCAATTCGCTTCGTTTTTTTTTTTTTTTTTTTTTCGTTTGTTCGTTTTCGTACGAATGAACGAATCGTTTGAATCGAACGAATCCGAATAACGAATCGTTCGAATCGTACGAATCCGATTAACGAATCATTCGAATCAAACGAATCCGAAAAACAACGAAAATCCGAAAAAACAAATTAGAAACAACGAATGTACGAATGAAGAAAATCCGAAAAACGAAAACAGGAACAACGAAAATGAACGAAAAAATTGGTACATTCGTAACTTTTTTTTTTTTGTTGAATTGGTAATTTTCCGTGTCCCTTACAATGGTGCTGCTTAATGTGCTTCGAATGGATTGAACAAAAAAATTCGTACATCCGTAACTTTTTTTTCGATTCGTAACTTTTTTTTTTCGATTCGAAACTTTTTTTTAGATTCGTAACTTTTTTTTTTTTTTTTTAGATTCGTAACTTTTTTTTTTTTTTTTAGATTCATAATTTTCCGTGTCTCTTACAATGGCGTTGCTTAACGTGCTTCGAATGGTTTGAACAAAAAAATTCGTACACTTGTAACTTATTTTTTTCGATTCGTAACTTTTTTTTTCGATTCGTAACTTTTTTTTTCGATTCGTAAATTATTAAAATGTAATAATAGCATACACATTACATAAAATTATGAATTATGCTCCGATTACGAATCTACGAATGTTACGAATGTACGAATAAATACGAATGCGTCCGAATTTCGAATAAACGAATAAACGAAAATTAAACTAATGAAAAAACGAATCAACGAAAAAGAACTCTTACGAATGTATGAATCGTTACGAATACGAACACCGACGACTTACGAATTTACGAATCGTTACGAATCAATGGAAACTAAAAAAACGAAACGAAAATAAATGATTTTTTTTTCGAAAACTAAAAAAACTAAACGAAAATAAACAAATTTTTTTGTTGTGCACATGTCTAAAGTCAAGCACTTTTCTGCAGCAGAGAATGACATTTTCCGACCCGACTTTGGGGCCTCGTATCTCGGGGCCACTTGGTGCTAGGAACCCCATTTGGTGTGCAAACCCAGTGGAACTAGTACTACAACATATCCAAATTTGGGGTTTCTAGCTCTAAGTGGCCCCGGGATACGGGGCCCCAAAGTCGGTTTGGAAAATGTCATTTTGCTGCAGAAAAGTGCTTGACATTTTCCGACCCGACTTTGGGCCCTGTATCTTGGGGCCACTTGGTGCTAGGAACCCCAAATGTGGGCTTTCTAGCACTAAGTGACCCCGAGATACAGGGCCCCAAAGTTGGTCAAGTGTGTCCATCTGCCATGTCATTTTCGGGACCCTTTGAGTCCAGAGACCCCAAATTTTGGCTGCAGCTAGGGAGCATCTAGGAACCCTTAACTACCAAGTTTGAAGTTCGGGGGACCTATGGCTGCAAATGGGCTTACAGTAGCTGTGCATTTCTCACCTAATGCGGCGTACACAGGAGCAGACTTTCCTGCTGGATTTTTCCTGCCAAAAGTCCGGCGGACTAAGTTTTAAGTTCAGACTTAAAATTGTCCACTGGACTCGCGAGTCCGGCGGTCAATCCCGCGGTCTGTGTGCTAGTCCGCGGGACTTTTGGAAATGAACGGACTTGCCGACACAAGATCGGAAAGTCCGTTCATTTAGAACGTGACTTCAGGTAGACGGGACTAGCGAAGGCAGTGAATGCCGCCGCACTAGCCCCGTCACCTGGCATGGATTTGTGTGTCGGCAAGTCCGTTCATTTCCAAAAGCCCCGCTGACTTTTTCCCGCGGGCGTGTGTGGGCAAGTCCACACACTCGGAAAGTCCGGCGGACCTCCGAGGCCCTGTATCTCGGGGTCACTTAGTTCAATTTTAAGCCTGATGCACTGGAAAGTCGAATATAAGCCTGATGCGGCGTACACATAGGTCCGGCGGACAATCCCGCCAGAAAGTCTGAGCATGTGTACGCCGCATCAGGCTTATATTCGAGTCAATGCGTCATCCCAGTTTTTATGTGGTAAAATTAGGTGCCTCGGCTTATATTCGGGTCGGCTTATACTTGAGTATATACGGTAATTTAAAGGTCTATTTGTTTATGTATAAGGTGGTCCTGGTCATCAATTTCTGATACACATATGTAAACGCCGTTCAAATCACAGATGTGCGGTATAGCCGCGAGCGTTAGAGCGAGAGCAACAATTCTAGCTAGCTCAAGATCTCCTCTGTAACTCTAAAGTGGTAACCTGTAATAAAAAATTAAGGCGTTGCCTATGGAGATTTTTAAGTACCAAAATGTGTCACCATTCCACGAGTGTGCGCAATTTTAAAGCGTGACATGTTGGTATCTATTTACTCAGCGTAGTAAAGGGGTACGGGGGGCGAGTGTGAGACAATTATGACCTTACCAAGGAACCATCCCAAATAGACATATACCATATTAGAGCATAATGAGGTTGGACTTTACATGTACCTTGCAAGGTCTAATGAATACACAAATCATAGAAATGTATGTAAAAATAAACAAATCTTTATTCTATATATATACATAATAGATTGGAAAAAAGTTCTAAAAGAACTGGTTAAAAACAGGTACAGTAAGGTTGTCCAGGGTGTTGTTATCCCAACTGGAAAATCCAGGTACATGGCCTACGCATTTTGCGGGATAACCCACTTCATCAGGGCCTCGGATTATAGCACAGATTATCTATATACTGTAATGATATACAGTATCTCACAAAAGTGAGTACGCCCCTCACATTTTTGCAAATATTTTATTATATCTTTTTATGTGACAACACTGAAGAAATTACACTTTGCTACAATATAAACAAGTGAGTGTACAGCTTGTATAACAGTGTAAATTCTCTGTGCCCTCAAAATAACTCAACACACAGCCATTAATGTCTAAACCGCTGGCAACAAAAGTGAGTACACCTCTAAGTGAAAATGTCCAAATTGGGCCCAAAGTGTCAATATTTTTTTTGGCCACCATTATTTTCCAGCACTGCCTTAACCCTCTTGGGCATGGAGTTCACCAGAGCTTCACAGGTTGCCACTGGAGTCCTCTTCTACTCCTCCATGGCGACATCACAGAGCTGGTGGATGTAAGAAACCTTGCGCTCCTCCACCTTCCGTTTAAGGATGCCCCACAGATGCGCAATAGGGTTTAGGTCTGGAGACATGCTTGGCCAGTCCATCACCTTTACCCTCAGCTTCTTTAGCAATGCAGTGATCGCCTTGGAAGTGTGTTTGGGGTCATTATCATGTTGGAATACTGCCCTGCGGCCCAGTCTCTGAAGGGAGGGGACCATGATCTGCTTGAGTATGTCACTGTATCCCCAATACAGTGAACTGTAGCTCCCCAGTGTCGGCAGAACTTGTGCAGCCCCAGACGATGACACTCCCACCACCATGCTTGACTTTAGGCAAGACACACTTGTCTTTGTACTCCTCACCTCGTTGCCACCACACACACTTGACATCATCTGAATCAAATAATTTTATCTTGGTTTCATTAGACCACAGGACATGGTTCCAGTAATCTGCTTGTGTTCAGCAAACTGTTTGCAGGCTTTCTTGTGCATCATCTTTAAAAGAGGCTTCCTTCCTGGACGACAGCCATGCATACCAAATTGATGCAGTGTGCGGCGTATGGTCTGAGCACTGACAGGCTGACCCCCCCCCCCCCCCTTCAACCTCTACAGCAATGCTGGCAGCACTCATACGTCTATTTCCCAAAGACAACCTCTGTATATGACGCTGAACACATGCCCTCAACTTCTTTGGTCGACCATGGGGAGGCCTGTTCTGAGTGGAACCAGTCCTTTTAAACCACGGTATGGTCTTGGCCACCATGTTGCAGCTCAGTTTTAGGGTCTTGGCATAGGCCATCTTTATGTATTTTTTTCAGATCCTCAGAGAGTTCTTTGCCATGAGGTGCCATGTTGAACTTCCAGTGACCAGTATGAGAGAGTGAGAGCGATAACACCAAATTGAACACACCTTCCTCCCATTCACACCGGAGACCTTGTAACACTAACGAGTCAAATGACACTGGGGAGGGAAAATTACTAATTGGGCCCAATTTGGACATTTTCACTTAGGGGTGTACTCACTTTTGTGGAGTCAGCACCTGTGAAACAAGAGTAATTTCAGCAATCAGTGTAGATACATTTTCCCAGAAGGGAGCAATGACAGGGTAGCCCCACCAAATATGAAAGATGTCCCCTATTGCATCGCAATTTCTCCAGCATTTCGGGGAGTGAGATTGGAAGAATTTGACCAGTCTGCCAGGCGTATAATACCATTTGTGGTATATTTTTATGAGTTTCCCAGTGAGAGATCGATGCCAAATATCTGGGGGAATTGAGATCTGCAGTTTTGATTCCCAAAATACCATACGTGAGGATTTGGATGTGGAAGCCGGTCGGGAGAGAAGATTATAAATGTAGGATATCTCCTTGGTTTTGGTGGATAGTCGAGTGCAAAAGGAGAGAAAATCCTTAGATACAGTTCCATCAGTAATTGATATTGAGGAAATAATATGACGAATCAGGAGGTAGATGTAGAAGTCCTTACTAGGGAGGTTGTATGAGGCCGAGAGTTGCTGGAAGCCTTTAAGGTGTAGTTGATGGTATAGGTCCCCAATCCTATGAATCCATGCTGTAGACCAATGCTGTAGTGGTAAGTTTGGTGATAGTAGTTGGAGAGAGGGGAGTGGAAGAGTCTGTAGGGCATTTATGTGGATCCCTTGTAAGGTTTGTTGTATACCTTTCCTGTTTGCGACTGTAGCATTGACAACGGGTAAAAAGGAGCTGAAAGTATGAAAGTCCATCCAAATTGCTGCTAATAGTATATCGGGGGGTAGAGAAAAAAAAAATAATGATTTTTTTTACATGTAGGAGAGGAGTGCAGGAATAGGTCTGGTATGGAAGTAGTTAATAAATTAGTGTGTTTTTAGGAAAGCACTATGATTGTCCATATGTTTTATCTCTGAGCTTTCCATTAAGATTTGTGGGAGCACGTGTAAAGTTTAATTGGATTAAGAGAGAGACCTACTCATTTGACACATCTGATTACATCCCATAAAGAGACATGCCCAAGTGACCTAGCGAGCATAGGTCAAACAGTTAGGTGAGCGGCCAATGGTGGTGACCTGTGTAGCACATGGTGTGTTTATATTACGGAAAATGTAAGACGTTGAGGATAGTCACTTATTGGTACAACACATGGATCTTTTTCTTTCTTTCGTTTTTCACTTTTATTTTTTTCAATTTTACTTATAGTTTTATAAATCCAGTGGACTTTGCTTTGGACTTTCATTATATATGGTTGGTTATAGTGCAGTGCTAAATCATAAAATTTTCGCTATAGGTACAAGAGAAGACGTCCTTAAATGTTTGTCCCCCATCAAGTAAGTGACACTCACACACAAACTAATATTCTTGCCATAGCACCTGTTGGCAGCAGACAAACAGCATGGAAGTACTAAAGACATCATACCTTCATCATACCATTTCATTAACATAGAACTTCATCATATCATTTCATTAACATCTTCATTGTTAGAAGGACCAAGTGTGGTTACCCTTCGTTTATTACTAAAATATAGATGCTTTTGAATCTCATGCCATTTTTTACCTTAGTACCAAAGGACATCTCAGGATCCAATGGAGTGACGTGCCCAGCCTGCATATCTATTGATTCCAACCATTGTGACTGTTCAGAAACGATGGAGTGTACGGGGGATGAGAACATGTGTCTTCGCCTGACCTTTAAAGTATCAGGTCAGTATTACAGACAGAGCCTGAGAGTGTTATTTATAAAAAGTTATTTTAAATCAGTATGGGCTCATTTACACTATTGCATTGCAAAATGTGGTGAAACACGCGTATTATTATACGTTATGCTTTGCATTACACACAGTGAGGTCCACTGGAGTTCCATCCATCTTCCACCAAGATTAAAGTCTATCTATAGCCAGATTTCTAGGTTTTGAATGAATGACTAGTATAGCGCTGCAAATGGGAACTGAATTGCCTCAAGGCCCTTGCTCCATCCTGTGTTGTCCTGCTTCTTAGAAGAGGTGGGTCTTGAGTTTTTTTCTGAAGGCCCGATGGTTTTCTTCCATGCGGATGTTCGTGGGTAGAGCGTTCCATAGCCGCGGTCCTTGGACTGCGAATCTTTGTTTTCCCTTTTGATTTGTAACGGGACTTGAGGAGGCGATTTTGGTTAGTTGATCGGAGGTTGCGATTGGGTGTGTAGTGTTTTATTTTCTTGCATAGGTATTGAGGGGCATTTCCTTGTGTGCATTTGTGGGTGAGGCAGAGGGTCTTGAATGTGATCCTATCCTTTACCGTTAGCCAATGGAGGGTCCTCAGGGATGGGGAGATGGATTCCCAGTTTTTTTTTCCTGTAACTAGTCTTGCTGCCGTGTTTTGGACGGCTTGTAGGCATGCGATCTGGTATTTAGGTAGTACTATAAGGGATTTTGCGTAGTCAAGTTGCAAATTAATGACTGTTCCAACTGCTACTGCTTTCTCCTCTTCTGGAATGAAGGGGATGGGTCTACGTAGCAGGCGGAGAAGATGGTGGGATCCGCTGACTACTGATCCTATTTGTGCATCCATAGTCATCTCTGAGTCGAAGATGACTCCGATACTTTTGGCTTTGGTGCTTGGGGAGATGATCTGTCTAAGGATGGTGGGTGGTGTCCATGGGGTCTTAGTTTTTGTATTTCGGTTTGCGTTGAAAAGAAGCTCTGTTTTTGATCCATTGAGTTTGAGGGAGCTCGTGGTCATCCAGTCAATTATCAATGTGAGGCATTTTTCTAGTTCCTTATATTGGTCTTTTTGTCCGGTGATGCGGAAGTAGAGTTGAGTGTCATCAGCGTATGAGTGGAAGCATAGATCAGATATGCTGATGATTTTGAGGAGTGGACGGATGTAGATGTTGAAGAGCACAGGTGATAAGGGTGACCCTTAAGGGACTCCATAAGAAACTGCCCGACTTTCAGAGGTGAAGGCTCCTAATTTCACTGTATGTGAACGATTCCCTAAGAAGGAAGCGAACCATGGTAGATCTGAATCTGTAACTCCTGCCACTTCTTTGAGGCGGATGAGAAGAGTATTGTGGTCCACTGTGTCGAACGCCGCACTGAGGTCCAGTTGTAACAGGAGACATGATTCTCGATCATCAGCTGCTTCAAGGGCGTTGTCCCATATTTTGAGAAGTGCCGTTTCTGTGCCATGGCCTGGACGGAAGCCTGATTGCAGTGGGTCCAAGAGTTTGTGTGTGTCCAGATGGAGTTGTAGTTGTTGTACTAATGCTTTCTCCATAATCTTGGAGAAGGTGTTCAGGCTTGTTATCGGTCTGCGGTAGTTAGGGTCTTTGGGGTAGAGGTTGGGTTTCTTTAGGAGGGGATTGACTATGCCTTGCTTGAGGGCGCTCGGAACAATTCCTTATTTAAATGACTGATTGACGAGATGTGTTATAGTAGGAGCCAAGATGTCGGAACATTCTTTCAGGAGTTTTGTGGGAATGATGTCATTGGGTGATGTGCTGTCTCGGAGGCTCCTGATGATGTTTTTGGTGGTGTCAGTGGTGATCGGGATCAGCAAAAAATTTGGTGATTGTGTGATGTTCAAGTAAATTTCCTCTTTTTGCTTTGGTTGAATAAGTTTGGCTGTTTTTTCCTGTTGAATTATTTTCCGAAAGGTTGTCAATTTTGTCGATAAAAAAATCTGATAACTCGTTGCAGAATTCTTGAGTTTCGTTTGCTGGGGGCTCAAGGCAGGTAGGGTTCATAGTCTGAGCGACTAGTTTGAAAAGTTCACGAGGGCGGTTTAAAGCTTTTGAGATGGTGTTTGAGAAATTATTTTTTTTTGCTTTGAAGATTGCTATGTGATATTTATTTGTGAGTGCTTTGTAGTTTATATGGTTTTCCTTTGTAGAATTTCTTCTCCAGGCTCTTTCAGCTCTTCTGTGTTCCTGTAGCATGGGGAAGGATCAGGACTATTACTGCTCTTCAGGACGTCATTAAGCTTTGTGTATACTTTGTGTGTGTATACTTTGTGTATACTTGCAGTCAGGGGGCAATGAAAATACATGGCTGTGTTCCATTTTTACCACCCGCAACTGGTCCCCCTTAAGGTGCAAAGGCAGTAGATGAGTATTACGTTGTGGCAAAAATTATAGGTCTGGTATGGATTTTAAGGGGAACCCTGTGCCAAAATTAAAAAAAAAATGGTGTAGGGGTCCCCCCCAAAATCCATACCAGACCCTTATCCGAGCACGCAACCTGGCAGGCTGCAGGAAAAGAGGAGGGGACGAGAGAGCGCCCCCTACCCCCTGAACCGTACCAGGCCACATGCCCTCAACATGGGGAGGGTGTTGATGGAGACAAGGGCCTCATCCCCACAACCCTTGCTCTGTGGTTGTGGGGGTCTGTGGGCGGGGGGCTTATCGCAATCTGGAAGCCCCCTTTAACAAGGGGACCCCCAGATCCCAGCCTCCCCCTGTGTACCCCTACCATTTACAAAAAAAAAGTGTCAAAATGGTAAAAAGAGAAAGCTTGGGACAAGTCCTTTTTTAAAAATAAAAAATAAAAATGTCCCACAAAGTAAGTTCACGCCGCCCGACGGACCGAAAAAGAAAAAAAAGCTGCAATCGACCTGCCTTCATGAAGGCTCTTTCTCCGCTCCTCCTCCAGCTCTTATCGGGGTCACTCGGTGACGTAACCGGGTGACCCTGCCCCCTCTGACGCACGGGGGCTTCCCCGTGGCTTCCCCGTGGCTTCCCCGTGGTGTCAGAGGGGGCGGGGTCACCCGTGATCAGTTTTAAATGACAATTTTTCCTTTAGAAATGTCATTTTGCTGTGGTACTGTTCTAAACATGGGAAAAATGTGCCACTTTACAGGCATACTATAGTCACCCCCCCAGGCACGATATTTAAAGGAATAATTTATTTTTATTGTTTCACTTTAAGCATTAAAAAAATCACTGCTCCTGAAAAAACTTCTGTATTTAAAAAAAAAAAAATTTGCATTAATACATGTCCCCTGGGGCAGGACCCCGGTCCCCAAACACTTTTTATGAAAATAACTTGCATATAAGCCTTTAAAATTAGCACTTTTGATAATTCATGTTCGGGTCCCATAGACTTATAGCGGTGTTCGTGTGTTCTGACACATTTTTTGCCTGTTCGCATGTTCTGCTGGGAACCGAAAAGGAGGGGGTTTGGCTCATCCCTAATCCCGATATTAGGTCCCGTTGGTGGTTTGGATGTTCCAGGCACAAGGAAGCATCCCACTGCTGCCACCAAATGTGACGGAGTCCCGACACCCTGTTGGGTATTTCCGTCAAGAAGCTGCTTCCCAACTCCTGGAACACGAGACCAAGGTATCTGGCTATAGTAACCCCCACAAACCAGACAACACCAATCTTGAAGTACAACAGAAATAACCTTGTTTATTTGAGATCTCAAACAAATATATACACCAGGATGACACTACAAACAGTAACCAGAAATCTAATTAACATGATCTAATTAAGTAATCATTTAACCAGATTAGGTGGCTCAGACATATGACTTTTCAGGTCCTAGCTCACTGCAATACACCAGTGGCGGCTGGTAAAGTTTTAGGAGAGGGGGGTGCCAGACCCCGTCCTTCCTGTCTGGCCCCTCCCACTTCTCATAAGCCACACCCCTTATAGAATCCACCCACTCCGTCCCCTGTATTCCACTTTTTTCCACCCATAGTGTCAGGAGTATACAGCTCAGCACCACAGGACAGCACAGGACAAAGTTTATAGCTCAGCATCACAGGAAAGAGTAAATGGCTCAGCATTACAGGACAGAGTATATAGCTTAGCATCACAGGACAGAGTATATAGCTCAGCATCACAGGACAGAGTATATAGCTCAGCATCACAGGACAGAGTATATAGCTCAGCATCACAGGGCAGAGTATATAGCTCAGCATCACAGGGCAGAGTATATAGCTCAGCATCACAGGGCAGAGTATATAGCTCAGCATCACAGGGCAGAGTATATAGCTCAGCATCACAGGACAGAGTATATAGCTCAACATCACAGGACAGAGTAAATAGCTCAGCATCGCAGATTAGCGTATATAGCTCAGCATCACAGGACAGAGTATATAGCTCAGCCATCGCAGAGAACACAGTGTACAGTACATTCAGTATTTGCAGAGCACTAAAAGTTGCTGAGCATTTTGCTGGTCACCGAGCATAATTGGTTCATCGCAGAGTCTGCAGTACAGTCATCATATGCAGAGCACACAGTGTGCAGCACATTTAGCCCTTGCAAATCACAGTGTGCAGCTGTGGCCATGATTTAAGCAATCTAAAGCCAAAGAATCTTATTTCAACTATCATGCTTGCTTGGAGCCATAGCATCTGTGAATTTTTGAGAATGGCTATCTCCACAAGACCAGCTTTTTAAATGGCACTCCAACAAGAACATACAAAAGCAAACCTCTTTGGAAACACACAGAGAATCGGGATATTTAAACTCTGCCAAATGAATAAGAACACAACAATTAGGAATTAGCCCTGTGCTTTGAAAAACCTTTTATAACTGTTTACATGACAAAAGCTTCATGCTCTGTATCTATCAGTGCTTGGTGTTGAATCTATAGATAATATCATTTATTATTGCATTAGTGCATTCAATTACATAGCAACTAGCAAGAAAATACTGGTCTTTTCAGATGGTATAATCTTCTAAGCTACACCAATTCTACCCGTCCCTTTCACCCATGTGCTGGAGATGTGGTACAGATCTAGGGACATTGTTGCATATTTGGTGGTCCTGCACCAAAATACAACCCTTCTGGAAAAAGGTGCATAGACTCATACAAGATATCACATCTTATAAACTGGAATACTCCCCAGCTCAATTTATGTTACACTATCCAGCTCACTCCATGCGCACATATTTCCGTTCCTTGCCCATGCACATGATAATGGCGGCAAATATGTGTATCCCCTGAAACTGGTGCTCTACTCTTCCACCAACGGTCAATGATTGGTTTATTCATATTCAAAAAACAGCTGAAATGGAAGAGATTATACATCAAGCCAAAGAAACGCAATTTAAATTCAACCAAACTTGGTCTTGCTGGCTACAATTCACCACTACCCAAGAATTTCAAGCTTTACAGGATGATACTCTTCTATCCCACAGCTCCCTTCCCGATACTTAATGTGTAGCTGGTCTACACATTTCCCTCCTGGTCCTTTGGCTCGGCCTTACATGTTACCTGTCCTCCCCTCCCTTATCTTCCCTCACCTTAGGTTCCCCTTTCCTATTATTAACATTTAGGATAGGATATATCTGTTAGGTTAACTTGTCGTATGTATTGGGTCATTCTATGACTTGTCGATAGCGATACAAGCAATTGTTTAAATGCCAAGTGTGTCCACATCAGTCTCCATTATCTCTTACCTTTTCAGCCTTTTCCATTCTCTCTCTTATGTTAGGACTTCATATCAATTCACATACATACCTTAAAGCTCCATCTCTCTGTCATAAGTTTAATCCCATTTTAGGTGTCTAGATATTGAATTCCTTACCATAATAGCAGTTTTCTACTCTTGAGCTTTAGAGATAATAATATTTGGCTACATTTTATTATTTATAGACACAGATCTATTTTGTTCTTTTTGGTGAGCATCCCATACATCACCAGATGTTACAAGTAGTGTTTTATGTCCATGCTTTATTATTTTACGTTACGATGTGTTTCCTTTCTGTACACTAATATCAGAAATTTATGTGCAGCCATGTATATGCCTGAGTTCATTACGTTCTGTAACACATAAGTTCCATATATTGATTCTGATTGGATGTTACTCCATGTTTGTAATATCTGTATACTTGTTTTATGCTCAATAAAAACTTTTGAAAAGAAAATACTGGTCTTTTCAATTGTGTGAGGGTCAAGGAGGATATACTGCAGACAGTGCAGAGTGCAGACACATTGCTTACCAATTCTAAAGTAGCTCCGCTCGGGCTGTGCATTCCACGGAGCTGCTGACGCCACTTCCGGTTTATCAATGGCACAGGGAAACCGGAAGTGACATCGTAACTCGTAGGGGAAAGCACCGCCCATTTCCTAGGGTGGTGCCAATCTAGAACAAAGCACCCCTAGCCATAGTGATACTACGTGCGGAAGTATTCTGGTGCAATGGATTGCACCACAAGGCAGGTTAAAACCCTTCAAATGAAGCATCTCGTGTGAAAGACCCTAATGCCGCGTACACACGATCGGACTTTCCGCCAACAAAACCGTGGATTTTTGTTCGAAGCTTGTTGGCTCAAACTTGTCTTGCATACACACGGTCACACAAATGTTGGCCAACAATTAGGAATGTGGGAACGCGGTGACGAGCCGTTCAATAGCCAGTGTGGCTCCTTCTGCTTGATTCCGAGCATGCATGAACTTTTGTGTGACGGACTTGTGTACACACGATCGGACTTTCCGCCAACAAAGTTTTGTTGGTGGAAAATTTGAGAACCTGCTAGCAAACATTTGTTGGCGGAAAGTCCGACAGCAAATGTTCGATGGAGCATGCACACAGTCGGACTTTACGACAAGAAGCTGACATCCAACATTTCCCGACGGAAATTCCGACCGTGTGTACGCAGCAATAGAAGCCACAATAGACTTAATTACAATAAACACATTATAGCAGACAACAGACAGACGGGTGGCTGGAGTTGATGATATTAGCATCTGTTATGAGTCCCAACAGTATGAAGCAGTCAATATTTCTAATATGGCATATAGGCCCTATACAGTGTTCCCAGAGTCTGTGTGTCTTGAGGGGACATGGACTTGAATCTGAAGTAACATTACTGCAAGGGTCCCCAGGCATACATCTCACAAAGAGTAGTCTTCCCTTAAAATTCAGGGCCTATAATCAGTAGGCAAGAGGAAGAAGAAGGAAGATGGAAGAAGATGGAAAGAAGACGACTTTAATAAAGGAATTGTCAATTATCTGTTCACTTTTTGTGAAATGGTAGGGGTACTTTTGTACCCCATTACCATTTCACACAGGGGGAGCGGGATCTGTGGGTCCCCTTGTTAAAGGGGGCTTCCAGATTCCGACAAGCCCCCCCGCCCACAGACCCCCACAACCACCGGCAAGGGTTGTGGGGATGAGGCCCTTGTCCTCATCAACATGGGGACAAGGTGCTTTGGGGGGACCCCAAAGCACCCTCCCCATGTTGAGGGCATGTGTCCTGGTACGGTTCAGGAGGGGGTGGCGGCACTCTCTCCTCCCCCCTCTTTTCCTGCGGCCTGCCAGGTTACGTGCTCGGATAAGGGTCGGTATGGATTTTGAGGGGGGCCCCCACGCCATTTTTTTTTTTTTGGCGCGGGTTCCCCTTAATATCCATACCAGACCTGAAGGGCCTGGTATGCTCCTGGCCTGGAGGCGACTTAAAGGTGTGTTGTAAGTCGCCACAAGTCGCGTTGTAAGTCGCCCCAAGTCGTGTTGAAAAGTCCCCCAAGTCGTGTTGTAAGTCACACCAAGTCACGCTGGAAGTGGTGTTGTCCCTGTGTGAATGGACTGTTAATGATAACGGCGTGTGCTATTATTATTATATTATATAATATATTATTATATTATTTTCGCGGTGCGCCGGCATATTATGTGTTGTGCTTATTCGTGCGCCAGTTCATACGCTCAATTAATAATTTATCTGGCGCACAAATAAAGGTCTGAACCAGCGCAGCGCATTTATCTTAGTAAATGACCCCCTCTGTGTCCTCATACTCCCTTTCACCATTTCCAGGGGTGCTGGACAAGAGGTGAAAGAGAAGACCCCCACAAAATGTTGTATGTGATACTCACCTACAAACTAACCTCCTTGCCAAAGCACCTGTGGCAGCAGCCAAACATTATGGAAGCACTAAAAACTGAGGTAGGCCTTCATCATAACAATTTATTAACATCTTAATTGTTGGAAGGACCAAGTGTGGTTACCCTTTGTTTATTACTAAAATATAGATTCTCTTGAAGCTCATGCCATTTTTTTTTTATACCTTAGTATCAAGGGACAGCTCCAATGAATTGATGTGCCCGCCTTCCATGCCTACTGATTCCAAACAGTGTGACCCTTCAGATCCGATAGACTGTATGGGGGATGAAAACCTGTTTCGAAACACAAAAGTATCAGGTCAGTATTACTGATACAGCCAGTGTTATTTATAAAAAGTTTTTTTTCTGTATCATTATGGGCCCATTTACACTATTTCAGTGCAGTAAAATGTGGTAAAACACGTATATTATTAATATACTAATATATAATATATAACTGAAGGGCCACCTCTGGTTATTACTGCTCTCCAGGACTCCATTAGGCTTTGTGTATACTTGCAGCCAGGGGACAATGAAAATACATGGTTAAGTTCCATTTTTACCACCCTCAACTGGTCCCCCTAAAGCGGTGTTTTACCTTAAATTTTTTTTTAATAAGTACACTTACCCTCCCAGGGCGCCCGCGATGTCGGTCGTGGAGGCCGAGATGTCCCTCGGCGATCCGGTTCCAGCGCCGCCATCCTCAGTAAGGAAAACGGCTTCCCGTTTCCTACTGCGCATGCGCGAGTCAGCGTGCGGCCTACTGCGCATGCGCGAGTCTAATTTGTGAATGGGGAACGCGATGTGTTGTGGGACACAGTTCCCATAACACACCGCGCCCCATTCACTAGAAGACGGCAGGAGAGAAGATCACCGCGGCGCTGGAAGAGGCAGATTAGCACGATCTGCCTAGCAACAGCCATTTCTGGTAAGTAAAAAAAAATTTTTTTTATTTTTTTTTTCATTTTAAATTGTTATTAACATTTTTTCTTTTCAGGGTGTCCCACCACTTTAAGCTGCGAGGCAGTAGATCAGGGTTTTGTTGTGGCAAAAATGATATCCCCTATTTTTCTTAGTGGGCAGTAGCCCTCTGAATGCCACCGATTCTCCTGAATGGGGCCACAGTCCAACTGCGTGCAATGCATGTGGTCGTGGCATGGTGGTATAGTATTTGGGGTCAAAACAGGAGGTGAGGAGGCAACAAAACACCATCTCACCACTTGTCAAATGCCCTCTGAAGAATGACCCATTGTCAATCACTCTAAAGCCCCATACACACGCGCGGATTATCCGAGGACCAGGTCCGTCGGATCATGTCCGTCGTACTTTGTCTGATGTTGGTGTTGCGTACACACGGTCGGACAAAGTTGTCGGAAAATCCGATCATTCTGAACGTGGTGACGTTTGTTGCCTACGACGGGACTACGTAGAGGCTAGTAGCCAATAGCTTTGGTCTTGTAATGTGATCTGAGCATGCGTAGCACTTTGTCCGTCGGAATTCGATACACACGATCGGATTTGGTGTGATCGGACTTTGTTGTCGAAAAATCTATCCAGCAGGAGATAGGACTTTGTCCGTCGGACAATCCGACGTACACTGTCCGATGGTGCCTACACACGGTCAGATTTTCCGACAACATTGTCAGATAGGACAGAATCCATGGGAAAATCCGACCGTGTGTATGGGGCTTTAAGAGATATAATGCTAGTGTAAACAAGCCCTTGGAAAGATTTCACTTCACTTACTGTCCTGGGGAGAAGTTTCTCACAACCAGAAGTGAAGGAAACTCTCCAACAGAAAACACAAAGATGTTGTTTTTTTTTTTTTTTAAGCGTAACTCCGCTTTTGTTGAGAAAAAACATTCCCCTCTGGGTGATCTATGTACATTGCAAGGATTTTAACAAACTTTGCTGCAGATTCCTACCTCTTGTTATTCTGAAGAAATCCCTGCCTGTTCTCTGTGCCTTTGTGCCGAGTGGGTCTAAAGGGAGTGGTTTCATAATAATCTATCAGCTGTGGCAGCTGCGGAGCACTAATGAGGAAAGCTGCTGGGCCTGCATCCCTTTAGCCACGTTCCTATTGGAAATATCTCACTAAAATTGAAATTTTTGTTGCAGGGGATGCCTGAAATCTGACTTGTATCTTAGTGCAGATTTCTGAGAAAATTGGTGAGCCAATCACACAAACAGGAAATTAAGTTTATGGGGAGGGGTCAGCACACACTCCGTGTACAGAACAACTCCATTGCATATATAGAAATTTGCAGAGGCTGCAGATTGAAAAGGAAAGGTCATTTCAATAACATTTAATTGCTATGTGACTTGTATTGCAATTGTACACGCTATATTATTTGTTCTTTATTTGCTATTTTTTTCCCCCCACGATAGTGGAGTTACCCTTTAACCACTTCAGCCCCCGGAAGATTTTACCCCCTTCCTGACCAGAGCACTCTTTACAATTTGGCACTGCGTCACTTTAACTGAAAACTGTGAAATCTTTCGTCGCTGTACCCAAACGAAATTTGCATCCTTTTTTCCCCAAAAATAGAGCTTTCTTTTGGTGGTATTTGATCACCTCTGTGGTTTTTATTTTTTGCGCTATAAACAAAAAAGAGAAGCAATTTTGAAAAAAAAACAATATTTTTTACTTTTTGCTATAATAAATATCACCAAAAATAAAATAAATCAGTTTAGGCCAAAATATATTCTTTTACATATTTTTGGTAAAAAAATTGCAATAAGAGAATATTGATTGGTTCTGCGCAAAGGTTATAGCATCTGCAAACTATGGGAAAGATTTATGGCATTTTTATTCTTTTTTTTGTTGCTACCCTGTTTCCCCGAAAATAAGACCTAGCGTGATTGTCGGTGATGGCTGCAATATAAGCCCTACCGCCCAAATAAGCCCTACCCCATTTCCCTGAAAATAAGCCCTACCCTGAAAATAAGACCTACAAGGACTTTAACTAGGGCTTTTTGGGGGGTAGGGCTTATATTGCAGCCATCACCGACAATCACGCTAGGTCTTATTTTCAGGGAAACAGGGTAGTAATGGCGGTGATCTGCGATTTTTAGCGGTACTGCGACATTTCAACGGACAGATCAGAGACTTTTGACACTTTTTTGGGACCATTGGCATTTATACACTGATCAGTGCTATAAAAATGCACTGATTACTGTGTAAATGGCACTGGCAGGGAATGAGGTTAACACTAGGGGGCGATCAAGGGGTTAAATGTGTGTTCCCTTGGTGTGTTCTAACTGTATGGGGATAGGATTGACTAGGAGAGGAGACATACAGGCAGTCCTCGAGTTACGAACAGGTTAGGGACTGCCTGTTTGTTCTGAAGTCGGATTTGTACGTAATTCAGATGCGCATGCGCAGAACAGCGTTTCCAATGTTTTCCGATGTTTTCCCACGTAGTTTTCCACTGTTTTCCGATGTGCCCACTGGCGCCGCCTGCCGCTCGTAAGTAGGAGTTGTTCACAAGTCAGATGTTTGTAACTCGGTACTCCCTGTATTGTTTTTCCTACTTAGTAGGAACAAACGATATGGCTCCTCTCCTCTGACAGCACAGGGATTTGTGTGTTTACACACACAAATCCTCCGTGCTGGCGCTCGTGCAATTGATTGCCCGTGGCCATCAGGTCCCCTGCCGTGCAGCAGGCACGTGCATGCGCCCTCTGGTGGCCGAAAAAGGTCGGACATACCTGTACGGGATTTTGCCCAGGAGAGACATTTTGCCGCAGTATATCTGCGTGACATGGATGGGAACCGGTTAAGTAGAGGAATGCTAGAAGACATCATCTTTTTATTGCGGTCTGCTTTCCTGTTGCAGATTTTCTCTCACTTCCTGTCTAGAAAACATTGTCGCCAAAACAGGACGTGAGGGGAAATCTCTCTAATAGAAGTAAAACCTGACTGGGCTTCTCTCCTTTCACAACTCTGTCCAAAACTAGGAGAAAAATAATTTTAGCTATAGATACATGTTGAGGTCTATTTAACCACTAGAGATCCACGCTAAAGGCCGAATGACGGCTACAGCGCAGACCTGCTTTGCCGGGACTACGTCTATTGACGTAGTCCTGTGCACAGGCGGCCTGCACGCCCCCTGAAGGGCGCGCGCGGCGCGCTCTGTGATCAGCGAGTCTGTGAGACTCGCTGGATCACATATTCGAGTAAGGGGTCGGTCCCGACCCCTTACCAGGTGATCATCTGTCAGCCAATGACAGCTGACCATGTGATATCAACAGAGCCGGCAATTTTCCAGAAAAAAAAAGACGATCACCGGCGGCCGTGAGAGGGACAATTCGTCCCAATCACGGCGAGCTGCCCCCAGATCCCCAGTGCCTACCTGTGCCCCCTGCCAGTGCCACCTAAGAATAGGCAACAGTGCTGCCTATCAGTGCCCACAGAGCCACCCATCAGTGCCCACAGTGCCACATATCAGAGCCACCCATCAGTGCCCACAGTGCCACCTATCAGTGCCCACAATCTGCCTCAACAACAGTGCTGCACCTCAGTGCCACATATCAGTGCCCACCAGTGTCACCTACCAGTGCCCATCAGTACCGCCCATCAATGCCTATCAGTGCCACCTATCAGTGCCACCTATCAGTTCCATATATCAGTGGTACCTATCAGTGCCCATCCGTGCCACCCATTCGTGCCATCCATCAGTGCCACCCATCAGTGGCATCTTACCTGTGACCATTTGTGCCCATCAGTGTCGCCTTATCGGTGCCCATCAGTACTGCCTTATTTGTGCCTATCAGTGCCCATCTGTGCAGCATATCAGTGCCCACCAGTGCAGCATATCAGTGCCCACCAGTGCAGCCTATCAGTGCCCACCAGTGCCACCTCATCAGCGCATATCAATGAAGGAGAAAAATGACCTGTTTGCAAAATTTTATAACAAACTATTAAACATGATTTTTTTTTTTTCAAAGTTTTGCATCTTTTTTTGTTTGCTTAGCAAAAAATAAAAATCCCAGCTGTGATTAAATACCACCAAAAGAAAGCTCTATTTGTGGGAAAAAAATAAAAATTCATTTGGGTACATAGTTGTATGACCGCGCAATTGTCATTCAAACTGCGACAGCGCTGAAAGCTGGAAATTGGTCTGGGCAGGAGGGGGGTTTAAGTGCCCAGTAAGCAAGTGGTTAAAAAAAAAAGAAAAAAAAAAAAAGAAATGGCAAGTAAATGTCTAAAGGAGGTGGCAAAAAAATCTTTTATTTTGGAATATGTTTATTTCCTATAATCATCAATGCCATCTAGTTACCATGATGCAGTATTTTTCTAAAATGCCTAATTTAGAATAATACTGCACTATGACCAGTAGTTGGAGCTAAAGATCATAGGAAATGAATTTTGTAGGCAAAATATGTAGATTATTAGCTAAATCATTGCTTGGGACATTCTCACAGGAACATTTTCATATATAGACCCATTTAACTTCACAACATTTAAACAAATGTTCATTGAAAAAAAAAAAAAGGTTAACAAGATTAAAAAAATAAATAAAAAAAAAACAGGAAATTGACACATTTGGAGCCTAATTTTTTAGCACTTGATGATATTTGTTGGGATTGTATTGAAATCAAATTGCCATTCTAATTGTTTTTAAATATTTGTGGGAAAATTAAAAGTGTTCTGAAACTTTTTATGTACTTATTGTTTACAGAAGAAATAGTAGCTTTATCAACAATGTGTGGTTGCGCCACAAGAAGCATCTGCAATATCGGCCGCCTATACATGTGTGATGAAGGAATAACGACAGATATTGAATATAGCTGTACTAATGGAAGTACTGCTCCCTAAAAAGCCTTCAATGTCCCAGCTATGATTTGTATTTTTCTTGATCTCAATGTTGATCTCAAACATCTAAAAAAAATGGCCTCTAAACTAAGATAACTGCAATCCGTAGCCTCCCTGGCGGTATGATTAAGCCAGATTTTTGTGTCTCAAAGCGGTACAATTATTTTGCATAGAAATTTGGCATTTTATATTGTAGGCCTGTAATTCTTAGCAGTAACACAAACTTAACCACTTCAGCCCCGGACCAATTGGCAGCCAAAGGACCAGGCCCCTTTTTGCGATTCGGCACTGCGTCGCTTTAACTGACAATTGCGCGGTCGTGCGACGTGACTCCCAAACAAAATTGGCGTCCTTTTTTTCCCACAAATAGAGCTTTCTTTTGGTGGTATTTGATCGCCCCTGCGGTTTTTATTTTTTGCGCTATAAACAAAAATAGAGCGACAATTTTGAAAACAATGCAATATTTTTTGCTTTTTGCTATAATAAATATCCCCAAAAAATATATAAAAAAAACTTTTTTTTTCCTCAGTTTAGGCGGATACGTATTCTTCTACATATTTTTGGTAAAAAAAATTGCAATTAGCGATTATTGATTGGTTTGCGCAAAAGTTATAGCGTTTACAATATAGGGGATAGTTTTATAGCATTTTTATTAATATTTTTTTTTTTACTAGTAATGGTGGCGATCAGCGATTTTTATTGTGACTGCGACATTATGGCGGACACATCGGACATTTTTGACACATTTTTGGGACCATTGTCATTTATACAGCAATCAGTGCTATTTAACCACTTTGCATCCAGGCCAATTCTGACATTTCTCTCCTACATGTAAAATTCATAATTTTTTTGCTCGAAAATTACATAGAACCCCCAAACATTATATATGTTTTTTTTAGCAAAGACCTTAGAGAATACAATGACGGTCGTTGCAACTTTTTATCTAACACGGTATTTGCACAGCAATTTTTCGAACGCGTTTTTTTCAGAAAAAAAAAAGATTTCATGCTTAAAAAAAACAAAACAGTAAAGTTAGCCCAATTTTTTTTGCATAATGTGAAAGATGAAGATACGCCGAGTAAATAGATACCCAACATGTCACGCTTCAAAATTGCACGCGCTCGTGGAATGGCGCCAAACTTTGGTATTTAAAAATCCCCATAGGCGACGCTTTAAATTTGTTTACTGGTTACTAGGGATGAGCCGAACACCCCCGGGTTCGGTTCGAACCAGAACCTTCGAACGGACCGAAAGTTCGCGCGAATTTTCGAACCCTATACGTTATAATGGACGCGAACGTTCGAAATCAAAAGTGCTAATTACAACGGCCAATATGCATGTTAATGTCATAAAACAGGTTTGGGGACCCGGGTCCTGCCCCAGGGGACATATATCAATGCAAAAAGAACTTTTAAAAACTAACGTTTTTTCGGGAGCAGTCATTTTAATGATGCATAAAGTGAAAAAAAAAAAGTGACATTTTCCTTTAAATATGGTACCTGGGGGGTGTCCAAAGTATGCCTGTGAAGTGGCATGTGTTTCCCGTGTTTAGAACTGTCCTTGCACAAAATGACATTTGTAAAGGAAAAAAAGAAGCCATTTAAAACCACTTGCGGCTTTAGGTTTGATCTTAAGTAGAATCTGAACAGGTACATTATGAAGTGTAGCTCCATCCCAAAAAAATCTATTTTTAAGCTTTTTGGAGAACATAGGGAGGGGTTATCACCCCTGTAACATTTGCTGTCTTTGCACATCTGTTCAGAACATGTCACCTCACTTTCCGTCCCAATGATAAATGTTTTTGGAAAAGTGGGGTTTTAATTGAAACAAGGATTGGTGATAAAGTATCAGTAGAGAGGAGATACCTTTTTCCCAAATTAAATCTAACAGGATAGAATTTCCCTTCCTAGGGGTAGATTTCCTCTCACTTCCTGTTTTCTCTTTCCATTTGCAAGTAGGAGTCGTTTGTAAGTTGGATGTTTGAAAGTAGGGGCCTGGCGTATATACTCTGCAGAAATTTGCCCTATTAGATGTTGGTGTAGCCACAAGACTGGTGGGCACAGGAATGGGCCCTGCTGTGAGTTAATAGATCAAGATTTGTAATTGCATGCACCTGTTGAACAGGGCAGAAAAATTGGGGGTGGTGATGGTGGTGGTGGTGGTGGACGGTTTTGCCACAAGACTGTAAGCTCTCACAGTTACTCTTGGTGGGCGCAGGAATGGGCCCTGCTGTGAGTTATTAGATCAAGATTTGTAATTGCAAGCACCTGATGAACAGGGCAGAAAAATTGGGCCTTTGGCGGTGGTGGTGGACGGTGTTGCCACAAGACTGTAGGCCCTCATAGTTACTCTTGGTGGGCGCAGGAATGGGCCCTGCTGTGAGTTATTAGATCAAGATTTGTAATTGCAAGCACCTGATGAACAGGGCAGAAAAATTGGGCCTTTGGCGGTGGTGGTGGACGGTGTTGCCACAAGACTGCAGGCCCTCATAGTTACTCTTGGTGGGCGCAGGAATGGGCCCTGCTGTGAACTATTAGATCAAGATTTGTAATTACCCGCCCCTGTTAAACAGGGGCTGAAAAATTGTGCCTTAGGCACTGGTGCTGGTGCCACAACACTGCAACCCCTCACAGAGACTGTACTTGGAGCACAGCAGTCACACGTGTTGCGAAGCATTTTTTTAAAAAATTGTAAGTACACGCCCCTGTTAAACAGGGGCTGAAAAATTGTGCCTTAGGCACTGGTGCTGGTGCCACAACACTGCAACACGGCCCTCACAGAGACTGTACTTGGAGCACAGCAGTCACACGTGTTGCGAAGCATTTTTTTAAAAAATTGTAAGTACACGCCCCTGTTAAACAGGGGCTGAAAAATTGTGCCTTAGGCACTGGTGCTGGTGCCACAACACTGCAACACGGCCCTCACAGAGACTGTACTTGGAGCACAGCAGTCACACGTGTTGCGAAGCATTTTTTTAAAAAATTGTAAGTACACGCCCCTGTTAAACAGGGGCTGAAAAATTGTGCCTTAGGCACTGGTGCTGGTGCCACAACACTGCAACACGGCCCTCACAGAGACTGTACTTGGAGCACAGCAGTCACACGTGTTTGCGAAGCATTTTTTTAAAAAATTGTAAGTACACGCCCCTGTTAAACAGGGGCTGAAAAATTGTGCCTTAGGCACTGGTGCTGTGGCATGGATCATTGAGGAGGAGGAAGAGGATAGTCAGTGAACATAAGAGGACAGTCACTCAGCATCAGCATAGGCAGTCTTGAAGGGATGTGACATTAAAAATTATTCGGTTATATCCGCCTCAGGTGCCTGGTAGCTGGTGGTGATCCAAGACTGATTCATTTTGATGAATGTCAGTCGATCAACCGAGGCGGTGGACAGGCGCACCCTATGATCAGTCACAAATCCTCCAGCAGCACTGAATGTGCGTTCGGAAAGAACGCTGGAGGCAGGACAGGCCAGTAGCTCAATTGCATACTGTGCAAGCTCTGGCCAGTGATCCATCCTCAGGACCCAGTAAGCCAGAGGATTTTCGGTGGGAAAGGTGTCCAAGTCTGACCTTGCCCCAAGGTATTCCTGCACCATGTATATCAGACGCTGGCGATGGTTGCTGGAACCGATCATACCTTGGGGCTGCGGACTAAAAAATTGTCTGAACGCATCGGTCAGACGTCCACCTTCCCCACCGCTCCTTCTGCCACTGACCGAAGCCTCAGCAACTCGTCGCCCAGGACCAGGAGTTTGTAGCCTCCCAGTTTCTGGGAACGCGTTGCACAGACCTTTCTGCAAGGCCTCCCTGAGATGTCTCATCCTCTGCTCCCTCTGCGACGGCAAGATAAGGTCCGCAACCTTACCCTTGTACCGCGGATCAAGGAGAGTGGCCAGCCAGTAATGGTCCCTCTCCTTGATCCGAAGAACACGAGGATCCTTCCGCAGGCTTTGCAGGATCAGGGAGGCCATGCAGCGTAGGTTAGCTGAGGCATTCGGTCCGGAGTCTTCTGGGTCACTGAGGATGACATGATCGCCAGCCACCTCCTCCCAGCCACGTACAAGTCCACTGGCTTGTTGGGACTGTACATCATCCCTAAAAGACTGCTGCTGCTGATGCTGAGTGCCAGGCTCCACCTCCATGCTCACACAATCCTCCTCCTCCTCCTCCTCCTCCTCCTCCTCATCCTCTTCCTGTGTGATGGGTGGGACAGAAGGAACACTGTCCGGATAAAGGGGGCCTTGAGAGGCAAGGAAGTCCTCCTCTTCCTGCCTCTGTTCTGCCTCAAGTGCCCTGTCCATTATCCCACGCAGCGTATGCTCCAACAGGTGGACAAGAGGGACAGTGTCACTGATGCATGCACTGTCACTGCTCACCATCCTCGTGGCCTCCTCAAATGGTGAGAGGACAGTGCATGCATCCCTGATCATGCTCCACTGACGTGGGGAAAAAAACCCAAGCTCCCCTGACCCTGTCCTGGTGCCGTAGTCGCAAAGGTACTCATTGATGGCCCTCTGCTGCGTGTGCAGTCGCTGCAGCATGGCCAACGTTGAGTTCCACCTGGTGGGCATGTCAGATATTAGGCGGTTCTTGGGCAGGTTCAGCTCCTTTTGCAGCTCAGTCAGCCGAGCACTGGCATTATAAGATCGGCGGAAATGCACACAGACTTTCCTGGCCTGCCTCAGGACATCCTGTAAGCCTGGGAACCTGCCCAAGAACCGCTGCACCACCAGGTTGAGGACGTGAGCCATGCAGGGCACATGGGTGAGCTGCCCCTGTCGCAGGGCGGAGAGGAGGTTGGTGCCATTGTCAGAAACGACCATTCCTGGCTTAAGCTGACGTGGCGTCAACCACCTCTCGGCCTGCCCCTGCAGAGCTGCCAGAACCTCTGGCCCAGTGTGGCTCCTGTCCCCCAAACACACCAGCGCAAGCACGGCATGGCATCTTTTTGCCTGCGTACTTGCGTAGCCCCTTGTACGCCTACGGAGCACCGCTGGTTCCAAGGACAGAGCACTGGAGGAAGAAGAAGAGGAGGGGGTGGAGGAGAGAGGTGTGTCACAACCAGTAGCAGTAGTCGCGTTTTGGAGGCGTGGTGGCGGAACAACCTCCAACACTACTGCACCTTGTCCTGCATCCCTCCCAGCTGCCAATAGAGTGACCCAATGGGCCGTGAAAGAAAGGTACCGTCCCTGTCCATGCCTGCTGGACCATGAGTCAGCGGTAATATGCACCTTACCGCTGACCGCCCTGTCCAGCGAGGCATGGACATTGCCCTCCACATGCCGGTAGAGAGACGGAATCGCCTTCCGCGAGAAAAAGTGGCGTTTGGGAACCTGCCACTGAGGAACCGCACATTGAACAAACTCACGGAAGGGGGCCGAGTCTACCAACTGAAAAGGCAGCAGTTGAAGTGCTAGCAATTTAGCAAGGCTAGCATTCAACCGCTGGGCATGTGGATGGCTGGGAGTGTACTTCTTTCTACGGTCCAGCAGCTGGGGCAGGGAAATTTGCCTGCTGCATTCGGACGTCGGTGTACTGCAAGTACTTGGTTGTGACACACCGAATTCTACACCTTCAGTCCTCTCAGAGCAGCTTTCAGAGAGGACTGAAGGTGTAGTGGGGATGGAGATCCCAGCTGAGGAGGAGCAAGGAGAGGTCCGCTTAGTTCTTTGGTGTGGGTCTTTTATGTGTGCCTGCCAACGAGCTGCATGGCAGGTCGCCATATGTCTGGTCATGCTTGTCGTGCCCAAGCGGCTGATGTTTTGGCCACGCGAGATACGCTTGAGACAAATATTGCAAATAGCAGTGGTGCGATCTGCTGCACTCGTCTCAAAAAAGGCCCACACCAAAGAACTTTTCTGATAACGTGCAGAGGCAGCGCCCTGCACAGGCGGAGCTCTGCGGTGTTGTACAGTTGCTGTGCTGGCCTCTACCTGGCCTCCAGGGGGCATCCTGCCTCGTTGGACATGTGACGCCGCATCCTCCTCCTCCTCGTCCTCCTCCTCATCCTCTCTCCCTTGAGGCACCCACGTGGAGTCAGTGACCTCATCATCCCCTCCCTCTTCACCACTAGAGCAAACCTGGCAGTAAGCTGCAGCTGGTGGAACTGTACTGCCAGATTCCTCAAGCTGGGTATCGTCATCCGAGCCTTCGAATCGTTGGGCATCCTCCTGGAGCATGTACCCAACACTGTGCTCAAAGAGTTCGGGGGACTCCTCAGGAGGACATGGTGGGTCTAGGGAAGGGGTGGCTGATGATGCTCTGTCAGTACCCTGAGCCTGGGTGAGAGAGGATAAGGAGGATGAGGAGGGCTTGGTCATCCATTCTACCAAGCCTTCAGCATGATGCGGCTCCACATGTCCAGCTGCCGAAAACAAAGACGCGCGTGTCCCATGGCCACGTGCTGATGACGATGCACGACCACGTCCACGTCCACGGCCACGTCCACTAGAAACAGAGACTGTCTGCCCTGTGTTCTTGGCTCTGCACGCTCTGCCTCCCCTTGGCGGTCTTCCAGCCATTGTAGTCGGTAGTCCTGTGGGTGCTGCTGAGAAGAAAATATAGGAGCTCTGTGTGATGCCACTAACACACTAGAAGTCCTATAGGTGCTTCTGCAAAGAAAATATAGGAGCTCTGTGTGATGCCACTAACACACTAGAAGTCCTGTGGGTGCTGCTGAGAAGAAAATATAGGAGCTCTGTGTGATGCCACTAACACACTAGAAGTCCTATGGGTGCTTCTGCAAAGAAAATATAGGAGCTCTGTGTGATGCCACTAACACACTAGAAGTCCTGTGGGTGCTGCTGAGAAGAATATATAGGAGCTCTGTGTGATGCCACTAACACACTAGAAGTCCTGTGGGTGCTGCTGAGAAGAAAATATAGGAGCTCTGTGTGATGCCACTAACACACTAGAAGTCCTATGGGTGCTTCTGCAAAGAAAATATAGGAGCTCTGTGTGATGCCACTAACACACTAGAAGTCCTGTGGGTGCTGCTGAGAAGAAAATATAGGAGCTCTGTGTGATGCCACTAACACACTAGAAGTCCTATGGGTGCTTCTGCAAAGAAAATATAGGAGCTCTGTGTGATGCCACTAACACACTAGAAGTCCTGTGGGTGCTGCTGAGAAGAAAATATAGGAGCTCTGTGTGATGCCACTAACACACTAGAAGTCCTATGGGTGCTTCTGCAAAGAAAATATAGGAGCTCTGTGTGATGCCACTAACACACTAGAAGTCCTGTGGGTGCTGCTGAGAAGAATATATAGGAGCTCTGTGTGATGCCACTAACACACTAGAAGTCCTATGGGTGCTTCTGCAAAGAAAATAGAGGAGCTCTGTGTGATGCCACTAACACACTAGAAGTCCTGTGGGTGCTTCTGCAAAGAAAATAGAGGAGCTCTGTGTGATGCCACTAACACACTAGAAGTCCTGTGGGTGCTTCTGCAAAGAAAATAGAGGAGCTCTGTGTGATGCCACTAACACACTAGAAGTCCTATGGGTGCTTCTGCAAAGAAAATAGAGGAGCTCTGTGTGATGCCACTAACACACTAGAAGTCCTGTGGGTGCTTCTGCAAAGAAAATAGAGGAGCTCTGTGTGATGCCACTAACACACTAGAAGTCCTGTGGGTGCTTCTGCAAAGAAAATAGAGGAGCTCTGTGTGATGCCACTAACACACTAGAAGTCCTGTGGGTGCTTCTGCAAAGAAAATAGAGGAGCTCTGTGTGATGCCACTAACACACTAGAAGTCCTGTGGGTGCTGCTGAGAAGAATATATAGGAGCTCTGTGTGATGCCACTAACACACTAGAAGTCCTGTGGGTGCTTATGCAAAGAAAATAGAGGAGCTCTGTGTGATGGGACTAACACACTTCAAGTCCTATAGGTGCTTCTGGGAAGAAAATATAGCTCTGTGTGTGTGATGGGACTAACACACTTCAAGTCCTATAGGTGCTTCTGGGAAGAAAATATTGCTCTGTGTGTGTAATGGGACTAACACACTTCAAGTCCTATAGGTGCTTCTGGGAAGAAAATATAGCTCTGTGTGTGTAATGGGACTAACACACTTCAAGTCCTATAGGTGCTTCTGGGAAGAAAATATAGCTCTGTGTGTGTAATGGGACTAACACACTTCAAGTCCTATAGGTGCTTCTGGGAAGAAAATATAGCTCTGTGTGTGTAATGGGACTAACACACTTCAAGTCCTATAGGTGCTTCTGGGAACAAAATATAGCTCTGTGTGTGTAATGGGACTAACACACTTCAAGTCCTATAGGTGCCTCTGGGAACAAAATATAGGAGCTCTGCCTGCCTGCCACGAACACACTACAAGTCCTATAGGTGCTTCTGGTAACAAAATATAGGAGCTCTGCCTGCCTGCCACTAACACACTACAAGTCCTATAGGTGCTTCTGGGAAGAAAATATAGCTCTGTGTGTGTAATGGGACTAACACACTTCAAGTCCTATAGGTGCTTCTGGGAACAAAGTATAGCTCTTTGTGTGTAATGGGACTAACACACTTCAAGTCCTATAGGTGCTTCTGGGAACAAAATATAGCTCTGTGTGTGTAATGGGACTAACACACTTCAAGTCCTATAGGTGCTTCTGGGAAGAAAATATAGCTCTGTGTGTGTAATGGGACTAACACACTTCAAGTCCTATAGGTGCTTCTGGGAAAAAAATATAGCTCTGTGTGTGTAATGGGACTAACACACTTCAAGTCCTATAGGTGCTTCTGGGAAGAAAATATAGCTCTGTGTGTGTAATGGGACTAACACACTTCAAGTCCTATAGGTGCTTCTGGGAACAAAGTATAGCTCTTTGTGTGTAATGGGACTAACACACTTCAAGTCCTATAGGTGCTTCTGGGAAGAAAATATAGCTCTGTGTGTGTGATGGGACTAACACACTTCAAGTCCTATAGGTGCTTCTGGGAACAAAATATAGCTCTGTGTGTGTAATGGGACTAACACACTTCAAGTCCTATAGGTGCTTCTGGGAACAAAATATAGCTCTGTGTGTGTGATGGGACTAACACACTTCAAGTCCTATAGGTGCTTCTGGGAAGAAAATATAGCTCTGTGTGTGTAATGGGACTAACACACTTCAAGTCCTATAGGTGCTTCTGGGAAGAAAATATAGCTCTGTGTGTGTAATGGGACTAACACACTTCAAGTCCTATAGGTGCTTCTGGTAACAAAATATAGGAGCTCTGCCTGCCTGCCACTAACACACTACAAGTCCTATAGGTGCTTCTGGGAAGAAAATATAGCTCTGTGTGTGTAATGGGACTAACACACTTCAAGTCCTATAAGTGCTTCTGGGAACAAAATATAGGAGCTCTGCCTGCCTGCCACGAACACACTACAAGTCCTATAGGTGCTTCTGGGAAGAAAATATAGCTCTGTGTGTGTAATGGGACTAACACACTTCAAGTCCTATAGGTGCTTCTGGGAAGAAAATATAGCTCTGTGTGTGTGATGGGACTAACACACTTCAAGTCCTATAGGTGCTTCTGGGAACAAAATATAGCTCTGTGTGTGTAATGGGACTAACACACTTCAAGTCCTATAGGTGCTTCTGGGAAGAAAATATAGCTCTGTGTGTGTAATGGGACTAACACACTTCAAGTCCTATAGGTGCTTCTGGGAAAAAAATATAGCTCTGTGTGTGTAATGGGACTAACACACTTCAAGTCCTATAGGTGCTTCTGGGAAGAAAATATAGCTCTGTGTGTGTAATGGGACTAACACACTTCAAGTCCTATAGGTGCTTCTGGGAACAAAGTATAGCTCTTTGTGTGTAATGGGACTAACACACTTCAAGTCCTATAGGTGCTTCTGGGAAGAAAATATAGCTCTGTGTGTGTGATGGGACTAACACACTTCAAGTCCTATAGGTGCTTCTGGGAAGAAAATATAGCTCTGTGTGTGTAATGGGACTAACACACTTCAAGTCCTATAGGTGCTTCTGGGAAGAAAATATAGCTCTGTGTGTGTAATGGGACTAACACACTTCAAGTCCTATAGGTGCTTCTGGGAAGAAAATATAGCTCTGTGTGTGTGATGGGACTAACACACTTCAAGTCCTATAGGTGCTTCTGGGAAGAAAATATAGCTCTGTGTGTGTAATGGGACTAACACACTTCAAGTCCTATAGGTGCTTCTGGGAAGAAAATATAGCTCTGTGTGTGTAATAGGACTAACACACTTCAAGTCCTATAGGTGCTTCTGGGAAGAAAATATAGCTCTGTGTGTGTAATGGGACTAACACACTTCAAGTCCTATAGGTGCTTCTGGGAAGAAAATATAGCTCTGTGTGTGTGTGATGGGACTAACACACTTCAAGTCCTATAGGTGCTTCTGGGAACAAAATATAGCTCTGTGTGTGTAATGGGACTAACACACTTCAAGTCCTATAGGTGCTTCTGGGAACAAAATATAGCTCTGTGTGTGTGATGGGACTAACACACTTCAAGTCCTATAGGTGCTTCTGGGAAGAAAATATTGCTCTGTGTGTGTAATGGGACTAACACACTTCAAGTCCTATAGGTGCTTCTGGGAAGAAAATATAGCTCTGTGTGTGTGATGGGACTAACACACTTCAAGTCCTATAGGTGCTTCTGGGAACAAAATATAGGAGCTCTGCCTGCCTGCCACGAACACACTACAAGTCCTATAGGTGCTTCTGGTAACAAAATATAGGAGCTCTGCCTGCCTGCCACTAACACACTACAAGTCCTATAGGTGCTTCTGGTAACAAAATATAGGAGCTCTGCCTGCCTGCCACGAACACACTACAAGTCCTATAGGTGCTTCTGGTAACAAAATATAGGAGCTCTGCCTGCCTGCCACTAACACACTACAAGTCCTATAGGTGCTTCTGGTAACAAAATATAGGAGCTCTGCCTGCCTGTCACTAACACACTACAAGTCCTATAGGTGCTTCTGGTAACAAAATATAGGAGCTCTGCCTGCCTGCCACTAACACACTACAAGTCCTATAGGTGCTTCTGGTAACAAAATATAGGAGCTCTGCCTGCCTGTCACTAACACACTACAAGTCCTATAGGTGCTTCTGGTAACAAAATATAGGAGCTCTGCCTGCCTGCCACTAACACACTACAAGTCCTATAGGTGCTTCTGGTAACAAAATATAGGAGCTCTGCCTGCCTGCCACGAGCACACTACAAGCCCCTCTTTGTCAATCAATCTTTGTAACTGAATCTATCTAACTCAATCTCTGCAAGTGAATCTCTCTCTCTATCTATCTAAATGCAGCAGAGTGTCACAGGAACAGCCTGCTCAATCTGCGCCGGAACAGCATGTGACCGGCGCAGACGGCGTGGCGGCGTTTTATAGGGGGGGGCGTGTACTACAGCCCCTGAGCTGTAATTGGCTACAGGCGTCCTGCCTGTAGCCAATTATGGCTCTTCGAGTTTCCGGGGCTGTGATTGGCCAAGCATGCGGGGTCACAGTGCATGCTTGGCCAATCATCAGCCAGCAATGCACTGCGTCGGCCGCGCCGGCCGCAATGCATTGCGGGGCCGCTCGCATCACACGAACGTGATGCGAGCGGCCAAAATAGTTCTGGGCTCGCCGAGCGAGCGAACGCCCGGTGCTCGATGCGAACGTGGGTTCGCATCGAGCACCGGGCCCATCCTTACTGGTTACATGTTTTGAGTTACAGAGGAGGTCTAGGGCTAGAATTATTGCTCTCGCCCTAACGTTCGCGGCGATACCTCACATGTGTGGTTTGAACACCGTTTTCATATGTGGGCGGGGCTTACGTATGCGTTCACTTCTGCGTACAAGCTCACGGGGACAAGGGCGCTTTAAAAAAAAAAATGTTTTATTATTGTTAATTTGACTTTTATTTTTTGAGTTTGACAGTTAAAAAAAAAAAAATTGATTACTTTTTTTTCCTATTACAAGGAATGTAAACATCCCTTGTAATAGGAATATTACATGATCGGACCTATTTACAGTGAGATATGGGGTCAATAAGACCCCACATCTCACCTCTAGGCTGGGAAGCCTAAAATAAAAAAAAAACGATCACCGCTTCCCAGCGGAGGCGGCGCCGTTATTTGAATGCAGAGGCCGGACGTGACGTCATAACATCGCGCCCGGCCTACGAACGATCATAGAGACTCCGGCGACCATCTGGTCCGCCGGAAATCTCTATGGTCAGCATCCGGGGGCTGGCTGATCCTGTGTCCGACTCACCGATGGAAGCGGTGAGTCGGTAGAAGCACCGGAGGGTGGCGGGAGGGGGGGCGTCCCCTCCCGCCGCCCATAAGAACGATCAAGCGGCGGAACAGCCGCTATGATCATTCTTATGGTTCAGGGAATCGCCGGCTGAAAACGGCAATATCTGAATGATGTCTGTAGCTACAGGCATCATTCAGATATACCCCCGCAAAGTGGAGGCCGTCATATGACGGCCTCCGGATGGGAAGTGGTTAAATGCATTGATTCCTGTATAAATGACAGTTGTAGTGAAAGAGTTAACCACTAGGGGGAGGGGAGGGGTTATGGGCTGTGACGTGTGTTGTGTTTCTTTACATTAGGGGGCGGGGCTGACATCTGACGTCATTGATCGGCTTTCCCGATGACCGGGAACAGCCAATCATCGACAGGCAGAGTAGGAAGCGCGGGGAGAGGTTTGTTTACACATACCTCTCCCCGTTCTTCAGCTCCGTGACCCGATCGCGGGACACCAGCGGCGATCGGGTCCGCTGGTCCTGCGGCCGTGGTCACGGCGCTCCCGACCGGGTCGCGAGCGCGCCACTGGCGGCGCGCACGCGACCCATGGGCAGGCATTTAAAGGATCGTGTACAGGTACGTGATTTTGCCTGCCCTTGCCATTCTGCTGACGTATATATGCAGTGGTCGGTCGGGAAGCGGTTAAATCTGTCCAAACAAGAGTCTAGTAGACATCCTGGGTATTGTCGGTCCCTGTGACCCCTGAGGTGGCCCTGTTGGGGGTACACGATGGCGATCAGAGGTCGCACCATAGTAAATTGCTGATTTCTTATCTCCTCTTCTATGCTAAAAAGGAAATACTGTGCCACTGGAAGTCGTCGTCTCCCCCAACGGTTGCCACTTGGGAGGCTAAAATCAATGCTGCCCTCCCCTTATACAAATTGACTTACATTAGTCGGGGGTTACCATGGACTGGGGAGTATTAGGTAAAACCCGATGATAGATCCTCCTCCTGCCCACCCACCCCCCTCGTAATACCCCTCCTCCCTCCCCTCCTCTCCCCCCCCCCTCTCTCCCTACTCCCACACTCTCTTATGCCACCTGGTAATTTTTCCCTTTGCTGCTTGCTCCTTGCCCCCAACGGGGAAAAGGAAGGTTGACATATGTCTTAAAGGATGCTTGGATAATATCACCCTGACTGTTTGTAATACATACTGTCTTTTCGGATGAACATCTGAAGTCCTGTACTCGGTCTAGACAAACTACTCTGAATCATATGTACTGATTGCATCTATTGTGTCAAATTGTTTATTTACCCTGTACTGTATGCTTTCCTTTTTTTGTTAAAAAAAAAAAAAGACATCCCGGGTATGATGAAGTTTAAAACACAAAATCATAAATTATAATATAATTAACAAATATAAATAATTATAAAAAATAATAATATAATAAAATAAATTTCCTCACGGTTCACTATCTCTCGATTCTGCACGTGTTCTAATTTATTATCGCTGTTTTCTAGCTAAAACCACTTTTGAAGTAAAGGGACACTTTTTGGTTGCTATGGACAATCTCCAGTTTCCAAGCAGAAAGAACAGTATATACGGTATATATATCATATAAAACTGCATGCAGGGCATTGGACAAAGCACTAGGGAGAAAAGGAATGTGAAATGATTTCATGCAGTAATGTAATCTGTAAGATTACAGTGTACTGTATGTATTATGATTTTTCCCTTTTTTGAATTTGCCCCCGGGCTCTGCCCCCCTGCGTCGCTCGCAGGGAACTGAGCCGACACAGAGAGGCATCAGGCGGAGGACAGAGCCTACGGACACAGCGGGGGGACATCGCAGGATCCTGGGGACAAGGTAAGTACACTGCACCAGGATCCTGCAATGCAATCCCGAGTGTGGCTCGGGGGTTACCGCTAATGGTGCTGAAATTTAACCCCGAGCCACACTCTGGAAAACCGCCAGGGAGGTTAAAGGGTAAGTTCACTTTTTGAGCAGGTTACTGTGTTTCCCCAAAAATAAGCCCGGGTCTTATATTAATTTTGTCAGCTAAAAACACACTAGGGCTTATTTTCGGGGTAGGGCTTGCCATGCAATGTGCTATCTTCCCAGTGGTTGCAAGATGACAGAATCCCCTCTATCACAGGATCACATAGGGCAAAAGGTGTGCGTTTCTGCAATGCAACCGTGCAAATACCTTCTTCCACTGCCTGCCTGAGCTGTCTTCCACCACCCCGACCACTGCAGAGGGAGGAGGGCTTCAATGGCCCGCCTTTCACGGCTACGATTAGTGCAGAGGGAGGGGGACCAAGATCCCCGTTGACACCCAAGAGAAGAGGAGATCAGCTGAGCCCTGCTCGGCGCTTCCATGGCCTGCCCCAAGCTGTCTTCCTAGAAATGCAGGGAGGGGGGCCGAGATTCCCCACTGAGAGCAGAGGAGATCAGCTGAGCGCCAAGTGGCACCGCAACAAACTAGGGCTTATTTTCAGGGTAGGGGTTCTATTGCAGCCCTCCTGGAAAGTAGCGCTAGGTCTTATTATCTGGGTAGGTCTTATTTTAGGGGAAACACGGTACATGTTCCACCTCTTTTTTGGATGGAACACGTAACATGTTTCAGCATTTGCAGCTCCCCCCCCCCCGCTGCCCTCCCTTCCCGAGACAGCAGGCTGGAGATCTTCTCCCCGCACCCACTGTCAATATTTGTAAACAGTGCAGCCGTGCGTGGCTCCGCCCACCTGGCCACATCATTCATTTACATTTTCCTGCGAATGAATGCCCACAAGTACTATTGCGGCTGACAGCTTGTAGTTTTCAATGAGCTGCAAGGGTGCTGGTGAGCGTCCTCGTAGTCCGTTGATCTTCCTGCTCTCTGGTAACTGTCAGCCTGTACGAGGTATGGGCAGACTGCTATGCTGAGAGTCTGCAGGAGCTGGACAATGCATCTGCAATTTACCTGCAAAAAAATGTGCATTTATTATTATTATTTCTTTTAACCACTTCAGCCCCGGACCAATTGGCAGCCAAAGGACCAGGCCCCTTTTTGCGATTCGGCACTGCGTCGCTTTAACTGACAATTGCGCGGTCGTGCGACGTGGCTCCCAAACAAAATTGGCGTCCTTTTTTTCCCACAAATAGAGCTTTCTTTTGGTGGTATTTGATCGCCCCTGCGGTTTTTATTTTTTGCGCTATAAACAGAAATAGAGCGACAATTTTGAAAAAAATGCAACATTTTTTGCTTTTTGCTATAAGAAATATCCCCAAAAAATATATAAAAAAACATTTTTTTTCTCAGTTTAGACTGATACGTATTCTTCTACATATTTTTGGTAAAAAACAATCGCAATTAGCAATTATTGATTGGTTTGCGCAAAAGTTATAGCGTTTACAAAATAGGGGATAGTTTTATAGCATTTTTATTAATATTTTTTTTTTACTAGTAATGGCGGCGATCAGCGATTTTTATTGTGACTGCGACATTATGGCGGACACATCGGACATTTTTGACACATTTTTGGGACCATTGTCATTTATACAGCAATCAATGCTATTTAAATGCATTGATTCCTGTATAAATGACAGTTGTAGTGAAAGAGTTAACCACTAGGGGGAGGGGTTATTGGCTGTGACGTGTGTGTGTTTTTTTACATTAGGGGGCAGGGCTGATGTCTGACGTCATTGATCGGCTTTCCCGATGACCGGGAACAGCCAATCAATGACAGGCAGAGTAGGAAGCACGGGGAGAGGTTTGTTTACACAGACCTCTCCCCGTTCTTCAGCTCCGTGACCCGATCGCGGGACACCAGCGGCGATCGGGTCCGCTGGTCCCGCGGCCGTGGTCACGGAGCTCACGACCGGGTCGCGAGCGCGCCGCCAGCGGCGCGCGCGCGACCCACGGGCAGGCATTTAAAGGGGACGTACAGGTACGTGCTTTTGCCTGCCCGTGCCATTCCGCTGACATATATAGTCAGTGGGCGGTCGGGAAGCGGTTAAAGGTTGACCTGTCCTTTAATGTTTTGCTGAACACACCAAGCCTATTTCTGACACTAGAGAATAAAATGGAGATTGTTACAATAGTTTATGTCACACCGTATTTGCGCACCAGTCTTACAAATGTAGCGGCCATAACCCTCTGTGGGGCGGCCTTGAATTTTGGGCCTCCGCTCAGCTTGTTCCTCCAGGTCTAGGGGTTCCCAGAGTTAGTACCCAACGACTTTGCACGCTGACACCATAAAAAGTAATTTTGAAAGTTTTTTTATTTGCAGGTGTAACTACTGTAATCAACTCTCAGAACCCTTTTACTGTTCTGAGAAACAAAAATAACTAAATTTACACTTAGCGGACACCTGGAATAGGTGTCACCGCTACACAAACTTAATTTTTGGGGGAAAAAATACACTTTCCTGACAGGCTCCATGGCAGCATACGTGTGGGTTGGCCCCGCCTCCATAACTACCCAATAGGACCCCTCTCCCATAAATCTTTGCTCCTGGCTGCTATCCGGGTTCCTTTTTTGTCCTCCTCCGTAGGACCATGTGGTTCTCCTACCTGAAGATGACTTCACAGCGATCGATCGGCCGAATGACTGAATTGTTTCCTCCGATAGGCCCTGACTGTGAAGCAGGGTATGGAGAGTAATTGCAGAGTAGCGCTGAAGAAATGGTTGTCTTACCTTAAAGTGCGCCCGGCCTGTTTACCTGTTGCTACAGGTGGCCCTTATCTGCTGGAGGTCCGGTGTGTGCGTGGATTCGTTCGGCCATATGATCGTTGGTGGAGTGGTGAGTATGTATATTGCCATGGCAGCAGTGTTTATGTGTGTGCCCGTTTTTTTTTTATGCTCTTTTTTCCTGTATCCTATTGCTGTTCCATGCTGTTTGCTGACGCTTCTGCGTTCCAGCAAACTATTCTCTTCAACTTCCGGGTTCGCGGGAGTTCTGCGCATGCGCGGACCCGGCATGAGAGCGAGGCTTGGTTCTCGCGCATGCGCGTTGAGCACCCGGCGTCTGACATCGCCGATGATGTCACGGGCGCCAAATTCAAAAGCCTGCAAAGCTGGGCAAGGTAGGAACAATCCCTTATGCTAGGGATATGTGCCTTTTGTCTGGTCTGAGGTCTGAAATGTTTTCTCTTGTTACTACAGCGTCAGGTGTTTTGTCTTTGCAATGATGGATGCTTCACTGCCCCCTAGTGGCCAGCCTGCTCATGTTAGGTAGGTTCTAAATACATCTTTTGTATTTTTTAATGTTGAAGAGAGTAAGCATAGGCAGCAAGTATGACCTGTCCCTTCTGTCTGTCTTTCTGTGTTCACAGCCCTTCCAAATCTGATCCACAACCTAGTGCTTATAGACGCAGTGGATCGTCAAAATCGCACCACCACAAATCCTCCTCAAAATCCAGCCACCATAGGTCCGCCAGGTCGGAACAGCGTGACAGGGATTATTCTCGCCCCCCCTGTGGCTCACTGCAGCAAGAGGCCAGAGAAATCATGTTGGGGGTGCAGGATGCCCATGCCAGCGGATAAATCCCTATGTGACCATTGTTTCACCAAAGCAGCGGATGAAAGAGACAGCGCTGATCAGCGCTTAGAAGTAATGGTGAGGCGAGTGGTAAAGGAATCCCTGCAGGAATGGGAAGCCCAACAGCCATGTGAATCCCCATCTGACCCATTAGATCCTACAGTGGGAGAGGGGTTACTACAAGAGACATGGGAATCCTCCCAGCCTAGCCGCCACTCGGCTCCTGTCTCAGACAGTGAATCGGATCCGGAAGATCCAGGATTGGGGTTTGATTATGGTCTGGTTCCCTCCCTGGTCAAGGCAGTGAGAAAGGCTCTGAAGTGGGAAGATCCTATCACTTCCCCCCCAAAGCAAAGGAATTTTTTTAAGCAGCTCAATAAGCCAATTTTTTCAGTTTCTGTCCGAATTGGGTGATATTATTTCAGAGGAATGGAGCAAGATGGACAAAAAGAGTTCCATGCAATCTAAAATCCTTAAACTGTACCCTTTTAAGGAAGAAGATGTGAAGCACCTGGAGTCAGCTCCACTGGTAGACGCAGCGCTTATGCGTTTGGTGAGATATGTGACTCTTCCCTTAGAAGATACTGTGTCATTCAAGGATCCTTTAGAGAGACGGATCGATTCAGATCTGAAGAGAATCTATTTGACCTCAGGGATGGCGTGCAAACCAGTGCTTGCGATCGCAGCAGTGTCAAAGGCCATAGAATTCTGGGCTGACAGCAGTGAAGAATACCTGAGAGGCATTTCAATGGACACGGCTAAAAGACTCTCCTATTCAGGAGATTAGGAGGCATCCATTGATGCCATTCGCCTGATGTCTCGGGATATGCTGGCAGCCGTTTCAGCAAGCCGTGCGTTGTGGCTCCGTCAGTGGCTCGCAGACCCTGCATCTAAGCAGGCTTGGTGCCGCATCCCCTTTGAAGGGTCCTCATTATTCGGCAATAAGCTTGATTCTGCCATATCCCGGGCCACAGGTGGGAAATCTGGTTTTCTCCCTCAGGACAGGCGTCCTCAAAACCAAAGACGCTCTTTTCCAAGAAGGCAGAATGCGGATCATGCCAGGGATGCACGCAGCTACAAACCTGGCCGGGAATTCTCCAGGACATGGAGGTCCAGGCAGTCTTCTTTTAAGAAGGCCTCTAAAGGTGGTTCCTCTGGGAACCAGGACTCTGGGAAGTCCTTTTGAAATTGGGCCCGCTCAAACATGTCGGGTGGGGGCTCGTCTTCTCCACTTCAAACATGTTTGGGCGGCCTCAATTCGGGACTATTGGACCGTAAAGACGGTGTCGTCCGGTCACAAATGGGTCTTCAGCAACACTCCAAAACTCAGATTTATCCCTACAACTCTTCCAGGCTCAGAAGAGAAAAGACAGGTCCTATTGACCTATGTGAGCTGTTTATTGGAACAAGGCGCAGTCGTACCCGTCCCAGAGGAAGAACGGGGCGAAGGCATGTATTCACCCCTGTTTATGGTGCAGAAGAAAACGGCACATGGAGGCCAGTAATAGACCTGACCCATCTCAATTCCTTCATTCGCAAGGAAAAATTCAAGATGGGGTCCCTGCTTACCATACAGCAGTCGGTACACCTGGGAGACTGGTTAATATCAATCGACCTGAAAGACGCGTATTTTCACGTGCCTGTGACAAAGGACTTTCACAAATTCCTCCGCTTTGCGGTAGGCAACCAACACTTACAGTTCACATTTCTACCCTTCGGGTTAACCACGTCACCCCGGGTCTTCTCCAAGGTGCTATTGGCGGTAGTGGCTCTTCTCAGGGTCAAGGGTGTTCGTCTCCACCACTACCTGGACGACTTGCTTTTACTATCTCAGAGCAAGGATCAGCTATTAGATCACAGAGAGGTTGTCATCTCTACCCTGCAAAAGGTTCGGGTGGCTCCTGAATTTAGAGAAGAGTCAGCTGGAACCGTGTCAGTCCCTTGTGTTCTTGGGCGCTCAATTCAACACCATGGAGGGTACCATCTCCCTCCCAGAGGAGAAAATCGTGGTGATCCGAGACAGGATTCTTGCAGCTCTTGGATCTTCTCACCTTCTGCTCTCCAGTGCCTGAAAATAATTGGCACAATGACCGCAACCATTCCCATGGTGAAGTGGGCCCAGTGGCATACTCGTCTTTTTCAGAAGGGGTTTCTGCATCAATGGAACTCTGTCAATCAGAATCAGCGCATCTTTCTTACCCCATCTATGAGGACATCTCTCCTCTGGTGGCTTCAAGGGAAGAATCTGCGCAACCATCATTTGATTATTCCCATCTCATGGATCACTGTGACCTCAGATGCCAGCAACCAGGGGTGGGGCGCTCATTGCCATTCGGATGTGGCTCAGGGCAGGTGGACATTCCCGTCCCAAGGAGTCGTCTCCAACATTCTGGAACTGAGGGCAGCCTTTCAGGCACTCCTATCCTTTCGCCATCTAGTGTTGAACTCTTCCGTCATGCTAAGGTTGGACAATACAACCGCAGTGGCGTATATAAGGAAGCAAGGCGGAACTCACAGCTGGACCCTGTTACAAGAAGTGGAGCCAATAATGAGTTGGGCTCAGAAGAACTTAGCCAACATCTCGGCAGTATACATTCGGGGGGTCCAGAATGTGCAAGCAGACTTCTTGTCACGGGTCAAGATGGACAACAACGAGTGGTCCATCCACGGAGAGGTATTCGAGTGGCTCCTAACACTGGGAGTGTCTCCGGAGGTCGATCTGTTCGCTTCCCCGTGCAATTTCAAGATGCCCAAGTACCTTGCGAGGTTCAGGGACCCTCAGGCATTCGGGATAGATGCTCTCACAACCAGTTGGGATTTCCAGAGGGCCTATGCCTTCCCTCCAGTCCCGGTGATTCTACAGTTTCTGCGGAGACTCAGAACAGAAAAGGTGGAGATCATTGCGGTCATTCCATTCTGGCCCAACAGGCCGTGGTTTCCTCTGCTGCTACTCCTCAGCTATCAAGATCCAATTTCCCTGCCTCTCAGGCCGGATCTATTGTCCCAAGGCACGACGTTACACCCGTGCCCATCTTGTCTACACCTCAAGGTGTGGTTCTTGAGAGGGGAAGGCTAGAAGCCCTTGGTTGCCCGGAAGAAGCTATTCCAACCCTTTTTAGCGCCAGACGAAGAAGTACTAATAGGGTGTACGAGCGCATATGGTCCAGGTTTACTGTACACATGTCATTAGGAGAAAATTCTCGTAACTCTCCAGCAGTTCATGATATTCTGAGCTTTCCTCAATCTGGACTGGATTTATCTCTGGCAGTCAGCCAGAGTACAAGTGTCAGCCATCTCGGCCTTCACGGGAGTCTCATGGGCGAATCACGCCGTAGTTCGTCAGTTCTTTAAGGGTGCCATCAGGCTCATACCACAAAGAAGACCCAGGTTCCCCAAATGGGACCTTCCATTAGTTCTGGATTTTCTGTCAAATCTTGGGAAAGATTCTGTTGAACCTTTGTCTGTTAAGGATCTCACACTTAAGATCTTCCTAGTGGCAATAACGTCAGCGAAAAGGGTGTCGGAGATCAGGAATCTTGGTTCAGAGGAACCCTTTCTGACCTTTTTTGCAGACAGAGTGGTACTGATTCCAATGTTAGGGTCAAACCCAAAAGTGACCACAGTCTTCCATGAGAATCAGGAGATTGTACTCCCTACCTTCAAAACATCAAATGACCAAGATATTCATCCTCTTGATGTAGGTCACACCTTAAGGCAGTATCTGGAAGCAACGGCTCCATTCAGGCAAACGGAATTCCTCTTCGTCCTTCTTCATGGCAAGAACAAAGGGATGCGAGCGCCAGTTAGGTCAATTTCCACTTGGATTGTGCAGACTATTCAAAGGGCATACAGAGCAAAGGGCTTGGCTCCTCCTGAGGCAGTGATGGCTCATTCAACGCGGAGCATCTCGACCTCATAGGCGGCCTCTCGGCATGTGGAGCCTGAAATTATTTGTAGAGCGGCCTCTTGGTCCACAATTAACACTTTTGTATCTCACTATTGTGTTGAGCCAGCTGCGCTGTCTTCTATTAATTTTGGTTTACAAGTATTGTCGGTGGACAATGATAAATAAAATTTGGTTTTCTTTGCTCAACATTTTGCCCACCCGGGTGTGTTTGGCGAGTTATTTCCCACACGTATGCTGCCATGGAGCCTGTCAGGAAAACGGAAAATTTATATCAAATACTTACCGTAATTTTCCTTTCCTGATAGGCTCCATGGCAACAGGAGTTCCCTCCCAAATGTCTGGAGTAGGCTAGTTACGGAACACGGATAGCAGCCAGGAGCAAAGATTTATGGGAGAGGGGTCCTATTGGGTAGTTATGGAGGCGGGGCCAACCCACACGTATGCTGCCATGGAGCCTATCAGGAAAGGAAAATTACGGTAAGTATTTGATATAAATTTTCCGTTTTTTTAAATTAAGAAAATAAGAAAACAGTAGAATTAACTCATTTTTTTCTATAATAGGAAAGATAATGTTACACCGAGTAAAGTGATACAACATGTCATGCCTTAAAATTGTGACCGCTCATGAAATGGCGACAAACTTTGGTACTTAATAATCTCCATAGGCTATATTTAAAAATGTCTACAGGTTACGAGTTTTGAGTGACAGAAAAGGTCTTGGGCTAGAATTATTGCTCTCCCTCTAACGATCGCGGCGATACCTCACATGTGCGGTTTGCACACCGATTACATATGAAGAAGCGACTTGCATATGCGTTCACTTCTGCGCTCGAGTTTGGCGGGACGGGGCGCTTAAAAAAATGTTTTCCTTATTTATTTAACTTTTTATTTTTTACATTTACACTGTCCCTTTGAAAAAAAAAAAAAAAATGATCACTTTTATTCCTATTACAAGGAATGTAAACATCCCTTGTAATAGAAATAAGCATGACAGGACCTCTTAAATATGGGATCTGGGGTCAAAAAGACCTCTGATCTCAAATTTACACTTAAAAGCAATAATAAAAAAAAAAATTTGATTTTTTTTCCATTTAGAAAATGGGCCCTTAACCACTTGCCGACCGCCGCATGCCGATATACGTCGGCACAATGGCAGCGGTGGTCAAATGGGCATACCTGTACGTCCCCTTTAAGAGCCGGAGTTAGCAGGCGCACGCACCGCCAGAGGTGTGCGTGTGTGCCCGCCGCGTATAGCATGACCGAGCCTGCGGAACTGGCGGACTCGATGTCTGCCGGTCTCCCGGCGATTGTGCCACGGAGCCTCAGAACGGGGAAATGACTATGTAAACAAGGCATTTATCCGTTCTGGCTTGTGTCATGACAGAGATCACCGTTCCCTGTCATCGGGAACAGTGAATGCTGTCATGTGATTTGAAGCCCATCCCCCGCACTGTTAGAATCACTCCCTAGGACACACTTAACCCCTTCTTAGCCCCCTAGTGGTTAACCCCTTCACTGCCAGTGTCATTTACACAGTAAGCAGTGCATTTTTATAGCACTGATAACTGTATAAATGACAATGGTCCCAAAATAGTGTCAAAAGTGTCCGATGTGTCCGCTATAATGTCGCAGTCCCAATAGTGTACGACGCATTAACTTTTGCCCAAACCAATCAATATATATATATTACCAAAATATGTAAATTTTTTTGGGTGCAACATCGCACGACCGCGCAATTGTCAGTTAAAGTGATGCAGTCCCGAATCGCAAAAAGTGCTCTGGTCAGGAAGCGGTTAAAGGCTGGAGGGCAGAACGTTTGATGTTGCGCCAGTCCTCCAAGGGCATAGAGTCGAGTCAGAGCCATCTTGCCCTCACTCGACTTCTTGCCCATCCATCCCGGAGTTTTGAATAGTTTTCGCCACTTCCAACGGCTCCGGTAAACAGCGGAGACAACCGGGAATCAGCGGGAGAGGGGGGCACATAAAAGTGATCTTGTGGCGAATCCGCCACTGGGACCACTTTTATGTTAACCACTTGCCTACTGGGCACTTAAACCCCCTCCTGCCCAGGCCAATTTTCAGATTTCAGCGCTGTCACACTTAGGCCACGTACACACGAGTGTACTTTCCCGCGGGGGGATTCCCCTTTAAATCCATACCAGGTGACGGGACTAGCGCAGCGGCATTCACTGCCTTCGCTAGTCCCGTCTACCTGGAGTCACGTTCTAAATGAACGGACTTTCCGATCGTGTGTCGACAAGTCCGTTCATTTCAAAAGTTCCACGGACTTTTTAAAAAAAAAGCCGGCGGATTGTCCGCCGGAAAAGTCCGGGCGTGTGTGGGCAAGTCCACACCTATATTAATGTGTGCTGAAGAGGCTGCACTGATGAGCACTAGACATGTGCAGAACGAAAAAATTTGTTTTGTTTTGTTTTGATTCGTTATTTACATAAGTTCGTTTAGTTAATCTTGTTTCATTAGTTTAATTTGTTTTCAGGATTCGTTTTGTTTATTCGTTTTGTTTATTCGTTTTCGAATCAATTTCAAAGTTTTCGAATCAATTTCGAAGTTTTCAAATTCAAAAAATGTTCACATCTATTTTGAATAGTTTTCGCATTTGAAAAGTTTTCGAATTCAAATCATTTTCCAATTTCCAAAAACAATAAAATAGAATAGAAAATAAAGGAATAGAATAGAATTTTTTTTTCTATTCTATTTCTTTATTTTCTATTCTATTTTATTCTCTTTGGAAATTGGAAAACAATTTGAATTTGAAAACTATTTGAATTCGAAAACTATTCAAATTTGGTTGAAATTTTGTTATTTCAGATTCGTTTAAATTTGGTACTATTCCAATTCAGAGATTCGGATACATCCGAATTTCCGTATAACGAAAATTTGTGCAAATTTTAATTTGGAACGGAACGAACCACACATATCACTGATAGGCTGCACTGATGGGCACTCATAGGTGGCACTGATAGGCACCGATAAGGTGGCACTAATGGGCACTCATAGGTGGCCCTGATGAGCACTGATGAGGTGGCACTGATAGGTGGCACTGATGAGCACTGATGAGGTGGCACTGAGAGGTGGCACTGATGGGTGGCACTGAGGGGCAGCACTGAAGGGCACTGCTAGGTGGCACTGAGAACTTGAACTGATAGGTGGCACTGATAGGCACTTATGGGCACTGATAGGTGGCACTGATAGGCAGCACTGATGGGCATTGATGGGTGGCACTGGTGGGCAAAGGTAGGTGACACTGGTGGGCACTGGCAGGTGGCACTGATGGGCATAGATGAGGCAGCTGTGGCTCTCTGTGTGAGGGGCCGATGTCCCTCACGCTCTCAGCTTGAGAGAAAAAAAATACTGATTACCGATCTTCTGTTAACATCAAGTGATCAGCTGTCAGCCAATGACAGCTGATCACTTGATGTTAACAGAAGATCGGTGATCATCAGTTTTCAGCAGCATCTATATTTGTGAGCAACTATTTTCAAGGATGAAGCACAAAATTAGAACCAAAATATCTGATGAGCACCTTGATAATTCGTTGAGAATTGCTACTCCGTCCATTCACCCGAATATTGATGTTTGACCACTTCAGTCCCGAAAGATTTTACCCCCTTTCTGACCAGAGCACTTTTTGCGATTCGGCACTGCGTCGTTTTAACTGACAATTGCGCGGTCGTGCGACGTGGCTCCAAAACAAAATTGACGTCCTTTGTTTCCCAAAAATAGAGCTTTCTTTTGGTGGTATATGACCACCTCTGCAGTTTTTATTTTTTGCGCTATAAACAAAAAAAGAGCGCCAATTTTGAAAAAAAACACATAATTTTTTACTTTTTGCTATAATAAATATCCCCGAAAAATATATAAAAAAACATTTTCTTTTCCTCAGTTTAGGCCGATACCTATTCTTCTACATATTTTTGGTAAAAAAAAAAATTGCAATAAGCGTATATTGATTTTTTTCGCACAAAATCGCAATAAGCGTATATTTATCGTGACTGCGACATTATGGCCGACACATCGGACACTTTTGACACATTTTTGGGACCATTGGCATTTATACAGCAATCATTACTATAAAATTGCATTGATTACTGTAAAAATGTCACTGGCAGTGAAGAGGTTAACCTCTAGGGGGCGGGGGAGGGGTTAAGTGTGTCCTAGGAGAGTGTTTCTAATGCGGCGTACACACGGTCGGAATTTCCGATGGAAAAAGTCCGATGGGAGCTTTTCATCGGATTTTCCGACCGTGTGTATGCCCATCAGTCTTTTTCTGTCGGAATTTCCGACGGACTTTGAATTGAGAACCTCAATTTTTCTGACGGAAAACCTTTCTATCGGATTTTCCGATCGTGTGTATGCAATTCCGACACGCAAAATTCCGACGCATGCTCGGAAACAATTCGACGCATGCTCGGAAGCATTAAACTTCCCTTTTATAGTGCTGTCGAATGTGTTTTATGCCGCTGTGTTATTAACCGTCGGAATTTGGTGTGATCAGGTGTAGGCAACATAGCTTGAGCGGAATTTCGTCAGAAAAAACGTCAGAGTTTTTTCCGACGAGAATTCCGATCGTGTGTACGCGGCATAACTGTCTGGGGGATGGGCTAGCAGTGACACGACACTGATCGCTGCTCCCAATGACAGGGAGCAGACGATCAGTGTCCTGTCACTAGGCAGAAAGGGGTGATGCTGTTTACATCAGCATCTCCCCGTTCTTCAGGTATCCCTGCAGCGATTGAGTCCGTGGGTCCCGCGGGCACAGTCATGGAGCTCGTGGCAGAGCACTGCGCCCAAGCACACCCACTTGTGTGACAATAGCGAATAAATATTCGCTATTGTCACACTGATTCTCCTCCCAGCCAGGAAGTGGGTCTGGAGACCCGTCACCTGATTGGCTGAAAGAACAGGTGATCCTATTGGATACTTTGAAGGAGTTGGGAGGAGATGCACGGTGGAAGCCGCCAAGATGCAGAGGAGGAGACGCGATGGAAGCCACCACCCGTAGGAGTGCTGCCCGTCTATGACCTAGATGGGGTTATTGCGTGGCTGGGTGACCGAACGTCCATGGGAGGGTTGTGGGTGACCCGACCAACCTAAAGCATGGGGGGGAGGAGATGCGATGGAAGCCACCGCTCGTAGGAGCACTGCCCGTCTACGACCTAGATGGGGTTATTGCGTGTCTGGGTGACCGACCGTCCATTGGGGGGGGTTGCGGGAGACTCGACCGACCAAAAGCATGGGGGGGGCAGGTATTGGGTTCCAGCCGACTGACCGGGAGGTGGTTGGGTTGTTTGCCGGTTTCCCCCCAAAAAAAACACCAGCTGCCACTGAGTGAGATGAATGTTTGTACCAGGTGCACTTCTATACACATGCAAACATTTTTGCCTAGGATTTATCTAGAAATTGTGGACTCTTGAGTGAGAGTTGGGTGAATCTTGGATGAAAACTTTAATAAATGGATATTCTGCAAAACAAAACAGTTTTTGTGTTTTTGTTTGTGTACTAATAATTATTTTCCAAACATTTTAAATGAATAAATTCAGCAATAAAAAGACAGATCACAGCAGGAAGGTTGAAGCCTTTCCGGAGACCGGTGCTTCCACTGGTGCAGATAAACTTCATTTCTGCTGACACTTCTTCGGTGCTATAAGATTGGCTGCTGAGGTTGCAGAGGCTTTTTGTGGCACAACCACGAAATGTTGTTGACATTGACATCTTTCCTAAAATAAAAAAAATAAAATAGTTTTGCAGTGTTAACCACTTCAATACCAGGCACTTTCACCCCCTTCCTGCCCAAGCCAATTTGTCACATCTTGAATGACAGTAATGCCCCGTACACACGGTCGGAAAAACCGACCACAAAATCCATCGGATTTTTCCCGACGGATCTTGTCCGACACTGGTGTTGCATACACACGGTCGGACAAAGTTGTCGGAAAATCCGATCATTCTGAACGTGGTGACGTTTGTTGCCTACGACAGGACTACGTAGAGGCTAGTAGCCAATAGCTTTGGTCTTGTAATGTGATCTGAGCATGCGTGGCACTTTGTCCGTCGGAATTCGCTACACACGATCGGAAAAAGTCCGAAAGGACTTTGTTGTCGGAAAATTTGAGAGCAGGAGATAAAACTTTGTCCGTCTGAAAATCCGACGGAAAAAGTCCGATGGAGCCTACACACGGTCGGAATTTCCGACAACATTGTCCAATAGGACATTTTCCGTCAGAAAATCCGACCGTGTGTATGGGGCATTACTCTGTCATGGTGCAACATTGTACCCATATAAAATTTTTATCATTTTTTTGAGACAGATATAGCTTTCTTTTTGTGGTATTTAATCACCACTGGGGTTTTTATTTTTGCTAAATAAACAAAAAAAGACTGAAAATTTGGAAAAAATCAATTTTTGTTTCCTTCTTCACGGACGTGCCTTTTTTTATAACACAGATCATGTCTATACTATTTACCTGACATTTTTTTAGTATGCAGAAGGCACATGTTCTCATCCCCACTGCATTGTATGGTATCTGAAGTGGAACACCAGTTGGAGTCAGCTGACTTGCAAGATTGGCATGTCAACCCGTTGTTGGGCATTGAATTGTACCATGGCACTAAAGGAAAAAGGAAAAAAAATAAATTGCATGTGAGTGCCTTTACTTTACTTATAAGGATAGAGAAGACAGACACCATACATGGTCCTTCCAACAATGAAGATCTTGGAATGAGAAATGTGAAGGCCTAGCTCCTGGCTTTGTAAACCAGTAGTATGCAGAATGTAGCTATACTGTGCACACTTTAGTATTTACTAAAATATTTATGTAGCGCCGACACTTTTTCAAAGTGTGCGCTATTCTTGTAAATTTAGTTTTTCCCAGAACTGTAACTGAGTTTTGGGGTTAATGGTTCTAGGTTGCACTTTGGCATAAGTTTGGCTGGGCTGTACTAGAGTTCTGCCTGGTCATAGGGGAGGTGAGCATCTGTGACAGGCTGAGAAAGCAGTCCGGTAGGACGCATTAGGTACCAATCTTTCCCGGAGCCAATCAGTGGGCGTGTCTGGCCCTGCTGTGTATTCCGGGAAGGGGTACTTAAGGTGCTGAAGTCACGTGTTAGGGGTTCGGCTTCTCCTGTTTGGTTCTGGTCCGGACCGGCCCCTTGAGGGGTCTCGGTCCAGGAGCGTCTGCTGACCCCATAAGCCTGGTCACCCTGACCAGTCCCAGAGGCCCTCATGGTCTGGGGTGGGGCTCCATCCGTTTCCAAACCTCAGAGCTGGCTAGTTCGAGACCCAGTAACTGAAGGAGGATTCCGAAGTGTCTCGGTGTGCTCTCATGATTGGAGAGGCAAGGCAACTCGACAAGCGACCAGGGGAGGACTCTTCAGAGGAGGGCCACGCACGAGGCTGGCTGCTCGGTAAGAGCCTGGGAGCTGAGATGTATGGACACTAGTTGAATCCGCATTTCCTACAGTATCGCCAGATCAGCTGAAAGATACAGGTACCATAGGAAAAGTTCCTAACCCATCCTTTGGTTACAACCAAGTCTGTGGCAGAGACTTTTACACGTTCACTTAAAGTTTCACAACCAAGTCTGTGGCAGAGACTTTGCTAAGTCTGAATCATTTGTAGGCTGCTAGATCTACAAACAAGGGTTTATCCAACAGTGAAGTGTCCAGTTGCAAGTGGCTACTCCCTGAATCATCTAGAGAAACATTAATTTGAATGTCAGCAGTTCTAAAGTGCCTGAGCTTTACCACCCATGCCCTCTATTCCCAACTGTTTCAACGTTTTTTTGCAAATAAAAATCCTCAAAAGGACTTTGAGTGTCAGTCTCAGCAATTACTGGGTACTAACCCTGGGAACCCCTAGACAAGAAGGACGAGCTACAAGGAGGAAGTAATTGGTAAGCCCAGAAATTCACAGCCACCCTATAAGGGGTTATGGCCCTACATTTACATTCAGTATTTATATTCTGTTCTAGCAGTAAAAGCATGGTAACCCCATTTGCTGTCAACTCCCAATCATGCCGATTCCCGATCATGTGGTCCTTGTGATTGGATGTTACCATAGTCACATGATTGGGAACCCACCCCAACAACTCTCGTAAACATAAAGCAATGATTCCGGATGGCTGCACTTTCAAAAATCCTTTTATTGAAGCTTCATGTGACAGGTGGTTGACAGATGGAGCAGGGGACAAAGAGGTAGATGAGTTTCACGCAAATGTAAGCACTTAGTCATTACCTTAGCTCTCGTAAACAGTATGCAGCAAGGGCCCCGCCCCTTAGAGGCCTAATGGTGACCTCTAGAGTCAGGGAGAGCTTACATCCTTCTCTGTTGAGTGGGTTACCACCGGGCATGGTGGGTGTAATGCAAGAGGAAATGATGGGCGCCAGTCATTTTTTAAATGCGAACAAGAGATTTATTGTCTCTTAACAGAACTGTGGGATAGAGGGTTAGGGCCAGCACACCCTTAAGTAGATGCAATGCTGATTAGCAGACTCCGAGACTTCTATAGGTAGACAGCTACACAGGGGAAGGCCTTTAGCCAGATACCACTTCTGTATAGGTAGGACAGCTGTCTCCTATGGCAACCAATCTTGTAACAGTCACTAACGGTAGTTTTACATAACTCTTGGTAACACAGAATATTCCTTTACTTATCTCACAGTATCCCACTGCAGCTCTTCACTCACTGAGCTCCCAGTCTCTCGCTAGACTTCCTGATCCCAGTTGTCACTGGATCCCCTGAGCTCTTCCACAGCTATCCGGCTGGGTCCCTGGCTTGGCACTTGCTATTGCTTTCCCACTTCTTCATCGTCCCTGGCTGGTGAGAAGACTGCTCTGGTATTTGCTCAAGCTTACTCACGGTAGTCTCTGGTAATAAGGTGGATGGTCCCTTAGTGGCGACTGCTTCCCCTTTACCTCTGACCACAACCGGTTCCCCATCTGACTGAACCTTCAAAACTCGGTTGGACTCCAATCCTGCAGTCCCAACCCCACGCTGCTTCTCCTGCTCCTGGATAGGCCTCAGGCAGCCTAGCAGTCAGGTGTCCCTGGGATAGACCTCAGGCTTCCGGCCTAGCAACCCTGGGCGATAAAACACAGTCCATCCAGACTGCCGTCCAGGTGGTACAGAATACCAATTACCTGACTCCACCCAAATAAATAGATTCTCCCAGCAGGCCAAAGGACTAAAGAAACCCATGCCAATTGGCTGAGACACCCATCCATTCATGATCTGACCTTGCTAAGCCCCCTGTCATTCTAATGTCACTAGCTACAGCGCCACCTAGTGACAGAAGAGAAAAGGTGCAGCAATTCCAGAATTAGAGAGGAATCAGTGGATCTTCTAACAATTAACCAGGATAATTATCACCTGGCAAACTAAATTTGTTAGCAACCCTGCCTAAACTCCAGTATTTAGGAGCTTTTTGTGACCGTTCAGTCACTGTGCTGGGAGAGTGTCAATGAGCATGCTCTCAGTACAGCAAAATGGAGCTGGCTGACGCATATATGCTGTGGCTCAGCATCAAAGTACACCCAATATACTGCTGCACATATGCGTCAGGTTGGCAGGAACACATTAAACCAAGCCTTCATTCACTTCTCTAGCACTATCTATAGGCACTGTGGAGAAATCTGTCTTCAAATTTGTCTTCACCCAGCAGTCAACACTCTCCTCTTCCCTCCCATGTTTAGGTTGTGGTTGGGCCCTAGGCATCTTAACTTACAATCTAGGACTGCTGGTCCTGCATTGTATGTGATGACATCAGAGTAAATGGAAATGCTCCTGATGTTGCTCTTGATGAGGGAGCAATGTTGTCGCAAATTGCGTGAGAGGTCCAGAGTCAGAGCTCGTCGATATTGGACCCATCCGTTGATGGCACAGCGAATGTCCGTTGGATATTTCACAAACATGGTGGGGGGTTGGGGCTGACTAGACATCGGTATGCAGGTTTTTCTTTGTGAAAAAAAGACATTGCTATGCTTTGGTCAGACTAGGTGGAGTCACTGATTAGATTAGAAATTGGATGAAGGGTTGGGGCAAAGAAGTGGAGACATTCCTCATTGTCTAAGCCACCTAAAAAAATTGAGTTTTTTTATGGCATTGCATCAGTGAGTATATATGCTCTATGAACTATCTAAAGTAATTATGACATTTTAAACCAATTTTTTTACTATTTTTTATGGTTTACCATCATATTTCTGAGTTTTCTGGTCCAAAAAATTGGGTTCCTTTAACCGCTTCAGCACCAGGCGATTTTACCCCCTTCCTTACCAGAGCACTTTTTGCGATTCGGCACTGCGTCGCTTTAACTAACAATTGCGCAGTCGTGCGACGTTACACCCAAACAAAATTGACGTCCTTTTTTTCCCACAAACAGAGCTTTCTTTTTGTGGTATTTGATCACCTCTGCGGTTTTTATTTTTGGCGCTATAAACAAAAGAAGAGCGACAATTTTGAAAAAAAAACTGAATATTTTTAACTTTTTGCTATAAAAAATATCCCATTTAAAAAAAAAAAAACATTTTTTTCCTCCGTTTAGGCCGATACGTATTCTTCTACATATTTTTGGTAAAAATATCGCAATAAGCGTATATTGATCGGTTTGCGCAAAAGTTATAGCGTCTACAAAATAGGGGATAGATTTATTGCATTTTTTTTTTTTTTTACTAGTAATGGCGGCGATCTGTGATTTTTTTTCGTGACTGCGACATTGCGGCGGACACTTCGGACACTTTTGACACATTTTTGGGACCATTCACATTTACACAGCGATCGTTGCTATAAAATTGCATTGATTACTGTGTAAATGTGACTGGCAGGGAAGGGGGTTAACACTAGGGGGCGCTGCAGGGGTTAATATGTTCCCTAAGGTAGTGATTCTAACTGTGGGGGGAGGGGACTCACAAGGGGAGGAGACCGATCAGTGATCCTCCGTACTGGGATCACATGATCGGTCTCCTCTCCGCTGACAGGACGTGGAGCTGTGTGTTTACACACACAGCTCCACGGTCCCGCACGGTCCCGTTGTTTTAACGGGCAATCGCGGGTGCCTGGCGGATATCGCGGCCACCGGGCACTCGCACCGGGTCCCGAGCGACGCCGCGGCTGGGAATGAGAGGACGTCATACGACGCCCACCCAGGATGGGAGATCCACCTTGTGGGCGTCATATGTACATGGGCGGGTAGGGAAGTGGTTAAAAACGCTTCTAAACGTAAACGTGGCTAAACGCGGGGGCCGCGTTTTGCGTCTGAAACGTGGAAAAGCAAAGTGTCTGAACCCATTTTTTTGCTTCTGGAAAAACGAGGTTAAACGCAACTGCATAAAAATGGGAAAAAACGAGACTGTGTACATGGATACATAGAATAACATTGCATGCGTTCAGAGGCAGTTGAAAAAAGTGTCCAACTGCCTCTGAAAACGCGTTTTAACAGCGTCTCGTGTGCATGAGGCCTTAGAGGGGCTGAGGGGAGCTATTACACACAGAAGGTTTAGATTTTAGAATCACTTTAAAGGGCTAGAGGGAGGCAGCAGCAATGGATTAATGTCGATAGTCTGGGCATTAAACTTTTCAGTAAAGTACTGCCAGGAAGAAAGTCAAGAAAGCCACTTACAGGAAGGAAACGTTGGAATGCAAAGATTGGTGGAACAACATGAAGTAGCCATCCTCAATATCACCCCGGATGGAAAGGTGGCCCTTCCACTCAAACCACACTCGTCCTGAGGCAAACATGAGATCGCATAGAGGTTTGTAGTATCGCAGCCTAGAATTAAACAAAGCATATAATTTCCTGCCATGAATATAAACACATTTTTAAAAGCAAACCAGTACTTAGCGCATTTAGACCCCTTTCACACTGTTTTTGGGGCATTTTTCAGGCGCTTTAGCGTTAAAAAAAAGCGCCTGAAAGAAGCCTCATCTGCAATCCCAATGTGAAAGCCTGAGTGCTTTCACACTGAGACACCTTTCACACTATGGCGTTTTTCAGGCGTTTTAACGTTAAAATGAGCACCTGTAAAGCACCTAAAAGAAGCCTCAATTGCAATCCCAATGTGAAATCCCGAGTGCTTTCACACTGAGGCGCTGCACTGGTGGTGCGTCAAAAAAAGTCCTGCAAGCAGCTTCTTTGCAGAGCTTTTGGAGTGGTGAATACACTGCTCCTAAAGTGCCCCTTCCCATTGAAATCAATGGGAAGCGCCTTTAGGGAACAGCGCTTTTAACTAGACATGTGCACAACAAAAAAAATTGTTTTACTTTCGTTTCGTTTTTTTCGTTTCCGAAAAAAAATTAGTTTATTTTCGTTTCGTTTTTTTCGTTTCCGTTGATTCGTAATGATTCGTACATTCGTAAGTCGTCGGTGTTTGTATTCGTAACGATTTGTACATTCGTAAGAGTTATTTTTCGTTGATTCGTTTTTTCGTTAGTTTAATTTTCGTTTATTCGTTTATTCGAAATTCGGACGCATTTGTATTTATTCGTACATTCGTAACATTCGTAGATTTGTAATCGGAGCATAATTCATAATTTTATGTAATGTGTATGCTATTATTACATTTTAATATAATTAACGAATTTTTTCGTTCAATCTATTCGAAGCACGTTAAAGCGGGATTCCACCCTAAAGTGGAACTCCCGCTTTTCGGAACCCTCCCCCCCTCCGGTGTCACATTTGGCACCTTTCAGGGGGGAGGGGGGTGCAGATACCTGTCTAAGACAGGTATCTGCACCCACTTCCGGGCATAAACTCCCACGGGAGTTTACGTCACCTCCTGTCCCGGCGCGCTGTCTGCCGGGACACACACGTGACACGGCAGACGGCGCTGAAGATTCTCATTGCGCCGCGCGACTCGCGCATGCGCAGTAGGGAATCGGGAAGTAAAGCCACTTCCTGATTCCCTCACCGAGAATGGCGCCGGCTACAGCAGGGAGCCGAGCGATCGATCGGCCTCTGCTGCCGACACCGCTGGACCCTGGAACAGGTAAGTGTCCATTTTTTAAAAGTCAGCAGCTGCAGTATTTGTAGCTGCTGGCTTTTAATTTTTTTTTTTTCAGTACAGTCCCGCTTTAAGCAGCACCATTGTAAAAGACACGGAAATTACCAATTCAACAAAAAAAAAAAGTTACGAATCGAAAAAAAAAGTTACGAATGTACGAATTTTTTCGTTCAATCTATCCGAAGCACGTTAAGCAGCACCATTGTAAGGGACATGGAAAATTACCAATTCAACAAAAAAAATAAGTTACGAATGTACAAATTTTTTCGTTCATTTTCGTTGTTCCTTTTTTCGTTTTTCGGATTTTCTTCATTCGTTGTTTCTAATTTGTTTTTTTCGGATTTTCGTTGTCTTTCGGATTCGTCCAATCGAACGATTCGTTAGTCGGATTCGTACGATTCGAACGATTCGTTATTCGGATTCGTTCGATTCGAACGATTTGTTCATCCGTACGAAAACGAACGAACCAAAAAAACGAAAAAAAAAAAATGAAAAACGAAAAAAAAAAGAAACAAATTGCACATGTCTACTTTTAACCCTTTATTTGGCCATTAGCAGGGGTTAAAAGCGCCCCACCAGCGCTCCAAAAACGCTGGTAAAGCGCTTCTAGTTTAAGCAGCACTTTACGAGCGTTTTTCGGGCGCTGGCAGTGTGAAAGGGGCCTTAAAGCACTTGGGCTTTCACATTGGGATTGCAGATGAGGCTTCTTTCAAGTGCTTTACAGGCCTTTTTTTAACGCTAAAGCGCCTGAAAAACACCTGAAAAAAGACCCAGTGTGAAAGGGGTCTTAGGGATGGCTCACATCAAAAAGCAGTGCGGGAAAGGCACGTTCCCACTTTGCCTTCAAAATGCACTGCCTTTGCAACCTGCTGCGGGTGCCAAAACATTGTTAACGGCACCCCGATTGCAGAGCATTTGCAGGCACCAGATCACATGGTACCGTAATACCATACATTTTGGTGCAGCTCATTCTTCAAAAGTAGTGCATGCGCTACTTTTTGTGCATTTTGGTATGACTTGTAGCCCATTAAAATGGGCTGCAAAATTGCACTGCAGGGAAGCACACAAGAATTGCACAGGAGCGTGGGTGATTCTGGGTGTGGACCCGCCCTTAGAGAAGAGAGTAAATATTTGGATGCAGTGGGTAGGTATACTACAGTTATTTTACTATGATGTATTTTTTGATGTGCACACAATGAATATATAGTCAAAACTTTATTTTTTCCAATTTGTACAGAGTAGGGAAGGGTTAGAACCCCTGTAAACTTTGTATTGCCATCTCTGTAAAGCTAGGTAGATTCCCTCTTCTGGTGACCGCTGCCACTGAGGCAGAAATAATAGAAAATCTACAATTATAAGATAATGGCCAACAGAACTAGTGAGGGTAAATCCCTTATTTTGGGACACCAGTTCTGGTGACAACAGTCTAAAGAGGGGATTTCCCCCACTTTGCAGAGATTTTCTTTCAAATTCTGTTGCCTGTCTGGGGCAAAAGGTACAGAGAAATCTCTCTAATTGAATACAGATTGCATAAACGAAGGGGGTTCAACTCTTCTGTAGGAATCTGCTGCCCCCTACAGTCTGTAATTATAAATACCTGTTCTTTTATTATACACAGTTTATTACGTATGCACTTCCTGTCTCTGGGAGGCTGGGTTAAAATACCCCAGAGGAAGCAAGTAGATAGAGTTTTTTGGAGACCACATGCCCACATACACGAGCTGCTGTTGTATTTTATCCAGGCCAGAAGCAGAGACTATTAGGTAATTGTTTGTGTGTTCTGGTTATTTAACTGTAGCTGTCTATAACACCTTAATCTTAATCCTGGTGACAGACCAGTCTCTGTCCTGTTGTTGTTATCTGTTGTAATGTGTTGGCCGATTTATGTGGGATTTTATGTATTATATATATGTATTGGATATATATATTCCACACACAGTATTAGAGTGACCAGGCTAGATATCAGTTGACAATGTTATCTGTTACCCTTTGATGTGTAAATCTTATGCAAGTTGTGTGTGTGTGTGTGAGGAATGGCCTTTTAACCTAGATGAACATTTCAAAGGGGAACAGATAATGAATGAATGGGCTATGTTAATGTTAATATGCAGATTAGGGCAGTTTTTATGACTACAGCTGTTCACAGCTTGGGGTGATCTGCTGTCACTCTGAAAGACAGGAGCAGATCAAAGCAAATTGCTCAGCCATTCAGTGTGTGATATAAGATGGCTTTCAGTCTAGAAGAAAAACTAAAAACTCTCAGAGAAGGGTCTGTGATCATGAAGGCACAAGTCTAGGAGAAATATTCGTTGTCATGTACTCTGTTGGATTTTTATCATCTGCAAGAATGTTCTGTTTTGGAAGCTAATAAAATCTCTCTCTGGGAGAATTGGGTTTTGCTGCAGAGACAATACTTTTATTTATAACTACATACCATCTAGGAACGATTATATTAGATCACTACATTATCTTACATGCACAGTGCCAGACAACTAGGTTTGTTGCTTATGTATGTATGTAGAGGTCACCTTTCAGTATATTAGTAGGTGGAGTTGTTTATTGCAATAGAAGTTATATGCAGCTCCTGTTATTTAAGGTAATGGTGGGGTTGATTTACTAAAGGCAAATTCACTTTGCACTAAAAGTGCACTTGGAAGTGCAGTCGCTTTAGTTCTGAGGGAAAGATCTGAAATGAAGGGAAGCTCTGCTGATTTTACCATCCAATCATATACAAGCAAAAATGCTGTTTATTTTCCTTGCATGTCCCCCTCAGATCTACAGAGACTGCACTTCCAAGTGTACTAGTGGATTTGCCTTTAGTAGATAAACCCCAATGTCCTTTCTGGTCTGGAATTCTGTAGCTAGGTTGAGCTTAGGACTCGATCACCAGCATAGGCTAGAGCCAGGTTAGGCATCCAGGCAGCCACTTCTGGTAGTTAGAGGTTCAGTTACATGACATATTAGACACTACTAGGGACTTAGAACAGAGTGGATAGGGTAACTCCAGTGGCGGCTGGTGGTATATTTTGGGGGGGGGGGGCGCAAACAATGCACCACCAGCCACCCTCCGTGTGTCGGTCAGTTACACAGCTGTCAGTTCAGGCTCAGTACAGTACTCACACCAGGGACCGTTGCTCCTCTCTGCCCATACTCTGCACGGCTCATCAACAGCTCCGTGGCCAGGAAACTCTCCAGCAGCTCCAGAGCCCGTCGCCATACCGTCCCCACCCTGCTCCCCCCTCCTCCTCCTAGGACAATGGTCTTGCTTCTCTTTTCAGTCAATTGGGACATGGGCCTCAGGACCTGCTTCCTTATTGGCCAGGAGGAGAATCAGTGTGAGGAGAATTCAGAATGAATTTTCGCTATTGTCACACAACAGGGTGGGCTCAGGGCATAGTGCTCTGCGCCCCAAGCCCACCCTCAGGCTCTAATCGCGTGCTTCAAAAAAAAAAAAAAAAAAAACATTGTAATCCATGCGTCCTGGCACCCTGCATGTAGATTAGGGGGCCAGACGCATGGATAGGCCCATTACTAGCCCATTATGCTTTTCTTTTGCAGGCTTTGCAGCAAGCAAACGAGGAAGTAAAACCCATCAGGGTTTACTTCCTCTTTAAAAATCTACAATCAAATATGCATTTAAAGGCTAGCACCAGTTTTTTGTATTTAAAAAAAAAAAAGAATAAACTTACCATAACCAATTTCTGAGTATGAAACTCCACAAAGAGAGTCAGAAGGACAACTTACATTGGAACCGACACACGACTTTGATTGAGATATACACTGAGTGCATAAGAGAGAGTAGCCTAAAAAGAGAGAAATCACAACACCAAATGAGAAGCAGTCCTAGAAGCCCTGTTATCATTTACTAAAAAAGGGATTTACCTAATTGAGTACCGGCCTTTAATACCTCTTCATTACCGGCCATTTTTTAGTTTTCAGCACTATGGTAGTTTGACTGACAACTCTGCAATCATGCAACGCTATTACCAAATTAGGTTTCCACATAGCAATTTCTTATAGTGGTATTTAGTGTTGTGTTGTGTTTTTATTTTTTTACTATAAAAAGAAAAAATGGACAAACATTTTGAAAAAAAAAACAAAAACGTTTTTCTTTACTTTCTGTGATGCCGCGTACACACGATCGGAATTCTCATCGGACAAAGCTCTGATGGTTTTCCCGTCGGAATTCCGACGGAATTTCGCTCAAACTGTCTTGCCTACACACGTTCACACCAAATTCCGACAGTCAATAACACCACGACATACAACACTTTCAACGGCACTATAAAAGGGAAGTTTAATGCTTCCGAGCATGCGTCAAATTGTTTCCCAAGAATTTTGCGTGTCGGAATTGCATACACACGATCGGAAAATCCGATAGAAAGGTTGTCCGTCAGAAAAATTAAGAACAGGCTCTCAATCTAAAGTCCGTCAGAAATGCCGACAGAAAAAGACCGATGGGCATACACATGGTCGGAAAATACGATGGAAAGAACCCACCGGACTGTTTCCATCGGAAATTCCGGCCGTGTGTATGCGGCATTAGAAATTAAATTGCCAGCATAGTAGAAATTTTTAAAGTGATTTCTCAACAAAATAAAGGTTGTAAATATGGATGAGTTTGCTTTGCATATTAAAGGTGAATTAAAGTGTTTTCAGTTTTTGATGCTCAGATACAGTTACATTTTTCTTTAAACACGGAGTTGGAGAATAGTGCACTAGAAAAATTAATGTACGGGTTATACATAGAGAAAGGAGGTGAAGGGGTTAAGTTACAGGTCACATACAGTGTCAGGATGGAGATAAAGAGGCTGATGTGCAGGATAAGGGAGGTGAAAAGGTTAATATACAGGTCGCATGATGACAGTATGCAGATAGGATGTGTTAGAGAAGAGGGGGGGGCATGAAAAGGTTAAAAAAAAATCATTATATACCGGTAATTAAAAGAGAATTAATGGATCTACGGATCTAACGACCCCATTCATAAGGACTGATCTCTATCCTTCCCCTGCTGTAAGGGGAAGGATCAACACTGTAAACAGTACCATGTGATTGCTGTGTTATTGAAGCAATCACAACAATCACATGGTACCCAGACCCTCGGATCGCTTGGGTACAGTGTCTGTGTGCCGAGCCATTCTAAAGAACACAACAGAAGTAGACACCGACACAGTAGGGAGCACAGACTGGGGAGCAGACACAAGTTGGGTCACACCTTCAGATTGGGAAACTGACACCGGGGGACTCTTCAGGACTAGCTGAAACAGCTCCACCAACCCCTTGCTGCCCCCCACGTTCCTCCTCCTCCATCCTCAGCAGTTCTTCCACCACCTCCGGCTGATTATGGAGGGCTTCAGGGCAAAGGCTATAGGGGTGGCCTAACTTGTTACAGAGATTACAACGAATACTATTGCAGTCCTTTGCAACATGCCCTGAGCCCTGACAGAGGGAACATCTCGGCACAGAACATGAGCTTGAAAAATGTCCTTTTCACCACAGCGATGACACAGCTTTGGTTGCCCTGCATAAAAAGTAATAATCCTGTCACGACCTATAAAGGCAGACAAAGGGATATGCTTAAAATTACCCGCGACATGCAGTTTTACTAACACTGTCCATATCCCCCTATTATCTACAACTTTCCTCAAGGGGGGCTTGGACATCAACACTGTCCATCCTCCTGTCCATATCCCCCTATTATCTAAAACTTTCCTCAAGGGGGCTTGGACATCAACACTGTCCATCCTCCTGTCCATATCCCCCTATTATCTAAAACTTTCCTCAAGGGGGCTTGGACATAAACACTGTCCATCCTCCTGTCCATATCCCCCTATTATCTACAACTTTCCTCAAGGGGGCTTGGACATCAACACTGTCCATCCTCCTGTCCATATCCCCCTATTATCTAAAACTTTCCTCAAGGGGGCTTGGACATCAACACTGTCCATCCTCCTGTCCATATCCCCCTATTATCTACAACTTTCCTCAAGGGGGCTTGGACATCAACACTGTCCATCCTCCTGTCCATTTCCCCTTTTTATCTACAACTTTCCTCAAGGGGGCTTGGACATCAACACTGTCCATCCTCCTGTCCATATCCCCCTATCATCTACAACTTTCCTCAAGGGGGCTTGGACATCAACACTGTCCATCCTCCTGTCCATATCCCCCTATTATCTACAACTTTCCTCAAGGGGGCTTGGACATCAACACTGTCCATCCTCCTGTCCATATTCCCCTATCATCTACAACTTTCCTCAAGGGGGCTTGGACATCAACACTGTCCATCCTCCTGTCCATATCCCCCTATTATCTAAAACTTTCCTCAAGGGGGCTTGGACATCAACATTGTCCATCCTCCTGTCCATATCCCCCTATTATCTACAACTTTCCTCAAGGGGGCTCGGACATCAACACTGTCCATCCTCCTGTCCATATCCCCCTATTATCTACAACTTTCCTCAAGGGGGCTCGGACATCAACACTGTCCATCCTCCTGTCCATATCCCCCTATTATCTACAACTTTCCTCAAGGGGGCTTGGACATCAACACTGTCCATCCTCCTGTCCATATCCCCCTATTATCTACAACTTTCCTCAAGGGGGCTTGGACATCAACACTGTCCATCCTCCTGTCCATATCCCCTTTTATCTACAACTTTCCTCAAGGGGGCTTGGACATCAACACTGTCCATCCTCCTGTCCATATCCCCCTATTATCTACAACTTTCCTCAAGGGGGCTTGGACATCAACACTGTCCATCCTCCTGTCTATATCCCCCTATTATCTACAACTTTCCTCAAGGGGGCTTGGACATCAGTGTCCATCCTCCTGTCCATATTCCCCTATCATCTACAACTTTCCTCAAGGGGGCTTGGACATCAACACTGTCCATCCTCCTGTCCATATCCCCCTATTATCTAAAACTTTCCTCAAGGGGGCTTGGACATCAACACTGTCCATCCTCCTGTCCATATCTCCCTATTATCTAAAACTTTCCTCAAGGGGGCTCGGACATCAACACTGTCCATCCTCCTGTCCATATCCCCCTATTATCTACAACTTTCCTCAAGGGGGCTTGGACATCAACACTGTCCATCCTCCTGTCCATATCCCCCTATTATCTACAACTTTCCTCAAGGGTGCTTGGACATCAACACTGTCCATCCTCCTGTCCATATCCCCCTATTATCTACAACTTTCCTCAAGGGTGCTTGGACATCAACACTGTCCATCTTCCTGTCCATAGCCCCCTATTATCTACAACTTTCCTCAAGGGGGCTTGGACATCAACACTGTCCATCCTCCTGTACATATCCCCCTATTTTCTACAACTTTCCTCAAGGGGGCTTGGACATCAACACTGTCCATCCTCCTGTCCATATCCCCCTATCATCTACAACTTTCCTCAAGGAGGCTTGGACATCAACACTGTCCATCCTCCTGTCCATAGCCCCCTATTATCTACAACTTTCCTCAAGGGGGCTTGGACATCAACACTGTCCATCCTCCTGTACATATCCCCCTATTTTCTACAACTTTCCTCAAGGGGGCTTGGACATCAACACTGTCCATCCTCCTGTCCATATCCCCCTATCATCTACAACTTTCCTCAAGGGGGCTTGGACATCGGCATATCTCCCCAACCACACCACCAGATCCGCAGCAGGAATGGACTCATTATGTACTAAAATGGTGATGTTTTTTGTATAATGGCTGGCGAGAGACTATTTTGGGTGACAAACCTTCCCATCTTGGGGACTCCTTCCACCTCTGCTCATACCTCTCCCAAAAGACATCTAATCCTTCTGCCTTGACAAAGAAGAGGTCATACTCATATGACCCAATTGGGCTGTTAAGGAAAAAAATCTCCTCCGCTTTAAAACCCATCCCCCGAATACGGTCCACCACATCTCTCCTATTTGGGGGGTGCCTTCTCCAGTCCACCTCAATTGGACCACATTGTGGCTTTTAAAAGGAGCTACCAGATGGTGTCAGATTGACCTGACCTTCACTTACATCACTCCTATTGACCGCAGAATAACCGGCCCTACTCACCCTTGGGACAGGTGAAGCCACCGCTGCAGCATAGGAAAGGACCGCACTCTTTGCAACATCCCGCACATTACTTTTAGTTACAGACCCCTCTTTAGATAAGGTAGAAACAACATTATTGTCAGGAACAGATGGGGCAGAGACTTCTGACACAGAAATATAATTTACAATTCTTATTACATTACCAGTAACTAAAGGGTTACCAACAGTGGAGATGTCCTTATCAGCATTCTTCACAGCAGTCTGCACACCCTACACTGGCTTTCTATACACAGATGGGAGTCTCAGCCAGGAGATGAGCTTGCTCTCCGCCGCCCTCTACTGCACCATCCATTGGAACTACACCTCCATTATGTTGTATAGGCAAGTCATGAACAAAAACAGCTTTTTCTCTTGCCCAATGTTTCAGAGGTTTTGGGGGGGAGACATCATCATCCTCTTCTGCATCCTCAGATGATCCAGACACGGCAAACTTGTGACCATGCAAAGGGAATTCCTTTTCTGTAATGAACTTTAGCATACCTGCTCCCTTCACATGCTCAGATGGATCATCTTGCTCCATACCCTCTTGCTGCGGTGACAAGGGCACAGAACTTCCTTGGCCCGATAACATACTGCCAGTCAAAACACTTGACTGCTGATTACCCACAGCCTGTCTGCCAGAGCTTTCTCCACTTTCTGCATGCATACTGATACTTGGCACGGGATGCCAAGATTTTCCAGCGTGCTGGTCAGAAACACAGTCCAAGTCCACAGAAACTTTTTTGCATTGCACTGACCTTGGCTTCCTGCACTCTGGTGATGCCTGCCCTCCACTGGCCTCTATGGCCCCTCTGCGCATTGCACGGAAGCGATCATCATTGCCATACTTTGTCTTGAAAGCTCCGCTGGTTTCTTTCGATGCGGCCACCACTTCCACTTTGGCCTCCAAACAGAGCCGGTACGGGGGGAGGGGCGGAAGTGGCGGATGCCCAGGGTGGTACAATTTATTGGGGGTGGGGGGGTGCAGTGAAGTGTGAAGTGTCTTCAGGGCCGGCACTATCGCTAGGCGAACAAGGCACTGCCGCCTAGGGTGCAGACATGGCCGGTCCCAAACCGGGGCAGACTAAACATAATAAACATTGTGCAGAGTGTGCGGTGGCACCGCCCCGGCCAGGATGCAGCTCAGAGTCAGTGCAGCTAATCAGATCAAGGAAGGGAGGCAGGATCAGGAGACCAATGGGCAGTTATGATCCTTCTCCCTTCCCCTCCCGGCTGCTCGTTTGTCATTTCGCTCCTCCCCAGGGATTGCTCCGGAACCTTCGGTCCCTCCCTTCCCATCCGTCTCCGATTCTGTAGCTCGCCCCCAAGTATTCCTGGCTCCCCCCTCGGCTCACCCGGCACCTCAGCTCCATCCCTCCCCATTCCGGCTCAGAGTATGGAGCTCGCTCCCGGGTATTCCTGACTCCTCCTCTGGCTCACTAAAGCACCTCAGCTTTGCCCCTCCCACCCAGCACGGCTCCTGAGTATGGAGCTTGCTCCCGAGTATTGCTGGCTCCTCCTCCTGCTCAATCCCAGTGCCTCAGCTCTGCCCCTCCCTCCTCAGCTCGGCACCTGAGTATGGAGCTCGCCCCCAGGTATTCATGGCTCCTCCCCCGGCACCTCAGCTCCACCCCTCCCTCAGGACAGGCTGGGCGCAGGAGTGGAATAACCATTTGGGGACTTGAACACTGCCCAGGGTCCCCATTACCACTGGGGTCCCAGAGCCCATTGCTGGAACAAGGCACTTGGCTCCACTTATTCACCTCCTACTGCAGGGGAGAATACCCTGCAAGGGATTACATTGGGGGATTTATACGGGGGGATTACACTGCATGGAGTAAACTAGGGGTATTTACACAGTGAGGGTGGGATTATACTGGGAGGGATTTACTCTTAGGTATGTGTTAACCACTTCAGCTCCAGAAGGTTTTTAATGATCAGGCCATTTTTTGCGATACTGCGCCGCGCTGCTTTAACTGACAATTGGTCGGTTGAGCGATGCTGTACCCAAATACAATTTATGTCCCTTTTTCCCATAAATAGAGTTTTCTTTTGGTGATATTTGATCACTTCTGCAGTTTTAATTTTTTACGCTATAAACAAAAAAAGAGTGAAAATTTTTGCATTATTATTTCAGAGTGCCTCCAAAAAAATACATATAATTAAAAGTAAACTCTGTTTCTATCGCATTAAACCTAATTGTATTTGTATTGTTTCAAGTATACTCTTGTTTTGAAACAACATTGATTCTTTCTTAAAAACGGGGGGGGGGGGGTTGCCGTCTTTGCCCTGGGCACCAAATGGCCTTGTCCCAGCACTGCCTCCAAGGCCGCATCTGTCTTCTCTTGGAACTGTGAAGCCAGTCAAACTTTAACTTTGCCAGTACCTCTTCCTCCTTGGCAATTCTCGCAATCCTAGCACAAACCTGTAGGTTGCCAGACTTTCACCTTTAGCTGGGCCATTTCCCAGGTCCTAAAACACTGCTATGGGAAGACCGGTACTCTGGCCATTCAGGGAATCCTCTCCTAGGTCCACCCCAGATTCCTGCATCCACTATCCATGGATATAGGAAGTAATCAAGCTCCTTGGATCAGTAGGCCTCACTGGAGCTCAGGAGAGCAGCCACACCCTTTGCAGCTATTAACGCTTCAACTCTTCCTGGAAGGCTGTCCACAAGGTTTAGGAGTGAGTCTATGGGAATGTTTGACCATTCTTCCAGAAGCGCATTTGTGAGGTCAGGCACTGATGTTGAATGAGAAGCTCTGGCTCGCAGTCTCCACTCTAATTCATCCCAAAGGTGTTCTATCGGGTTGAGGTTGGGACTTTGTGCAGGCCAGCCAAGTTCCTCCGACCCAAACCAGCTCACCCATGTCTTTATGGACCTTGCTTTGTGGACTGGTCATGTGGGATGAATTAAAGCGTTATATAAGCGTTATATAAGAGCTGTCACCTGAACAGAAGTGCCACACAGCAGTAGACTCCCATTGAGGCGGATTGTCCAGAGGACGAAGCGGGGGAATCCCATGCCGTTTTTATCAATGAACTTTTATGTTTATTGCCGGGACCGACAATTCATTATAGCCGCTTTTAAATTACTTTTAAATTACTTTTTTTCCTTTAGAAATGTCATTTTGCTGTCAGACTGTTCTAAACACGGGAAACATGCGCCACTTTACAGGCATACTATAGACACCCCCCAGATACAAATTTTAAAGGAATATTACACTTTTATTGTTTCACTTTAAGCATTATTAAAACCACTGCTTCAGAAAAAACGGTTGTTTTTAAAACTTGTTTGCATTGATACATGTCCCCTGGGGCAGGACCCCGGTCCCCAAACACTTTTTATGACAATAACTTGCATATTAACCTTTAAAATTAGCACTTTTGCTTTCTCCCATAGACTTTTAATGGATGTTCCACGGCTTTCGATTTTCCTGCGAACACTCCAAATTGTTCGCTATTCCGCGTACAGGCGAACAGCCAATGTTCGAGTCAAACTCATGTTCAACCCGAACATAAAGCCCATCCCTACCCAGAAACATATAAAAGTCACAAACGAAAGCTGCTCTGTATTCCCTAATAACTATTACACGGTATTAAGATATACTAATACTAAGGAACATGAATATTAATTTCTTAATACATAATTTAATGTCCTTTTTTTAAAAATACAAGTAGTCTAAGTACCTGAATTTTAATTGGTGTTAGTCTCTTGAAGTCACCTGTACAGCAGAACTGAGACCAGGAAAGAGGGGCAGCACAAGGGACCAATCAGTTTGTGCTGGCATAGAGCATGCTGATAGGAGAAGAGAGCAGAGTGACAGCTAGAATTGAGCTCATCTCTGCCCTGCTTCTCCTTTCACTGTCCAGTCAAAGGTTGGAGGAGGGACAAGGCCTGTAAGTGACATTAAATCCTGTTTTTTTTTTTTTTTTTAATCACTTCACCTCTGGAAGGTTTTACCCCTTCTTGACCAGACCATTTTTTGTGATACGGCACTGCGTTGCTTTAACTGACCTTAATTTGCACGGTGGTGCGACAATATACCCAATAAATACCCTACAACTTTAGGTTAAACCAATCAATATACACTCATTGCATTTTTTTTTTTTTTTTTACCAAAAATGTGTAGAAGAATACATATTGGCCTAAACTGAGGAAGAAATTTTTTTTTTTTTTTAGTTTTTTGGGGGGATATTTTTATAGCAAAAAGTAAAGTTTTTTTTTTTTTAAATTGTCAGACTTTTTTTGTTTCTAAATAAAAACCGCAGAGGTAATCAAATACCACCAAAAGAAATCTCTATTTGTGGGAAAAAAAGACGTCAATTTTGTTTGGGTGCCACGTCGCACGACCGCGCAATTGTCAGTTAAAGCGACGCAGTGCCGAATCGCAAAAAAAGGGCCTGGTCATTAAAGAGGAAAATCCTTCCGAGGCTGAAGTGGTTAAATTCGTTACTACTGTAATTCAGAAATTTGGATACATCCGAATAACAAAAAAAAAAAATTCCAAATTTTGATTTGGAACAAAACAAACTGCACATGTCTACTAGAGACATGATTTACTGCTGCTCAGGGGCTCTGGGCTTCAGCAAAATGGCAGCCTCCAAAAACAGGAGCCATCCTGGAGGCAATTTGCAGCACACACTAATTTTGGTAGAATAATTATTAATGTGCAATGTATGTTCCTTGTTAAAAAAAATCATAATTTTTTTATCAATTTGTTATGGGTAAAGTTCCGCTTTATTGATTTTGCAAAACACATTACTGTATTTTCTGGCGTATAAGACTACCTTTTACACCAAAATTACACAGCCAAAAAGCAGGGGTCGTCTTATACGCCGGGTGAAGAAGCCGCCAGATGGATATCAGTCCGCCGGGCGCTCTGTAAAATTGTAATATGTATACAGTATGCGCCGCTCAGCCAATCCCGGCGGGCGATGCACTCCGATGAATACAGAGCCTGCTAAGCCTGCTCGGATTGGGTAACAACCTCTGCCAATCCGAGCAGGCTACATGAGTCAGAGCGGCGCGGGCTGATGTCACAGCCTCTGCCAATCCGAGCAGGCTTTGTATCCATCAACAGATAAGTAAAATACAATGCCTGCCGTGATTGGCTCAGCGGTGCACACTGTCTGCACACTGTATTCTGAAGTGTACCTGGCGCTACTGTACTAACACAGCATCCAATACTGTGTGTACTTGGTGCTCTACATATTAACAAAGCATCCTGTACTGCACATCCAGCTCCAGATCTCCCCTAAAATACAGGTATGATTCATGGTGCTTTGGAGGAGAGGATTCATTGTTGCTGCCTACCAATTGTGGGATCTCTGGGACTTGTAGTTCACCAGTTTCCTTTTTCTGATGTTAAGTATGATATTTTTTTTTGTGATGGTTTTTTGTAAATGGTGTTGCCTCGGAAGGGGGGTAGTCTAATATGGCGAGTATAGCCCCAAACCTAAGTTTTCACTGGAAAAATAGGGGGTCGTCTTATACACCCAGTCGTCTTATACGCCGGCAAATACGGTAATTTGTTTGCTTTTGCTTTCATATCAGCTTTGCTTTCATATCAGCTGGAACTAGTCTTCAAAGCAGAACTCACAAGAAAGTAAAAATCATTAAAGAGGAGTATCCGTTAGAAAAAATAAAAAATGAAAAGTCAGCAGCTACAAATACTGCACACTTACTTACACTTAACACTTACCTGTTCCAGGGTTCAGCGATGCGGGGGGTCGAAGCTCCACTCTTCCCCCGATCTGCTCGGCGGCGCCGGCATTGCAACTGTGGGCTCCCGGCTATGGCGCGCCGTGATTGTCCGTACAGTCATCTGGGACCTGTCACGTGTCCCAGATGACTGACAGGAGGGAGGCGGCAGAGCTGAGCCCTTCCTGCACCGAGGGGAAGTGATGTCACTTAGCCCGGGCACTGAAGGAGGCAGATTACGGGTGACCCCCTAGCAACAGGCATATAGAGGTGAGTTTAAAAAAAAATTCAAAATGTTTTTATTTTTTTATGATTTTTAATCATCTTTTTTTTTGTGGGGGGGGGGGGGGGGGCACCACTTTAAGTAAGAAGTGCCTGGGCACATTTATCATTCTCCTCCTACAAATCCAGGGTGGGAGCTGTCCATATCCATATTCAGCCCCAACAGAGATCTAGCATGGCTCCTTCACCCCTTGCAATACCCACATCTTACTTTGAAATGTACACTATTTGAGTTTTACAGTCATTTCCCTAAAATCTTGAGTAAAAATCAAAAGATTTTTTGCAAGCTGAAATTTTTTATTTTTTTTTGCAAGATGCATTGGAATAGGGAAGGCGTTTTTTTTTTGTTTTTTTTTTTAAGGGTGCAATCGGCTTTAAATGGTCCCCCCTTTGGAAAACCCTGGACCTGGCTTCTTAGTAGCCTTGTTATAATTTTTTTTATTATTTTTTTTTTTTAATTATAACAATTAAAAAATAAAAATATATTATAACAAGGCTACTAAGAAGCCAGGTCCAGGGTTTTCCAAAGGGGGGACCATTTAAAAAAAAAAAAAAAAAAAATGCAATATTTATTTATATTATTTTTTAACAGAAAAAAAAATTAAAATCACATTAAATAAAATTCAATTTCACAAATCCAGTGCTTTCAATTTGTAGCTGCATGTAGCACAAGTTGCAAAAAGAGCCTGGGACTTGGTGCAGATCTTTGGGTACTCAGAATTAAATAAAAAAAAAAGCATGTTCAAGCTTTTCCATTTTTAGATAATTGTAAATTGGTAATTAGTAAATTGGTTTAGCTGAATTAGATCAGTTTAATGTTGACATACCTTTCTGTTATTAGTTTTAGGAGAGTTTATATACCTTAACAAATAAAAAAATATATCAAATAAAAAAAATTTAAAATGTAATCTATAAATGACATGCATAAATTATTTTACTAAGATATAAATAAACACTTACCAGATGCTGCCAAAGCCAAGAGCACACCGAGAATATGAAGGAATGATGACATTATGAGAGCCTGCAGTACATCTACATTGGTACAAGGGACTTCTGTTTCTGTTTGCCGGAGAACGCCTTGCTTACTGTAATTTGGGTGTGGTAATGTTTGGACCAGTTACAAATAATATTTCTGCATCACAAATATTACTGACAATGTTTTTTTTTAATTTTTTTTTTATTTTTTTTTTTATTTTTTTAATGCCTCTCAGTTCTCTTCCTCTAAATGAACACTGGATTGCCTAGTCTGAAGAGTGCATTAAAGTTTCAAAGTCGTATTACCATCTGAGAGATTAAAATTTAATGTTCTTATCCATTAAAGTTTTTTTTTTTTTTTTTGCATAGCTAAATGTGGGGTGGAGCCCTATACAAAACCATTAAAGGGCCTACAACTGCCTATCTTATCTCCATCTAAAAGACAATTCTTCTATCGTTACAGAATAACAATTAATTACATAGTAGTCATATAAAGCAAGGGTCTCCATCCTAAAAGGGACACGTGTGTATCCACGCACCAAATAGAGAGTCACATCTAAATTAACAAAGTAATAAATAATTTTTTCTTTATGCGTTTAGTGATAATGTTTTGCAAAAATATTTTATTTGCAATTTTGTATTTTTTTTTTTTTCATCAATTTTTATAGAAATTGAAATTGCTTGTGTATCAAGTATATACTGGCATGATTTACTAGGGAAAATGATAAGGAGAGGGGGAGATATATATATTTTTTTCTTTTTTATTTAAATATATATGTATATATATATATATACACACACACACACACACATATATATATATATATATATATATATATATATCTATAGATGCAATCTATAGATAAAAAGATGTAACATAATTTGGCACTTTTTTTCTACTTTTGACCATTGTTAGCTATAAAACAACTAGTGTCACTGTGGATACAAATTTTAATATTATTCTGTATTTTTTTTCCTATTTACAGTATAAATGACAATGAAATTGAACTATAATACCAAAAGTAAAAGTTAATTAATTAAGTAAAAGTTCATAAGAACTGATCTCTATCCTTCCCCTGCTGTAAGGGGAAGGATCAACACTGTAAACAGTACCATGTGATTGCTGTGATAATGAAGCAATCACAGCAATCACGTGGTACCCAGACCCTCTGATCGGTTAGGTACAGTGTCTCTGTGTATTGAGCCATCTAAAGATACACAATGGGGGGAGATTTACTAAAACTGGAGAGGGCAAAATCTGGTGCAGCTCTGCATAGAAAACAATCAGCTTCCAGGTTTTATTGTTAAAGCTTCAATTAATGCACTGAAGTTAGAAGCAGATTGGTTACCATGCACAGCCGCACCGGATTGGGAGGGTGCCAGTTTTTGTAAATCAACCCCTATATTACCAAAAGTATTGGACACCTGCCTTTACACACACATGAACTTTAATGGCATCCCAGTCTTAGTCCGTAGGGTTCAAAATAGAGTTGGCCCACCCTTTGCAGCTATAACAGCTTCAACTCTTCTGGGTAGGCTGTCCACAAGGTTTAGGAGTGTGTCTATAGGAATGTTTGACCATTCTTCCAGAAGCGTATTTGTGAGGTCAGGCACTGATGTGGACGAGAAGGCCTGGCTTGCAGTCTCCGCTCTAATTCATCCCAAATGTGTTCTATCGGGTTGAGGTCAGGACTCTGTGTAGGCCAGTCAAGTTCCTCCACCCAAAAACTCGCTCATCCATGTCTTTATGGACCTTGCTTTGTGCACTGGTCCAAATCATTTTGTGGAGCGGGGATTATGCTGCGGGGTTGTTGGAACAGGAAGGAGCCATCCCCAAACTGTTCTCACAAAGTTGGGAGCATGAAATTGTACAAAATGTCTTGGTATGCTGACGCCTTAAGAGTTCCCTTTACTGAAACTAAGAGGCCAAAGCCAACCCCTAAAAAACAACCCCCCACACCATAATCACTCCTCCACCAAATGATTTGGACCAGTGCACAAAGCAAGGTCCATAAAGACATGGATGAGCGAGTTTGGGTACTTGGTTGCCCCCTGGACTAGGGATGAGCCGAACACCTCCCTGTTCGGCTCGCACCAGAACCTGCGAACAGACCTAAAGCTTGTGTGAACTTTAGAACCCTATTAAAGTCTATGGGACTCGAACGTTCAAAATCAAAAGTGCTAATTTTAAAAGCTAATATGCAAGTTATTGTCATAAAAAGTGTTTGGGGACCTGGGTCCTGCCCCAGGGGACATGTATCAATGCAAAAAAAAGTTTTAAAAACAGCCGTTTTTTTCAGGAGCAGTGATTTTAATAATGCTTAAAGTGAAAAAATAAAAGTGTAATATTCCTTTAAATTTCGTACCTGGGGGGTGTGTATAGTATGCGTGTAAAGGGGCGCATGTTTCCCGTGCTTAGAACTGTCCCTGCACAAAGTGTCATTTTGCAGGAAAAAAACCTCTTTAAAATCACTCGCGGCTATAATGAATTGTCGGCTCCCGTAATACAGAGAACAGTCATTGAAAGTAATTGATAAAAAAAAAAAAAGCGCGGGGTTCCCCCGAAATTCAATTACCAGGCCCTTCAGGTCTGGTATGGATATTAAGGGGAACCCCGGGTCAAATTTAAAAAAAAATGACGTGGGGTTCCCCCTAAATATCCATACCAGACCCTTCAGGTATGGCATGAATTTTAAGGGGAACTCCACGCTAAATTTAAAAAAAAAAATGGCGTGGTGGTCCCCCTCAAAATCCATACCAGAACCTTATCCGAGCATGCAACCTGGCAGGCCGCAGGAAAAGAGGGGGGGACGAGAGAGCGCCCCCCCTGACCCATACCAGGCCACATGCCCTCAACATTGGGAGGATGCTTTGGGGGTCTGTGACCCCTCAAAGCACCATGTCCCCATGTTGATGAGGAGAAGGGTCTCTTCCCCACAACCCTGGCCGGTGGTTGTGGGGGTCTGCGGGCAGGGGGCTTGTCAGAATCTGGAAGCCCCCTTTAACAAGGGGACCCCCAGATCCCGCCCCCCCCCGTTTTAAATGGTAAGGTGGTACAAAAGTACCCCTACCATTTCACAAAGAAAGTGTAAAAAATAGTTAAAAAACGCACTGACACCGTTGGGAAAAGTCCTTTATTAAAAAAAACAAAGATTCCAGCGGTGGTAATCCACTCTTGCTATCCAGCGATGGGTGGTCTCTGCTCCGGGGTCCAGCGATGGCTGATCTCTTCTCCGACGTCCAGCACAGCGCATCCTGTCTCCACGGAGACACTGCGGGAATCCAGTCTCCAGTCTGCAGAGGAGGACCGGGCCACTCCGTCACCTGACCCCGCCCCCCTCTGTCACCCTTGGGGAAGCCTGGGTTTCCCCAATGACATATACGGGTGACCCCGCCCCCCTCTGATGTAACGCAGGTTTACGTTACATCAGAGGGGGGCGTGGGTCAGGTGACGGAGTGGCCCGGTCCTCCTCTGCAGACGTGATTCCTGCAGCGTCTCCGTGGAGACAGGATGCGCTGCGCTGGATGTCAGAGAAGAGATCAGCCATTACTTTTGTACCACCTTACCATTTCAAACAGGGGGGCGGGATCTGGGGGTCCCCTTGTTAAAGGGGGCTTCCAGATTCTGATAAGCCCCCCCCGCTTGCAGACCCCCACAACCACCGGCCAGGGTTGTGGGGAAGAGACCCTTCTCCTCATCAACATGGGGACATGGTGCTTTGAGGGGTCACAGACCCCCCAAAGCATCCTCCCAGTGTTGAGGGCATGTGGCCTGGTATGGTTCAGGAGGGGGGGGTGCTCTCTCATCCCCCCCTCTTTTCCTGCAGCCTGCCAGGTTGCGTGCTCGGACAAGGGTCTGGTATGGATTTTGAAGGGGACCCCCACGCCATTTTTTTTAATTTGGCGTGGAGTTCCCCTTAAAATCCATGCCAGACCTGAAGGGTCTGGTATGGATATTTAGGGGAAACCCTGCATAATTTTTTTTTTTTTAATTTGACCCGGGGTTCCCCTTAATATCCATAGCAGACCTGAAGGGCCTGGTAATTGAATTTGGGGGGACCCCCACGCTTTTTTTTTTATCAATTACTTTTTTTCTATCAATGACTTTCAATGAATGACTGTTCTCTGTGTTACGGGATCCGACAATTTATTAGCCGCGAATGATTTTAAATAGCTTTTTTTCCTGCAAAAATGACACTTTGTGCAGGGACAGTTCCAAGCACGGGAAACATGCGCCCCTTCACAGGCATACTATAGACACCCCCCAGGTCCGAAATTTAAAGGAATATTACACTTTTATTGTTTCACATTAAGCATTATTAAAATCACTGCTCCTGAAAAACGGCTGTTTTAAAAAAAAAAATTTGCATTGATACATGTCCCCTGGGGCAGGACCCAGGTCCCCAAACACTTTTTATGACAATAACTTGCATATAAGCCTTTAAAATTAGCACTTTTGATTTTGAACGTTCGAGTGCCATAGACTTTAATAGGGTTCTAAAGTTCACAAGACCTTTAGGTTTGTTCGCAGGTTCTGGTGCGAACTGAACAGGGGGGTGTTCGGCTCATCCCTACCCCCATTATGTATTTATATATGGTGATCATATCCTCCTTATGTATTTATACATGGTGATTAGGGATGAGCCGAACACCCCCGGGTTCGGTTCGCACCAGAACCTTCGAACCGACCGAAAGTTTGCGCGAATTTTCGAACCCTATACGTTATAATGGACGCGAACGTTCAAAATCAAAAGTGCTAATTACAACGGCCAATATGCATGTTAATGTCATAAAACAGGTTTGGGGACCCGGGTCCTGCCCCAGGGGACATATATCAATGCAAAAAGAACTTTTAAAAACTAACGTTTTTTCGGGAGCAGTCATTTTAATGATGCATAAAGTGAAAAAAAAAAAGTGAAATTTTCCTTTAAATATGGTACCTGGGGGGTGTCTAAAGTATGCCTGTGAAGTGGCATGTGTTTCCCGTGTTTAGAACTGTCCTTGCACAAAATGACATTTGTAAAGGAAAAAAAGAAGCCATTTAAAACCACTTGCGGCTTTAGGTTTGTTCTTAAGTAGAATCTGAACAGGTACATTATGAAGTGTAGCTCCATCCCAAAAAAATCTATTTTTAAGCTTTTTGGAGAACATAGGGAGGGGTTATCACCCCTGTAACATTTGCTGTCTTTGCACATCTGTTCAGAACATGTCACCTCACTTTCCGTCCCAATGACAAATGTTTTTGGAAAAAGTGGGGTTTTAATTGAAACAAGGATTGGTGATAAAGTATCAGTAGAGAGGAGATACCTTTTTCCCAAATTAAATCTAACAGGATAGAATTTCCCTTCCTAGGGGTAGATTTCCTCTCACTTCCTGTTTTCTCTTTCCATTTGCAAGTAGGAGTCGTTTGTAAGTTGGATGTTTGAAAGTAGGGGCCTGGCGTATATACTCTGCAGAAATTTGCCCTATTAGATGTTGGTGTAGCCACAAGACTGGTGGGCACAGGAATGGGCCCTGCTGTGAGTTAATAGATCAAGATTTGTAATTGCATGCACCTGTTGAACAGGGCAGAAAAATTGGGGTGGTGGTGGTGGTGGTGGACGGTGTTGCCACAAGACTGTAAGCTCTCACAGTTACTCTTGGTGGGCGCAGGAATGGGCCCTACTGTGAGTTATTAGATCAAGATTTATAATTGCAAGCACCTGATGAACAGGGCAGAAAAATTGGGCCTTTGGCGGTGGTGGTGGACGGTGTTGCCACAAGACTGTAGGCCCTCATAGTTACTCTTGGTGGGCGCAGGAATGGGCCCTGCTGTGAACTATTAGATCAAGATTTGTAATTACCCGCCCCTGTTAAACAGGGGCTGAAAAATTGTGCCTTAGGCACTGGTGCTGGTGCCACAACACTGCAACCCCTCACAGATACTGTACTTGGAGCACAGTGTTGCGAAGCATTTTTTTATAAAAATTGTATGTACACGCCCCTGTTAAACAGGGGCTGAAAAATTGTGCCTTAGGCACTGGTGCTGGTGCCACAACACTGCAACCCCTCACAGATACTGTACTTGGAGCACAGTGTTGCGAAGCATTTTTTTTATAAAAATTGTATGTACACGCCCCTGTTAAACAGGGGCTGAAAAATTGTGCCTTAGGCACTGGTGCTGGTGCCACAACACTGCAACCCCTCACAGATACTGTACTTGGAGCACAGTGTTGCGAAGCATTTTTTTATAAAAATTGTATGTACACGCCCCTGTTAAACAGGGGCTGAAAAATTGTGCCTTAGGCACTGGTGCTGGTGCCACAACACTGCAACCCCTCACAGATACTGTACTTGGAGCACAGTGTTGCGAAGCATTTTTTTATAAAAATTGTATGTACACGCCCCTGTTAAACAGGGGCTGAAAAATTGTGCCTTAGGCACTGGTGTGGTGGCATGGATCATTGAGGAGGAGGAAGAGGATAGTCAGTGAACATAAGAGGACAGTAACTCAGCATCAGCATAGGCAGTCTTGAAGGGATGTGACATTAAAAATTATTCGGTTATATCCGCCTCAGGTGCCTGGTAGCTGGTGGTGATCCAAGACTGATTCATTTTGATGAAGGTCAGTCGATCAACCGAGGCGGTGGACAGGCGCACCCTATGATCAGTCACAAATCCTCCAGCAGCACTGAATGTGCGTTCGGACAGAACGCTGGAGGCAGGACAGGCCAGTAGCTCAATTGCATACTGCGCAAGCTCTGGCCAGTGATCCATCCTCAGGACCCAGTAAGCCAGAGGATTTTCGGTGGGAAAGGTGTCCAAGTCTGACCTTGCCCCAAGGTATTCCTGCACCATGTATATCAGACGCTGGCGATGGTTGCTGGAACCGATCATACCTTGGGGCTGCGGACTAAAAAATTGTCTGAACGCATCGGTCAGACGTCCACCTTCCCCACCGCTCCTTCTGCTACTGACCGAAGCCTCAGCAACTCGTCGCCCAGGACCAGGAGTTTGTAGCCTCCCAGTTTCTGGGAACGCGTTGCACAGACCTTTCTGCAAGGCCTCCCTGAGATGTCTCATCCTCTGCTCCCTCTGCGACGGCAAGATAAGGTCCGCAACCTTACCCTTGTACCGCGGATCAAGGAGAGTGGCCAGCCAGTAATGGTCCCTCTCCTTGATCCGAAGAACACGAGGATCCTTCCGCAGGCTTTGCAGGATCAGGGAGGCCATGCAGCGTAGGTTAGCTGAGGCATTCGGTCCGGAGTCTTCTGGGTCACTGAGGATGACATGATCGCCAGCCACCTCCTCCCAGCCACGTACAAGTCCACTGGTTTGTTGGGACTGTACATCATCCCTAAAAGACTGCTGCTGCTGATGCTGAGTGCCAGGCTCCACCTCCATGCTCACACAATCCTCCTCCTCCTCCTCCTCCTCCTCATCCTCTTCCTGTGTGATGGGTGGGACAGAAGGAACACTGTCCGGATAAAGGGGGCCTTGAGAGGCAAGGAAGTCCTCCTCTTCCTGCCTCTGTTCTGCCTCAAGTGCCCTGTCCATTATCCCACGCAGCGTATGCTCCAACAGGTGGACAAGAGTGCTGATGCATGCACTGTCACTGCTCACCATCCTCGTGGCCTCCTCAAATGGTGAGAGGACAGTGCATGCATCCCTGATCATGCTCCACTGACGTGGGGAAAAAAAACCAAGCTCCCCTGACCCTGTCCTGGTGCCGTAGTCGCAAAGGTACTCATTGATGGCCCTCTGCTGCGTGTGCAGTCGCTGCAGCATGGCCAACGTTGAGTTCCACCTGGTGGGCATGTCACATATTAGGCGGTTCTTGGGCAGGTTCAGCTCCTTTTGCAGCTCAGTCAGCCGAGCACTGGCATTATAAGATCGGCGGAAATGCACACAGACTTTCCTGGCCTGCCTCAGGACATCCTGTAAGCCTGGGAACCTGCCCAAGAACCGCTGCACCACCAGGTTGAGGACGTGAGCCATGCAGGGCACATGGGTGAGCTGCCCCTGTCGCAGGGCGGAGAGGAGGTTGGTGCCATTGTCAGAAACGACCATTCCTGGCTTAAGCTGACGTGGCGTCAACCACCTCTCGGCCTGCCCCTGCAGAGCTGCCAGAACCTCTGGCCCAGTGTGGCTCCTGTCCCCCAAACACACCAGCGCAAGCACGGCATGGCATCTTTTTGCCTGCGTACTTGCGTAGCCCCTTGTACGCCTACGGAGCACCGCTGGTTCCAAGGACAGAGCACTGGAGGAAGAAGAAGAGGAGGGGGTGGAGGAGAGAGGTGTGTCACAACCAGTAGCAGTAGTAGCGTTTTGGAGGCGTGGTGGCGGAACAACCTCCAACACTACTGCACCTTGTCCTGCATCCCTCCCAGCTGCCAATAGAGTGACCCAATGGGCCGTGAAAGAAAGGTACCGTCCCTGTCCATGCCTGCTGGACCATGAGTCAGCGGTAATATGCACCTTACCGCTGACCGCCCTGTCCAGCGAGGCATGGACATTGCCCTCCACATGCCGGTAGAGAGACGGAATCGCCTTCCGTGAGAAAAAGTGGCGTTTGGGAACCTGCCACTGAGGAACCGCACATTGAACAAACTCACGGAACGGGGCCGAGTCTACCAACTGAAAAGGCAGCAGTTGAAGTGCTAGCAATTTAGCCAGGCTAGCATTCAACCGCTGGGCATGTGGATGGCTGGGAGTGTACTTCTTTCTACGGTCCAGCAGCTGGGGCAGGGAAATTTGCCTGCTGCAATCGGATTGTCGGTGTACTGCAAGTACTTGGTTGTGACACACCTAATTCTACACCTTCAGTCCTCTCAGAGCAGCTTTCAGAGAGGACTGAAGGTGTAGTGGGGATGGAGATCCCAGCTGAGGAGGAGCAAGGAGAGGTCCGCTTAGTTCTTTGGTGTGGGTCTTTTATGTGTGCCTGCCAACGAGCTGCATGGCAGGTCGCCATATGTCTGGTCATGCTTGTGGTGCCCAAGCGGCTGATGTTTTGGCCACGCGAGATACGCTTGAGACAAATATTGCAAATAGCAGTGGTGCGATCTGATGCACTCGTCTCAAAAAAGGCCCACACCAAAGAACTTTTCTGATAACGTGCAGAGGCAGCGCCCTGCACAGGCGGAGCTCTGCGGTGTTGTACAGTTGCTGTGCTGGCCTCTACCTGGCCTCCAGGGGGCATCCTGCCTCGTTGGACATGTGACGCCGCATCCTCCTCCTCCTCGTCCTCCTCCTCATCCTCTCTCCCTTCAGGCACCCACGTGGAGTCAGTGACCTCATCATCCCCTCCCTCTTCACCACTAGAGCAAACCTGGCAGTAAGCTGCAGCTGGTGGAACAGTACTGCCAGATTCCTCAAGCTGGGTATCATCATCCGAGCCTTCGAATCGTTGGGCATCCTCCTGGAGCATGTACCCAACACTGTGCTCAAAGAGTTCGGGGGACTCCTCAGGAGGACATGGTGGGTCTAGGGAAGGGGTGGCTGATGATGCTCTGTCAGTACCCTGAGCCTGGGTGAGAGAGGATGAGGAGGATGAGGAGGGCTTGGTCATCCATTATACCAAGCCTTCAGCATGATGCGGCTCCACATGTCCAGCTGCCGAAAACAAAGACGCGCGTGTCCCATGGCCACGTGCTGATGACGATGCACGACCACGTCCACGTCCACGGCCACGTCCACTAGAAACAGAGCCTGCCTGCCCTGTGTTCTTGGCTCTGCACGCTCTGCCTCCCCTTGGCGGTCTTCTAGCCATTGTCGTCGGTAGTCCTGTGGGTGCTGCTGAGAAGAATATATAGGAGCTCTGTGTGATGCCACTAACACACTAGAAGTCCTATGGGTGCTTCTGCAAAGAAAATAGAGGAGCTCTGTGTGATGCCACTAACACACTAGAAGTCCTATGGGTGCTTCTGCAAAGAAAATAGAGGAGCTCTGTGTGATGCCACTAACACACTAGAAGTCCTGTGGGTGCTTCTGCAAAGAAAATAGAGGAGCTCTGTGTGATGCCACTAACACACTAGAAGTCCTGTGGGTGCTGCTGAGAAGAAAATATAGGAGCTCTGTGTGATGCCACTAACACACTAGAAGTCCTATGGGTGCTTCTGCAAAGAAAATAGAGGAGCTCTGTGTGATGCCACTAACACACTAGAAGTCCTGTGGGTGCTTCTGCAAAGAAAATAGAGGAGCTCTGTGTGATGCCACTAACACACTAGAAGTCCTATGGGTGCTTCTGCAAAGAAAATAGAGGAGCTCTGTGTGATGCCACTAACACACTAGAAGTCCTATGGGTGCTTCTGCAAAGAAAATAGAGGAGCTCTGTGTGATGCCACTAACACACTAGAAGTCCTATGGGTGCTTCTGCAAAGAAAATAGAGGAGCTCTGTGTGATGCCACTAACACACTAGAAGTCCTGTGGGTGCTTCTGCAAAGAAAATAGAGGAGCTCTGTCTGATGCCACTAACACACTAGAAGTCCTGTGGGTGCTGCTGAGAAGAAAATATAGGAGCTCTGTGTGATGCCACTAACACACTAGAAGTCCTGTGGGTGCTGCTGAGAAGAAAATATAGGAGCTCTGTGTGATGCCACTAACACACTAGAAGTCCTGTGGGTGCTTCTGCAAAGAAAATAGAGGAGCTCTGTGTGATGCCACTAACACACTAGAAGTCCTGTGGGTGCTGCTGAGAAGAAAATATAGGAGCTCTGTGTGATGCCACTAACACACTAGAAGTCCTATGGGTGCTTCTGCAAAGAAAATAGAGGAGCTCTGTGTGATGCCACTAACACACTAGAAGTCCTGTGGGTGCTTCTGCAAAGAAAATAGAGGAGCTCTGTGTGATGCCACTAACACACTAGAAGTCCTGTGGGTGCTGTTGAGAAGAAAATATAGGAGCTCTGTGTGATGCCACTAACACACTAGAAGTCCTATGGGTGCTTCTGCAAAGAAAATAGAGGAGCTCTGTGTGATGCCACTAACACACTAGAAGTCCTGTGGGTGCTGTTGAGAAGAAAATATAGGAGCTCTGTGTGATGCCACTAACACACTAGAAGTCCTGTGGGTGCTTCTGCAAAGAAAATAGAGGAGCTCTGTGTGATGCCACTAACACACTAGAAGTCCTGTGGGTGCTGCTGAGAAGAAAATATAGGAGCTCTGTGTGATGCCACTAACACACTAGAAGTCCTATGGGTGCTTCTGCAAAGAAAATAGAGGAGCTCTGTGTGATGCCACTAACACACTAGAAGTCCTGTGGGTGCTTCTGCAAAGAAAATAGAGGAGCTCTGTGTGATGCCACTAACACACTAGAAGTCCTGTGGGTGCTTATGCAAAGAAAATAGAGGAGCTCTGTGTGATGCCACTAACACACTAGAAGTCCTGTGGGTGCTTATGCAAAGAAAATAGAGGAGCTCTGTGTGATGCCACTAACACACTAGAAGTCCTGTGGGTGCTTATGCAAAGAAAATAGAGGAGCTCTGTGTGATGCCACTAACACACTAGAAGTCCTGTGGGTGCTGCTGAGAAGAAAATATAGGAGCTCTGTGTGATGCCACTAACACACTAGAAGTCCTGTGGGTGCTTCTGCAAAGAAAATAGAGGAGCTCTGTGTGATGGGACTAACACACTTCAAGTTTTATGGGTGCTTCTGGGAAGAAAATATAGGTCTGTGTGATGGGACTAACACACTTCAAGTCCTATAGGTGCTTCTGGGAACAAAATATATGATCTCTGTGTGATGGGACTAACACACTTCAAGTCCTATAGGTGCTTCTGGGAAGAAAATGTAGGTCTGTGTGATGGGACTAACACACTTCAAGTCCTATAGGTGCTTCTGGGAACAAAATATATGATCTCTGTGTGATGGGACTAACACACTTCAAGTCATATAGGTGCTTCTGGGAAGAAAATGTAGGTCTGTGTGATGGGACTAACACACTTCAAGTCCTATAGGTGCTTCTGGGAAGAAAATGTAGGTCTGTGTGATGGGACTAACACACTTCAAGTCCTATAGGTGCTTCTGGGAACAAAATATATGATCTCTGTGTGATGGGACTAACACACTTCAAGTCCTATAGGTGCTTCTGGGAACAAAATATATGATCTCTGTGTGATGGGACTAACACACTTCAAGTCCTATAGGTGCTTCTGGGAAGAAAATGTAGGTCTGTGTGATGGGACTAACACACTTCAAGTCCTATAGGTGCTTCTGGGAACAAAATATATGATCTCTGTGTGATGGGACTAACACACTTCAAGTCCTATAGGTGCTTCTGGAAGGAAATATAGGTCTGTGTGATGGGACTAACACACTTCAAGTCCTATAGGTGCTTCTGGGAACAAAATATATGATCTCTGTGTGATGGGACTAACACACTTTAAGTCCTATAGGTGCTTCTGGGAAGGAAATGTAGGTCTGTGTGATGGGACTAACACACTTCAAGTCCTATAGGTGCTTCTGGGAACAAAATATATGATCTCTGTGTGATGGGACTAACACACTTCAAGTCCTATAGGTGCTTCTGGGAACAAAATATATGATCTCTGTGTGATGGGACTAACACACTTCAAGTCCTATAGGTGCTTCTGGGAGAAAATGTAGGTCTGTGTGATGGGACTAACACACTTCAAGTCCTATAGGTGCTTCTGGGAACAAAATATATGATCTCTGTGTGATGGGACTAACACACTTCAAGTCCTCTAGGTGCTTCTGGGAAGGAAATATAGGTCTGTGTGATGGGACTAACACACTTCAAGTCCTATAGGTGCTTCTGGGAACAAAATATATGATCTCTGTGTGATGGGACTAACACACTTCAAGTCCTATAGGTGCTTCTGGGAAGAAAATGTAGGTCTGTGTGATGGGACTAACACACTTCAAGTCCTATAGGTGCTTCTGGGAACAAAATATATGATCTCTGTGTGATGGGACTAACACACTTCAAGTCCTATAGGTGCTTCTGGGAAGGAAATGTAGGTCTGTGTGATGGGACTAACACACTTCAAGTCCTATAGGTGCTTCTGGGAACAAAATATATGATCTCTGTGTGATGGGACTAACACACTTCAAGTCCTATAGGTGCTTCTGGGAAGAAAATGTAGGTCTGTGTGATGGGACTAACACACTTCAAGTCCTATAGGTGCTTCTGGGAACAAAATATATGATCTCTGTGTGATGGGACTAACACACTTCAAGTCCTATAGGTGCTTCTGGGAAGAAAATGTAGGTCTGTGTGATGGGACTAACACACTTCAAGTCCTATAGGTGCTTCTGGGAACAAAATATATGATCTCTGTGTGATGGGACTAACACACTTCAAGTCCTATAGGTGCTTCTGGGAACAAAATATATGATCTCTGTGTGATGGGACTAACACACTTCAAGTCCTATAGGTGCTTCTGGGAACAAAATATATGATCTCTGTGTGATGGGACTAACACACTTCAAGTCCTATAGGTGCTTCTGGGAACAAAATATATGATCTCTGTGTGATGGGACTAACACACTTCAAGTCCTACAGGTGCTTCTGGGAAGGAAATATAGGTCTGTGTGATGGGACTAACACACTTCAAGTCCTATAGGTGCTTCTGGGAACAAAATATATGATCTCTGTGTGATGGGACTAACACACTTCAAGTCCTATAGGTGCTTCTGGGAAGAAAATGTAGGTCTGTGTGATGGGACTAACACACTTCAAGTCCTATAGGTGCTTCTGGGAACAAAATATATGATCTCTGTGTGATGGGACTAACACACTTCAAGTCCTATAGGTGCTTCTGGGAAGAAAATGTAGGTCTGTGTGATGGGACTAACACACTTCAAGTCCTATAGGTGCTTCTGGGAACAAAATATAGGAGCTCTGCCTGCCTGCCACGAACACACTACAAGTCCTATAGGTGCTTCTGGGAACAAAATATAGGAGCTCTGCCTGCCTGCCACGAACACACTACAAGTCCTATAGGTGCTTCTGGGAACAAAATATAGGAGCTCTGCCTGCCTGCCACGAACACACTACAAGTCCTATAGGTGCTTCTGGGAACAAAATATAGGAGCTCTGCCTGCCTGCCACGAACACACTACAAGCCCCTCTTTCTAAATCAATCTTTGTAAATGAATCTATCTAACTCAATCTCTCTAAGTAAATCTCTCTAACTAACTAAATCCAGCAGAGTGTCACAGATCTATCCTGCTCTATCTGCGCCGGAACAGCATGTGACCGGCGCAGACGGCGTGGCGGCCTTTTATAGGGGGGGGGGCGTGTGCTAAAGCCCCTGAGCTGTAATTGGCTACAGGCGTCCTGCCTGTAGCCAATTATGGCTCTTCGAGTTTCCGGGGCTGTGATTGGCCAAGCATGCGGGGTCACAGTGCATGCTTGGCCAATCATCAGCCAGCAATGCACTGCGCCGGCCGCGCCGGCCGCAATGCATTGCGGGGCCGCTCGCATCACACGAACGTGATGCGAGCGGCCAAAATAGTTCTGGGCTCGCCGAGCGAGCGAAACGCCCGGTGCTCGATGCGAACGTGGGTTCGCATCGAGCACCGGGCCCATCCCTAATGGTGATCATAACCCCCATTATGTATTTATACATGGTGATCATATCCCCCATTATGTATTTATATATGGTGATCATATCCTCCTTATGTATTTATACATGGTGATCATAACCCCCATTATGTATTTATACATGGTGATCATATCCCCCTTATGTATTTACACATGGTTATCATAACCCCCATTATGTATTTATACATGGTGATCATTACCCCCATTATGTAGTTATACATGGTTATCATATCCCCCTTATGTATTTATACATGGTGATCATAACCCCCATTATGTATTTATACATGCTGAACCATGACGCTTAAGCTTCTCTCCCTTGGTTCTCCTTTTAAATGTTCATCACTTTCAAGAGAAGCCCGCTTACTTAAGGCAGGCATCCTTCTTATCCAAGAAACCCATTTTGCAGCCTCTAAAGTGCCGCCATTTTCCCTGAAAAACTTTCCTCATCTATACTTAGCGTCCGACACCCAAAAGAAAAATGGGGTCCTCACAGCCATCCAAGACTCAGTTACCTTTAAACTCCACTAAGAAATTGCGGACCCCCTAGGTCGATTCCATATCCTTACCTGTGACATCAACCAACGTTGACATACAATTGTAATTGTCTATCCCTCAAACTCTAAACAGATTAAGTTCTGCAAGAAACTCTTCACAAGAATCGCAAGAGTTGTAGGCCACTAATCGGAGGAGACTTTAATATAAATGGGAATGTGACCTTTGACTCATCTATGGGCAAAAGAACAGCTCACCACACCATCAACCAACTACTACAGTCATTTGACCTTGATGACATCTGACCATGGTACCTATAAGTAACAGCACCAGATCCACTGTCCCTCGCCTCTGGAGACTAGACGCTACACTCCTAGCAAGTCCTGCTCATCATCAGACAATTGAAGAAGCTCACTCCCTTTTTTTTCAGACCAACTCCACCCCTGACACTTAGCTTAGCTATGACTAAGCACTGTTAAGTGTGAAACGCGTCAACTCATTTGTCCCATTTTTTGCTGTGGCTGGTATCTGTTGGACTTTTTACAAATAAAGGCTATATTCCGGAGTGCGGCTGTCCAGAACTTCCTTTTTGCCTCATGTTGCTATATGCTTAGCTGGCACCTGGTGTTCCAGTTCCGAGGAGAGTTCTATATCCACATTTCCACCTGGAGCGGTGATCCCTTTCCCTATCGCTACACCATTATTATGGGCTACATACAAAGCCTATATGAGAAGTATCTTGATAAAATTACAAGCTTCTGTCAAAAGCCAGAGGACACGTCCAATTGAAGAGGTCCTAACCTCAATTAAACAAAAAGAGGACCTAAACAATCATCACCCCTCCCCAAACCTATCCTCTGCTCTGCTTGTGGACAGGAGCCAACACCGCTCCCTCCTATCTTTTTTTTTTCCACAAAGATTTTATTGGTGCGAAACAGAATACAATGATAATGTAATTGACATATTTTTGATACAATCATCCATGACAGAGAATAATAACATTAAATCACAACAAATTTGTACAACTTGGGTCATGGGAGTGACCTAAAGAAAAGCCAAAGCCATTGGGTTCCATATATTCTTATAAAAACATTTGAACAGGTAAAACATTGTGAATAAGCTAATGCTGGTATGTTTGAAATGACACACTACTAATGCAGTTGGCGTTATAATGACTGTTTGCTCAGCCTGGGGATCACTATCAACAGATCCATCCAAGTTGTTTATGGGATATTGGCCAAGTTTTGTGGATAAGATAGGATTTTCGTGTCTCCGGTAAGGGGATATTGTCTTGTATTGCTAGAATTGGCATAGTGGAGGGGTAAGGGGTGTGGGAGGGAATAGTTAAATGGAGGGACGGGTTAGAATAGGGGGGGGGGTGGGTAGGGGATAAAGGGGGGGGGTAAGTAGGAAAGAGTATTGTGGGGGAAGGGAAAGTAGGTTCAGGTAGGGTAGGTGGGGAACCGTTCTTCGCTCCATCCCCCCAGAGTCTTACCTGTGTCATAGGGATTGAGTCTACTCCAGCATAGGTATTCATGTGGTCAGGGGAAATATGATTTATAACGTTCTGTAGTTTTGAAGTGGGACCAGCAAGCCCAAGTGGTGTAGAATTTCTGTATGCGATCCTGTGTTGTGTATATTAGTTCCTCCATCTCCTCAATCTTTGCAATCCTGGTCAGCCATTCCCTAATCGTAGGGATATCTGTTGAGCGCCAATGGACCGGAATGCAGAGTCTGGCTGCATTCACCATGTGCATGGCTAATGATTTAAGATAGAGTTGCGTGGGCAGAGTTGTATGATGGAGGAGATATTGGGCTGGGTTATAGTCTAGATTATAGGTGGTAACTTGAGTAATTATGGAATGTATTTCCAACCATAATGGTTAGAGTGCGGTACACTCCCACCAGATATGGAGAATCGAACCGATTCCTTGTTTACATCTCCAGCAGAGATTTGGGATTGAGGGTGGGAACTTGTGTAGGCGAGAGGGGGTTCTGTACCATTTTGTGACTATTTTGTAGCCATTCTCTTGAATCGCAACGTTCATTGAGCCCTTATGTGCCCGGGTGTAAATAGTTTCCCACTCTTCATCTGTGAATGTTACTTGCAAGTCCCTGCTCCAAGAGAGTCGCGAGGTATCCTCTTGTGGGGTGGGGGATTCATCTTGGAGAAGGGAATAAATAAGCGAAATTAGGTGTCTTTGCGGTGTGTTTCGGGAGAAGAGTGATTCAAACGCTGTGAGTGCTCTTGACCAAGTGCTGTGTGTGCCCTTTGTAGTGAGAAAATGTATCAGCTGTCTGTAGGACCAAAATGGGAAGTCCTTGGTACGTGAGATAACCTTCAGGTCATCCAGGGTTCGAAGGCGGCCCTCAATATTGAAATGGTGTGCGTAAATGTCATCGTGAGGCCATTCCTGTAGCAGGAATGTGGCTGTTTCTCCAGGGGGGGATTCCGGGTTTCCCCTAAGGGGAGTCAGTGGGCCTAAGTGTGAGGAGATTTGATGTGTCGATAAGGCCTTGTTGAATGCCAGTAGCGAGGGGTAGATGAAGGGTGTTTTTTTATATCGTTGGGCCATTTGCTCAGTGAGAGCCAAGGGGTAGAAAGTAATGGGAGGTGTGTGAAGGATTCCTCTAGTGAAACCCAAATTTTCCCCAAACGATGTGTTTTCCAGTCTATCAGTCTGGTTAGGTGGCGTGCTAAGTAATACCTGTGTAGGTCCGGGAGGCCAATGCCCCCTTTGTTCTTGGGTCTAATGAACTTGGTGTATTTGATACGGGGAGTGGTATCGCTCCCTCCTATCTTATCAATATGATCTATACTAGAAAAAAAACGAAAGCGACATACTAGGAAACAAAGCAGGCTCTCTTCTAGAAAAATCTGCTAAACAGCAACGTTTGAAATCTAAAATTGCTTCAGTCCATCACCTCTTCTCTAAAACCCCAGTGGCTAACCCGCTAGATATCGCAAATGCATTTAGCAAATTTTATCAATCACTCTATAACCTTAAGGACGATGTGACCACCCCCAAAGCAACCCCTTCCACTAGACCAACTTTCTTGGACTCAGTAAGGCCCCTTTCACACTGGGGCGTTTTTCAGGTGCTACAGCGCTAAAAATAGAGCCTGTATAGCGCCTGAAAAAATCTGGCCCCTTTCACTCCAGTGTGAAAGCCGGAGTGCAGCTTTACCGCCGACGCCGCTCCTGCCCCAGTGTGAAAGGGGCCTAAATATCCCCACACTAATGCCGCGTACACACGACCGGACTTTCCGGCAGAAAAGGTCTGACGGTCTTCCCGACGGAGTTCCGACGGAGTTCCGAATGAACGGATTTGCCCACACACGAACGGACCAAACTCTGTTCGTTTTGTTCGAACCTGATGACGTACGACGGGACTAGAAAAGGAAGTTCAATAGCCAGTAGCCAATAGCTGCCCTTGCGTTGTATTTGGTCTGTCGGACCAGCATACAGATGAACGGTTTTCCAGATAGGAATTGATTCCGTCGGAAAGATTTTAAACATGTTCTATTTCTAGGTCTGTCAGAATTTTTTTTTAAGAAAAACGATCGGATTATCCCACACACGATCAGAATATCCGACGGAATGATTCCGTGGGACCTATTCTGCCGGAAAGTCCGGTCGTGTGTACGCGGCATTAGTCCCAGATTCAATCCTTATCTGAACCCTTTTCTGCACCAGATATTGAGCTGACCATCAAATCTCTTCCTTCAAACAAATAAAGCTGTAAATGTGTAAGCCAATAAAATTTGTATCTTTTTTTTTTTTTTTTATGTAACAGATTTTATTCATATAGTCAGCAGCTTATAAACATTAAAATAAAATAAAAAAAACAAAGTAAAGTAAAATCAATCTAGTACCTCTATAGTTTTCATGTATACTGGGTTCATCAAAGCAGGATGGATTTTGGTTATCATAAAACGTTAAATATTTTACTACTGACTGAAAAAATCTGTCTACCCCACAAATCAGCCTTTTTCTTTTTGTTTCTTGTCTTTAGGCCTTTCAGATCAAAGAAAATACAAATCATAATTGGGAGCTAGAAGCCTTTTTGGAGACCAGTACTTCCATTAGTACAGATAATTTTAGTTTCTGTCTTTGGTCCAAGGATGCTACTAGATTGGCTACCGGAATCGCAGATGCTTTTTGTTGCACAACCACGCATTGCTGTTGATACTCTCATTGGTCCTGTAAAAAAAAAAAAAAAAATGCATTAAAAGTTTGGGAAATGTACATTTTGAAACAAATATTATTACATTTTTTTTTAATTGCAATGGCAGTCTGGCAATGACATCTCAATAACACCAACACATACCAATAAGGTCTTAAAAATCAGGCTTCAAATGTGTCGATTCACAGTTTTTTTAAATCTTGTTACCTTTTTTTCAATGAACAATTTGTTTACATGTTGTGAAGTTAAAGGGATCTATATATAAAAATGTCACCGTACAAATGAATCATGTATTTTGCCTAATTTGTTTCTTTCCTGTGATCGTCAGCTCCATCTAGTGACCATAATGTGGTATTTTCCTAATTGAGGTATTTCTGAAAAATACTGCATTATGGCCACTAGATGGCCCTGACGACCATAGGAAATAAACATATTACGCAAAATATGAGATTGCTCGGGACAGCTGAAATAATGCTTGAAACATTTGCAAAGAAAATTTTTCATAAATAGACCCCAAAGTATATCAATGCCAAAATAGTTTTTTCTCTTTGTTTTGAATAAGTAAGGAAAGGATAGAACCCCTGTCAGGTTTTAGGCTGGATTCACACCTATGCAGTTTTAGTGATTTTTGCATTTTGCAGATCTGCACTACAGAACGTGTTCCATAGGAAACCATGATAAATGGACTGTATTGCAAATCTGAAAAATGCAAAAAGCACTAAAACTGCATAGGTGTGAATCCAGCCTTACTCCTATCAGAGAGATTTCTACTCACTTATTGTTTTGGGGGCAGTTTTACTAGGAATTAAGGGAAAATATAGCATTCCTCTACTTAAAGCCGTGTTTCACCTAAAAAAAAAATAAAAAAAAAAAATGTAAAAGTCAGCAGCTAAGAAAAAAGTAGCTGCTGGCTTTTAATAAGTACATTTACCCTCCCAGGGCGCCCGCGATGTCGGTCGTGGAGGCCGAGATGTCCCTCGGCGATCCGGTTCCAGCGCCGACATCCTCAGTAAGGGAAACGGCTGCCTGTTTCCTACTGCGCATGCGCGAGTCGGCGCGCGGCCGACTGCGCATGTTGAATTTGTGAATGGGGAACGCGATGTGTTGTGGGACGAAGTTCCCATAACACACCGCGCCCCATTCACTAGAAGACGGCGCTCGGAGCAGAGGAGAAAACATCACTGCGGAGCTGGAAGAGGCAGATTAGGATGATCTGCCTAGCAACAGCCATTTCTGGTAAGTAAAAAAAAAAAAAAAGTTAATAACAATTAAAAATTTTAAGTTTTTTTTTCAGGGTGTCCCACCACTTTAAACAAGCATTTTTTCTTCTCTCTGTTTTGCTATTGGAGAGTTTCCTTCACTTCCTGTCTGGCGAAAAGGATTGTCCCCGGGACAGGAAGCGAGGGGAAATCTCTCTGCGGGCTCATTTACGCATCACATTAGCCCTTTTTAAAGTGATCAGCAGTGGATTGCTCTTTTGGGGGCATTTGAAAGGCAGAGAAGGAGCTGTTATGTTGACATTTCAATGCCTGTTTTAACCGCTAACAAAATCACACGACTGTGTTCATTGCACACAGTTGCATTGTTGCCTCATTCAATAGAATGGGTTGCGTTCTGGGGGTAGTACTGCCCATCGATCATTTGCCACCCCCCAAAACCCCATCTGCTGCCTTTGCAGCTCACAGGGGAGTGGTTGGGAGGGTGGTAAACATTACCGTTCAACTGAGTTTACATATTCACTTCAATCTTGGTTGAATAGCACCCCAATGCACCTCACTATGTGTAAAGTGTAGCATAACGCATAATAATATACTGTATGTGTTTCACCATTACTTACTGTAGTGCAAGAGTGTAAATGGGCCCACAAGGATAGATAACAAACAAGAGGTCCATGCTGCTCACCGGTAAACCGGCTCCAACAGTATGATCTCCTCACTGCAGGGTGCTCACCCAGTCGGCGCTGAAGCAATAGTGTACAGGCAAGGGAGACACGGCTTACATGTTAGATAAAACACAATTTGTGTGCAAAACATGTCTCCCTTGTTTGTGGATGTAGTGCTCCTCATGTTCTTCATGGTTTTATGTGAATAAAGGTATTTGGATCTCAGTTTGGTGTGCAGCCATCTGGGCTTTCCTTTCATTAAGGATAGATAACACTGGCTCTGTCTGGAATACTGACCTGGCTTTTTTGTGGTCTGGAGAATACACATGTTCTCATTCCCCAAACACTGCATCGTATCTGAAGTGTAACACCAGGTGGAGTCAGCAGAAATGCAGGATGGGCACGTCAATCCATTGGATTCTGAGATGTCCTTTGGTACTAAGGTAAAAAAAAACATAACATGGGTATAAGGGCATGGGTTTAAAGAGCACCTGTATTTTAGTGATAAAGGACCACTACACTTGGGCCTTCCAACAATGAAGATCCTAATGAAATGTTATGATGAAGGCCTACTTCAATCTTTAGTGCTTCCATGCTGTTACGCTGCCACAGACGCTATAGCCAGGAGATTAGTTTGTAGGTGGGTGTCACATACTTGGTAAGGACCAAACTAATGTGGGGTCTCCTCTTGAATCTCTTGTCCAACACCCCTGGATGTGGACACTAGGAGTAAGGGCACAAAGTGGCATATGTATAAAAAGAAGCATGAGGGGGCTCATGGCCATAATGGGGATGGTATTGACATGGTAGCCCCAAATGATCCACAATGGCTCAAAATGTATATGGTCCAGAAATATTTAGAGACATTTAGACAGAATAAAGCACCTGGACCACATGGCCTCCACCCACGGATCCTAAAAGAATTTAGGTCTGTCATTTCAAAGCCATTGTTTCTCATTTTTAGGGACTCGTTAATGACTGGAATAGTACCACTGGATTGGCATAAGGCCAACATGGTCCCTATTTTTAAAAAAGGAGCAAAAGTCAGCATGGCTTCATGAAAGAGAGAAGTTGTCAGGTAAACCTGATTTCTTTTTATGAAGAGGTAAGTAAAACCTTGGACGGAGGGGTGGCTGTGGACGACTGGACATGGTATACTTGGATTTTGACACAGTTGCCCACACACGGCAGAGTCCTAAATTACTCTGAAGTGGCAGACATACAATGTAAGTAATGTGTGTACACATCCAGTACTCAGCATAAAAACGATTTAAGTGATTGTAAAGGATAATTTTTTATTTTTTTTTACATAACAAACAAGTTATACTTACCTCCACTGTGCAGCTCGTTTTGCATAGAGTGGCCCCGAACATCCTCTTCTGGAGTCACCCGGTGGCTCTCGTGCCTCCTCCCCACATCAGATAACCCCCCCACAGACACAGAATGCCGGACTCGGCCCCGCCCCCGGTGCCTGCGTCATTGGATTTGATTGACAGCAGCAGCAGCCAATGGCTGCCATCAATCTAGCCAATCAAGAGCTGGAACCCCAGGGAGAGGGCGTGTCCCCACCGAGGAGATGAAGGGGCTCAGATAAGTGAAATTGGGGGGCTGGGGGGCTGTCGTTGTCAGATGTTTTTTCACCTTAATGCATAGGATGCATTAAGGTGAAAAAACAGAAGGCCTACTTCAATCTTTAGTGCTTCCATGCTGTAACGCTGCCACAGATGCTATAGCCAGGAGATTCGTTTGTAGGCAGGTGTCACATATTGGTAGGGACACCAAGGGTGCAACACCCATCATTTTATTCTCTAGGGTCTCAGCTTAAAAAATGATATAATGTTTGGGGGGTCTAGGTAATTTTCTAGCCCCAAAAAAATGCAGATTTTTACATATAGGAGAGAAGTGTAATGCCGTACACACAGTCGGACATTCTGACCACAAAATCCATCGTATTTTTTCCGACGGATTTTGGCCGAAACTTGTGCTGCATACACACGGTTGGACAAAACCATCGCAATGGGGGGGCCAAACTGAGTCCCCCTTCATCAGGGCTACAAAACACATGCAAATCCTAATACAAAAAATAAAAGTCAAAAGTATAAAAATAAATATGCAAATCATTGCATCGTTTTTTAAGTTATCAATCTTAATTTGCAGATTTGTTTATCTATTTTTTGCAATAAAAGTTTTTATTGAGTTTTTAATAAACAATGATACAAAGTATACTACATGAAAGGTAAAAATACTAAGTATGATAAGTATGAAAAATATGAAAAGTATGATAAAGGAAGAACAGGAAAGCGTCCCCGGGGGGGATACAGTCATACATTAGGCTGGATTCACACCTAATGCATTTTTTGTGCTTTTTGCATATTTGCTCTACAGAACGTGTTCCATAGGAAACCATGATAAATGGACTACAGTGCAAACCTGCAAGTATTTTCTGATGGACTTTCGACGGAGTTCCGACGAACTTTCCGAATGAACGGACTTGGCCACACACAATCACACTAAAGTCCAACGTATTCGAACGTGATGATGTATGAATAAGGAAGTTCGTAGACAGTAGCCAATAGCTGCCCTAGCGTTGTTGTTTGTCCGTCGGACTAGCACACAGACGAGCGGATTTTTCAAAAGGAACTGGGTCCAGCGGAGTTCCGGTGGGAAAATTTGAAACATGTTCTATTTCTAAAGTCTGTCGGATTTTTCGACAGCAAAAGTCTGATGGAGCCCACACACGATCGAATTGTCCGACGGATTAGCAATGGCCCGGAGCTAAATTAGGGGAGGGCCAACATGACAAGGGGGGGACTGTGAGGCGGAGCGGCGTCAGCGTCGGTACCACGTAAGCGGCAGGTAGGGGGCGGAGCCGGCGCGCCGTCATTCAGTTGGCGCCATCGTGAGCAACAGGCAGGAGCTTTTTCCCCATCGCTCCGCCTGTTAGCTGTATTCAGTCCCGCGCTTCAGGTACTATAGGGGATCTAGAGGCCCTATTCTCTCGGCTCCGGGAGGAGGCCGTGGCACGGGGGGACGGCTGGTTGCAGGCATCGGTAGCTAGCCTGCTCCAGGGCCCCAGCCAGGCCTCGTCCAGCGCGCCCGCCGGCCCCCCTCCCCCACCTCGTACACGTGCCAGGAGGTCTAAGCCTCCTGAGCGCTACAGCCCTGGGGCAGACAGCAATAGGGATGGGGATAGGGGCAAGGATCAGGACCTTTTTGCCCCGCCAGCCAAGCGCAGGCCTGCTGCGGCATGTGCGGCGGCGGGTGGGCCTCCCCACACACGGAGGACAAGGTGGGGAGGCTATACCACTAGGCATGACCCCCATCACCCTGCGGCTGAGGACAGACAGGATGCGGCCGCCTCGGTGGGCTCACCGCCCGAACTGAGGGTGGCTCGGCGTGGGAGAGTGGCCTCGGCGGGTGATGGCCATTTGCGGGGAACGGCCAGGGCCTGTATTCCTGACGGTAGAGGGAGGAGAAGACCAGAGGGGACAGCTCAGCGCCAGCGAGGGGACCTAGCCGAAATACGGTCCAGATCAGCGGCCAGGCGGGCTTCACCTGCCCGGCCTAGGGCTCTGCGGGACATTGACTCTGAACGGGTGGCACAGGCCGGTGCGACGCGCAGTGTGGTCGTCACTGCTGGGCGCCCTGCAGCTACGGGGAATCCTGACCTGCGGCCTACTGAGGAGGATCGGAGGGAGGCCGGGAGTTCCCAAGACAGTCTGTCGGAGGGTGAAGTGATCGACCAGGAGGAGGACGAGGTGCCGGAGGCGACGCGTGGAGCAGGACGTGCGGCTGGATGTCCGTTGGGGCAGCGACAGCCAGGTAAGGTTCCTCATGTTCTCTCTTCTGCCTATCCTGTCAGTGCTAAAGGGGATTCTGTTTGTGGGGCTGTGAGGGCCGGGGAGCAAGGGGTTGGCTCTGGCGGGATGCGTCACGGTACGGTTTCCCTTTCCCCAGGGGTGGCGGGGCCGCAGGATGCAGGGGTGGTGCAAACACTGCTGGCGGGTCTCCGTGAGGTGTTAGCCCGTTGCGAGGCTGGTGCGCGGCCGGCAGCTGACGCTTCTCCGGTGGCGGCATGGGCGGCTGCTCACAATCATGCACCTCAAGGCTCTGGGGTGAATCCGGGCATAGCGCTTGGGGTCGCAGGGCCGGCAGGGGGCCCTGGTGCGGTGGCTTATTCTGGGGCCGCGACTGCCTCATCGTCGGCGGTGGCAGTTGGGGAGGTGGCTGCGGCGAGTAAAGGGACAGCGGGTGTAGATGGCGTGCGTCTGGCGGACGCCGCGAAATGCGAGGTCTATGTCTGTTTTGAGGGGCCCTTGGGCGCTCACTTGAAGACTGAGGTAAAGGACTCATTTGGAAAGGGGTGTACGTGGAGATTTTCTCCTTGTTACCCTTGGAAAAGTTTAACTTGGACAAAGTTAAACCCGACGAGAGCAAAAAGGAGGAGGAGGAAAAGCGGCGATACCAGTTGATCCCGCGCACGTTTGCAAACTGGTTGCAGGCGTTCGCGATTTTGGCGAGTGTCATAGGGGAAAAGGCGCCGGAAAACTGCTCCCCCCTTTTCTGCTACCTCGATTCCATCGGGGAAGCACAAAGGGTATATGGGGGTACCGCTTGGTTGCGCTACGATGAGCAATTCAGGCAAAGGAAGGCGGTCCGTCCGTCCTTACGGTGGGATCATAAAGACATTAGTCTTTGGATGAAGTTAATGTCATCTCCGAGGAGTCCGTTATCTCCCTTTCAGGGGGGGGGGGCGGTGGTCCGGCATCTGCCGGTCAACCGGCCGGAAATCGCATGGGTTTCTGCTGGCAGTTTAACGCGGGCACGTGCAAATTCGGGGCCAAGTGTCGATTCCGACATGAGTGTTCCTCGTGCGGGGGTTCCCACTCCCAATCTCGGTGCTTCAAGCAAGGACGCGGAAAAGGGGGAGACACTGGCAAAAGGGAGGACGCCGGTGAAGGTAGGAAGGATGGTTCCCTTCCTAAGACGGTATCCTGATCAGGAGGTTGCCAGGTTATTAGAGTTGGGGTTTACCGAGGGTTTCCGGCTGCACAGTCACCTTCAAGTGGTTCCGCCTATGGCGGATAATTTGAAGTCGGCTAGGGAGCATGCGGGCATTGTGACAGAGAAGTTGCTGAAGGAAGTCGGGCTGGGGCGTATGGCTGGCCCGTTCGATCGGCCCCCATTACCCGATTTAGTGGTATCCCCTTTGGGCGTGGTTCCCAAGAAAGAGCCGAACAAGTTTCGGCTCATTCACCATTTGTCATACCCGCGTGGGGGGTCGGTTAATGACTCCATTGATCCGGGCCTTTGCACGGTGTCATATACGTCCTTTGACGCGGCGGTCGCCTGGGTTCAACGTTTTGGAAATGGGGGGGCTGTTGGCGAAAACGGATATAGAGGCTGCTTTTCGCCTCTTGCCAGTTCATCCTGATTGCTGCCGTTTATTGGGGTGTCGGTGGCAGGGCAAGTTTTTTGTTGACAGGTGTTTGCCCATGGGGTGTGCTATTTCTTGTGCCTTGTTTGAGCAGTTCAGCTCATTTTTAGAATGGGTGGTTCGGGACGTTGCGGGTTTGTCATCCGTCATCCATTACTTGGATGATTTTCTGTGCATAGGGCCTGCGGATAGCCTTGTGTGTGCTTCCCTGTTGGCTACGGTTCAACAGCTTTTTGAAGTTTTTGGGGTACCGTTGGCCCCGGATAAGACTGAAGGTCCGTCCACGGAGCTACGTTTCCTGGGTATAGTTATAGATACCATGATGATGGAGTGCCGTTTGCCTGAAGACAAACTAGAGGATTTAAAGTTGGAGGTGGCAGGGGCGTTGCAAGTGAAGAAGATCCAGCTTCGAGCCCTGCAATCCCTCCTCGGCAAATTGAATTTTTGCCTGCCGGATCATGCCAATGGGGCGTGTTTTTTGTAGGCGTCTGGCAGCGGCCACGGCCGGTGTGCGGGCCCCGCATCATTTCATTCGGCTGGGGCAGGAGCAGAAAGCAGATCTGAAGGTCTAGGACTCCTTCCTGGCCACGTATAATGGTCCTTCTCTCTGGTTGGGACAGGTAGTGTCGAATTTCGATATGGAATTGTTCACCGATGCGGCCGGTTCTGGGGGTTTTGGAGCTTTCTACCAGGGCAGGTGGAGCGCCGGCGAATGGCCGTTGGCATGGAAGGCGGGAGGTTTAGTTCGCAATTTAGCGGCTTTGGAATTGTTTCCCATTGTGTTAGCTGTTGAGCTTTGGGGGGAGGATTTCAGGAATCGCCGCGTGCGTTTTCATTGCGACAATCTGGGGGAGGTACAGGTCATCAATAATAACTCTGCGTCTTCGCCCCCGGTTGTGCGCTTATTGCGGCACCTGGTGTTACGGTGTTTAAGCATTAACTGTTTTGTGACTGCTGTACATGTTCCGGGAATCGATAATTCAGTGGCTGATGCGTTATCTCGTTTCCAGTGGGACAGATTTCGTCAATTGGCACCGGAAGCGGAAGTGCACGGGATTCCTTGCCCCGATCGTTTATGGAACATCGCGTCGCCACAGCCCAGCTGTTAATTTGTAGATCGATTTCTGCTGCCACTTGGAAAGCGTACAGTAAGGTCTGGTTGGAATGGGGCGAATTGTTGCAAGAAGTAGGGGAATGCCCTCGGGATGAGGATAGGGTTCATTTGCTTCTTTATCTTATTGGCAGGAACTTTGAGTGCGGTGTGTCGGCTTCCAGCATGTCAAGGAAGTTGGCCGGGCTGGCCTTCATGTTCCAGTTGGCGGGCCAGCGGGATGCCACTAAGGCTTTCATGGTCCGGCGTGCCATGCGCGGATATCGCGCGGGTGGCACAGCGACCGATACAAGACGCCCAGTTTCTTTTCAGGCTTTGGGTGATGTGGTGACACAATTGGAGACAGTTTGCATGTCGCGTTTTGAGACTGTTTTATTTCGGGCGGTATTTGTGCTCGCCTTTTTCGGGGCCTTCCGGGTGGGAGAGATGGTGAGTAGGAACAAACGGGGAGATGGTGGGTTGGACGTCAGGGACGTGATGGTGCAGGATGGGACTTTGAGGGTGTTTTTGAGGCGATCTAAGACCGACCAATTGGGCAGAGGGGCCTGGGTGGAGCTGAGGTCGATTCCGGGTTCCCCTGTGTGTCCGGTGACAGCTGTGGGGGAATTTTGCCAGATCAGGCCTCAGGGCGGAGGGGTTTTCTTCCGCCACGAGAATGGAACGGCTGTGTCCCGTTTTCAATTTCAGGCAGTATTCAAAAAGTGTCTGGTGGCAGCGGGCTTGACGGCGACAAATTACTCCTCTCACTCGTTCCGCATCGGAGCAGCCACTGAGGCGGTTCGGTGGGGATTGGATGATAGGGCGGTACAGAAGATTGGTCGCTGGGAATCAGCGCGCTTCAGGTTGTACGTCCGCCCCCATTTGTTGTAAAAGTGGAGAGTGGTGCTGGGCAAAACGGGGTGGGGTATTGGTTACAATTCGTGGCTCATTTATCGTTTTCCGCTTCCTAAAAATTTCATGTTTTTTCTGTCAGGTTTATGTGTTGTCCTCACCCCTCCCCCCTCCTATTCCCCTTGTTTTTTTTCTTTGCCATTTCGGATTCAGATTCCTGCCTGGTATGGATCCTGGGACATTCATTTGTGTATTGGGGTGCCAGGAGGGCTGATATTAGAAGGAATGGCAGGTTGTTAGGCTTGTCTGGGGAGGAGGGCACAGTTCGCTGGCTGGGATTCCCGGGCATGTTGTGGTCCAGGGTAGTGCCTGAAATGCACAGGTATGCCTGACTCGACCGCCCTCCAGATGTGGTAATGTTTCACGTCGGGGGTAATGACCTGGGTTTGCGGTGTGCGAGGGAACTGGTGAGGGACATCAAATTCGATCTCCTGCGTTTACAATCCTCTTTTCCCGACACAATTTTTATCTGGTCGGACATTGTGACCAGGACAGCGTGGCGCTTTGCTCGCTCGGTTGCAGGCCTCAACAGAGCCAGGGTGAAGGTTAACAAGGCAGTGGCCAAGTTTTTTGTGCGGAACGGGGGTCTGGCGGTACGTCATCGGGAGTTGGAGGAGGAGACGTGGCGGTTTTTGCGTGGGGATGGCGTGCACCTCAATGCTATTGGGATTGACCTTTGGCAGCTGGGGTTGCAAGACGGAGTGCAGCGGGCATTCAGGATGTGGAGGGCTACACGCACGTAAGGTTTCACGTGCGTGTGCTATGGCGCTAGATCTATGGGGTCTTTGAAGGCGGTGCTTAGAAAGTTGTATCTGGAAGGAAGTTGCTGCTTGTCCCCGAGCTTTCGTAATACGCGGCGGGGGGCCTTTTCATGGGTGTACCGATACAACGAGTTGGTTCAAAATTATAATTTACCTTCAAAGACCCCTAGATCAGTAAGGTGTAATACGGGTTGTACAGTTGGTTGATAATGTTGGTTAAAAAATGTATTTATATGCATTAACTTATGTTTTTCCAAAGAATTTTTTGTATTTTTTCATATGTTTTAATAAAGAAAATGGCTGCTATGGCCATTCGACTCCAAAGAGGAATGTGTCGTCTGGTCAATTGTAAATAGGTAAGATAAGGGTATAGGTGTCACATTAAGGTAGCCTCACGAATTAGGCACATCCCTTAGTCATGTTCCGTCGGACCTTAAAAGTCCGGTCGTGTGCGCGTGGCATTAGTCTCTTATAATCACCAGAGTATGTAAAAATAAACCATCACATGGAAGAAACTGTTGCTATTTCTCATGATCATTTGACCAAATATCACAAAATATAGAATACTTGTTTTTCTGTTTTTGTTTTTTATATTTATGGCTTTTATTTATTTTATATTTTTTATAGTTTTGATTTCTATACTTGCATTCATTTTGTAGCCTTGATGAAGGGGGAAGTCTGGCTCCCGAAACACTTTAAAGTTTTCTACTATTAATTTATTTTATCAATAAAACTTTGGACTCTTGGATGTGTATTTGGTGCTGTCATTGGGCTATATATATATATGAGGACTGTGCTGTGTGGAAGATCTGTACACACGATCAGAAATTCGGCCAGCAAAAGACCGATGAGAGCTTTTGGTCGGAAAATGCGACCGTGTGCATGCTCCATCGGAATTTTGCTGGCCGAATTTCCGCCAGCAAAAGATTGAGAGCAGGTTCTCAATTTCTCCGACGGAAAAAGTGTAGATCGGAAATCCCGATCGTCTGTAGCAATTTCAACGCGCAAAATTCCTACAAATGCTCGGAAACAATTTGACGCATGCTGGGAAGCATTGAACTTAATTTTCTCGGCTCGTCGTAGTGTTGTACGTCACCGCGTTCTTGACGGTCGAAAGTTCAGCAAACTTTTGTTTGACCGTGTGTATGCAAGCCAAGCTTGAGCGTAATTCCGTCGGAAAAACCATCATAGCTTTTTCTGACGAGAATTACGATCGTGTGTACGCGGCATAAATTTCAAAAATGGATGGTCATGCGTGGAAATCCTTTGGCAGGTAAATCGGTCACATATGTGTATTAAGATGTTTATATGAAGGCAGCAGATTGTCACTTACGGGTAGGAAAAGTCGGGGTGCATTGATCAGTTCTACAACACGATATACCCATCTTCACTCTTATATTGTTAGGAATGCTCATACTTCCTGTAATGTCACACTGGTCCTGTGGTACACATAACATCTCATATGATTTTAAAATAATGTTACCTGCAAGTAAACAAACTGTATTATTGTCTGCAATGAAAATAGACAAAGATTTAATGTGAAAAAAAAATGGCAACCCCACACACACACACAATTTATACCAAGCTTTTAGAGTAGGTGCATTGTACATTACAAACAAAAGTTTCCCAACTCACCAGCTAGTCAGTAAAAAAAAAAACGCAGATGATGCTGTTTAACAATTTGTGGTAAAACCAGAGGCTTTAGTTGCACAACACTTGCATACAGTAAAACCTTGGATTGAGAGTAAATTGGTTTGAGAGCGTTTTGCAAGACAAGCAAAATTGTTTTTATAAAGTTTGACTTGATATACAAGCGATGTCTTGATATAAGAGTAGCGTCATCTCACAACTCAGTATGAAAGAGAAGAGAGGCGCCTCTAAGTGGTGTCCAGCGATCGGATCACAGAGCTGAAGAACGGGGAGAGGTATGTGTAAACAAACCTCTCCCCGTGCTTCCTACTGAGCCTGTCACTGATCGTCTGTTCCCTGTTATAGGGAAAGATGGTCAGTGACGTCAGACGCCAAGCCACGCCCCCCTACAGTTAAAAAAAACACACACACACACACTTAACCCCTCCCCGCCCCCTAGTGGTTAACTCCTTCACTGCCAGTGTAATTTACACAGGGATCAGTGCATTTAAATAGCACTGATTGCTGTATAAATGGCAATGGTCCCACAAATGTCTGATGTGTCCGCCATAATGTAACAGTCACAATAAAAATCGCTGATCGCCACCATTACTAGTAAAAAAAAAATATTAATAAAAATGCTATAAAACTATCCCCTATATTGTAAACGCTATATCTTTTGCGCAAACCAATCAATAATCGCTAATTGCGTTTTTTTTTTACCAAAAATATGTAGAATACATATCGGCCTAAACTGAGGAAAACATTTTTTTTATATATATTTTTTGGGGATATTTATTATAGCAAAAAGTAAAAAATATTGAATTTTTTTCAAAATTGTCGCTCTATTTTTGTTTATTCACTTTTTTGGTGAAATGGTAGGGGTACTTTTGTACCCCCTTACCATTTCACACAGGGGGCGGCGGGATCTGGGGGTCCCCTTGTTAAAGGGGGCTTCCAGATTCTGATAAGCACCCCGCCCGCAGACCCCCACAACCAATGGCCAGGGTTGTGGGGAAGAGGCCCTTGTCCTCATCAACATGGGGACAAGGTGCTTTGGGGGGGACCCCAAAGCACCCTCCCAATGTTGAGGGCATGTGGCCTGGTACTGTTCAGGAGGGAGGGGGGCCGCTCTCGTCCCCCCCTCTTTTCCTGCGGCCTGCCAGGTTGCGTGCTCGGATAAGGGTCTGGTATGGATTTTGAGGGGGACCCCGCGCCATTTTTTTTTGTCCGGGGTTCCCCTTAAAATCCATCCCAGACCTCAAGGGTCTGGTATGGATTTTGAGGGGACCCCACGCCATTTTTTAAATTTTTTTTGGCCGGGGTTCCCCTTAATATTCATAGCAGACCTGAAGGGCCTGGTAATTGAATTTGGGGGGACCCCCACTCTTTTTTTTTTTTGTTTTTTTTTATCAATGACTTTTTTTTTATCAATGACTTTCAATGAATGACTGTTCTCTGTGTTACGGGAACCGGCAATTCATTAGCCGCAGGTGGCTGCCTTAGAAGACACAACAGGCCAGAAGGGTAAAGGTGGTTTAATGTGATACTACAATGCTGTACTAACAGCACGCACACACGAATCCCCAGAATCACAGCAGATAATGTCAGCAGTCAGCAGCACTCAGCAGAATAATCACAGCACAGATAATGTCAGACTCAGCAGCACCGCAGAATGGATCACAGCAGATAATGTCACTGACACACTGGAACACACTACATGAGGCCACTGGCGCGGCCGCCTTATATAGTGAGGGGCGTGTACTAAACCCCCTGAACTATAATTGGCCACAGGCATCCTGTGCAAACAAGACAGGGACTGTAGGTTTGTTCTTAAGTAGAATCTGTTTGTAATTTTGAACAGGTACATTTTTAAGTGTAGCTCCATCCAAAAAAATCTATTTTTAAGCTTTTTGGAGAACATAGGGAAGGGTTATCACCCCTGTAACATTTGTTTTGCTGTCTGTGCACCTGTTCAGAACATTTCACCTCACTTTCCGTCCCAATGACAAATGTTTTTGGAAAAGTGGGGTTTTTATTGAAACAAGGATTGGTGATAAAGCATCAGTAGAGAGGAGATACCTTTTTCCCAAATTAAATCTAACAGGATAGAATTTCCCTTCCTAGGGGTAGATTTCCTCTAACTTCCTGTTTTCTCCTTCCGTTTGCAAGTAGGAGTCGTTTCTAAGTTGGATGTTTGAAAGTAGGGGCCTACCGTATATACTCTGCAGAAATTTGCCCCATTAGATGTTGGTGTTGCCACAACACTGTAAGCCCTCACCCTTGGTGGGCACAGAAATGGGCCCTGCTGAGAATTATTAGATCAAGATTTGTAATTACATGCCCCTGTTAAACAGGGGCTGAAAAATTGGGCCTTTGGTGGTGGTGGTGGACGGTGTCGCCACAAGACTGTAAGCCCTCACAGTTACTCTTGGTGGGCGCAGGAATGGGCCCCCGCTGTGAACTATTAGATCAAGATTTGTAATTACACGCCCCTGTTAAACAGGGGCTGAAAAATTGTGCCTTAGGCACTGGTGCCACAACACTGCAACCCCTCACAGATAATGTACTCGGAGCACAGCAGTCAGACATGTCGCAAAGCATTGCATAAAAAATTTGTAATTACACGCCCTGTTAAACAGGGGCTGAAAAATTGGGCCTTAGGCACTGGTGCTGGTGCCACAACACTGCAACCCCTCACAGATACTGTACTCTGAGCACAGCAATGAGACCTGTTGCAAAGCATTGCATAAAAAATCGTAATTACACGCCCCTGTTAAACAGGGGCTGAAAAATTGGGCCTTAGGCACTGGTGCTGGTGCCACAACACTGCAACCCCTCACATATACTGTACTCTGAGCACAGCAATGAGACCTGTTGCAAATCATTGCATAAAAAATTGTAATTACACGCCCCTGCTAAACAGGGGCTGAAAAATTGGGTCTTAGGCACTGGTGCTGGTGCCACAACACTGCAACCCCTCACAGATACTGTACTCGGAGCACAGCAGTCAGACCTGTTGCGAAGCATTGCTTAAAAAAATTGTAATTACACGCCCCTGTTAAACAGGGGCTGAAAAATTGGGCCTTAGCCACTGGTGGTGGCACACAGAAACAAAAATGTTCTTCCAAGCTATCATCAGAAATGGATCATTGAGGAGGAAGAGGATAGTCAGTCAACATAACAGGACAGTCACTCAGCATCAGCATAGGCAGTCTTGAAGGGATGTGACATTATAAATTATTCAGTTATATCAGCTTCAGGTGCCTGGTAGCTGGTGGTGATCCAAGACTGATTCATCTTTATGAAGGTCAGTCGATCAACCGAGTCGGTGGACAGGCACACCCTGTGATCGGTGACAAAGCCTCCAGCAGCACTGAATGTGCGTTCGGAAAGAACGCTGGATGCAGGACAGGCCAGTAGCTCAATTGTATACTGTGCAAGCTCTGGCCAGTGATACATCCTCAGGACCCAGTAAGCCAGAGGATTTTCGGTGGGAAAGGTGTCCAAGTCTGACCTTGCCCCTAGGTATTCCTGCACCATGTATATCAGACGCTGGCGATGGTTGCTGGAACCGATCATACCTTGGGGCTGCGGACTAAAAAATTGTCTGAACGCATCGGTCAGACGTCCACCTTCCCCACCGCTCCTTCTGCTACTGACCGAAGACTCAGCAACTCGTCGTCCAGGACCAGGAGTTTGTAACCTCCCATTCTCTGGGAACGTGTTGCACAGACCTTTCTACAAGACCTCCCGGAGATGTCTCATCCTCTGCTCCCTCTGCGACGGCAAGATAAGGTCCGCAACCTTACCCTTGTACCGTGGATCAAGGAGAGTGGCCAGCCAGTAATTGTCCCTCTCCTTGATCCGAAGAATACGAGGATCCTTCCGCAGGCTTTGCAGGATCAGGGAGGCCATGCAACGTAGGTTAGCTGAGGCATTCGGTCCTGAGTCTTCTGGGTCACTGAGGACGACATGAACCGCAGCCACCTCCTCCCAGCCACGTACAAGTCTACTGGTTTGTTGGGACTGTAAATCATCCCTAAAAGACTGCTGTTGCTGATGCTGAGTGCCAGGCTCAACCTCCTTGCTGACACAATCCTTCTCCTCCTCCTCTTCCTCCTCCTCTTCCTGTGTGATGGGTGGGAGAGAAGGAACACTGTCTGTATAAAGGGGGCCTTGAGAGGCAAGGAAGTCCTCCTCTTCCTGCCTCTGTTCTGCCTCAAGTGACCTGTCCATTATCCCACGCAGCGTATGCTCCAACAGGTGGACAAGAGGTACCTTGTCACTGATGCATGCACTGTCACTGCTCACCATCATCGTGGCCTCCTCAAATGGTGACAGGACAGTGCATGCATCCCTGATCATGCTCCACTGGCGTGGGGAAAAAAATCCGAGCTCCCCTGACCCTGTCCTGGTGCCATAGTCGCACAAGTACTCATTGACGGCCCTCTGCTGCGTGTGCAGTCGCTGCAGCATGGCCAACATTGAGTTCCACCTGGTGGGCATGTCACATATAAGGCGGTTCTTGGGCAGGTTCAACTCCTTTTGCAGCTCAGCCAGCTGAGCACTGGCATTATATGATCGGCGGAAATGCACACAGACTTTCCTGGCCTGCCTCAGGACATCCTGTAATCCTGGGTACCTGCCCAAGAACCGCTGCACCACCAGGTTAAGGACATGAGCCATACAGGGCACATGGGTCAGCTGTCCCTGTTGCAGGGCAGAGAGGAGGTTGGTGCCATTGTCACAAACCACCATTCCTGGCTTAAGCTGGCGTGGCGTCAACCACCTCTCGGCCTGCCCCTGCAGAGCTGACAGAACCTCTGCCCCAGTGTGGCTTCTGTCCCCCAAACACACCAGCGCAAGCACGGCATGGCGTCTTTTTGCCTGCGTACTTGCGTAGCCCCTTGGACGCCTACGGAGCACCCCTTGTTCCGAAGACAGAGCACTCGAAGAGGCCATGGAGGAAGAAGAAGAGGAGGGGGTGGAGGAGAGAGAGGTGTGTCACAACCAGTAGTAGCATTTTGGAGGCGTGGTGGCGGAACAACCTCCAACACTACTGCACCTTGTCCTGCATCCTTCCCAGCTGCCAAAAGAGTGACCCAATGGGCCGTGAAAGACAGGTAACGTCCCTGTCCATGCCTGCTGGACAATGAGTCAGCGGTAATATGCACCTTACCGCCCTGTCCAGCGAGGCATTGACATTGCCTTCCACATGCCGGTAGAGAGCCGGAATCGCCTTCCGTGAGAAAAAGTGGCGTTTGGGAACCTGCCACTGAGGAACCGCACATTGAATAAACTCACGGAAGGGGGCCGAGTCTACCAACTGAAAAGGCAGCAGCTGAAGTGCTAGCAATTTAGCCAAACTAGCATTCAACCGCTGGGCATGTGGATGGCTGGGAGTAAACTTATTTTGACGGTCCAGCAGCTGGGGCAGGGAAATTTGCCTGCTACAAACGGACGTCGGTGTACTGCTAACAGAGTGCCCGCAAGTACTTGGCTGTGACACACCTAATTCTACACCTTCATTCCTCTCAGTGCAGCTTTTAGAGAGGACTGAAGGTATAGTGGGGTTGGAGATCCCAGCTGATGAGGAGCAAGGAGAGGTCCGCTTTGTTCTTTGGTGTGGGTCTTTAATGTGCGCTTGCCAACGAGCTGCATGGCAGGTCGACATATATCTGGTCATGCTTGTGGTGCCCAAGCGGCTGATGTTTTGGCCACGCGAGATACGCTTGAGACATATGTTGCAAATAGCAGTGGTGCGATCTGATGCACTCATCTCAAAAAAGGCCCACACCAAAGAACTTTTGTAATAACGTGCAGAGGCAGCGCCCTGCACAGGCGGAGCTCTGCGGTGTGATTCAGTTGGTGTGCTGGCCTCTAGCTGGCCTCCGGAGGGCATCCTGCCTCGTTGGACATGTGCCGCCGCATCCTCCTCCTCCTCTCTCCCTTCAGGCACCCACGTGGAGTCAGTGACCTCATCATCCACTCCCTCTTCACCATTGGAGCAAACCTGGCAGTAAGCTGCAGCAGGTGGAACATGACTGCCAGATTGCTGTCCTTGAGCATCCCCTCTCTCTGCGCTCACGCTACTGCCTTCCTCTAGCTGGGTATCATCATCTGAGCCTTCAAAACGCTGGGCATCCTCCTGGAGCATGTACCCAACACTGTGCTCAAACAGTTCGGGAGACTCCTCAGGAGGACATGGTGGGTCTAGCGAAGGGGTGCCTGATGATGCCATTGAGTACGCGTTGGCAGCTGATTTGCCAGTACCCTGAGCCTGGGTGAGAGAGGATGAGGAGGATGAGGAGGGCTTGGTCATCCACTCTACCAAGCCTTCGGCATTATAAGGCTCAACATGTCCAGCTGCCGAAAAGAAGGACAAGCGTGTCCCATGGCCACGTGCTGATAGCGATGCACCACGTCCACGACTAGCACTGTTGTCTCTAGACACAGAGCCTGCTTGCCCTGTTTTCTTGCCTCGGGACTGTCTGCCTCTCCTTGTCGGTCTTCAAGGCATTGTAGTGGGTAGTGTATGTTGTGCTGGAGTCACACAGTACACACACTAACTCCTGCAGATGGCTGCCTTAGATGACAACAACAGGGCCTTAGGGCAGATAGAGGCTGAGGTGGTGGCTGCCTTAGATGACAACAACAGGGCATTACGACAGATAGAGGCTGAGGTGGTTTATTGTGTGCTGCGCTCTACTCACACAGCACACACACGCTAGCTCCTGCAAATGCCTGGCTGCCTTAGATGACAACAACAGGGCCTTACGGCAGATAGAGGCTGAGGTGGTGGCTGTCTTAGATGACAACAACAGGGCCTTACTGCAGATGGAGGCTGAGGTGGTGGCTGCCTTAGATGACAACAACAGGGCCTTACGGCAGATAGAGGCTGAGGTGGTTTATTGTGTGCTGTGCTGTACTCAAACAGCACACACACGCTAGCTCCTGCAAATGCCTGGCTGGCTGCCTTAGATGACAACAGGCCAGAAGGGTAAAGGTAATGTGATATTGCAATGCTGTACTAACAGCACGCACACACTAGACTAATTCCCAGAATCACAGCAGATAAAGTCAGACTCAGCACTCAGCAGATAATGTCACCACTCAGCAGTCAGCACAGCAGAATGTATAACACAGCACTGCAGATACTGTCAGCAGCAGTGCAATCAGCAGAATGAATACAAAATCAAATGATCAGCAATGTAGAATGTATCACAGGACAGCAGCTAATGTGACTGACACAGTCACTCACTACCGCCGGAACACAGTACACTAGGCCACCAGAGCGGCGTCCTTTTATAGTGTGGGGAGTGTACTAAACCCCCTGAGCTATAATTGGCCACAGGCATCCTGCCTGTGGCCAATTATGGCTCCCTTCGCTGCCGGCGCTGTGATTGGCCAAGCATGCGGGGTCACAGTGCATGCTTGGCCAATCATCAGCCAGCAATGCACTGCGACTGGCGCAGTGTATTGTGGGCCGTTCGCATCACGCGAATGTGATATTACAACAGGAGGACCTCGAGAACAGGGAACTCAGGCAGAACCTCCGAATCCGTGGTGTCCCTAAATCTGTTACTGATAAAGATATCAGACCATACCTGCTGGCCCTGTTCAACACCTTAGTACCTGACATCCCAGATATAGATTTACGCCTGGACAGGGCACACAGATCACTGGCCCCTAAACCTCCTCAGGGAGCTAATCCTAGGGACATTATTGTCCACTTTCATTTCTACGAAAGTAAAGAAGCCCTGAACATTGCCACACGAAACAGATCCAGAGTGGAATTTAAGGGGGCGAAGATACAAATTTTCAGCAATTTATCGCCTATAACACTGGCTAAAAGACGCAACCTTCGCCCTATTACTGCCCACCTGCAACACCACCAAATGCCCTACAAATGGGGCTTCCCTTTTCGTCTGACAGTGACCAAAGACGGCTCACAACACACCATGAGGGACCTCCAGGAAAGCGAGTCCTTCATCAGAAATCTGGAACTGCCCCCTGTTCCCGAGGAAGACCTCCAAGCCCAACTTCCACCCTCCAGACCTCTATTAACACCTGGAAAAATATGGACTCCGGTTCGTTACAAATCTCGGAAGGCCTCATTCACTCCTCAAAAGAACACCTCTTCTAGGGGCACCACCTGAAACTTCGGCAGAGACCCACCACTGGTTTGTAATTTGTTTTCCCATCCTGATTATACGTAGAGGCCCCGATGTAAGTGCCTATACGTTCCCTTTTTAAGTCTCAGGGCTCAGAGACTGTTGCTCTCTCCCCATGTAAATGTTCAAACATGGGCAATTGTCCTTCGAGACACTCACAGTTCTACAGTTCCCATTTTATTTTTTATCTCCTTCATATGCTTTTCGGATCAGGCTACGACCGATGAGCTAAGTCATGCAAACTGCCATGCTCCCCCTAACATGGTCGTGTTTTCTGACCATGCTCCCAGGGAGACGGACTCTTCCTTGGGTACTCTACCTGCACTGTACAACAACTTTGTTTTCTTTTTTTTTTCATGCCTTTTAGGGGTCTTTTTTGATCCCTTACTTAAATATGTCAGCAATTTCTATCTACGAATGTATGTTTATATGTTTTCACCCCTGAAATTTTCCTTTACGAGTTTAAATATATAAATATATAAGTATACATAGTCTATTATTCACATAATGGTTTCTGCTCAATATATATTGCATGAATGTAATGTCAGATTTAACCATAATTTATAGCTATGGCAGTCAGTATATTTTCATGCAATGTTAAGGGTCTGAATTCCATCCGTAAAAGATGGCTAGCCCTTAAAGAGTTCAAAGCATCTAATGAGGAGGTGATCATGGTCCAGGAGACACATTTCAAGGCAGAGGGTTCGTTCAAATTTGCATCCAGACACTACCCCACAGCTTTTGTCGCAGCCGCCCCCCTCTGGAAAAGCTGGGGTGGCGATTCTCCTCAAACGTTCATCCACCATAAAGGTGAAATCCTCATATCTAGATCCCCGAGGTCGTTTTGTTCTCCTGGACTGTGATCACCTAAATACCTCTTTTACTCTGGCGAATGTATATGTTCCTAATACAGGCCAAATTGGTTTTCTTGACACCTTTTTTGAGAAGCTTCACACTTTTGCCAAACCTTTTCAGATTATTGGTGGAGATTTCAACCTGTGTATGTCTCCAATCAGGGATAGGGCCGCCCTATTTCAAAATAATCCCCCTCTACAGGCACACAAATCTTCCTCCTCGTTCCGCAAAATGATTAGAACAAACAGGCTGTTTGACTCTTGGAGGATAAAACATCCGACAGCCAAACAGTTCTCTTTCTTCTCCCCACCTCACAAACTATACACAAGAATCGATTATCTCTTTATCTCTGCACCTCTATTACCATACTTAGTAGATGCATATATTCTCCCAATTACATGGTCAGACCATGCACCCATAACCATAGACCTTCTCCTGTCCTCACCTACACCTAGGAAATGTCACTGGCACCTTAACGAATCGCTCATTAATTCACCAACGACCCAAATACCCTTACAAGACAAACTGAACTAATATTTCCAAATAAATAAAGACTCGGTATCGGAGATCTCTGTTCTGTGGGAAGCACACAAGGTGTTTTTCAGAGGGGAGTGTATCGCCACTGGATCTCGCCTTAAAAAAGACTGTGCTTTTCAAAGATCGACTTTACTGACCCGGATCTCAGATGCTGAACAAAAACTCCTCAGGCATCCCATGGTGGAGGGTCTCCGAGCTGTTACAGCACTAAGAAATCGTATAAAAGCACTAGACTCAACTAGAATCACTAAATCCATGCTCTGGCCGAAACAAAAGTATTATGAATTTGCCAACAGACCCCACAGAATGCTTGTCCAAAAACTGAAACCGCGTCCCCAGTCATCTACACCTGACTTCTTAATACAACATGATGGCAGTCCCACATATTGCCCTCAAACTATGACCGGTGTCTTTGGAGATTTCTATAAAAAATTATATAACTGCCTAGCCACAGAACCAACCTCCCAGTTCACACAATACAAATTTGACAAGTTTGTAGATCCTTTAAATCTCCCACTTTATCCCCAGACAGCCGTTCAGGACTAAACATATATCGGCTGAAGAGATCACTAAGGTAATTAAACAACTCCCAACCCACAAATCCCCAGGGCCAGATGGTCTCCCCTACTCCTATTATAAAAAATTCCTCCCCACCATTCTGCCCTACATGGAAAAGCTTTTTGCATCTCTAATGACAGGGAAAATTCCCCATGCTCAGTTTCTACATGCATTCATCACAGTAATCCCGAAGCCAGGAAAAGACCCTTCTATACCAGACAATTACCGCCCCATAGCCCTCTTAAATTCTGATTACAAAACTTTTACGAAAATATTAGCCAACAGACTGTCCCTGCTCCTCCCCACGTTAATTCATAAAGACCAAGTCGGTTTTGTCCCTACCAGACATGCAGGGGACAATACTAGACGCACCATAGATTTAATAGACTTCCTGACCAAACCAATAGGCCGGCTATAATACTAAGCTTAGACGCGCAGAAAGCTTTCGACCGCCTGAATTGGTCATTCATGTTTTCTACACTTTCACGATATGGATTTCTGGCCCCTTTTTACAAGCCTTAAGGGCACTATACTCTACCCCTACGTCTCAGGTACAGATGGCCTCTGAGGCCTCAATGTCATTCCCCCTTTGCAACGGTACTAGACAGGGCTGCCCGCTGTCACCCCTGCTCTTTATCCTAAGCCTTGAATCCCTGGCGGCAGCCATATGCATTTACCTGGACATCAGGGGAGTGACGTTGAGGCATCAAGAGTACAAACTGTCCCTCTTTGCAGACGATGTGCTACTAACAATTACTTGCCCACATACCTCGCTCCCTTGGCTTCATTCGACCCTACAAACATTTGGCGATATCTCCGGATTCAAAATGAACTCGACTAAAACTGAAGCTTTACCCATTAATGTTTCGACTGAACTACTGCTAACCCTACAAAATAACTTAAAGTATAGATGGTGCACGCAATCACTTAAATACCTTGGGGTACACCTATCTCGAATATACGCTACCCTTTATCAAGAAAATGTCCCCCCCCCCTCTTCTTAGAAATCGACAGATTACTTAAAAACTGGACAACACTTCCTTTTTCTCTCATTGGTAGAATTAACGTTCTTAAGATGTCCATCCTTCTCAAGCTGCTATATCTTTTTGAAACCCTCCCCGTAGCAGTCCCATTGACCCAGCTTAAAATTCTTCATAGGAATTTTATGAGCTTTGTTTGGAACAACGCATCTCATAGGATTGCCAGTTTGGTTCTCCTGGCCGCCCGCTCCCGCGGGGGGCTAGGGGCCCCAGATATTATCAAGTATTACCATGCCAACCACCTTAGAGCCATCTCCTCGTGGACGTCTAGATATGCATCAAATAGATGGTCAGAAATCGAGATAAGCATTACGACTCCTGCACATCCATGCTGTATGCTTTGGCCCTCATCAGACAAATCTATACCTTAACTAAGGAAAATAGGCCTAAACCCCATGTTATTCACAATCTCAATTTGGAAGCGCTGCTCTAGTAAATACACCCTATCTTCCCAATGCTCACCACTTATAAACATTTTATAAAACCCAGAAATTCCTGACAGCTTATCCTATGACTCCATGCTCCCATGGACCCAAGCTGGCATATTACAATTAAGACATTTGGTTCATCCAGTAACACGCACTCTACTCCCCTTCTCGGTTTTACAAACCAAACATAAAATCCTGAACACGTTATTTTATTCTTATCTGTAGATGAAACATTTATTTGCCTCTAGATCCCCCCGATTGACCCTAGATGTTCCTACAGAATTTGAAATGCTATGTTCACATGGTCCACATGAACCGCAACAAATATCTACAAAATTCTCCAGAACCTAAATCCCATCTCTGAACAAATCCACTCATATATGATCCTTCACAGACCCATTTCTTTGGCACAATAGGGGGGGGGGGGATATGGGAAGCTACCTCTAGAGTGTCAAGATGTGTAGCCCAGAAGGAGACGGCATCCAAAATCTTAATGTTTTGGTATAGGACCCCTGAATTTCTGGTAGCTCATAAGCTGTCACCATATAGTCACTGCTGGAGATGTAACTCCTCTTTGGGATCACACTTCCACATATTCTGGGAATGCCCTGTCTTGGTCCCCTTCTGGTCTAAAGTCCATACTTTATTAGAAAAGGTACTGGAGACTCCAGTTCCTTTTCAACCTATACACCTGCTATTAAGACTACCCCTTAGGAATGCCACCAAATCTGTTAACAAATTAAAGGCCTATATCTTACTGGCAGCCAAGCGAGTTATACCACAATGCTGGCATACTACGGTCCCTCCCACTTTCACACAGTTTCTCGCCACTGTTACAGACATCCGTAAAATGGAGCATCTCACAGCAGTTTTAAAAGACACTATACCAAAATTCAAGATCATTTGGGGTAAATGGGACTCATCTGAATACAACACAGAAACATAAATCCCCAAACCGATATGGAGAAATGGCCATTAATAGTTTTATTGCTGCTTTCTGAATACCTGTACATGAAATTTAACTCACGAGTAAGTCTGCTGACCGTCTTAGTGCTTATATTTTCCCTTGATGTGATATTGACGAATCTTTATCTGACTTTTCTATAATTTTTATAAGGCTTGATAATTACCTTGAACAATATATATACTTTTCATGTTATGTTCATACATGTATATACCCACACTATGTTATATGTTTATTTATACTGAATGTGAAATATATTTGTATTGAAAATCTTCACAAATAAACAATTTATAAAAAAAAAAAATAATTGCATGTCCTGTGTACTGTGGGAGACCCGATATAGTAACTGCAGGCTCCTGGGTTTAGTAACACTTTAAGAGCTACTTTAAAGTGGGGTTGTACACAATTTTTTAAAAAAATCATTAAAATTCCTAAAAAAATAAAATAAAAAATATTTGGATTTTTTTTTTTTAAACTCACCTCTAAATGCCTGTTTCCAGGGGGTCCCTCGTAATCTGCCTCCTTCAGTGCCTGGGCTGGTGACATCACTTCCCTTCGGCGCAGGAAGGGCTCAACTCTGCCCCCTCCCTCCTGTCCCAGATGACTGCGCGGCCAATCACGGCGCGCGGCGCAGCTTGCGCTTGCGCAGTGGGTGCCCGGCTGTGAAGCCACAGCCGGGTGCCCACAGTTACAATGCCGGCGCCACCAAGCGGAGGGGGGGTGAGTGGGGCTTCGTTCCCCCGCATCGCTGGACCCTGGGACAGGTAAGTGTCCGATTATTAAAAGTCAGCAGCTGCAGTATTTGTAGCTGCTGACTTTTAATTTACTTTTTTTTTTAATGGAAACTCCTCTTTAAGGAGTGAATATTGACTGATTATATTGAGCTATTGCAGTTTGTGCACTGCAGTTCTATTTTGCTGTTTGGAAGACATTATTGAACTTGAGTGTGCTATTCACACATTGTACATGTGAAGAAAAACGGATATCTCTGACACTTGTGAGATACACATACTTTTTTATTACTGAATAACTTACCCGAAGCCCAGGTTTCTGTGTATTGAGCTCCACACACAAAGCCAGAAGGACAAGTCTCTTTCGGGCCGGTACATGAGTCTGAAAAAGAAGCGCACTCTGTACAAGAGAGCGAGTATCCTAAAGAGAGAGAAAATACAACACAGGATGAGCATCAACCACAGAAGCCACATTTTACCAAATTGAGAATCTCATTTATCATCCATTTTCATACTGTTATTTCCCAGTGTGTATTTAAAGTGTATGTCAACCCAGACAAGGAAATGCTTTTCAATTCTTTAATTTTTAAATATAACATTACAATTTTTTTTTAGACACCTGATTGATAGTAACAAATTAAAGTGTCTGTAAGGCTCACGTTTTTTTACCTTCATGCATTCTTTACCTCTCAGCCGCGGTTCAGGTACGAGACTGCTTAGGTGCCCCCATAGCATGCTGCTTGCTATGGGGGCACTCGGCAGAAGGGAGGGACCAGGATCACCGCCTGAGAAGAGGAGCATCAGGACTGCTCTGTGGAAAACCACTGCACAGAGCATGAGTATGACATGTTTGCTATTAAAAAAAAAAAAAAAAAAAGAAAGTCTTCACTTTAATCTTCACTTTAATGTTGATCCTGCCAGTGTCTGGATCTTGTTGTGGCTTCCTGTGAACAAGTCACAACACTAACAAGGGGATTCTGTGATAGCGTTGTCACCCCATCCTGCTCATTCCTGCATTTGGACTAAAGGATGCCATGATACCTCACAGCTTCCCTCTATGAGTCTGTGACATCACAGGCAACCATGCCTCAGGACCTCCCCCAAAGTGATCAGAAACCAATGGAGGGATTGGAGGGAGAAGGGTGTCAGAAACTGAACATTGGGTAAGATGGATGAGTAGATCAGATGATCAGCAGATGAGTGAATCAGCAGCATTTAACCACTTCCATACCGAGCCTATTCTGGCACTTTTCTCCTTCATGTAAAAATCATAATTTTTTTGCTAGAAAATTAGTCAGAACCCCCAAACATTATATATGTTTTTTTAGCAGACACCCTAGGGAATAAAATGGTGGCCATTGCAACTTTTTATCTCACATGGTAACACTTTTTTTACATTTTTTTTTGATCACTTTTATTTCTATTACAAGGTATGTAAACATGCCTTGTAATAGGAATCTATGTGACAGGTCCTCTTTATGGAGAAATGCGGGGGGGTCAATAAGACCCCACATCTCTCCTCCAGGCTGGAAAGCATGAGATCGGTAATTTTTTTTTACCAATCTCATGCTGACAGCCGCGATCACGGCTTTGTTTACTTCCTTTTCCCGGGCGCGGTTGCTAGGGGGTCATAGAAATGACTGGTGACCATGTGGTCACTGGAAATCTTTATGCTCGTCATCCGGTGGCAGGCGATTCTTTCTCCGGGCCCCCGATGGCACGGGAGAGCCCAGAGAAGCACCGGATGGCGGCGTGAGGGGGGGACGTCCCCTCCCGTTGCCTATAAGAACGATCAAGCGGCGGAATTGCCGCTATGATCATTCTTATGGTGCACAGAATTGCCGGCTGAAAACAAAAATATCTGAATAATGTCTGTAGCTGCAGGCATCATTTAGATATTCCCATTGAAAGTCAAAGACGTCATATGACGCTCTTGGGCGGTAAGTGGTTAAAAAAGACTGAATGGGGGAAATGTGATGGACTGGAAATTATACTGTTGGAATTATTAGGAAAATAGACACCATACAACTTTTCTTTTTTATTATTAAATTTGAGTTCTGGTAAAGATGTTCAGTAAGCAACCTTTAGGTGACGCATTACACTTCCCGACCAGCGCACGCCGATATACGTTGGCAGAATGGCACTGGTAGGCAAAAGGGCATAAAGGTAAGTCCCCTTTAAGAAGCGTTGCTGGGGGCGCGCGCACGTCACGGTCTCCGTGACCGCAGGTCCGCGGACTCGATGTCCCCCGGGTGACTGCAATTGTGTCACAGAGAGGTAGAACGGGGAGATGCCTTTGTAAACAAATTATTTCCCCGTTATGCCTAGTGACAGGACAGAGATCACTGCTCTCTGTCATCAGGAGCGGTGATCGCTGTCATGTAAGGGGGAGCCCACCCCTCCCACAGTTAGACTCTCTCCCTAGGACACACTTAAGCCCTTCACCGGCCTGCCAGTGTCATTTACACAGTAATCAATTCATTTTTATAGCACTGATCGCTGTATAAATGACAATGATCCCAAAATAGTGTCATAAGTGTCCAAATCTGTCCTAGCCCCCCCCCCCCGCGGGGGGCTAGGGGCCCCAGATATTATCAAGTATTACCATGCCACCCACCTTAGAGCCATCTCCTCGTGGACATCTAGATATGCATCAAATAGATGATCAGAAATCAAGATAAGCATTACGACTCCTGCACATCCATGCTGTATGCTTTGGCCCTCATCAGACAAATCTATACCTCAACTAAGGAAAATAGGCCTAAACCCCATGTTATTCACAATCTCAATTTGGAAGTGCTGCTCTAGTAAATACACCCTATCTTCCCAATGCTCACCACTGATAAACATTTTATATAACCCAGAAATTCCTGACAGCTTATCCTATGACTCCATGCTCCCATGGACCCAAGCTGGCATATTCCAATTAAGACATTTGGTTCATCCAGTAACACGCACTCTACTCCCCTTCTCGGTTTTACAAACCAAACATAAAATCCTGAACACGTTATTTTATTCTTATCTGCAGATAAAACATTTCTTCGCCTCTAGATCCCCCCGATTGACCCTAGATTTTCCTACAGAATTTGAAATACCATGTTCACATGGTCCACATGAACCTCAACAAATTTCTACAAAATTTTCCAGAACCTAAATCCCATCTCTGAACAAATCCACTCATATATGAGGAAGTGGGCCCAGATCCTTCACAGACCCATTTCTTTGGCACAATGGGGGGCGATATGGGACGCTACCTCTAGAGTGTCAAGATGTGTAGCCCAGAAGGAGACGGCATACAAAATCTTAATGTTTTGGTATAGGTCCCCCGAATTTCTGGCAGCCCATAAGCTGTCACCATAAAGTCACTGCTGGAGATGTAACTCCTCTTTGGGATCACACTTCCACATATTCTGGGAATGCCCTGTCTTGGTCCCCTTTTGGTCTAAAGTCCATACTTTATTAGAAAAGGTACTGGAGACTCCAGTTCCTTTTCAACCTATACACCTGCTATTAAGACTACCTCTTAGGAATGCCACCAAATCTGTTAAAAAATGAATGGCATATATCTTAATGGCAGTCAAGCGAGTTATACCACAATGCTGGCATACTACGGTCCCTCCCACTTTCACACAGTTTCTCGCCACTGTTACAGACATCCGTAAAATGGAGCATCTCCAGTGTTGGTCATCTTACTTTAAAAAAGTAATTAGTTAAGTTACAAATTACTTCTCCCAAAAAGTAATTGCGTTAGTAACTCAGTTACTACATTGGAAAAGTAATTAGTTACTCAGCAAAGTAACTGTGACTTTTTTTTTTAAATATTCTATACGTGTAACTAAGGGGCGGGTCTAGTATTACTGTAACCAAGGGGCACATTTATTATTATTGTTATATATCGTGTAACCAAGGGGCTGCTCTATTATTACTCTAACCAAGGGGCAGATCTGTTATAGCGTGTAAGCAAGGGGCGGGTCTATTATTATTATATCGTGTAAGGGGCGGGTCTATTATTATTATATCATGTAAGGGGCGGATGGCTACAGAAGAGGGCGAATGTTAAATTAATGGGCAGAGCTCGATATATAACAATAATAATAAATGCGCCTCTTGGTTACAGTAATACTAGACCCGCCCCTTCGTTACACGATAGACGCCCCTTGCAGAGTAGCACGAGCATCAGGAGCGTGCGGCATTGCCTCATACAATTACATGTTAACTGCACCTGCGCGGTGTAGAGTTCACTCAGAGCTGTTTAGGTTCGGCAATTTTCGGGAAGCTCCGTAGTCCTTCGTACTGTGCAAGCCCTGCGCCTGCGCAGTACAGGGGGTCCTTATCCGGCGGGGGAACTTTTTCGGCAGGACACCGGAATTACACTACTGCCATCTAGTGGCGGTAGATGTAATTGGGGTAACTAAGCCAAAGTAATGGGAACTGAGTTACCATGAGGGGAAAAGTAATTAGTTAGATTACTCGTTACCCTCTAAAGTAACTGAGTTACGTAACTCAGTTTATTTTAACTCAGTTACTTACATCACTGAGCATCTCACAGCAGTTTTAAAAAACACTATACCAAAATTCGACATCATTTGGGGTAAATGGGACTCATCTGAATACAACACAGAAACATAAATCCCCAAACCGATATGCAGAAATGGTCATTAATAGTTTTATTGCTGCTTTCTGAATACCTGTACATGAAATTTAACTCACGAGTTAGTCTGCTGACCGTCCTAGTGCTTATATTTTCCCTTGATGTGATATTGACAAATCTTTATCTGACTTTTCTATAACTTTTATAAGGCTTGATAATTACCTTGAACAATATGTATACTTTTCATGTTATGTTCATACATGTATATACCCACACTATGTTATATGTTTATTTATACTGAATGTGAAATATATTTGTATTGAAAATCTTCACAAATAAACAATTTATAAAAAAAAAAATAATTGCATGTCCTGTGTACTGTGGGAGACCCGATATAGTAACTGCAGGCTCCTGGGTTTAGTAACACTTTAAGAGCTACTTTAAAGTGGGGTTGTACACAATTTTTTTTAACTCACCTCTAAATGCCTGTTGCTACGGGGTCCCTCGTAATCTGCCTCCTTACTGGGCTGCCTGGGCTGGTGACATCACTTCCCCTCGGTGCAGGAAGGGCTCAACTCTGCCCCCTCCCTCCTGTCAGTCATCTGGGACACGTGACAGGTCCCAGATGACTGTGCGGCCAATCACGGCGCAGTGCCTTCACAGCCGGGTGCCCACAGTTACAATGCCGGCACCGCCGAGCGGAGGGGGGGGGTGAGAGGGGCTTCATTCCCCCGCATCGCTGGACCCTAGGACAGGTAAGTGTCCGATTATTAAAAATCAGCAGCTGCAGTATTTGTAGCTGCTGACTTTTAATTATTTTTTTTTTTTAAATGGAAACTCCTCTTTAAGGAGTGAATATTGACTGATTATATTGGGCTATTGCAGTTTGTGCACTGCAGTTCTATTTTGCTGTTTGGAAGACATTATTGAACTTGAGTGTGCTATTCACACATTGTACATGTGAAGAAAAACGGATATCTCTGGAGTAATCCAAAGTAGACATGTGCAATTAGTTTCGTTTTTTTTTTTTCGTTTTTCGTTTTTTTTCGTTATTTTCGTTCGTTCGTTTTCGTATGAATGAACGAATCGTTCGAATCGTACGAATCCGATTAACGAATCATTCGAATCGAACGAATCCGAAAAACAACGAAAATCCGAAAAAAACAAATTAGAAACAACGAATGTACTAATGAAGAAAATCCGAAAAACGAATGAAAAAATTCGTACATTCGTAACTTTTTTTTTTGTTGAATTAGTAATTTTCCGTGTCCCTTACAATGGTGCTGCTAAACCTGCTTCGAGCGGATTGAACAAAAAAATTCGTACATTCGTAACTTTTTTTTCGATTCGTAACTTTTTTTTTTCGATTCGTAACTTTTTTTTTTCGATTCGTAAATTATTAAAATGTAATAATAGCATACACATTACATAAAATTATGAATTATGCTCCGATTACGAATCTACGAATGTTACGAATGTTACGAATGTACGAATAAATACGAATGCGTCCAAAAATTAAACTAACGAAAAAACGAATCAACGAAAAAATAACTCTTACGAATGTACGAATCGTTACGAATCCGAACACCGACGACTTACGAATGTACGAATCGTTACGAATCAACGGAAACGAAAAAAACGAAACAAAAAAAACTAATTTTTTTCGGAAACGAAAAAAACAAAACGAAAATAAACAAATTTTTTGGTTGTGCACATGTCTAATCCAAAGGCCTCTAATGTGAACTGACACTTGTGAGACTTTGAAAAAAATACACATACTTTTTTATTACTGAACAACTTACCCAAAGTTTCTGTGTATTGAGCTCCACACACAGAGCCAGAAGGACAAGTCTCTTTCGGGCCGGTACATGAGTCTGATAAAGAACCACACTCTGTACAAGAGTGTGAGTATCCTAAAGAGAGAGAAAATACAACACAGGATGAGCATCAACCATAGAAGCCACATTTTACCAAATTGAAAATCTCATTTATCATCCATTTTCATACTGTTATTTCCCAGTGTGTATTTAAAGTGTATGTCAACCCAGACAAGGAAATGCTTTTCAATTCTTTAATTTTTAAATATAACATTACAATTTTTTTTTAGACACCTGATTGATAGTAACAAATTAAAGTGGCTGTAAGGCTCACGTTTTTTTACCTTCATGCATTCTTTACCCCTCAGCCCCCATAGCATGCTGCTTGCTATGGGGGCACTCGGCAGAAGGGAGGGACCAGGATCACCGCCTGAGAAGAGGAGCATCAGGACTGCTCTGTGGAAAACCACTGCACAGAGCATGAGTATGACATGTTTGATATTAAAAAAAAAAAAAAAAGAAAGTCTTCACTTTAATGTTGATCCTGCCAGTGTCTGGATCGTGTTGTGGCTTCCTGTGAACAAGTCACAACACTAACAAGGGGATTCTGTGATAGCGTTGTCACCCCATCCTGCTCATTCCTGCATTTGGACTAAAGGATGCCATGATACCTCACAGCCTCCCTCTTTGAGTCTGTGACATCACAGGCAACCATGCCTCCAGACCTCCCCCAAAGTGATCAGAAGCCAATGGAGGGATTGGAGGGAGAAGGGTGTCAGAAACTGAACATTGGGTAAGATGGATGAGTAGATCAGATGATCAGCAGATGAGTGAATCAGCAGCATTTAACCACTTCCATACCGGGCCTATTCTGGCACTTTTCTCCTTCATGTAAAAATCATATTATTTTTTTGCTAGAAAATTACTCAGAACCCCCAAACATTATATATATATATATATATGTTATTTTTAGCAGACACCCTAGGGAATAAAATGGCGGCCATTGCAACTTTTTATCTCACACGGTATTTGCGCAACAATTTTTCAAACACCTTTTTTTTGGAAAAAATATGGTTTCGTGAATTAACCACTTCAGCCCCAGACCAATTGGCAGCCAAAGGACCAGGCCCCTTTTTGCGATTCGGCACTGCGTCGTTTTAACTGACAATTGCGCGGTCGTGCGAACTGGCTCCCAAACAAAATTGGCGTCCTTTTTTTCCCCACAAATAGAGCTTCTTTTGATGGTATTTGATCGCCCCTGCGGTTTTTATTTTTTGCGCTATAAACAAAAATAGAGCGACAATTTTGAAAAAAATTCTATATTTTTTACTTTTTGCTATAATAAATATCCCCAAAAAATATATAAAAAAAACATTTTTTTCCTCAGTTTCGGCCGATACGTATTCTTCTACATATTTTTGGTAAAAAAAATCGCAATTAGCGATTATTGATTGGTTTGCGCAAAAGTTATAGCGTTTACAAAATAGGGGATAGTTTTATAGCATTTTTATTAATATTTTTTTTTTTTACTAGTAATGGCGGCGATCAGCGATTTTTATTGTGACTGCGACATTATGGCGGACACATCGGACATTTTTGACACATTTTTGGGACATTTGTCATTTATATAGAAATCAGTGCTATTTAAATAGCACTGATTCCTATGTAAATGACAGTTGTAGTGAAGGGGTTAACCACTAGGGGGCGGGGAGGAGTCAGTGTGACGTGTGTGTGTTTTTTTTTACAGTAGGGGGGCGTGGCTGTACGTCTGACGTCATTGATCGGCGTTCCCGATGACAGGGAACCGCCGATCACTGACAGTCAGTGTAGGAAGCGCGGGGAGAGGTTTGTTTACACAAACCTCTCCCCGTTCTTCAGCTCCGTAACCCGATCGCGGGACACCAGCGGCGATCGGGTCCGCGGGTCCCGCGGCCGTGGTCACGGAGCTCCCGACCGGGTAGCTCCCACGGGCAGGCAAATGCACGATCACGTATATATACGTGCTTTTGCCTGCCCGTGCCATTCTGCTGACGTATATATGCAGTGGGCGGTCGGGAAGCGGTTAAAAAATAACAAAACAGTAAAGTTAGCCCAATTTTTTTATATAATATGAAAGATGATGTTACGCCGAGTAAATAGATACCTAACATGTCACGCTTTAAAATTGCGCACAATCATGGAATGGCGCCAAACTTCGGTACTTAAAAATCTCCATAGGCAACACTTTTTTTTACAGGTTACCAGTTTAGAGTTACAGAGGACGTCTAGTGCTAGAATTGTTGCTCGCGCTCTAACGCACGCGGGAATACCTCACATGTGTGGTTTGAGCAGCGTTTACATATGTGGGCGGGACTTACGTGTGCATTCGCTTCTGGGTGCGAGCTACCGGGGACAGGGGCATTTAAATTTTTTATTTATTTTTTTAATTTTACTAAATTTTTTTTATTTTTACACTTTTTTTAAATATTTATTTTTGATCATTTTTATTTCTATTACAAGGAATGTAAACATCCCGTAATAGGAATCTATGTGACAGGTCCTCTTTATGGATAGATGTGGGGTCAATAAGACCCCACATCTCTCCTCCAGGCTGGAAAGCATGAGATCGGTAAAAAAAATTCACCGATCTCATGCTGACAGCCGCGATTGCGGCTTTGTTTACTTCCGTGTACCGGGCGCGGTTGCTAGGGGGTCATAGAGATGACTGGTGACCATCTGGTCACTGTAAATCTCTATGCTCTTCATCCGGTGGCAGGCGATTCTTTCTCCGTGCCCCCGATCTCACGGGAGAGCCCAGAGAAGCACCGGATAGCAGCGGGAGGGGGGGGGGCGTCCCCTCCCGTTGCCCATAAGAATGATCAAGTGACAGAATTGCCGCTATGATCGTTCTTATGGTGCACAGAATCGCCGGCTGAAAACAAGAATATCTGAATAATGTCTGTAGCTGCAGGCATCATTCAGATATTCCCATTGAAAGTCAAAGACGTCATATGACGCCCTTGGGCGGTAAGTGGTTAAAAAAGACTGAATGGGGGATATGTGATGGACTGGAAATTATACTGTTGGAATTATTAGGAAAATAGACACCATACAACTTTTCTTTTTTATTATTAAATTTGAGTTCTGGTAAAGATGTTCAGGAAGCAACCTTTAGGTGACGCATTACACTTTAACCGCTTCCCGACCAGCGCACGCCGATATACGTCGGCGGAATGGCACTGGTGGGCAAAAGGGCGTAAAGGTAAGTCCCCTGTAAGAATCGTTGCTGCGGGCGTGCGCACGCCAAGGTCTCCGTGACTGCAGGTCCGCGGACTCGATGTCCACCGGGTGACCGCAATTGTGTCACGGAGAGGTAGAACGGGGAGATGCCTTTGTAAACAAAGTATTTCCCCGTTATGCCTAGTGACAGGACAGAGATCACTGCTCTCTGTCATCAGGAGCGGTGATCGCTGTCATGTGAGGTGTAGCCCACCCCTCCCACAGCTAGAATCTCTCCCTAGGACACACTTAACCCCTTCACCGCCCCCTAGTGGTTAACCCTTTCACTGCCAGTGTCAATGAATTTTGTAGCACTGATCGCTGTATAAATGACAATGGACCCAAAATAGTGTCATAAGTGTCCAAATCTGTCCGCCATAATGCTGCAGTCCCGATAAAAATTGCAGATGACTGCCATTACATATATGGCCTAAACTGAGGAAAAAAACATTTTTTGATATATTTTTGGGGGTTGTTTTATTATAGCAAAAAGTAAAAAAGTTAAAAATATTGCAATTTTTTCAAAATTATCGCTCGTTTTTTGTTTATAGCGAAAAAAAAAAACGCAGATGCGATCAAATACCACCAAAAGAAAGCTCAATTTGTGGGGAAAAAAGGGCGTCAATTTTATTTGGGTACAACGTCGCAGGACCGCACAATTGTCATGGGGTAAATCCTTCTGGAGCTGAAGTGGTTAATGAGGGGGGAAGACAACTGGCCAACAGTAGAAAGAAAGTAGAGAAAGATCCACAGCATGGCAGAATAAAACTACTCTAATTTTCTCATCATTCTACAGGTATGCAGAAGTGTTTTAATGACATAAATTTTTATGTAAAAGACTCATAATGGTTCATCAATGATGGATGTTATGTAAGGCTGGGTTTACGCCATTGTAAGCCCGCATCCAGTTCGCAATAGCAGGAGATGTTGACCGGCTCTCTATGGAGCCGGTTCACATATCTCTGCAGTGGGTCCGGTGCGTTTTCCACAAAACTGCTGTGTGTCTTTTGGTCCGCTTCAGGTCCGAATTCAGCCAAAAATTCAGGCTTAAATCAGACCTGAAATGGCGAACCAGCACGCACCAGACCCCTGCTGGGAGCCTGTGAGTATTATGAGTTTATTATCAATGGATTAGTTCAAGATGTAAAAGTGCTAAACTTTAAAATTAGTCAAAAGTGTTTGTATAATTGCTATCTTAGGCCTTAAATAATATATGCACAACTAGATATACAGTATACAGGGCTCAAAATTTCAAGTCCTAAGCTACTAGCCAGGCCTTAAGGGTTACTTGCCACCAGTTGCCCCACCCTACCCCTACCATGCCCCGCCCTAATCCCGCTCCAATGCATGCCCTCATAAATTCTCATGAAATGACACTTAATTGTTTTATGCAAAATTAAGTTACACAAATAAATATTAACAACAACTTTATCACCCGTGCCCATCAATGCCAACTTTGCCACCCATTTCTTCTTTATCACCTGTGCCCATCAATGCAGCCTCACCCGTACCCATCAATGCAACGTGACCAGTGCCCACTAACGCAGCCTCACCTGTGTCCATCATTTCAGCCTCACCTTTGTCCATAATTGCAGCCTCACCCATGCAGCCTCACCTGTGTCCATCAATGCAGCCTCACCAGTGCAGCCTCACCTGTGTCCATCATTGCAGCCTCACCTGTGCAGCCTCACCTGTATCCATCATTGCAGCCCCACCTGTGTCCATCACACAGCCTCACCTGTGTCCATCATTGCAGGGTCACCAGTGCAGCCTCATCTGTGCAGAGGGGGGAGGCCGGATCATTATAGCAGAAGAGAGCGTGGAGGAAGAGGATATCTGGCTTGATCACGGAACAGCTTTACATTACAATTGGAGTCCACGCGCCATCACACACAGTCCTGCCCCCCTGACTCCGCACCTGTGACAGACAGAATGCCAGTCCAATGCCAGGGAGCGTTCTGTCTGTCACAGGTGCGGGGTCAGAAGGGCGGGGCTGTGTGTGAAGGTGCGCAGACTCCAATTGTAATGTAAAGCTGTTAAAGCGGGTAAACCCCGCTCTGTGATGAAGCTGGATCTCCTCTTTATGCTCTCTTCCGCTATAATAAACCGGCCGCCCCCTCTGTTCCTCCACACTTTTTCTCTGGGAGAACAGCTCCCATTCATCTCCTGATGGCGGTGCTCGCCCCCTGACCCCCACCCCCCCCCTCGCTCCCAGGCAGCCCAGCTCCTCGCCAGACCTAATTTTCCACTCATAAAATGCGAGTAGGCGAGTGGAAAATTTGAGGGCTGCAGTATATATATAGTTTGCTGAGCATTGATTCACGATTTTCAGATCTTACAAAACAAAAGCCTTTTAACCACTTAAGCCCCGGACCAATTTGCAGCCAAAGGACCAGGCCCCTTTTTGCGATTCGGCACTGCATAACTTTAACTGACAATTGCGCGGTCCTGCGGCGTGGCTCCCAAACAAATTTGGCATCCTTTTTTTCCCCACAAATAGAGCTTTCGTGGTATTTGATCGCCCCAGCGTTTTTTATTTCTTGCGCTATAAACAAAAATAGAGCGACAATTTTTGGGACCATTGTCATTTATACAGAAATCAGTGCTATTTAAATGCACTGATTCCTATGTAAATGACACTGGCAGTGAAGGAGTTAACCACTAGGGGGCGGGAGGGGTTAAGTCTGTGTGTGTGTGTTTTTTTTTTTACAGTAGGGGGCGTGGCTTTATGTCTGACGTCACTGATCGGCTTTCCCATTGACAGGGAACAGCCAATCACTGACAGTCAGTGTAGGAAGCGCGGGGAGAGGTTTGTTTACAAAGACCTCTCCCCATTCTTCAGCTCTGTGACCCGATCGTGGGACACCAGCGGCGATCGGGTCCGCTGGTCCCGCGGCCGCGGTCACGGAGCTCAGGACCGGGTACAAGGGCCACGTACAGGAACGTGATTGTGCCCAGCCGTGCCATTCTGCCGATGTATATCGTCGTGAGGCGGTCCTTAAGTGGTTAAAATATGTTTGGCATAACTACATCAGTATCACCAGCAAAGCAGGTTCATTATTATCCCATTAAAGAAGATGCTGCATTTTGACATTTCATCAATTGCCGCATCATGAATGTTAATTCTAGAGTGCAAAATGTGATGCAAGTCTGCATAGAAACCAATCAGCTTCCAGGTTTTATTGCCAAAGCTTAATTGAACAAACTGAAGTTAGAAGCTGATTGGCTACCATGCACAGCTTCACAAGATTCTGAATGCAACAGTTTTAGTTAATCTCCCACTAAGTTCCCAGATACCAAGTCGTGGATTGCTTTGAAGGACCAATGTCCCTGTACTTCTCGGTAAAAACTCTGACCTAAAATTGTCTAAATCACTTTATATATCTTTACTTTATGTTAGTATTGATTCCTGTTATTTATTTTAACCGCTTCCCGACCGGCGCATGACGATGTACGTCGGCAGAATGGCACAGACAGGCATAAGAGTGTACAGGTACGTCCCTTTGAATTTGCCGCCGTGCCATGGCGTGCGTGCACGCCGGTCGGGACCTCCGTGAGTCCGATCGCGGGTCCCGTGGCACGCGAGCGCCGCGGGGATACCCGCGATCGTGTCACGGGGAGGACGAACAGGGAGATGCTGAAGTAAACAAGAATCTCCCCATTCTGCCTAGCAACAAGTGACACTGATCTCTGCTCATGTGATTGGAGCAGAGATCAGTGATTGTCACACACAGCCACGCCCCCCACAGTTATCAACCCCCCCCAGGACACACTTAACCCCTACACTGCCACCTCCTGGTTAACCCATTTACTGCCAGTGTCATTTACACAGGAATCAGTGCATTTGTATAGCACTGATTGCTGTATTAATGCCAATGGTCCCAAAAATGTGTCAGAAATGTCCGATGTGTCCGCCATAATGTCACAGTCACAAAAAAAAAAAACGCTGATCGCCGCCATTACTAGTAAAAAAAAAATTATTAATAAAAATGCCATAAAACTATCCCCTATATTGTAAACGCTATAACTTTTGCGCAAACCAATCAATAATCGCTTATTGTGATTTTTTTTACCAAAAATATGTAGAAGAATACGTATCGGCCTAAACTGAGGAAAAAAAAAATTTTTTTGATATTTTTGGGGGATATTTATTATAGCAAAAAGTAAAAAAATAATGATTTTTTTTCAAAATTGTCGCTCTTTTTTTGTTTACAGTGCAAAAAATAAAAACACCAGGGGCGATTAAATACCACCAAAAGAAAGCTCTATTAGGGGGAAAAAAAGGACATCAATTTTGTTTGGGAGCCACGTCGCACGACCGCGCAATTGTCAGTTAAAGCGACGCAGTGCCGAATTGCAAAAAGTGCTCTGGTCTTAAGCCAGCAAAATGGTCCGGTCTGAAAGTGGTTAAGAAATGCATTTACTGTTTACAATAACATAAAATAATATAGTGCATTTTTTTAAGGACTTTTCTGAATTATTAAGATTAAGAAGCTGTTCCCAGATGTTACCAAAGCCGAGGGCACACGAATTTGAAGAAGTGATGCCATTATGAGAGTCTGCTGTATCTCTAGGTTGGTGCCAGGGAGGACTGGCTGAGTATTCTGGATGGCTGTTTAATTTTGTAAGATCTATGGGTTGTAGGCATGTTGAGACTGATTAGGCATAAAAATTCTGTACCACGAAAACAGACTAGGTTTCTTTTCCTTCCCATTCTTTGATTCAATTCTCTACAAATGCCAAATTTAGTTTAATTTAGTTTAAAGTTCCTGAGACTAGAAATGTGTCATATGTATCAATTTACTGCCCAAATCATGATCCTTCTGTACTCTAGAAAAACAACTACAAGCTAGCAGTTACGCAGTTCTTCCTACACCTTCAAAAATTGTAAATAGGCAGGAACAAAAAAAAGGTCTCTCATGATGGGCTACACCTTCAGAACTTGAACATCAACAAGAAAAAGAAGAGTTCTTTCAAGCTGAGGATGATCGCACTAATTGGTGCTTCTGCTCTCCAGCAATCCCACTGGGTGATGGATCAGCACTGAAACAATACAAAGAGAGAGAGAGAGCGCACGGCCACCCTAGTGTAATCCAATTTAATATTTCCAATGTAGACTTTAAAAGAATATACTCACATGGTTCACGATTAAAGTGATCTGGAACCATGTGAGTGCATTCTTTTAAAGTCTAAATTGGATTACACTAGGGCGGTTGTGCGCTCTCTCTTTTGTGCTGTTTCTGTACTCTAGATCCTTCTTCACAGTATTTCAGATAATAATAAACTGGTCCTCAATTTATTATATGCAAAGACGATGGCAAGTGTTGCCGTGGATGCTCCCAGACAGGATCTTTACCCCACATAGTGTGGGAATGCCCACACCTACGAAGCTTCTGGAGCCAAATATTCACCCTCATATCTGGGGTTACTTGTTAGCACCTTCCCCAGCACTGCCCATACTTAGCATGGACATAGACGGGTTCCCTTTTCAGTTCAGAAACCGGGTTATGCACATCCTATTTGCCACCAGATTGATAATCTGGAGGAAATGGAGAAGCACTGCAGCTCCAAATCTGTCTGATGTTAAGCTTCAATTGAATCTGACATTAGAAAATGAAATATTCCTGGCTCTACAGTCTGGTTCCCTTGTGAATTTTTAAAAAACATGAGATCCTTGGCTTAAAGTTCACAAGCTACAGTAAATGTATATTTTGTTACAATATCATAGATCTAATATTGAAATGTAAGAATCATTCCTATGAGCCCCCCAGTGGCTTTCCTAAACTCTGGCTGCTTTGCTTTGTTCCGATTTGATTGAACGTAATTTGACTTGGAATTTTCCATTCTTTATCATAACACCCAACGCATGTTATTGGTAATGCCTATGATACTCAACTTCACACTGTATGTTTTTATGTGTCAAAAACCTGATAAACATTATATTTAAAAAAAAAAAAAAACAAGAACAAATTTACAGATACTCATATGTGGTTTCGCTAGTTAATGGTAAGGTGCCACAAGCTGGGTTGCATGGTCACCACATATACTCTTAAAGGTCAACTAAAATAAATAAACTTTACATTTTGGATAGCGTAAGGGAGGGTTTTAACCCCTGTCTGTTTTTCTTTAGCCATCTGTGTCTCATTAGGGAGATTTCCCTTCAATTCCAATCCCATAACCATGAATGGAAGTTAGAAGAAACCCCTCCAAAGTGAACGAATACCTGTTTCTGATTTTGGAGCTAAATGTAACGATTTGCATAATTAGTTCCCAAGCCCTGAGTCTTGGAGTGCTTTGAAGAGCCAATATACAGTTACTTCTTGGTGAAAACTCTGACCTAAAATTGTCTAAATCACTTTAGATAGCTTTACTTTACATTAGTATTGATTCCTGTTATTTATTTTAAGAACCACATTTTTGGTTTAAAAGAATATAAAGTGCATTCTTTTAAAGACATTTGTGATTTATTAAGATTAAAAAGCTCTTACCAGATGTCACCAAAGCCGAGAGAACACCAAGGATTTGGAGAAGAGATGCCATTATGAGTGGTTGCTGTATCTCTAGGTTGCTGCAAAGGAGAACTGACTGAGTGTGCTGGATGGCTGTTTAATTTTGTAAGATTTATAGGCGAAGGCATTTTGGGACTGCATATGTTGCATAACAATTCTGCACCACAAAAAAACAACTCGGTTTCGTTTCCTTTACATTTTTAGGTTCGTTTTTTAATAAATACCAAGTCTGAAGGGTAAATGAAACTTTAAAAAGTTGCATTCCCTTTCAAATTCCTGCGATCACAAATGGGTCATATAATATTTATCAATTTGCAGCCGAAAAGCATGACCGTTCTGTACTCGATAGCATGCTTCACAGAATTTTAGATAATAATAAAATGGTCCTTAGTTTATCATATCCAAAAAACACATTTACCAACACTCATATGGGTTAGTGTTAGTTAACAGTGGGATACCACAAGCTGGGCCGCATGGTCACCACATGTACTCTTAATGGTCGACTAAAGGCAAACTTTTTTTTACATTTTGGGTTGCTTAAGGGAGGGTTTTAACCCATGTCGTTTTTGTTTAACTATCTGTATCCCATTAGGAAGATTTCCCTTCATTTCCAATCGTTTAGCCATAAAATGAAGTGAGAGGAAATCTCTCCAAAGTGAAAGAATACCTGGTTCTGATTTTGGAGCTAAATGTAGCATTTTGCATGCTAAGTTTCCAAGCCCTGTGTCTTGGAATGCTTTGAAGGACCAATGTCCAGGTACTTCTCAGTGAAAACTCAAACCTTCTAAAAAATTGTCTAAATCACTTTAGACAGCTTTACTTTACATTAGTATCGATTCCTGTTAATTATTTTAGGAGCTGCATTTATTGTTTAAAATAAAATAGTGCATTCTTTTAATGGCATTTGTGAATTTTTAAGATTAAGAACCAGATGTTACCAAAGCTGAGAGCACACCAACATTTTTGAAAAGTGAAGCCATTATGAGTGGTTGCTGTATCTCTAGGTTGGTGCCAGGGATAACTGACTGTGTATGCTGGATGGCTGTTTAATTTTGTAAGATTTATGGGCGTAGGCATTTTGGGACTGAATATGCTGCATAACAATTCTGCACCACAAAACAACAACTCGGTTTCGTTTCCTTTACATTTTTTGGTTCGTTTTTTTAATAAATAACAAGTCTAAACAAGGTTAAATGAAACTTTAAAAAGTTGCATTCACTTTCAAATTCCTGCGATCACAAATGGGCCATATAATATTTATCAATTTGCAGCCGTAAAGCATGACCGTTCTGTACTCGATATCATGCTTCACAGTATTTTAGATAATAATAAAATGGTCCTTAGTTTATCATATCCAAAAAACACATTTACCAACACTCATATGGGTTAGTGTTAGTTAACAGTGGGGTGCCACAAGCTTGGCCGCATGGTCACCACATGTACTCTTAATGGTCGACTAAAGGCAAACTTTTTTTTTACATTGTGAGTTGCTTAAGGGAGGGTTTTAACCCATGTCATTTTTGTTTAACTATCTGTATCCCATTAGGAAGATTTCCCTTCATTTCCAATCGTTTAGCCATAAAATGAAGTGAGAGGAAATCTCTCCAAAGTGAAAGAATACCTGGTTCTGATTTTGGAGCTAAATGTAGCATTTTGCATGCTAAGTTTCCAAGCCCTGTGTCTTGGAATGCTTTGAAGGACCAATGTCCAGGTACTTCTCAGTGAAAACTCAAACCTTCTAAAAAATTGTCTAAATCACTTTAGACAGCTTTACTTTATATTAGTATTGATTCCTGTTAATTATTTTAAGAACTGCATTTATTGTTTAAAATAAAATAGTGCATTCTTTTAATGGCATTTGTGAATTTTTAAGATTAAGAACCAGATGTTACCAAAGCTGAGAGCACACCAACATTTTTGAAAAGTGAAGCCATTATGAGTGGTTGCTGTATCTCTAGGTTGGTGCCAGGGATAACTGACTGTGTATGCTGGATGGCTGTTTAATTTTGTAAGATTTATGGGCGTAGGCATTTTGGGACTGAATATGCTGCATAACAATTCTGCACCACAAAACAACAACTCGGTTTCGTTTCCTTTACATTTTTTGGTTCGTTTTTTTAATAAATAACAAGTCTAAACAAGGTTAAATGAAACTTTAAAAAGTTGCATTCACTTTCAAATTCCTGCGATCACAAATGGGCCATATAATATTTATCAATTTGCAGCCGTAAAGCATGACCGTTCTGTACTCGATATCATGCTTCACAGTATTTTAGATAATAATAAAATGGTCCTTAGTTTATCATATCCAAAAAACACATTTACCAACACTCATATGGGTTAGTGTTAGTTAACAGTGGGGTGCCACAAGCTGGGCCGCATGGTCACCACATGTACTCTTAATGGTCGACTAAAGGCAAACTTTTTTTTTTACATTTTGAGTTGCTTAAGGGAGGGTTTTAACCCATGTCAGTTTTGTTTAACTATCTGTATCCAATTAGGAAGATTTCCCTTCATTTCCAATCGTTTAGCCATAAAATTAAGTGAGAGGAAATCTCTCCAAAGTGAAAGAATACCTGGTTCTGATTTTGGAGCTTGCTAAGTTTCCAAGCCCTGAGTCTTGGAATGCTTTGAAGGACCAATGTCCAGGTACTTCTCAGTGAAAACTCAAACCTTCTAAAAAATTGTCTAAATCACTTTAGACAGCTTTACTTTATATTAGTATTGATTCCTGTTAATTATTTTAAGAACTGCATTTATTGTTTAAAATAAAATAGTGCATTCTTTTAATGACATTTGTGAATTTTTAAGATTAAGAACCAGATGTTACCAAAGCTGAGAGCACACCAACATTTTTGAAAAGTGAAGCCATTATGAGTGGTTGCTGTATCTCTAGGTTGGTGCCAGGGATAACTGACTGTGTATGCTGGATGGCTGTTTAATTTTGTAAGATTTATGGGCGTAGGCATTTTGGGACTGAATATGCTGCATAACAATTCTGCACCACAAAACAACAACTCGGTTTCGTTTCCTTTACATTTTTTGGTTCGTTTTTTTAATAAATAACAAGTCTAAACAAGGTTAAATGAAACTTTAAAAAGTTGCATTCACTTTCAAATTCCTGCGATCACAAATGGGCCATATAATATTTATCAATTTGCAGCCGTAAAGCATGACCGTTCTGTACTCGATATCATGCTTCACAGTATTTTAGATAATAATAAAATGGTCCTTAGTTTATCATATCCAAAAAACACATTTACCAACACTCATATGGGTTAGTGTTAGTTAACAGTGGGGTGCCACAAGCTGGGCCGCATGGTCACCACATGTACTCTTAATGGTCGACTAAAGGCAAACTTTTTTTTTACATTTTGAGTTGCTTAAGGGAGGGTTTTAACCCATGTCATTTTTGTTTAACTATCTGTATCCCATTAGGAAGATTTCCCTTCATTTCCAATCGTTTAGCCATAAAATGAAGTGAGAGGAAATCTCTCCAAAGTGAAAGAATACCTGGTTCTGATTTTGGAGCTAAATGTAGCATTTTGCATGCTAAGTTTCCAAGCCCTGTGTCTTGGAATGCTTTGAAGGACCAATGTCCAGGTACTTCTCAGTGAAAACTCAAACCTTCTAAAAAATTGTCTAAATCACTTTAGACAGCTTTACTTTATATTAGTATTGATTCCTGTTAATTATTTTAAGAACTGCATTTATTGTTTAAAATAAAACAGTGCATTCTTTTAATGACATTTGTGAATTTTTAAGATTAAGAACCAGATGTTACCAAAGCTGAGAGCACACCAAAATTTTTGAAAAGTGAAGCCATTATGAGTGGTTGCTGTATCTCTAGGTTGGTGCCAGGGATAACTGACTGAGTGTGCTGGATGGCTGTTTCATTTTGTAATATCTATGGGTGTAGGCATTTTGGGATTAATTATGCATAAAAATTCTGTACCACAAGAATGGACTAGGTTTTGTTTCCTTCCCATTCTTTGACTCAATTCTCTATAAATGCCAAGTCTGAAGGGTAAATTTAGTTTCAAATTCCTGAGATTATAAATGTGCCATATTTATCAATTTCCAGCCCAAATCAAAAAAAAACAACACAAGCTAGCAGTTGTGCAGGTCTTCCTACACCTTCAAAAATTGTAAATAGGCAGGAACATAAAAAAGGTCTCTCATGCTGGGCTACACCTTCAGAACTTGAAAATCAACAAGAAAAAGAAGAGTTCTTTCAAGCTGATGATCGCATTAATTGGTGCTTCTGCACTCCAACAATCCCACTGGGTGATGGATCAGCACTGAAACAACACAAAAGAGAGAGAGCGCACGACCACCCTAGTGTAATCCAATTTATTAATTCCAGTTATTAATTATTAATAATTATTAATTATTAATATTAATCATTATTATTATTAATTATTAATAGTGTAGACTTTGAAAGAATGCACTGACATGGTTCCAGGTCATTTTAATCTCTAACCATGTGAGTATATTCTTTTAAAGTCTACATTGGAATTAGGGATGAGTTTGATGTTCGGGTCGAACATACGTTCGACTCGAACATCGGGTGTTCACCCATTTGCAGAACAGCAAACATTATGGAGCGTTCGCGAGAAATTTGAGCCAATGCCCCATAATGCACAGCGAGATTGCAGTGCATTGCTATATGATGATTGGCCAAAGCATGCACCTGACCTGCATGCTTTGACCAATTACAGCGCGCTCTGCTGAGAGAGCCATAATTTGCCAAAGGCAGGGTGCCGTTGGCCAATCATGGCTCAGGGGGACTTAATCCAAGCACCACACTATATAAGGATGCTTACACGGTGGCCGTGTGTAGTGTTGTTGGCGTGGACAGAGAGATAGCTTGAGTTAGATTAAGCAGGCAGGTTATTAAGTTAGTGGCAGTGTATTTGATATATATATATATATATATATATACAGTCAGTCTAGTATATACAGTATCTCACAAAAGTTAGTGTACCCCTCAGATTTTTCTAAATATTTTATTATACCTTTTCATGTGATAACACTGAAGAAATTACACTTTGCTACAATGTAAAGTAGTGAGTGTACAGCTTGTATAACAGTGTACATTTGCAGTCCCCTCAAAATAACTCAACACACAGCTATTAATGTCTAAACCGCTGGCAACAAAAGTGAGTACCCCTAAGTGAAAAGGTCCAAATTGGGCCTAATTTGCCATTTTTCTCCCCTGGTGTCATGTGACTTGTTAGTGTTACAAGGTCTCAGGTGTGAATAGGGAGCAGGTGTGTTCAATTTGGTGTTATTACTCTCACTCTCTCCTACTGGTCACTGGAAGTTCAACATAGCACCTCATAGCAAAGAACTCTCTGAGGATCTGAAAATAAGAATTGTTGCTCTACATAAAGATGGCCTAGGCCAGTGATGGTGAACCTTGGCACCCAGATGTTTTGGAACTACATTTCCCATGATGCTTAACTACACTGCAGAGTGCATGAGCATCATGGGAAATGCAGTTGCAAAACATCTGGGGTGCCAAGGTTCGCCATTACTGGCCTAGGCTATAGGAAGATTTCCAAGACCCTGAAACTGAGATGCAGCACGGGTGGCCAAGACCATACAGCGGTTTAACAGGACAGGTTCCTCTCAGAACAGGCCTCACCATGGTCGAACAAAGAAGTTGTGTGCATGTGCTCAGCGTCATATGCAGAGGTTGTCTTTTGGAAATAGACGTATGAGTGCTGCCAGCATTGCTGTAGAGGTTGAAGGGGTGGGAGGTCAGCCTGTCAGTGCTCAGACCATACGTCGCACACTGCATTAAACTGGTCTGCATGGCTGTCGCCTCTTCTAAAGATGATGCACAAGAAAGCCTGCAAACAGTTTGCTGAAGACAAGCAGACTAAGGACAGGGATTACTAGAATAATGTCCTGTGGTCTAATGAGACCAAGATAAACATAGTTGGTTCAGATGGTGTCAAGCGTGTGTGGCAGCAACCAGGTGAGGAGTACAAAGACAAGTGTGTTTTGCCTACAGTCAAGCATGGTGGTGGGAGTGTCATGGTCTGGGACTGCATGAGTGCTGCTCGCACTTGAGGAGCTGCAGTTCATTGAGGGAAGCATGAATGCCAACATGTACTGTAACATACTGAAGCAGAGCATGATCCCCTCCCTTCGGAGACTGGGCCGCAGGGCAGTATTCCAACATGATAACGACCCTAAACAACACCTCCAAGATGACCAGATGACCATTGCCTTGCTAAAGAAGCTGAGGGTAAAGGTGGACTGGCCAAACATGTCTCCAGACCTAAACCCTATTGAGCATCTGTGGGGCATCCTCAAATGGAAGGTGGAAGAGCACAAGGTCTCTAACGTCCACCAGATCCGTGATGTCGTCATGGAGGAGTGGAAGAGGATTCCAGTGGCAACCTGTGAAGCTCTGGTGAACTCCATGCCAAAGAGGGTTAAGGCGGTGCTGGAAAATAATGGTGCCTATACAAAATATGGACACTTTGGGCCCAATTTGGACATTTTCACTGAAGGGTGTACTCACTTTTGACGCCAGCTGTTTAGACATTAATGGCTGTGTGTTTAGTTATTTTGAGGAGACAGCAAATTTACACTGTTATACAAGCTGTACACTCACTACTTTACATTGTAGCAAAGTGTTATTTCTTCAGTGTTGTCACATGAAAAGATAGAATAACATATTTACAAAAATGTGATGGGTGTATTCACTTTTGTGAGATACTGTATACATATATATACACATTTTTCAGTCCTCAGCGCCAAGGTCTGATCGGTAGGGATGAGCCGAACACCCCCGGGTTCGGTTTGCACCAGAACCTTCGAACGGACCGAAAGTTTAAAACCACTTGCGGCTTTAATGTCATGTCTTGTCCTGGCCATATGGCTGAAAATCCTTGAGAAAAATGGCATGTGTTTCCCGTGTTTAGAACTGGCCCTGCACAAAATGACATTTGTAAAGGAAAAAAAGAAGCCAACCACCCCCCCCCCCCCCCCCCACCCCCCCCCCCCCCCCCCCCAGCCCCTTTGGGTCTTGTATGGATATTAAGGGGGACCCCGCACCCAAAATAAAACCCTATACCTACAACCCTATATACTCTGAAAAGCAGTATATAGGCAGTGCAAACAAGAGAGGGACTGTAGGTTTGTTCTTAAGTAGAATCTGAACAGGTACATTTTGAAGTGTAGCTCCATCCAAAAAAAATCTATTTTTAAGCTTTTTGGAGAACATAGGGAGGGGTTATCACCCCTGTAACATTTGCTGTCTTTGCACATCTGTTCAGAACATTTCACCTCACTTTCCGTCCCAATGACAAATGTTTTTGGAAAAGTTTGGGTTTTAATTGAAACAAGGATTGGTGATAAAGCATCAGTAGAGAGGAGATACCTTTTTCCCAAATTAAATCTAACAGGATAGAATTTCCCTTCCTAGGGGTAGATTTCCTCTCAATTCCTGTTTTCTCCTTCCGTTTGCAAGTAGGAGTCGCTTGTAAGTTGGATGTTTGAAAGTAGGGGCCTGCCGTATATACTCTGCGGAAATTTGCCCCATTAGATGTTGGTGTAGCCACAACACTGTAAGCCCTCACAGTTACTCTTGGTGGGCACAGGAATTGGCCCTGCTGTGAATTATTAGATCAAGATTTGTAATTGCATGCACCTGTTGAACAGGGCAGACAAATTGGGCCTTTGGTGGTGGTGGTGGATGGTGTTGCCACAAGACTGTAAGCCCTCACAGTTACTCTTGGTGGGCGCAGGAATGGGCCCTGCTGTGAGTTATTAGATCAAGATTTGTAATTGCATGCACCTGTTGAACAGGGCAGAAAGATTGGGCCTTTGGTGGTGGTGGTGGACGGTGTTGCCACAAGACTGTAAGCCCTAACAGTTACTCTTGGTGGGCACAGGAATGGGCCCTGCTGTGAGTTATTAGATCAAGATTTGTAATTGCATGCACCTGTTGAACAGGGCAGAAAGATTGGGCCTTTGGTGGTGGACGGTGTTGCCACAAGACTGTAAGCCCTCATAGTTACTCTTGGTGGGCGCAGGAATGGGCCCTGCTGTGAGTTATTAGATCAAGATTTGTAATTGCATGCACCTGCTGAACAGGGCAGAAAGATTGGGCCTTTGGTGGTGGTGGTGGACGGTGTTGCCACAAGACTGTAAGCCCTCACAGTTACTCTTGGTGGGCGCAGGAATGGGCCCTGCTGTGAACTATTAGATCAAGATTTGTAATTACATGCCCCTGTTAAACAGGGGCTGACAAATTGTGCCTTAGGCATTGGTGCTGGTGCCACAACACTGCAACCCCTCACAGATACTGTACTTGGAGCACAGCAGTCAGACCTGTTGCGAAGCATTGCTTAAAAAATTGTAATTACACGCCCCTGTTAAACAGGAGCTGAAAAATTGTGCCTTAGGCAACGGTGCTGGTGCCACAACACTGCAACTCCTCACAGATACTGTACTTGGAGCACAGCAGACAGACCTGTTGCGAAGCATTTTTTTTAAAAATTGTAATTACACGCCCTGTTATACAGGGGCTGAAAAATTGTGCCTTAGGCACTGGTGTGGTGGCACCCAGAAACAAAAATGTTCTTCCAAGCTATCAAGGAATGGATCATTGAGGAGGAGGAAGAGGATAGTCAGTGAACATAACAGGACAGTCACTCAGCATCAGCATAGGCAGTCTTGAAGGGATGTGACATTATAAATTATTCAGTTATATCCGCTTCAGGTGCCTGGTAGCTGGTGGTGATCCAAGACTGATTCATCTTTATGAAGGTCAGTCGATCAACCGAGTCGGTGGACAGGCGCACCCTGTGATCGGTGACAAATCCTCCAGCAGCACTGAATGTGCGTTCGGAAAGAACGCTGGATGCAGGACAGGCCAGTAGCTCAATTGCATACTGTGCAAGCTCTGGCCAGTGATCCATCCTCAAGACCCAGTAAGCCAGAGGATTTTCGGTGGGAAAGATGTCCAAGTCTGACCTTGCCCCTAGGTATTCCTGCACCATGTATATCAGATGCTGGCGATGGTTGCTGGAACTGATTATACCTTGGGGCTGCGGACTAAAAAATTGTCTGAACGCATCGGTCAGACGTCCACCTTCCCCATCGCTCCTTCTGCTACTGACCGAAGCCTCAGCAACTCGTCGTCCAGGACCAGGAGTTTGTGACCTCCCAGTTTCTGGGAACACGTTGCACAGACTTTTCTGCAAGGCCTCCCTGAGATGTCTCATCCTCTGCAACCTTACCCTTGTACCGTGGATCAAGGAGAGTGGCCAGCCAGTAATGGTCCCTCTCCTTGATCCGAAGAATACGAGGATCCTTCCGCAGGCTTTGCAGGATCAGGGAGGACATGCAACGTAGGTTAGCTGAGGCATTCGGTCCGGAGTCTTCTGGGTCACTGAGGATGACATGATCGCCAGCCACCTCCTCCCAGCCACATACAAGTCCACTGGTTTGTTGGGACTGTACATCATCCCTAAAAGACTGCTGATGCTGAGTGCCAGGCTCCACCTCCATGCTCACACAATCCTCCCCCTCCTCCTCTTCCTGTGTGATGGGTGGGACAGAAGGAACACTGTCTGGATAAATGGATCCTTGAGAGGCAAGGAAGTCCTCCTCTTCCTGATTCTGTTCTGCCTCAAGTGCCCTGTCCATTATCCCACGCAGCGTATGCTCCAACAGGTGGACAAGAGGTACAGTGTCACTGATGCATGCACTGTCACTGCTCACCATCCTCGTGGCCTCCTCAAATAGCGAGAGGACAGTGCATGTATCCCTGATCATGCTCCACTGGCGTGGGGAAAAAAAGCCAAGCTCCCCTGACCCTGTCCTGGTGCCGTAGTCGCAAAGGTACTCATTGATGGCCCTCTGCTGCGTGTGCAGTCGCTGCAGCATGGCCAACGTTGAGTTCCACCTGGTGGGCATGTCACATATTAAGCGGTTCTTGAGCAGGTTCAACTCCTTTTGCAGCTCAGCCAGCCGAGCACTGGCATTATACGATCGGCGGAAATGCACACAGACTTTCCTGGCCTGCCTCAGGACATCCTGTAAGCCTGGGCACCTGCCCAAGAACCGCTGCACCACCAGGTTGAGGATGTGAGCCATACAGGGCACATGGGTGAGCTGCCCCTGTCGCAGGGCGGAGAGGAGGTTGGTGCCATTGTCAGAAACGACCATTCCTGGCTTAAGCTGGCGTGGCATCAACCACCTCTTGGCCTGCCCCTGCAGAGCTGCCAGAACCTCTGCCCCAGTGTGGCTCATGTCCCCCAAACACACCAGCGCAAGCACGGCATGGCATCTTTTTGCCTGCATACTCGCGTAGCCCCTTGTACGCCTACGGAGCACCGCTGGTTCCGAGGACAGAGCACTCGAAGAGGCCATGAAGAAAGAAGAAGAGGAGGGGGGTGGAGGAGAGAGGTGTGTCACAACCAGTAGTAGCATTTTGGAGGCGTGGTGGCGGAACAACCTCCAACACTACTGCACCTTGTCCTGCATCCCTCCCAGCTGCCAATAGAGTGACCCAATGGGCCGTGAAAGACAGATAACGTCCCTGTCCATGCCTGCTGGACCATGAGTCAGTGGTAATATGCACCTTACCGCTGACCGCCCTGTCCAGCGAGGCATGGACATTGCCTTTCACATGCCGGTAGAGAGACGGAATCGCCTTCCGTGAGAAAAAGTGGCGTTTGGGAACCTTCCACTGAGGAACCGCACATTGGACAAACTCACGGAAGGGGGTCGAGTCTACCAACTGAAAAGGCAGCAGTTGAAGTGCTAGCAATTTAGCCAAGCTAGCATTCAACCGCTGGGCATGTGGATGGCTGGGAGTATACTTCTTTTGACGGTCCAGCAGCTGGGGCAGGAAATTTGCCTGCTACAATCGGACGTCGGTGTACTGCAAGTACTTGGTTGTGACACACCTAATTCTACACCTTCAGTCCTCTCAGAGCAGCTTTAAGAGAGGACTGAAGATATAGTGGGGATGGAGATCCCAGCTGATGAGGAGCAAGGAGAGGTCCGCTTTGTTCTTTGGTGTGGGTCTTTAATAGGGATGGGCCCGGTGCTCGATGCGAACCCACGTTCGCATCGAGCACCGGGCGTTCGCTCGCTCGGCGAGCCCAGAACTATTTTGGCCGCTCGCATCACGTTCGTGTGATGCGAGCGGCCCCGCAATGCATTGCGGCCGGCGCGGCCGACGCAGTGCATTGCTGGCTGATGATTGGCCAAGCATGCACTGTGACCCCGCATGCTTGGCCAATCACAGCCCCGGAAACTCGAAAAGCCATAATTGGCTACAGGCAGGACGCCTGTAGCCAATTACAGCTCAGGGGCTGTAGTACACGCCCCCCCCTATAAAACGCCGCCACGCCGTCTGCGCCGGTCACATGCTGTTCCGGCGCAGATTGAGCAGGCTGATTCTGTGACACTCTGCTCGATTTAGTTAGGTAGAGAGATTCACTTACAGAAATTGAGTTAGATAGATTCAGTTACAAAGATTGATTGAGAAAGAGGGGCTTGTAGTGTGTTCGTGGCAGGCAGGCAGAGCTACTATATTTTGTTACCAGAAGCACCTATAGGACTTGTAGTGTGTTCGTGGCAGGCAGGCAGAGCTCCTATATTTTGTTACCAGAAGCACCTATAGGACTTGTAGTGTGTTCGTGGCAGGCAGGCAGAGCTCCTATATTTTGTTACCAGAAGCACCTATAGGACTTGTAGTGTGTTCGTGGCAGGCAGGCAGAGCTCCTATATTTTGTTACCAGAAGCACCTATAGGACTTGTAGTGTGTTCGTGGCAGGCAGGCAGAGCTCCTATATTTTGTTCCCAGAGGCACCTATAGGACTTGAAGTGTGTTAGTCCCATTACACACACAGAGCTATATTTTCTTCCCAGAAGCACCTATAGGACTTGAAGTGTGTTAGTCCCATCACACACACAGAGCTATATTTTCTTCCAGAAGCACCTATAGGACTTGAAGTGTGTTAGTCCCATCACACACACAGAGCTATATTTTCTTCCCAGAGGCACCTATAGGACTTGAAGTGTGTTAGTCCCATCACACACACAGAGCTATATTTTGTTCCCAGAGGCACCTATAGGACTTGAAGTGTGTTAGTCCCATTACACACACAGAGCTATATTTTGTTCCCAGAGGCACCTATAGGACTTGAAGTGTGTTAGTCCCATTACACACACAGAGCTATATTTTCTTCCCAGAAGCACCTATAGGACTTGAAGTGTGTTAGTCCCATCACACACACAGAGCTATATTTTCTTCCCAGAAGCACCTATAGGACTTGAAGTGTGTTAGTCCCATCACACACACAGAGCTATATTTTCTTCCCAGAAGCACCTATAGGACTTGAAGTGTGTTAGTCCCATCACACACACAGAGCTATATTTTGTTCCCAGAGGCACCTATAGGACTTGAAGTGTGTTAGTCCCATTACACACACAGAGCTATATTTTGTTCCCAGAGGCACCTATAGGACTTGAAGTGTGTTAGTCCCATTACACACACAGAGCTATATTTTGTTCCCAGAGGCACCTATAGGACTTGAAGTGTGTTAGTCCCATTACACACACAGAGCTATATTTTCTTCCCAGAAGCACCTATAGGACTTGAAGTGTGTTAGTCCCATCACACACACAGAGCTATATTTTGTTCCCAGAGGCACCTATAGGACTTGAAGTGTGTTAGTCCCATTACACACACAGAGCTATATTTTCTTCCCAGAAGCACCTATAGGACTTGAAGTGTGTTAGTCCCATTACACACACAGAGCTATATTTTCTTCCCAGAAGCACCTATAGGACTTGAAGTGTGTTAGTCCCATCACACACACAGAGCTATATTTTGTTCCCAGAAGAACCTATAGGACTTGAAGTGTGTTAGTCCCATCACACACACAGAGCTATATTTTGTTCCCAGAAGCACCTATAGGACTTGAAGTGTGTTAGTCCCATCACACACACAGAGCTATATTTTGTTCCCAGAAGCACCTATAGGACTTGAAGTGTGTTAGTCCCATCACACACACAGAGCTATATTTTGTTCCCAGAGGCACCTATAGGACTTGAAGTGTGTTAGTCCCATTACACACACAGAGCTATATTTTCTTCCAGAAGCACCTATAGGACTTGAAGTGTGTTAGTCCCATTACACACACAGAGCTATATTTTCTTCCCAGAAGCACCTATAGGACTTGAAGTGTGTTAGTCCATCACACACACAGAGCTATATTTTGTTCCCAGAAGAACCTATAGGACTTGAAGTGTGTTAGTCCCATCACACACACAGAGCTATATTTTGTTCCCAGAAGCACCTATAGGACTTGAAGTGTGTTAGTCCCATCACACACACAGAGCTATATTTTGTTCCCAGAAGCACCTATAGGACTTGAAGTGTGTTAGTCCCATCACACACACAGAGCTATATTTTGTTCCCAGAAGCACCTATAGGACTTGAAGTGTGTTAGTCCCATCACACACACAGAGCTATATTTTGTTCCCAGAAGCACCTATAGGACTTGAAGTGTGTTAGTCCCATCACACACACAGAGCTATATTTTGTTCCCAGAAGCACCTATAGGACTTGAAGTGTGTTAGTCCCATCACACACACAGAGCTATATTTTTTCCCAGAAGCACCTATAGGACTTGAAGTGTGTTAGTCCCATCACACACACAGAGCTATATTTTGTTCCCAGAAGCACCTATAGGACTTGAAGTGTGTTAGTCCCATCACACACACAGAGCTATATTTTGTTCCCAGAAGCACCTATAGGACTTGAAGTGTGTTTAGTCCCATCACACACACAGAGCTATATTTTGTTCCCAGAAGCACCTATAGGACTTGAAGTGTGTTAGTCCCATCACACACACAGAGCTATATTTTCTTCCCAGAAGCACCTATAGGACTTGAAGTGTGTTAGTCCCATCACACACACAGAGCTATATTTTGTTCCCAGAGGCACCTATAGGACTTGAAGTGTGTTAGTCCCATTACACACACAGAGCTATATTTTGTTCCCAGAGGCACCTATAGGACTTGAAGTGTGTTAGTCCCATTACACACACAGAGCTATATTTTCTTCCCAGAAGCACCTATAGGACTTGAAGTGTGTTAGTCCCATTACACACACAGAGCTATATTTTGTTCCCAGAGGCACCTATAGGACTTGAAGTGTGTTAGTCCCATTACACACACAGAGCTATATTTTCTTCCCAGAAGCACCTATAGGACTTGAAGTGTGTTAGTCCCATCACACACACAGAGCTATATTTTGTTCCCAGAGGCACCTATAGGACTTGAAGTGTGTTAGTCCCATTACACACACAGAGCTATATTTTCTTCCCAGAAGCACCTATAGGACTTGAAGTGTGTTAGTCCCATCACACACACAGAGCTATATTTTCTTCCCAGAAGCACCTATAGGACTTGAAGTGTGTTAGTCCCATTACACACACAGAGCTATATTTTCTTCCCAGAAGCACCTATAGGACTTGAAGTGTGTTAGTCCCATCACACAGAGATCCTATATTTTGTTCCCAGAAGCAACTATAGGACTTGAAGTGTGTTAGTCCCATCACACAGACCTTTATTTTCTTCCCAGAAGCACCTATAGGACTTGAAGTGTGTTAGTCCCATCACACAGAGCTCCTCTATTTTCTTTGCAGAAGCACCCATAGGACTTCTAGTGTGTTAGTGGCATCACACAGAGCTCCTATATATTCTTCTCAGCAGCACCCACAGGACTTCTAGTGTGTTAGTGGCATCACACAGAGCTCCTCTATTTTCTTTGCATAAGCACCCACAGGACTTCTAGTGTGTTAGTGGCATCACACAGAGCTCCTCTATTTTCTTTGCAGAAGCACCCACAGGACTTCTAGTGTGTTAGTGGCATCACACAGAGCTCCTCTATTTTCTTTGCAGAAGCACCCACAGGACTTCTAGTGTGTTAGTGGCATCACACAGAGCTCCTCTATTTTCTTTGCAGAAGCACCCACAGGACTTCTAGTGTGTTAGTGGCATCACACAGAGCTCCTCTATTTTCTTTGCAGAAGCACCCACAGGACTTCTAGTGTGTTAGTGGCATCACACAGAGCTCCTCTATTTTCTTTGCAGAAGCACCCACAGGACTTCTAGTGTGTTAGTGGCATCACACAGAGCTCCTCTATTTTCTTTGCAGAAGCACCCACAGGACTTCTAGTGTGTTAGTGGCATCACACAGAGCTCCTCTATTTTCTTTGCAGAAGCACCCACAGGACTTCTAGTGTGTTAGTGGCATCACACAGAGCTCCTCTATTTTCTTTGCATAAGCACCCACAGGACTTCTAGTGTGTTAGTGGCATCACACAGAGCTCCTCTATTTTCTTTGCATAAGCACCCACAGGACTTCTAGTGTGTTAGTGGCATCACACAGAGCTCCTCTATTTTCTTTGCAGAAGCACCCATAGGACTTCTAGTGTGTTAGTGGCATCACACAGAGCTCCTATATTTTCTTCTCAGCAGCACCCACAGGACTACCGACTACAATGGCTGGAAGACCGCCAAGGGGAGGCAGAGCGTGCAGAGCCAAGAACACAGGGCAGGCAGGCTCTGTTTCTAGTGGACGTGGCCGTGGACGTGGACGTGGTCGTGCATCGTCATCAGCACGTGGCCATGGGACACGCGCGTCTTTGTTTTCGGCAGCTGGACATGTGGAGCCGCATCATGCTGAAGGCTTGGTAGAATGGATGACCAAGCCCTCCTCATCCTCCTCATCCTCTCTCACCCAGGCTCAGGGTACTGACAGAGCATCATCAGCCACCCCTTCCCTAGACCCACCATGTCCTCCTGAGGAGTCCCCCGAACTCTTTGAGCACAGTGTTGGGTACATGCTCCAGGAGGATGCCCAACGATTCGAAGGCTCGGATGACGATACCCAGCTTGAGGAATCTGGCAGTACAGTTCCACCAGCTGCAGCTTACTGCCAGGTTTGCTCTAGTGGTGAAGAGGGAGGGGATGATGAGGTCACTGACTCCACGTGGGTGCCTCAAGGGAGAGAGGATGAGGAGGAGGACGAGGAGGAGGAGGATGCGGCGTCACATGTCCAACGAGGCAGGATGCCCCTGGAGGCCAGGTAGAGGCCAGCACAGCAACTGTACAACACCGCAGAGCTCCGCCTGTGCAGGGCGCTGCCTCTGCACGTTATCAGAAAAGTTCTTTGGTGTGGGCCTTTTTTGAGACGAGTGCAGCAGATCGCACCACTGCTATTTGCAATATTTGTCTCAAGCGTATCTCGCGTGGCCAAAACATCAGCCGCTTGGGCACGACAAGCATGACCAGACATATGGCGACCTGCCATGCAGCTCGTTGGCAGGCACACATAAAAGACCCACACCAAAGAACTAAGCGGACCTCTCCTTGCTCCTCCTCAGCTGGGATCTCCATCCCCACTACACCTTCAGTCCTCTCTGAAAGCTGCTCTGAGAGGACTGAAGGTGTAGAATTCGGTGTGTCACAACCAAGTACTTGCAGTACACCGACGTCCGATTGCAGCAGGCAAATTTCCCTGCCCAGCTGCTGGACCGTAGAAAGAAGTACACTCCCAGCCATCCACATGCCCAGCGGTTGAATGCTAGCCTTGCTAAATTGCTAGCACTTCAACTGCTGCCTTTTCAGTTGGTAGACTCGGCCCCCTTCCGTGAGTTTGTTCAATGTGCGGTTCCTCAGTGGCAGGTTCCCAAACGCCACTTTTTCTCGCGGAAGGCGATTCCGTCTCTCTACCGGCATGTGGAGGGCAATGTCCATGCCTCGCTGGACAGGGCGGTCAGCGGTAAGGTGCATATTACCGCTGACTCATGGTCCAGCAGGCATGGACAGGGACGGTACCTTTCTTTCACGGCCCATTGGGTCACTCTATTGGCAGCTGGGAGGGATGCAGGACAAGGTGCAGTAGTGTTGGAGGTTGTTCCGCCACCACGCCTCCAAAACGCGACTACTGCTACTGGTTGTGACACACCTCTCTCCTCCACCCCCTCCTCTTCTTCTTCCTCCAGTGCTCTGTCCTTGGAACCAGCGGTGCTCCGTAGGCGTACAAGGGGCTACGCAAGTACGCAGGCAAAAAGATGCCATGCCGTGCTTGCGCTGGTGTGTTTGGGGACAGGAGCCACACTGGGCCAGAGGTTCTGGCAGCTCTGCAGGGGCAGGCCGAGAGGTGGTTGACGCCACGTCAGCTTAAGCCAGGAATGGTCGTTTCTGACAATGGCACCAACCTCCTCTCCGCCCTGCGACAGGGGCAGCTCACCCATGTGCCCTGCATGGCTCACGTCCTCAACCTGGTGGTGCAGCGGTTCTTGGGCAGGTTCCCAGGCTTACAGGATGTCCTGAGACAGGCCAGGAAAGTCTGTGTGCATTTCCGCCGATCTTATAATGCCAGTGCTCGGCTGACTGAGCTGCAAAAGGAGCTGAACCTGCCCAAGAACCGCCTAATATCTGACATGCCCACCAGGTGGAACTCAACGTTGGCCATGCTGCAGCGACTGCACACGCAGCAGAGGGCCATCAATGAGTACCTTTGCGACTACGGCACCAGGACAGGGTCAGGGGAGCTTGGTTTTTTTTCCCCACGTCAGTGGAGCATGATCAGGGATGCATGCACTGTCCTCTCACCATTTGAGGAGGCCACGAGGATGGTGAGCAGTGACAGTGCATGCATCAGTGACACTGTCCCTCTTGTCCACCTGTTGGAGCATACGCTGCGTGGGATAATGGACAGGGCACTTGAGGCAGAACAGAGGCAGGAAGAGGAGGACTTCCTTGCCTCTCAAGGCCCCCTTTATCCGGACAGTGTTCCTTCTGTCCCACCCATCACACAGGAAGAGGATGAGGAGGAGGAGGAGGAGGAGGAGGAGGAGGATTGTGTGAGCATGGAGGTGGAGCCTGGCACTCAGCATCAGCAGCAGCAGTCTTTTAGGGATGATGTACAGTCCCAACAAGCCAGTGGACTTGTACGTGGCTGGGAGGAGGTGGCTGGCGATCATGTCATCCTCAGTGACCCAGAAGACTCCGGACCGAATGCCTCAGCTAACCTACGCTGCATGGCCTCCCTGATCCTGCAAAGCCTGCGGAAGGATCCTCGTGTTCTTCGGATCAAGGAGAGGGACCATTACTGGCTGGCCACTCTCCTTGATCCGCGGTACAAGGGTAAGGTTGCGGACCTTATCTTGCCGTCGCAGAGGGAGCAGAGGATGAGACATCTCAGGGAGGCCTTGCAGAAAGGTCTGTGCAACGCGTTCCCAGAAACTGGGAGGCTACAAACTCCTGGTCCTGGGCGACGAGTTGCAGAGGCTTCGGTCAGTGGCAGAAGGAGCGGTGGGGAAGGTGGACGTCTGACCGATGCATTCAGACAATTTTTTAGTCCGCAGCCCCAAGGTATGATCGGTTCCAGCAACCATCGCCAGCGTCTGATATACATGGTGCAGGAATACCTTGGGGCAAGGTCAGACTTGGACACCTTTCCCACCGAAAATCCTCTGGCTTACTGGGTCCTGAGGATGGATCACTGGCCAGAGCTTGCACAGTATGCAATTGAGCTACTGGCCTGTCCTGCCTCCAGCGTTCTTTCCGAACGCACATTCAGTGCTGCTGGAGGATTTGTGACTGATCATAGGGTGCGCCTGTCCACCGCCTCGGTTGATCGACTGACATTCATCAAAATGAATCAGTCTTGGATCACCACCAGCTACCAGGCACCTGAGGCGGATATAACCGAATAATTTTTAATGTCACATCCCTTCAAGACTGCCTATGCTGATGCTGAGTGACTGTCCTCTTATGTTCACTGACTATCCTCTTCCTCCTCCTCAATGATCCATGCCACCACACCAGTGCCTAAGGCACAATTTTTCAGCCCCTGTTTAACAGGGGCGTGTACTTACAATTTTTAAAAAAAATGCTTCGCAACACGTGTGACTGCTGTGCTCCAAGTACAGTCTCTGTGAGGGCCGTGTTGCAGTGTTGTGGCACCAGCACCAGTGCCTAAGGCACAATTTTTCAGCCCCTGTTTAACAGGGGCGTGTACTTACAATTTTTTTAAAAAATGCTTCGCAACACGTGTGACTGCTGTGCTCCAAGTACAGTCTCTGTGAGGGGTTGCAGTGTTGTGGCACCAGCACCAGTGCCTAAGGCACAATTTTTCAGCCCCTGTTTAACAGGGGCGGGTAATTACAAATCTTGATCTAATAGTTCACAGCAGGGCCCATTCCTGCGCCCACCAAGAGTAACTATGAGGGCCTGCAGTCTTGTGGCAACACCGTCCACCACCACCGCCAAAGGCCCAATTTTTCTGCCCTGTTCATCAGGTGCTTGCAATTACAAATCTTGATCTAATAACTCACAGCAGGGCCCATTCCTGCGCCCACCAAGAGTAACTATGAGGGCCTACAGTCTTGTGGCAACACCGTCCACCACCACCGCCAAAGGCCCAATTTTTCTGCCCTGTTCATCAGGTGCTTGCAATTACAAATCTTGATCTAATAACTCACAGCAGGGCCCATTCCTGCGCCCACCAAGAGTAACTGTGAGAGCTTACAGTCTTGTGGCAAAACCGTCCACCACCACCACCACCACCCCCAATTTTTCTGCCCTGTTCAACAGGTGCATGCAATTACAAATCTTGATCTATTAACTCACAGCAGGGCCCATTCCTGTGCCCACCAGTCTTGTGGCTACACCAACATCTAATAGGGCAAATTTCTGCAGAGTATATACGCCAGGCCCCTACTTTCAAACATCCAACTTACAAACGACTCCTACTTGCAAATGGAAAGAGAAAACAGGAAGTGAGAGGAAATCTACCCCTAGGAAGGGAAATTCTATCCTGTTAGATTTAATTTGGGAAAAAGGTATCTCCTCTCTACTGATACTTTATCACCAATCCTTGTTTCAATTAAAACCCCACTTTTCCAAAAACATTTGTCATTGGGACGGAAAGTGAGGTGACATGTTCTGAACAGATGTGCAAAGACAGCAAATGTTACAGGGTGATAACCCCTCCCTATGTTCTCCAAAAAGCTTAAAAATAGATTTTTTTGGGATGGAGCTACACTTCATAATGTACCTGTTCAGATTCTACTTAAGATCAAACCTAAAGCCGCAAGTGGTTTTAAATGGCTTCTTTTTTTCCTTTACAAATGTCATTTTGTGCAAGGACAGTTCTAAACACGGGAAACACATGCCACTTCACAGGCATACTTTAGACACCCCCCAGGTACCATATTTAAAGGAAAATTTCACTTTTTTTTTTCACTTTATGCATCATTAAAATGACTGCTCCCGAAAAAACGTTAGTTTTTTAAAAGTTCTTTTTGCATTGATATATGTCCCCTGGGGCAGGACCCGGGTCCCCAAACCTGTTTTATGACATTAACATGCATATTGGCCGTTGTAATTAGCACTTTTGATTTCGAACGTTCGCGTCCATTATAACGTATAGGGTTCGAAAATTCGCGCGAACTTTCGGTCCGTTCGAAGGTTCTGGTTCGAACCGAACCCGGGGGTGTTCGGCTCATCCCTAGTCTTTAATGTGCGCTTGCCAACGAGCTGCATGACAGGTCGACATATGTCTGGTCATGCTTGTGGTGCCCAAGCGGCTGATGTTTTGGCCACGCGAGATACGCTTGAGACAAATATTGCAAATAGCAGTGGTGCGATCTGATGTACTCGTCTCAAAAAAGCCCACACCAAAGAACTTTTGTGATAACGTGCAGAGGCAGCGCCCTGCACAGGCGGAGCTCTGCGGTGTGATTCAGTTGGTGTGCTGGCCTCTAGCTGGCCTCCGGAGGGCATCCTGCCTCGTTGGACATGTGCCGCCGCATCCTTCTCCTCCTCCTCTCTCCCTTCAGGCACCCACGTGGAGTCAGTGACCTCACCATCCCCTCCCTCTTCACCACTAGAGCAAACCTGGCAGTAAGCTGCAGCTGGTGGAACATTACTGCCAGATTGCTGTCCTTCAGCATCCCCTCTCTCTGCGTGCACACTACTGCCTTCCTCAAGCTGGGTATCATCATCCGAGCCTTAAAATCATTGGGCATCCTCCTGGAGCATGTACCCAACACTGTTCTCAAACAGTTCGGGGGACTCCTCAGGAGGACATGGTGGGTCTAGGGAAGGGGTGCCTGATGATGCCATTGAGTACGCGTTGGCAGCTGCTCTGCCAGTACCCTGAGCCTGGGTGAGAGGAGGGCTTGGTCATCCATTCTACCAAGCCTTCGGCATGATGCGGCTCAACATGTCCAGCTGCCGAAAACAAAGACAAGCGTGTCCCATGGCCACGTGCTGATGACGATGCATGACCACGTCCACGACCAGCACTGTTGTCTCTAGAAACAGAGCCTGCTTGCCCTGTGTTCTTGCCTCGGGACTGTCTGCCTCTCCTTGGCGGTCTTCCAGCCATTGTAGTGGGTAGTGTATATTGTGCTGGAGTCACACAGCACACACACTAACTCCTGCAGATGGATGCCTTAGATGACAGCAACAGGGCCCTATGGCAGATAGAGGCTGCCTTAGATGACAAGAACGGGGCTGACACACACACACACACACACTAGCTCCTATGTGTGCTGACACACACACACTAGCTCCTATGTGTGCTGACACAAACACACTATAGCTCCTATATGTGCTGAGAACACACTATAGCTCCTATGTGTGCTGACAAAAAAATATAGCTCCTATGTGTGCTCACAACACAATATAGCTCCTATGTGTGCTGACACAAACACACTATAGCTCCTTTGTGTGCTGACAACACACTATAGCTCCTATGTGTGCTGACAACACACTATAGCTCCTATGTGTACTGACAAAAAATATAGCTCCTATGTGTGCTCACAACATACTATAGCTCCTATGTGTGCTGACACAAACACACTATAGCTCCTATGTGTGCTGACAACACACTATAGCTCATATGTGTGCTGACAACACACTATAGCTCCTATGTGTGCTGACAAAAAAATATAGCTCCTATGTGTGCTTACACAAACACACTATAGCTCCTTTGTGTGCTGACAACACACTATAGCTCCTATGTGCTGACAACACACTATAGCTCCTATGTGTGCTGACAAAAAAATATAGCTCCTATGTGTGCTTACACAAACACACTATAGCTCCTTTGTGTGCTGACAACACACTATAGCTCCTATGTGTGCTGACAACACACTATAGCTCCTATGTGTGCTGACTAGGGATGAGCCGAACACCCCCGGGTTCGGTTCGAACCAGAACCTTCGAACGGACCGAAAGTTCGCGCGAATTTTCGAACCCTATACGTTATAATGGACGCGAACGTTCGAAATCAAAAGTGCTAATTACAACGGCCAATATGCATGTTAATGTCATAAAACAGGTTTGGGGACCCGGGTCCTGCCCCAGGGGACATATATCAATGCAAAAAGAACTTTTAAAAACTAACGTTTTTTCGGGAGCAGTCATTTTAATGATGCATAAAGTGAAAAAAAAAAAGTGACATTTTCCTTTAAATATGGTACCTGGGGGGTGTCCAAAGTATGCCTGTGAAGTGGCATGTGTTTCCGTGTTTAGAACTGTCCTTGCACAAAATGACATTTGTAAAGGAAAAAAAAGAAGCCATTTAAAACCACTTGCGGCTTTAGGTTTGATCTTAAGTAGAATCTGAACAGGTACATTATGAAGTGTAGCTCCATCCCAAAAAAAATCTATTTTTAAGCTTTTTGGAGAACATAGGGAGGGGTTATCACCCCTGTAACATTTGCTGTCTTTGCACATCTGTTCAGAACATGTCACCTCACTTTCCGTCCCAATGACAAATGTTTTTGGAAAAGTGGGGTTTTAATTGAAACAAGGATTGGTGATAAAGTATCAGTAGAGAGGAGATACCTTTTTCCCAAATTAAATCTAACAGGATAGAATTTCCCTTCCTAGGGGTAGATTTCCTCTCACTTCCTGTTTTCTCTTTCCATTTGCAAGTAGGAGTCGTTTGTAAGTTGGATGTTTGAAAGTAGGGGCCTGGCGTATATACTCTGCAGAAATTTGCCCTATTAGATGTTGGTGTAGCCACAAGACTGGTGGGCACAGGAATGGGCCCTGCTGTGAGTTAATAGATCAAGATTTGTAATTGCATGCACCTGTTGAACAGGGCAGAAAAATTGGGGGTGGTGGTGGTGGTGGTGGTGGACGGTTTTGCCACAAGACTGTAAGCTCTCACAGTTACTCTTGGTGGGCGCAGGAATGGGCCCTGCTGTGAGTTATTAGATCAAGATTTGTAATTGCAAGCACCTGATGAACAGGGCAGAAAAATTGGGCCTTTGGCGGTGGTGGTGGACGGTGTTGCCACAAGACTGCAGGCCCTCATAGTTACTCTTGGTGGGCGCAGGAATGGGCCCTGCTGTGAGTTATTAGATCAAGATTTGTAATTGCAAGCACCTGATGAACAGGGCAGAAAAATTGGGCCTTTGGCGGTGGTGGTGGACGGTGTTGCCACAAGACTGCAGGCCCTCATAGTTACTCTTGGTGGGCGCAGGAATGGGCCCTGCTGTGAACTATTAGATCAAGATTTGTAATTACCCGCCCCTGTTAAACAGGGGCTGAAAAATTGTGCCTTAGGCACTGGTGCTGGTGCCACAACACTGCAACACGGCCCTCACAGAGACTGTACTTGGAGCACAGCAGTCACACGTGTTGCGAAGCATTTTTTTAAAAAATTGTAAGTACACGCCCCTGTTAAACAGGGGCTGAAAAATTGTGCCTTAGGCACTGGTGCTGGTGCCACAACACTGCAACACGGCCCTCACAGAGACTGTACTTGGAGCACAGCAGTCACACGTGTTGCAAAGCATTTTTTTAAAAAATTGTAAGTACACGCCCCTGTTAAACAGGGGCTGAAAAATTGTGCCTTAGGCACTGGTGCTGGTGCCACAACACTGCAACACGGCCCTCACAGAGACTGTACTTGGAGCACAGCAGTCACACGTGTTGCAAAGCATTTTTTTAAAAAATTGTAAGTACACGCCCCTGTTAAACAGGGGCTGAAAAATTGTGCCTTAGGCACTGGTGCTGGTGCCACAACACTGCAACACGGCCCTCACAGAGACTGTACTTGGAGCACAGCAGTCACACGTGTTGCGAAGCATTTTTTTAAAAAATTGTAAGTACACGCCCCTGTTAAACAGGGGCTGAAAAATTGTGCCTTAGGCACTGGTGCTGGTGCCACAACACTGCAACACGGCCCTCACAGAGACTGTACTTGGAGCACAGCAGTCACACGTGTTGCGAAGCATTTTTTTAAAAAATTGTAAGTACACGCCCCTGTTAAACAGGGGCTGAAAAAATTGTGCCTTAGGCACTGGTGCTGTGGCATGGATCATTGAGGAGGAGGAAGAGGATAGTCAGTGAACATAAGAGGACAGTCACTCAGCATCAGCATAGGCAGTCTTGAAGGGATGTGACATTAAAAATTATTCGGTTATATCCGCCTCAGGTGCCTGGTAGCTGGTGGTGATCCAAGACTGATTCATTTTGATGAATGTCAGTCGATCAACCGAGGCGGTGGACAGGCGCACCCTATGATCAGTCACAAATCCTCCAGCAGCACTGAATGTGCGTTCGGAAAAGAACGCTGGAGGCAGGACAGGCCAGTAGCTCAATTGCATACTGTGCAAGCTCTGGCCAGTGATCCATCCTCAGGACCCAGTAAGCCAGAGGATTTTCGGTGGGAAAGGTGTCCAAGTCTGACCTTGCCCCAAGGTATTCCTGCACCATGTATATCAGACGCTGGCGATGGTTGCTGGAACCGATCATACCTTGGGGCTGCGGACTAAAAAATTGTCTGAACGCATCGGTCAGACGTCCACCTTCCCCACCGCTCCTTCTGCCACTGACCGAAGCCTCAGCAACTCGTCGCCCAGGACCAGGAGTTTGTAGCCTCCCAGTTTCTGGGAACGCGTTGCACAGACCTTTCTGCAAGGCCTCCCTGAGATGTCTCATCCTCTGCTCCCTCTGCGACGGCAAGATAAGGTCCGCAACCTTACCCTTGTACCGCGGATCAAGGAGAGTGGCCAGCCAGTAATGGTCCCTCTCCTTGATCCGAAGAACACGAGGATCCTTCCGCAGGCTTTGCAGGATCAGGGAGGCCATGCAGCGTAGGTTAGCTGAGGCATTCGGTCCGGAGTCTTCTGGGTCACTGAGGATGACATGATCGCCAGCCACCTCCTCCCAGCCACGTACAAGTCCACTGGCTTGTTGGGACTGTACATCATCCCTAAAAGACTGCTGCTGCTGATGCTGAGTGCCAGGCTCCACCTCCATGCTCACACAATCCTCCTCCTCCTCCTCCTCCTCATCCTCATCCTCTTCCTGTGTGATGGGTGGGACAGAAGGAACACTGTCCGGATAAAGGGGGCCTTGAGAGGCAAGGAAGTCCTCCTCTTCCTGCCTCTGTTCTGCCTCAAGTGCCCTGTCCATTATCCCACGCAGCGTATGCTCCAACAGGTGGACAAGAGGGACAGTGTCACTGATGCATGCACTGTCACTGCTCACCATCCTCGTGGCCTCCTCAAATGGTGAGAGGACAGTGCATGCATCCCTGATCATGCTCCACTGACGTGGGGAAAAAAAACCAAGCTCCCCTGACCCTGTCCTGGTGCCGTAGTCGCAAAGGTACTCATTGATGGCCCTCTGCTGCGCGTGCAGTCGCTGCAGCATGGCCAACGTTGAGTTCCACCTGGTGGGCATGTCAGATATTAGGCGGTTCTTGGGCAGGTTCAGCTCCTTTTGCAGCTCAGTCAGCCGAGCACTGGCATTATAAGATCGGCGGAAATGCACACAGACTTTCCTGGCCTGCCTCAGGACATCCTGTAAGCCTGGGAACCTGCCCAAGAACCGCTGCACCACCAGGTTGAGGACGTGAGCCATGCAGGGCACATGGGTGAGCTGCCCCTGTCGCAGGGCGGAGAGGAGGTTGGTGCCATTGTCAGAAACGACCATTCCTGGCTTAAGCTGACGTGGCGTCAACCACCTCTCGGCCTGCCCCTGCAGAGCTGCCAGAACCTCTGGCCCAGTGTGGCTCCTGTCCCCCAAACACACCAGCGCAAGCACGGCATGGCATCTTTTTGCCTGCGTACTTGCGTAGCCCCTTGTACGCCTACGGAGCACCGCTGGTTCCAAGGACAGAGCACTGGAGGAAGAAGAAGAGGAGGGGGTGGAGGAGAGAGGTGTGTCACAACCAGTAGCAGTAGTCGCGTTTTGGAGGCGTGGTGGCGGAACAACCTCCAACACTACTGCACCTTGTCCTGCATCCCTCCCAGCTGCCAATAGAGTGACCCAATGGGCCGTGAAAGAAAGGTACCGTCCCTGTCCATGCCTGCTGGACCATGAGTCAGCGGTAATATGCACCTTACCGCTGACCGCCCTGTCCAGCGAGGCATGGACATTGCCCTCCACATGCCGGTAGAGAGACGGAATCGCCTTCCGCGAGAAAAAGTGGCGTTTGGGAACCTGCCACTGAGGAACCGCACATTGAACAAACTCACGGAAGGGGGCCGAGTCTACCAACTGAAAAGGCAGCAGTTGAAGTGCTAGCAATTTAGCAAGGCTAGCATTCAACCGCTGGGCATGTGGATGGCTGGGAGTGTACTTCTTTCTACGGTCCAGCAGCTGGGGCAGGGAAATTTGCCTGCTGCATTCGGACGTCGGTGTACTGCAAGTACTTGGTTGTGACACACCGAATTCTACACCTTCAGTCCTCTCAGAGCAGCTTTCAGAGAGGACTGAAGGTGTAGTGGGGATGGAGATCCCAGCTGAGGAGGAGCAAGGAGAGGTCCGCTTAGTTCTTTGGTGTGGGTCTTTTATGTGTGCCTGCCAACGAGCTGCATGGCAGGTCGCCATATGTCTGGTCATGCTTGTCGTGCCCAAGCGGCTGATGTTTTGGCCACGCGAGTGCGATCTGCTGCACTCGTCTCAAAAAAGGCCCACACCAAAGAACTTTTCTGATAACGTGCAGAGGCAGCGCCCTGCACAGGCGGAGCTCTGCGGTGTTGTACAGTTGCTGTGCTGGCCTCTACCTGGCCTCCAGGGGGGCATCCTGCCTCGTTGGACATGTGACGCCGCATCCTCCTCCTCCTCGTCCTCCTCCTCATCCTCTCTCCCTTGAGGCACCCACGTGGAGTCAGTGACCTCATCATCCCCTCCCTCTTCACCACTAGAGCAAACCTGGCAGTAAGCTGCAGCTGGTGGAACTGTACTGCCAGATTCCTCAAGCTGGGTATCGTCATCCGAGCCTTCGAATCGTTGGGCATCCTCCTGGAGCATGTACCCAACACTGTGCTCAAAGAGTTCGGGGGACTCCTCAGGAGGACATGGTGGGTCTAGGGAAGGGGTGGCTGATGATGCTCTGTCAGTACCCTGAGCCTGGGTGAGAGAGGATGAGGAGGATGAGGAGGGCTTGGTCATCCATTCTACCAAGCCTTCAGCATGATGCGGCTCCACATGTCCAGCTGCCGAAAACAAAGACGCGCGTGTCCCATGGCCACGTGCTGATGACGATGCACGACCACGTCCACGTCCACGGCCACGTCCACTAGAAACAGAGCCTGCCTGCCCTGTGTTCTTGGCTCTGCACGCTCTGCCTCCCCTTGGCGGTCTTCCAGCCATTGTAGTCGGTAGTCCTGTGGGTGCTGCTGAGAAGAAAATATAGGAGCTCTGTGTGATGCCACTAACACACTAGAAGTCCTATAGGTGCTTCTGCAAAGAAAATATAGGAGCTCTGTGTGATGCCACTAACACACTAGAAGTCCTGTGGGTGCTTCTGCAAAGAAAATAGAGGAGCTCTGTGTGATGCCACTAAAACACTAGAAGTCCTGTGGGTGCTGCTGAGAAGAATATATAGGAGCTCTGTGTGATGCCACTAACACACTAGAAGTCCTATGGGTGCTTCTGCAAAGAAAATAGAGGAGCTCTGTGTGATGCCACTAACACACTAGAAGTCCTGTGGGTGCTTCTGCAAAGAAAATAGAGGAGCTCTGTGTGATGCCACTAACACACTAGAAGTCCTGTGGGTGCTTCTGCAAAGAAAATAGAGGAGCTCTGTGTGATGCCACTAACACACTAGAAGTCCTGTGGGTGCTGCTGAGAAGAATATATAGGAGCTCTGTGTGATGCCACTAACACACTAGAAGTCCTATGGGTGCTTCTGCAAAGAAAATAGAGGAGCTCTGTGTGATGCCACTAACACACTAGAAGTCCTGTGGGTGCTTCTGCAAAGAAAATAGAGGAGCTCTGTGCGATGCCACTAACACACTAGAAGTCCTGTGGGTGCTTCTGCAAAGAAAATAGAGGAGCTCTGTGTGATGCCACTAACACACTAGAAGTCCTATGGGTGCTTCTGCAAAGAAAATAGAGGAGCTCTGTGTGATGCCACTAACACACTAGAAGTCCTGTGGGTGCTTCTGCAAAGAAAATAGAGGAGCTCTGTGTGATGCCACTAACACACTAGAAGTCCTGTGGGTGCTTCTGCAAAGAAAATAGAGGAGCTCTGTGTGATGCCACTAACACACTAGAAGTCCTGTGGGTGCTGCTGAGAAGAATATATAGGAGCTCTGTGTGATGCCACTAACACACTAGAAGTCCTATGGGTGCTTCTGCAAAGAAAATAGAGGAGCTCTGTGTGATGCCACTAACACACTAGAAGTCCTATGGGTGCTTCTGCAAAGAAAATAGAGGAGCTCTGTGTGATGCCACTAACACACTAGAAGTCCTGTGGGTGCTTCTGCAAAGAAAATAGAGGAGCTCTGTGTGATGCCACTAACACACTAGAAGTCCTGTGGGTGCTTCTGCAAAGAAAATAGAGGAGCTCTGTGTGATGCCACTAACACACTAGAAGTCCTGTGGGTGCTGCTGAGAAGAATATATAGGAGCTCTGTGTGATGCCACTAACACACTAGAAGTCCTGTGGGTGCTTATGCAAAGAAAATAGAGGAGCTCTGTGTGATGGGACTAACACACTTCAAGTCCTATAGGTGCTTCTGGGAAGAAAATATAGCTCTGTGTGTGTGATGGGACTAACACACTTCAAGTCCTATAGGTGCTTCTGGGAAGAAAATATAGCTCTGTGTGTGTAATGGGACTAACACACTTCAAGTCCTATAGGTGCTTCTGGGAACAAAATATAGCTCTGTGTGTGTGATGGGACTAACACACTTCAAGTCCTATAGGTGCTTCTGGGAAGAAAATATAGCTCTGTGTGTGTGATGGGACTAACACACTTCAAGTCCTATAGGTGCTTCTGGGAACAAAGTATAGCTCTTTGTGTGTAATGGGACTAACACACTTCAAGTCCTATAGGTGCTTCTGGGAAGAAAATATAGCTCTGTGTGTGTGATGGGACTAACACACTTCAAGTCCTATAGGTGCTTCTGGGAAGAAAATATAGCTCTGTGTGTGTAATGGGACTAACACACTTCAAGTCCTATAGGTGCTTCTGGGAACAAAATATAGCTCTGTGTGTGTGATGGGACTAACACACTTCAAGTCCTATAGGTGCTTCTGGGAAGAAAATATAGCTCTGTGTGTGTAATGGGACTAACACACTTCAAGTCCTATAGGTGCTTCTGGGAACAAATATAGCTCTGTGTGTGTGATGGGACTAACACACTTCAAGTCCTATAGGTGCTTCTGGGAAGAAAATATAGCTCTGTGTGTGTGATGGGACTAACACACTTCAAGTCCTATAGGTGCTTCTGGGAAGAAAATATAGCTCTGTGTGTGTAATGGGATTAACACACTTCAAGTCCTATAGGTGCTTCTGGGAACAAAATATAGCTCTGTGTGTGTGATGGGACTAACACACTTCAAGTCCTATAGGTGCTTCTGGGAAGAAAATATAGCTCTGTGTGTGTGATGGGACTAACACACTTCAAGTCCTATAGGTGCTTCTGGGAAGAAAATATAGCTCTGTGTGTGTAATGGGACTAACACACTTCAAGTCCTATAGGTGCTTCTGGGAAGAAAATATAGCTCTGTGTGTGTAATGGGACTAACACACTTCAAGTCCTATAGGTGCTTCTGGGAAGAAAATATAGCTCTGTGTGTGTAATGGGACTAACACACTTCAAGTCCTATAGGTGCTTCTGGGAAGAAAATATAGCTCTGTGTGTGTAATGGGACTAACACACTTCAAGTCCTATAGGTGCTTCTGGGAAGAAAATATAGCTCTGTGTGTGTAATGGGACTAACACACTTCAAGTCCTATAGGTGCTTCTGGGAAGAAAATATAGCTCTGTGTGTGTGATGGGACTAACACACTTCAAGTCCTATAGGTGCTTCTGGGAAGAAAATATAGCTCTGTGTGTGTAATGGGACTAACACACTTCAAGTCCTATAGGTGCTTCTGGGAAGAAAATATAGCTCTGTGTGTGTAATGGGACTAACACACTTCAAGTCCTATAGGTGCTTCTGGGAAGAAAATATAGCTCTGTGTGTGTAATGGGACTAACACACTTCAAGTCCTATAGGTGCTTCTGGGAACAAAATATAGCTCTGTGTGTGTAATGGGACTAACACACTTCAAGTCCTATAGGTGCTTCTGGGAAGAAAATATAGCTCTGTGTGTGTAATGGGACTAACACACTTCAAGTCCTATAGGTGCTTCTGGGAACAAAGTATAGCTCTTTGTGTGTAATGGGACTAACACACTTCAAGTCCTATAGGTGCTTCTGGGAAGAAAATATAGCTCTGTGTGTGTAATGGGACTAACACACTTCAAGTCCTATAGGTGCTTCTGGGAAGAAAATATAGCTCTGTGTGTGTAATGGGACTAACACACTTCAAGTCCTATAGGTGCTTCTGGGAAGAAAATATAGCTCTGTGTGTGTGATGGGACTAACACACTTCAAGTCCTATAGGTGCTTCTGGGAAGAAAATATAGCTCTGTGTGTGTAATGGGACTAACACACTTCAAGTCCTATAGGTGCTTCTGGGAAGAAAATATAGCTCTGTGTGTGTAATGGGACTAACACACTTCAAGTCCTATAGGTGCTTCTGGGAAGAAAATATAGCTCTGTGTGTGTAATGGGACTAACACACTTCAAGTCCTATAGGTGCTTCTGGGAACAAAATATAGCTCTGTGTGTGTAATGGGACTAACACACTTCAAGTCCTATAGGTGCTTCTGGGAAGAAAATATAGCTCTGTGTGTGTAATGGGACTAACACACTTCAAGTCCTATAGGTGCTTCTGGGAACAAAGTATAGCTCTTTGTGTGTAATGGGACTAACACACTTCAAGTCCTATAGGTGCTTCTGGGAAGAAAATATAGCTCTGTGTGTGTAATGGGACTAACACACTTCAAGTCCTATAGGTGCTTCTGGGAAGAAAATATAGCTCTGTGTGTGTAATGGGACTAACACACTTCAAGTCCTATAGGTGCTTCTGGGAAGAAAATATAGCTCTGTGTGTGTGATGGGACTAACACACTTCAAGTCCTATAGGTGCTTCTGGGAAGAAAATATAGCTCTGTGTGTGTAATGGGACTAACACACTTCAAGTCCTATAGGTGCTTCTGGGAAGAAAATATAGCTCTGTGTGTGTAATGGGACTAACACACTTCAAGTCCTATAGGTGCTTCTGGGAAGAAAATATAGCTCTGTGTGTGTAATGGGACTAACACACTTCAAGTCCTATAGGTGCTTCTGGGAACAAAATATAGCTCTGTGTGTGTAATGGGACTAACACACTTCAAGTCCTATAGGTGCTTCTGGGGAAGAAAATATAGCTCTGTGTGTGTAATGGGACTAACACACTTCAAGTCCTATAGGTGCTTCTGGGAACAAAGTATAGCTCTTTGTGTGTAATGGGACTAACACACTTCAAGTCCTATAGGTGCTTCTGGGAAGAAAATATAGCTCTGTGTGTGTGATGGGACTAACACACTTCAAGTCCTATAGGTGCTTCTGGGAACAAAATATAGGAGCTCTGCCTGCCTGCCACGAACACACTACAAGTCCTATAGGTGCTTCTGGTAACAAAATATAGGAGCTCTGCCTGCCTGCCACTAACACACTACAAGTCCTATAGGTGCTTCTGGTAACAAAATATAGGAGCTCTGCCTGCCTGTCACTAACACACTACAAGTCCTATAGGTGCTTCTGGTAACAAAATATAGGAGCTCTGCCTGCCTGCCACTAACACACTACAAGTCCTATAGGTGCTTCTGGTAACAAAATATAGGAGCTCTGCCTGCCTGTCACTAACACACTACAAGTCCTATAGGTGCTTCTGGTAACAAAATATAGGAGCTCTGCCTGCCTGCCACTAACACACTACAAGTCCTATAGGTGCTTCTGGTAACAAAATATAGGAGCTCTGCCTGCCTGCCACGAACACACTACAAGTCCTATAGGTGCTTCTGGTAACAAAATATAGGAGCTCTGCCTGCCTGCCACGAGCACACTACAAGCCCCTCTTTGTCAATCAATCTTTGTAACTGAATCTATCTAACTCAATCTCTGCAAGTGAATCTCTCTCTCTATCTATCTAAATGCAGCAGAGTGTCACAGGAACAGCCTGCTCAATCTGCGCCGGAACAGCATGTGACCGGCGCAGACGGCGTGGCGGCGTTTTATAGGGGGGGGCGTGTACTACAGCCCCTGAGCTGTAATTGGCTACAGGCGTCCTGCCTGTAGCCAATTATGGCTCTTCGAGTTTCCGGGGCTGTGATTGGCCAAGCATGCGGGGTCACAGTGCATGCTTGGCCAATCATCAGCCAGCAATGCACTGCGTCGGCCGCGCCGGCCGCAATGCATTGCGGGGCCGCTCGCATCACACGAACGTGATGCGAGCGGCCAAAATAGTTCTGGGCTCGCCGAGCGAGCGAACGCCCGGTGCTCGATGCGAACGTGGGTTCGCATCGAGCACCGGGCCCATCCTTAGTGCTGACAAAAAAATATAGCTCCTATGTGTGCTTACACAAACACACTATAGCTCCTTTGTGTGCTGACAACACACTATAGCTCCTATGTGTGCTGACAACACACTATAGCTCCTATGTGTGCTGACAACACACTATAGCTCCTATGTGTGCTGACAACACACTATAGCTCCTTTGTGTGCTGACACAAACACACTATAGCTCCTATGTGTGCTGACAACACACTATAGCTCCTAAGTGTGCTGACAAAAAAATATAGCTCCTATGTGTGCACACAACACAATATAGCTCCTATGTGTGCTGATACAAACACACTATAGCTCCTTTGTGTGCTGACAACACACTATAGCTCCTATGTGTGCTGACAACACACTATAGCTCCTATGTGTGCTGACAACACACTATAGCTCCTATGTGTGCTCACAACACACTATAGCTCCTATGTGTGCTGACACAAACACACTATAGCTCCTATGTGTGCTGACAACACATTATAGCTCCTATGTGTGCTGACAACACACTATAGCTCCTATGTGTGCTGACAAAAAAATATAGCTCCTATGTGTGATTACACAAACACACTATAGCTCCTTTGTGTGCTGACAACACACTATAGCTCCTATGTGTGCTGACAACACACTATAGCTCCTATGTGTGCTGACAAAAAAATATAGCTCCTATGTGTGCTTACACAAACACACTATAGCTCCTTTGTGTGCTGACAACACACTATAGCTCCTATGTGTGCTGACAAAAAAATATAGCTCCTATGTGTGCTTACACAAACACACTATAGCTCCTTTGTGTGCTGACAACACACTATACCTCCTATGTGTGCTGACAACACACTATAGCTCCTTTGTGTGCTGACACAAACACACTATAGCTCCTATGTGTGCTGACAACACACTATAGCTCCTATGTGTGCTGACAACACACTATAGCTCCTATGTGTGCTGACAAAAAAATATAGCTCCTATGTGTGCTCACAACACACTATAGGTCCTATGTGTGCTGACACAAACACACTATAGCTCCTATGTGTGCTGACACAAACACACTATAGCTCCTATGTGTGCTGACAACACACTATAGCTCCTATGTGTGCTGACAAAAAATATAGCTCCTATGTGTGCTCACAACACACTATAGGTCCTATGTGTGCTGACACAAACACACTATAGCTCCTATGTGTGCTGACAACACACTATATCTCCTATGTGTGCTGACAAAAAAATATAGCTCCTATGTGTGCTGACAACACACACACTAGCTCCTATGTGTGCTGACACAAACACAATATGGCTCCTATAAATCCCTGCCTGCCTGCCTGCCTGCCTGGGATGGGACAGAAGGCTGGGACAGAAAGTTGGGGTGCAATGCTGTTCTAACAGCACTGCAATGGGTGCTACTGCAATGCTGTACTAACAGCACGCACACACTAGACTAATCCCCAGCAGCAGATAATGTCACACCCAGCAGTGCAATCAGCAGAAATGATCAGTAATAGTATTGAAAGAATCAGCAATGGTTTAGCAATGAACGAATCAATCAGCAGACTGCCTATTCACTCTTCTCAAAACCGGAACACATGTGCCTTGGGCCGACGGCGTGGCGGCCTTTTATACATTTGGGCGTGTACTAAAGCCCCTTAACATTAATTGGCTACAGGCGTCCTGCCTGTAGCCAATTATTGCTCTCCTCGCTGCCGGCGATGTGATTGGCCAAGCATGCGGGGTCACAGTGCATGCTTGGCCAATCATCACCCAGCAATGCACTGCGCCGGCCGCAATGCATTGCCGGCCGCTCGCATCACACGAATGTGATGCGAACGGCCCAAATAATTCTGGGCTCGCCGAGCGGGCGAACGCCCGGTGCTCGATTCGAAAAAGTGGTTTTGAATCGAGCACCGGGCCCATCCCTACTCCTCACCACTATAGGTAGCTACACATTACATCACCAGGTATTAAAATAGGACATGACCCATCATCTCTCTCATCTGTACTTTTGTTACCTTTCTTTGTGCACTGGTCCAAATCATTTGTTGTGGGGGGGGGGGGGGGTTATGATGTGAATTTTTTTTTCAGGGGTTGGGCTTGGCCCCTTAGTTTCAGTGAAGGGAACTCTTAAGGCGTCAGCATACTAAGACATTTTGGACTATTTCATGCTCCCAACTTTGTTGGAACAGTTTGGGTGTGGCTCCTTTCTGTTCCAACATGACTGCGCACCAGTGCACAAAGCAAGGTCCATAAAGACATGGATGAGCGAGTTTGGGGTGGAGGAACTTGACTGGCCTGCACAGAATCCTGACCTCAACCAGATAGAACACCTTTCGGATGAATTAGAGTCGAGACTGCAAGCCAGGCCTTCTCTTCCAACATCAGCGCCTGACCTCACAAATGCGCTTCTGGAAGAATGGTCAAACATTCCCATAGACACACTCCTAAACCTTGTGGACAGCCTTCCCAGAAGAGTTGAAGCTGTTATAGCTGCAAAGGATGGGCCAACTCAACATTGTACCCTACGGACTAAGACCAGGGTTCCATTAAAGTTCATGTGTAAAAGGCAAGCGCCCCAGTACTTTTGGTGATATATATTTTTAGAGGCCTTAGAGCAATGTTTCTCAACTTTTTTCAGTCAAGGCCCCCTTTAATATTATGCAGAATCTCAAGGTTCCCCATTCAAAAATGTAAAAAACAAAACAAATAGTTTTACGTAATGCAGCAACATCGACACATGTAGGCAGTGTTGGTCATCTTCCTTTAAAAAAGTAATTAGTTAAGTTACAAATTACTTCTCCCAAAAAGTAATTGCGCTAGTAACTCAGTTACTACATTGGAAAAGTAATTAGTTACGCAGCAAAGTAACTGACTTTTTTTAAAAATATTCTATACGTGTAACTAAGGGGGGGTCTAGTATTACTGTAACCAAGGGGCGCATTTATTATTATTGTTATATATCGTGTAACCAAGGGGCTGCGCTATTATTACTCTAACCAAGGGGCAGATCTGTTATAGCGTGTAAGCAAGTGGCGGGTCTATTATTATTATATCGTGTAAGGGGCGGATGGCTACAGAAAAGGGCGAATGTTAAATTAATGGGCAGAGCTCGATATATAACAACAATAATAATAAATGCGCCCCTTGGTTACAGTAATACTAGACCCGCCCCTTACTTACACGATAGACGCCCCTTGCAGAGTAGCATGAGCATCGGGAGCGTGCGGCATCGCCTCATACAATTACATGTTAACTGCACCTGCGCGGTGTAGAGTTCACTCAGAGCTGTTTAGGTTCGGCAATTTTCGGAAGCTCCGTAGTCCTTCGTACTGCGCAAGCCCTGCGCCTGCGCAGTACAGGGGGTCCTTATCCGGCAGGGGAACTTTTTCGGCAGGACACCGGAATTGCACTACTGCCATCTAGTGGCGGTAGATATAATTGGGGTAACTAAGCCAAAGTAATGTGAGTTACCATGAGGGGAAAAGTAATCAGTTAGATTACTCGTTACCCTCTACATTGGAGGTTAGTTTTTCTTTCAAAGCAAATACACTTTTTGCACGCTGTACTAACTAGTATTCCAATGTTTCTCTTCTCCCTTATTCAGCTAAATTGGAAACTAGGGCACCCTTAATGGTAGGTTTTCTACTCTTTATAACTCTTTAATTTAGGCCTTGGCCTTATTGGTCCGTTCAGGATTGGACACACCTTGTACATGTTTTTTGTTAGGGGGGGCGGAAAACAACCACCCTCCCGGGGGCGCGGCACTAACAACCCCCCCCCCCCATGCTTCTGCCGGTTTGTCCGGCTCTTACCCGAATAGATAGATCCAGATAGATGGGGAGCGTCATGCAGGGTGGCGGGGTGCGGGTAGTGGCAGCGGCTCCAGGCTAGCGGGTGCGGGGTCAGGACAGCGGCTCCAGGCTAGCAGGTGCGGGGTCAGGACAGCGGCTCCAGGCTAGCAGGTGTGGGGTGAGGGCAGCGGCTCCAGGCTAGTGGGTGCGGGGTGTGGGCAGAGGCTCCAGGCTAGCGTTTGCGGGGTCTAGACAGCAGCTCCAGTGTGGCGGGCTTCCTCTCTGGCTCCAGCGGCTTTCTTCTTTGCTTCAATCAGGAAACAGCCCTCACACCTGCTTCCTGATTGGCGGGGAGAAGAATTAGTGTGAAAATAATGAAAATGTATTTGCTATCGTCACACAACTGAGTGGGATCAGCTCACCATTTTCTGAAGCCTATTAGAGCTTCTGGCTCTAATCATGTGCTTCAAAAAAACTAATTTCAGTGTGAAGTTCTGTTACTAATGCTGCCCAGCTCTGCCCTATTGTCGTGTACAGATGACTATCTGTACACAACAGACTGTAAATAGCTGTAAATAGCAGTGGACCGGCAGCATTCATATGTAAATAGATGCTGTATTCATATGTATGTCATTTCCCCTGAGGTCATATCCACCATCACCTATACTGAATGCTGCCCACTGGGGAGATCAAGGGGCAAAGTCCTGCCTACAACTGTGGTCATTAAGCCTACCAGCAGCCTGTTCTGCAAAGGTAAGCAAATTAATGGGGGAGGATAGTGTGGGGTGTGCAGAGGTAGGCAGAGAAGGAATTACAGTTTGGGGTGCACAGGTGAGCAAGGAGGCTATGTATGGAGGTAAGGAAGGTGGGTGCAAAGATGAGCAGAAGAGGCAGGTAGAGTTAAAGGGGAGGGGATTGGAGTGGAGAGGATGGGGAGGTTTGGGGTGGAGGGGTTAGCAGTTTTAGGATGCAAAGGTGTACTGACAGTAGACATGTGCAATTCGTTTCGTTTTTTTTTCGTTTTCCGTTAAAATTCGTTATATTCGTTCATTCGTTATCGTACGAATGAACGAATGATTCGCAAAAAATTTTAACGAATAACGAATGTTTGAATCAAACGAATACGAAAACAACGAAAATCTGAAATAACCAAATTAGAAACAACGAAACTACGAAAGAAGAAAATCAGAAACTAAAAACTAAAACAGGAACAACGAAAATCAAAATGAACGAAAAAATTCGTACATTCGTAACTTTTTTTTTTTGTTGAATTGGTAATTTTCCGTGTCTCTTACAATGGCGCTGCTTAAGGTGCCTCGAATGGATTGAACGGAAAAATTCGTACATTCGGAACTTTTTTTTTTTGCGATTCGTAATTTTCCGTGTCTCTTACAATGGCGCTGCTTAACGTGCTTTGAATGGATTGAACGAAAAAATTTGTACATTCGTAACTTTTTTTTTTTTGCGATTCGTAATTTTCCGTGTCTCTTACAATGGCGCTGCTTAACATGCTTCAAATGGATTGAACGAAAAAATTCGTACATTCGTAACTTTTTTTTGATTAATTTTCCGTGTCTCTTAAAATATAATAATAGCATACACATTACATAAAATTATGAATTATGCTCCGATTACGAATCTACGAAAACAATGTTACGAAAGTACGAAGATGTAGGTCACTGTAGGGAAGCCAATTCATTTCAATGGGCTGCTCTATGCGCTACAAATGTGGAAGAAAATCCCAAACCCTTCTTCAAAATCACACAAAAACAATTAATGGCACTGCTGTGTATCTGCTAAAGGACAGCACGTTTCTGTGGTGTCAGAAAGCGATTTTGCATGCAGCCAGGCTCTGCCCCTGTGCGTCGCGGCGCTTGCAGAAAACAGAGCCTGGCTCACAGAGGCATCGGGTGGAGAACATAGCCCACGGACACAGCGGGGGGACATCGCAGGATCCTGGGGACAAGGTAAGTACACTGCACCAGGATCCTGCAATGCAATCCCGAGAGGGGCTCGGGGTTACCGCTAATGGTACTACAATTTAACCCCAAGCCACCCTCGGGAAAACCGCCAGGGGAGGTTAATGGGTCCCCTCACCTCCCCAGTCCATTGTGTGCAGGCAGTGAGGAAATGATGTGCTGTAACCTCTAGCAACCAATCAGTAAGCAGTAATGATGTGCAGTAACTCTAGCAACCAATCAGTAAGCAGTAATGATGTGCAGTAATCTCTAGCAACCAATCAGTAAGCAGTAATGATATGCAGTAACCTCTAGTAACCAATCAGTAAGCAGTAATGATGTGCAGTAACCTCTAGCAACCAATCAGTGAGCAGTAATGATGTGCAGTAACCTCTAGCAACCAATCAGTGAGCAGTATTGCTGTACAGTAATCTCTATCAGCCAAACAAGTAGAAAGCATGTGCTATAACCTTTAGCAATCATTCAGTGAGTGGTAATGATACACTGTAACCTCTGGCAACCAATTGCAATCGCTGCCTGATCAAATTCAGTAAACTGATTTTGAGTCTAGCTGCTATTTATTGCATGTCTCAGAGCAGGTGTAGAGCGAAACTGCATGGTGGAGGGTCCAAAAACATTTTTGCCCAGGGTCCAATCAATATTAAAGATGGCCCTGAATGCACGGGCCGCCAATGTTTAAAAAGAAGCACTATGCAACGTGGAAATATTTACTGCTATAAAAAGTTGAGGCTCATAAACAAACATTGTTCAACTTCTAATGCAACCAACCTCATGACATGCTCCTCGCATGCAAAACTCCGATTACAATGCCATAAAATTTACCCATGGTGCATCTGCAATTGCAAATAGGATCCTAATTTTAACCACATAATAATATGTATATTCTATGTACTCCTGCATGTAAATATGAAAAAAAAATCAACTACACATATCTTTAGTAATATGACCAGCATTTTATTTCCATATGTTTCCCCACCCTGTGACATATTTTATATGAAGCTCATTGGAAATCAAGGTTAGCAGAGCTTAAAAAAAGCTGTATCTAATCATACAGGCGGTGGAGTATCTTTACAATGATGTCTGTAATACAGCTATATATTCTACTAGCAGCTTTTGCAGGATCCAGTAAGTAAATGATTTTCTTCTGTCTAAACATTTGTCTATCTATTTTTTTTTCTCCTCTCTGTTTAATGTCTTTTTTTTATTTTCATTGTTTTCTATTCTTTATTTTACATTTCTTGAATCCGTTTTACTGTAGTTCAATATTTTTATTACAGTAATAGACAGTGGCGGCCCATCCATTAGGGACACACAGGCGCCCCCCCCCCCCCATCCATGTGTCCGGCCCCCTAACTTACATGCAGGTCGCCGGACAGATGGATTCCAATTGGTGGGGGGGGGGTGGAAACATGTGATTAGAACCAGATGCTCTAATAGGCTTCAAAAAAGGGTGGGCTCGGGGCGCAGGGCACTGCGCTCCGAGCCCAGCCAGTTGTGTGAGAATAGCAAATGAATATTCGCTATTCTCACGCTGATCCTAGTCCCGGTCAAACAGGAAGTGGGTCCAGAGACCCATCACCTGATTGGCTGAAAGGACAGGCGATCCTATTGGATGCCTGGGAGGTCAAGAGGGAGGCGACACCGGGATGCAGAGGAGGAGGAGACGCCTGTCCGCTGCCCATTGCACATAGGAGCTCTGCCCGTCTGCGAACCTAGATGGGGTAAGAGCGGGGCTGGATGACCAACCGCAAGACCACAGTGGCTGACTGGGTTGGGGGGGGGGGGGTGTTTGTTTGCACCCCCCCAACAAAAAAAAAAAAGCAGTCACCACTGGTAATAAGACAATGCCATATAAGGCACAATCTTTGAACAATAGTGCAAACAGATGTTAAACCAAACTGAAATTCAGGAATGCTTTTCCCTCAAAATATTCATAGACATAAACCCTCCTAATGTTAAACAGGGAGATCTCAACATTAAACATTCTACCAGTAAAGATAATGAAACATTATAGTAAAATTCAAGTTATTACCAATAGTGTCAAGGAATGCATGGCCAATCCACTAGGGACTGATTGCGCAATATCCCATCAAGCCATTTTTTTTGTGATACTGGTAATGGCTATGTCACGGGGGAAAAGATATAGGGGGTAGCGAACAGAGGAGAAAGAGAAAAAAATGGGGGGGGGGGAGGGATGGGGAGGAGAAAGGAAAAAAAGAGACCAGTAAATTGGAAACCCCTGTGTACATTCCTATGAGTATCATCAGCATAAATCTCTATGTTCTGTCAAAACGTCTTCCAGGTATTAAAGAAATCAGGCAAAAAAAATTAAACAATAAGAGAGAAGGAGGAAAAATGGGAGTAGATCAAAGCAAGGAAAAGAAAAAGAGAGGAAAGAGAGGGCCAGACAAAAATTCAGATAAGTATCAAATCCATTCAAATCACGTCAAATTTCTTAGTAGAATTTACGAAGAATACAGGTAAGTCTATTATTAATCGTGATCCAATTAAGTTTATTCATCACGTATTCAAGGGGTATCATCGACTATATTTAGCAATAGTTATTCTAGCTGCTAAAAATATATATACTGTATATACTCGAGTATAAGCCAAGTTTTTCAGCACATTTTTTTGTGCTGAAAGTGCCCCCCTCGGCTTATATGGTATATGGTATATGGTATATGGTAGTTAAGGGTTCCTAGATGCCCCCTAGCTGCAGCCAAAATTTGGGGTCTCTGGACCCAAGGGGTCCCGAAATGATATTGCTGCAGATGGACACAGTTGACCGAATTTGGGGCCCCGTATCTCGGGGCCACTTGGTGCTAGGAACCCCAAATTTGGTGTGTAAACCCAGTGGAACTAGCACTACACAGATGGGGTTCCTAGCACCAAGTGGCCCCAAGATACAGGGCCCCAAAGTCAGTTCGGAAAATCTCAAGCACTTTTCTGCAGCAGAGAATGACATTTTCAGAACCGAATTTGGGGCCCAATATCTCGGGGCCACTTGGTGCTAGGAACCAGTGGAACTAGCACTACAACATATCCAAAGATGGGGTTCTAGCACCAAGTGGCCCGAGATATGGGGCCCCAAAATAAGTTCGGAAAATGTCATTCTCTGCTTCAGAAAAGTGCTTGACATTTTCCGAACTGACTTTGGGGCCCTGTATCTTGGGGCCACTTGGTGCTAGGAACCCCATCTGTTGTAGTGCTAGTTCCACTGGGTTTACACCAAATTTGGGGTTCCTAGCACCAAGTGGCCCGAGATACGGGACCCCAAATTCGGTCAACTGTGTCCATCTGCAGCAATATCATTTCGGGACCCCTTGGGTCCAGAGACCCCAAATTTTGGCTGCAGCTAGGGGGCATCTAGGAACCCTTAACTACCAAGTGTGAAGTTCGGGGTACCTATGGCTGCAAATGGGCACAGTGAGGCTGCAAATGGGCATTGTTGACCCTCTTTTCCACTTACAGTAGCTGCGCATTTCTCACCCTAGGCTTATACTCGAGTCAATACATTTTCCCAGTTTTTTGTGGTAAAATTAGGTGCCTCGGCTTATATTCGGGTTGACTTATACTCGAGTATATACGGTATGTTATGAGTTTTATCAATTGTTTTTGGGACCTCATCGGGAAACTTTTGAAAATGCGCCAGTTTCGGGGATCTACGGATATTAACCTCTGTCACTGAATATACCAAATTAAATATTCAAATCCAAAATCTGGTGACTTCAGGGCATTTCCACCAAACATGATACATTGTACCCATCTTGGATCCTTTTTAAAATATTCTTTGTTTTATCCACTTTTCATTTTTTTTTCTTCCATATCTCTCTTTCTTCTTTCCTTTTTTTCATCTCTTTTCCCTCTTTTTATTAAATTTTCTTCTTCTTTCTATTTTTTTCTTTGTCTTTCTTTTTTATTTCTATTACTGTTTTCTTCTTTTGCTCATATTTCCTTGTTTATTTTTTTTTCTCCATATTTTTTAATTTCAATCTTTTTATTGTAACGCTCAAAATACAGAACATGAAAGAGTAGTAAAGCCAGAACCCTGGTTATATTACCAGAACAGAAGCATAACATAAAAATGAGGACAATGAAAAAAAAAATACGCTTCGTAGAGCCTCGAAGCTTACATGTGTAATAAACATGACAGTGAAAAAAGGCTCATAATCAAAAATAACCAATTACGCAGGAAAGCGTTCCAAATTACCAAAAGGTCAGTGAAAACTACTATCAGGGTTCTCCGACAAGGACAAAAACGGGGCCTGACCCCCGACATAGAAAAAAGCAATAAATAAGAAGAACACATTTATGGAAAAAAAAAAAGCACTTGAAAAAAAGAAGGGGATCCAGCTAGGGGAGAAAACAAAGAAGAGAAAGAAAAGAGGGAGTAAAGAAAAGATAGCTGGCCAGATAGAGTAAACCCAGAGAGTGACCCAAAGGGGCGGCTATATAGAAGGAATCATGATACAGGCAATCTACATGGCTAAAGTGCTATATAGTCATAGCTGGCCCATGGCTCCCAAACCTTCTCACACCGTTTAGTGGTATCATTAATCATACATGCAAGGTGTTCATTGAGCTTCTTACATATTTTTTATGTTCTCACTTTCTTCTTTCCTTTTTTCCCTCTAATTTTTTTTTCTTTGTCTTTCTTGTTTACTTTCTTTTTTTTTTTTTATTTTTTATTCTTCTTTCTTTCTTTACTTTCAATTCTTTAATTTAATTTTCATGTATCCTTTTTTAAAAATGTTCCTTTCTTCTTTTATTTTTTCTTCTATACTTTTTTCTCTTTTCTTTGACTTTCTTGTTTCTTTTCAATTTCTGTTTTCCTTCTTTTCTTTGTATTTCCCTGTTATTTTTTTTTCTTTCTTTCTTTACCTTCAATTCTTTAATTAACATTTATTGTATCCTTTTTTAAAATGTTCCTTCTCTTTTATTTATTTTCTCCACTTTTTTAAATTTTTTATTATCTTTCCATTTTATTTCCCCATTTGTTTTCTTTGTCTTTCTTTTTCACTTTATTTTTTATTTTTTTCTTCTCTTTCTTTCTTTACTTTCAATTCTTTAATTTCATTTTCATGTATCCTTTTTTTAAATGCTCCTTCTCTTTTTTTTACTTTTGATTTTTTATTTTCTTCCATAGTTTCTATCTTTTCTCTCTGATGTTATTTTTAATTTCTTCTTTTCCTTGTATTTCCTTGTTCATTTTTTCTTCCATATGTTTTATCCTCTTTCTTCTTTTCTTTTTGCCTCTATACTTTCCCTCTTTTTATTTATGTTTATTATTTTTCTTTTCTTTCTATTTTTCTTTGTCTTTATTTTTCTTTCTTCTTTTCTTTGATCCTCTCTAATTTTGCCTTTTTAAATGATCTTTCCATTTCTTCCCCATTTTAAATTACTTTGTCTTTCTTTTTTTTCTTTTTTTCTCCTTCTTTTCATTCTTTTCTTTTTTTTTGCTTTTTTTAAATGAAATTTTCAATTTCTTCTTTTGCTTGTATTCCAGTGTTTATTTTTCCTTTCATATGTTTTATCATCTCTCTTTTCTTATTTTCTTCCATAGTTTCTATCTTCTCTCTCTGATTTAATTTTTCATTTCTTCTTTTCCTTGTATTTCCTTGTTCATTTTTTCTTCCATATGTTTGATCCTCTTTCTTCTTTTCTTTTTGCCTCTATACTTTCCCTCTTTTTATTTATTTTTATTATTTTTCTTTTCTTTCTATTTTTTCTTTGTCTTTCTTTTTTTTTCTTCTTTTGCTCGTATTTCCTAATTTATTTTTTCTTCAATATTTATCTTCTCTCTTTCTTCTTTTCTTTGATCCTCTCTAATTTTGCCTTTTTTATTTTTTTTTAATAAATCTATCCATTTCTTCCCCATTTTATTTTACTTTGTCTTTCTTTTTTTCTTTTTTTTTTTCTCCTTCTTTTCATTCTTTTGTATTTCTTTGCTTTTTTTTAATTACATTTTTAATTTCTTCTTTTGCTTGTATTTCCTTGTTTATTTTTCCTTCCATATGTTTCATCGTCTCTCTTTTCTTATTTTCTTCCATAGTTCCTATCTTCTCTTTCTTCTATATTTTTTTCTCTTTTCTGTGACTTTCTTGTCTCTTTTCATTTTTTGTTCTTCCTTCTTTTCTTTGTATTTCCCTGCTATTATTTTTTTCTTACATAATTGTTATCTTCTCTCTTTCTTCTTTTATTTTTCCCCCTCTAATTTTCCTTATTTTTTATTCTATTATCCTGTTTTTCCCAATTTTATTCTTTGTCTTTCATTTTTCCTTCTCTTTCATTTTTTTTTTTTCATTTTTTTTGCTTCTTTTTAATTTGCTACGCTATTCTTATGTTACAGGTTACTCTACAATGTGTTATTATGGTGTATTATTTGATTATCATGAACACATCAGCAATAAAAACGGTGTACATTGCTCAGATGATGAAAAATGTGGAGTTGAGATCTCTGAATTCTACAGCGGTATGTTTCTAATTTCCCAGAAAATACAAATAGATTGCATGTGGTCTTTTTTCATAAATACATGATTTGTTTTGTTAACTATTTCCTAGGTTATTAGCAATATTTTACAATATTATCTGCCTCATTCATTAAAAGGTTCTAATCCTAAGTGATTGTAAAAGGTAAAAAAATAAAAAAAATAAAAAAAATAAATATATATATATATATATATATATATATATATATATATATATATATATATATATATATATATATATAGATATATATATATATATATTGGAAGGCCGGTGTGCTGGCCTGAAGTTATGGGAGGAGCCCGGAGGGTATTTAAGCAGCCCAAAGGCCGCTGGTCTTTGTCGGTTTCCTGTGCGAGATATCTGATACGTCAGACATCAAGGACCGACTCGTTCGAGACAAGCGCTGTTTGTGCCGGTTTGTGAGCTCCGTTTCTTCTGTCCGTCCCCCTGTGTTGTTGCAGTCCCGTGTTCCGTGTTCGTGAGTCGTGTTGTCCCTTCGTGTCGCACTCGTGTTACTGAGTCGCAGGTTCCGTACAACGAGTCTGGTTCGGCTGTCGCAGGTAGGGCTTCGGCTCCCATGTTTTACGTTCCCATGCATTGTTTATCATGTCACTAAACTGTGGTCTGCGTAGCTCACGAACCACGCACAGCTTGTCTCGAAACACTTAACAGTTTCACGCACGTTTTTGGTAGTACACGATCGGGAGCCACCTAGCGCCATGACACTCCGACCAATGCCGCATCCGGCGCTCAAGGGTTTCCCTACGCGGTCGGATGATGCAGTCTTTGAATTGTTCAAACATGGCTCACTCACGGGTGCCGTTCGCACTCTCACGCATCATTCATGTCATGTCATATCGTTCAAATCGGTGATGCCAGCAAGCATGCTGAATCGCTGTTTGCATTCCGAATCACTGTTGGCATGTTAATTGTACGAATCACTTTGACCGTGTCGAGTCATTTCATTGTAATTAGCATGGCAATCATTTCGTCATTACAACGTGGCTAACGCGTCGAGCCATCCGGTCATGCTAAGTCATTTCGCATCGTTTCTAAGCAGGGCGTTCATGCTATCATTTCATTTCTGGCCCCACTCAGATTCAAGTCATGTCGCATTTCAAGGCATTGATTTGTCTCGGGGTGCCCAGGTTACGGCCGCATTACCATACATGCTTCAGAGATTGGCTCATCGCTCATACGGATGCGGGCTCAAATCTAGTCTATGTCATGGTTTCGGTCATTTGTCACGTATCGGTCTGAATCCGGTCGCATCCGGGATGCAACGATTCGCACCGGTTCGCCTAGCCGCTCGGCCTCCTTTCTATACATGCTCCAGAGACAGATTCAGTTAGAAGTTGCCTCGGTTGGTTGAAGTCTAGTCTTTGTCATGGTTCATTTCTGTCACTTTTACCTCTGGGTAGGTCCGGTCGCATCCACGGATGCTCCGACCGGGTCAATCCAGACGCCTAGCTGCCTGGCCTCATTTCGATACATGCACCAAGGGCAGAATCGCATCACAGGTTTCGTTCATTCTTGATTCTTGTCCTTGTCATGGTATGTCATTTCTGTGTCACCTTACCAAGCACGAATTCAGTCACTTCCCCGCACTAATTCATGTCGGCGTGCCCTAGGCCGGCCTCATTTGGATACATGCGCCAGGGATGGAATCGCATCGCAGGTTTCGGTCATTTTTGATTCTTGTCCTTGTCATGGTATATCATTTCTGTGTCACCTTACCACGCCCCGGCGTTAATTTAGTCACTTCCCCGTATGAATTCATGCCGGCGTGCCCTAGGCCGGCCTCATTTCAGTACGTGCTCCAGAGTCCGATAAAAAAAAAAAAAAATGCTCGCTAGACAGTGGCCTGACGATCTAGGCTCTGGCATAGGAGTGCTAGCGTTTCACCTCATGCAGTAGCACTGTGAGTCGAATCCTGTGGCGTCTAGAATGTCACAGTTCGGCCCCAGCGTACCCCAGGCAGTTGGCCTCATTTCACGGTTGTCGCATTTCAATACGTGCTACAGAGTCCGGCTCTCAGTCACTCGCATACGGTACGACCGGGCCTGGCCTCTGTCACGGGAGGTTCATTTCAGTTAAGGCAACATGTCATTTCATTTATTTGTGTTGTTGTCTGTTATTTAATTCCACAGCTGTCATGCCAGTCAACTCCTAAGTCACTATCGCCTGTTGTTGTCAACATTTGGGTACCGTCGTACAAGACGGCAGCGGTTCGGGCTCTTAAATAGGTACTTTCTCTCACACTCTCTCAGGTCAGTCGGATTCAGTAGGTCCACCTGCACCAACTTGATCAGGGCTCCAGCAGGTAATTAAAGAAATAAATAAATAAAAATAAAATAAATAAAACGCACAGAGAGGGGGGGCACCTGCATTTTTTCACTTCAGGTACGTATACCGTAGGTTACACGTCCAAACTCATTTCTTGTCACCTCTTTATAGGCCCAGCCTGCAGACATGTGACCAGTCAACTGAGCAACGGGTCTTGGCAGCCGCCATGTCGTCAGCGATGACCTCACCACCCCGCTATCTCCGGCGTCAGCCTCCGAGGCCCTTACAATCCCCAGACTGTCCGCCGAGCTGAGGCGCAGAGGGATACCCTTCTCGACCGCGGCCAGGAAGGCGGAGCTATTCAGGCTCCTCTTCCCACCACCGGCCGCAGCCGGTTCCAGCAGCCAGCAGGCGTCCCTGGAATCTATTTCAGCCGCCGTCGCTCAGCTACACGCCCTCGTATCATCCCTATCTTCCTCGATCATTGAGGTCCAGGACAGGGTGACACGCCTGGAGACCAGCCCGGCCGCCACGGCTCCGGACCCTGCCGTGGTCCCAGCCATCAGTGCACCGGCCGCAGGTAGCGAGCTTGCCACGACAACCATTCATCCTTCCCACCTGGTGCCACCCAACGTGAGGAAGGAAATTTTAAAGGGCAGAGACGTCAACCTGGCCTCTCTCATGATCTCGGTCCATGATTTGGCTGAGAACAAGGCGTACACCTGGGGGGACGTCTCGGTGGTTTTGAAGGCTAAGGATCCGAGGCTGAACAGGAAGCTCATGGTGTCTGAGTTCACGCTCGCTTTCAGTATGTTCAGGGACGTGCTGTGCTCAGCCTCCCCTGGCAGGCGAGAGGAACTGGACCTTTAGCTCGATTTAATCGTAGACCTTGGCACAAATACGGTGGTTCAGCGTTCTACGATTACCATCGGTCTTTCTCGGCCAAAGCCGCGGCCAGGTTCCTGCAGTTCCATTTGACAACGGACTGGAGTGTAGTGGACACCGAGTTGTTTTGCCGCCACTTTGCGGGTCTACGGTCTCCGCTATGTGCTGTCTGTCAGTCACCGCAGTCTGATGTGCCAACATAGTCTCCGTCCACCCGACAGCTAGCACGGCCTCTACCAGCACAGGTCAGGCTCAGCAGGCCCCGGCGCAAGGGCAGAAGATGGATAAGTTGGGACGTCCGGTGCGGATGGTTGGGGGTGCCGCCATTTGCAACAACTTCAATTACGGCTCCTGCAATTTCAGCCAGTGCCGGCTGTTGCATGTCTGCACCCTATGCCAGAGGGTGCACCCCAGGGTCCTGTGTGAGATCAAACAGAAGAAACCGTGACTAAGCCGGGTCAATGTCCTTTGGCTTGATGTCTACCTGACCTCACACCCCACTCTGTCACTCGCCAGCTACCTTATCCGAGGCTTCACCGATGGGTTTCATACCGGGCTCATTACCCTGCCCCACGCCACCCATGAATGCCCAAACCTGCGGTCAGCAGCAACGGACAAGCCAGCTATCGATCTTCTTCTCCAGACGGAGCTGGATCGGGACTTTATGATAGGCCCGTTCAGCCAATCCCCTTTTAGCATCTGGAGGTTCAGCCCTATCGGGCTTGTACAGGGGAAGTTTTCAAATAAAAAACGTCTGGTTTATGATTTGTCAGCGCCTCATTCTTCCGTCGTTCCCAGTCTCAACTCCCTCATCCCCTCTGAGGAGTTCTCCCTGAAGTACGCTTCAGTAGATATGGCTATCCAGGCCATACTCAGGGCAGGGGTAGGTGCTTGGCTCTCGAAGGCGGACATATCTGACGCCTTCAAGCTGCTGCCTATACATCCCTCCCTATGGTGCTGGCACGGCATCAAGTGGAGGGAGCGATATTATTTCGCAACCAAGTTGACCTTCGGGTCTAAGAGTAGTCCTTGGTTGTTCAATAAATTCGCGGAGACCCTTGCGTGGATCCTTCTTCATGAGGCACAGTGCCACGAGGTCATTCATTATTTGCATGACTTCCTTCTGATAGAACCGCCCGGGGCTCCCCCAGGGGACCTTGGAAAGCTGAGGGCCGTTTTCAACAATCTAAACGTCCCCATAGCAGAACACAAGGTTGACGGCCCGGCGCACAAGATCACGTTCTTGGGCGTTGACCTTGACACCCAAGTCATGCAGGCCAGCCTTCCCGCAGACAAGTTGGACCGTATCAGGGCGGTTCTACAAGAGTTCACCCGGGTCGGGGGATGTACTCAGAAACAACTTCAGTCTCTCCTCGGGATGTTGAATTTTGCTATGAGGATCATCCCCCAGGGCCGCTCCTTTGTGTCCCGGGCTGCTGGTCTTCCTGTCCTACATTCAGGACCCAGACCAGATCATCAGGCTAGATACGGCAGCTAGAGCAGATCTGGCCATGTGGGAAGACTTTCTCAACAATTGGAACGGTGTGTCCCTGTTCATCCCCGTAGTATCCTCGCTGTCACCTCAGGTGGTGACAGATGCGGCGGCATCCACAGGATGTGCCGCCATTTTTGGCCATTTGTGGTTCGCCGCCCCCTGGCCTACACAAGCACTAGCCACACCAGGCTTCACTACCACGTCGGCCCTCTTTGAGCTGTACCCCATCGTAGCAGCCGCTCACCTGTGGGGTCACCGCTGGTCTGGGCAGACTGTGGCATTTACGACAGACAATCAAGCCACAGCCGAGATCATCAGTAAAGGCAGCGCTAAATCCAGACCCGTCATGTCCTTCCTTCGCAGACTGGTCCAGTTATCCCTACAACATCAGTTTAATGTTTACTGTTCATTTGTTCCAGGGAAGTTCAACTCAGCAGCGGATGCACTCGCCCGTTTTAACTTTATTTCTTTCTTTGAACAGATGCCGGGAGCATACCATCTCTCAGCCACTATCCCGGATTGGTCACAACTGACCTTGGACTAGCCCCACATTTACGATCAGCTACCAACATCATTAACTCTTCACTTGCCCGCAACACCCGTCGGGCCTACCGGACGGCCTGGAGGGCATTCAATAAGTTCCTGCCCCAACACCCCGGTGAACCTTCCAGCGTCGAGCAGGTTGTGGCGTTTATCGCTTATTGCCATTCTCACCTGGCACTGTCACACAGCACGATACGCCAGTACGTGGCCGGGGTGCAGAACTACGAGGCCTTCGGTGTTCTCCTGCCACGCAGTAAGGGCTCTACTGCGTGGAGTTCAGAAACACCGGCCGGTAGTCAGCCCTAAGCGGCTGCCGATCACTGGGGAGATCTTTAGGGGGATGTCTGACATCTTGGATAGGTCCCCTTTTGGTCTCCTCCTCAGCACCGACCTGCAGGCTGCGATACACATGGCATTTTATGGGTTTCTGCGGCCCAGCGAGTTTACTCGCAATCACCCAGCTGGTCCAGTCTTGCATAAGAGTAACCTCTTCCGTCACCAGGATCACTACGTTCTTCACTTGACGATGTCTAAAGCTCAGCAGCAAGGTACCGGAGCGGATATACACCTGTACAGAACCCACAACAACTGGTGCCCAGTCACCGTGTTAAACCGGTTGATGGCACTGCTGTCCGACCGCCCAGATACCAGCCCGCTTTTACCCTTTCCAGTTAAACCTCTCAACTCGTCACAGTTCGTGGAACATGTCCGGGCCTCAAGACAGGGGGTTCCGGACCATGTGATCAAGAAACTAGGTCAGTGGAAGTCGGCCTGCTTCTCTCGCTATATACCTGACCCACAGGTGGAGATGGCTCAGGCCTTTGCCCGACTCACCCAGTAACATTTACCTTTAATAAATAATTATTCCCTACCTGAAAGTTTTTGCCCCCTTATTTTGGTGTACCATACGATAGACCAAGGCACGCTTTCAGGTCTATTTCATGTTGGTAAGTTTTGTGTTATACCTGTGCGTCATCGTTACTCATGTCGTCCGTAGGGCTCTAGACCATAAATTGGAAGGCCGTGTGCTGGCCTGAAGTTATGGGAGGAGCCCGGAGGGTATTTAAGCAGCCCAAAGGCCGCTGGTCTTTGTCGGTTTCCTGTGCGAGATACCCACCCGCCCTTCCCCTTTTTAGGGCTTCTTCTAAGTATTCTTACTCCAGACTGAATACTCATTTCACATTATTCCAAAGCTACTTATTTTATCATTCCTTATCTAGGGTATGCCCCGTTATTTTGGTGTACCATATGATAGACCAAGGCACGCTTTCAGGTCTATTTCATGTTGGTAAGTTTTGTGTTATACCTGTACGTCATCGTTACTCATGTCGTCCGTAGGGCTCTAGACCATAAATATATATATATATATATATATATATATATATATATATATATATATATATATATATATATATATCTATCTATCTATATATATATATATATATATATATATATATATATATATATATAGATATATATGTGTGTGTTTTGCACAGAGCATCTCTGATCCTCCTTCTCTCTGGCCCCCCACCTTCACTCCTGGCTCCTCCCCTCTGCACAGTGCCCCCCACATCCAGCCGCTTTGCAATGGTGGCACTCATGCTTGTTCGCTCCCGAGCCACACTGTGTGTGTCTATTGATACACACAGCATGGCTCGGCCCTTCCCCCTGCTTATTTCTCAAGATTGCTTTGTATTCTGTTAATGGTTTACAGGAGGAGTCAGATTGTATCTGTCATGTAGGTTGGGTCAGTGGAATATCCTCAGTGTGCACTGGTTGAGGAATAAGGGGGGGCACTGGTGGGGATCCTGATGTTAGATGGAATGCTCCGATAGGGATTCTGATGTAAAGGGGACTCTAATGAGGACTTTGATAGGGATCCTCTTTGAGAGGGTACTCTGATGGGACCCGGATGTAAGGAGGGACTTTAATAGATGTAAGGATGACTCTGATAGGGATCCTGATGTAAGGGGCACTCTGATGGAGACCCTGATGTGAGAGAAAATCTGATTGGACCCTGGTGTCAGGGTTCTATAATAGGGACCATGATCTAAAGAGGGGTGTTTTTTTTTATAGGGAACCTGATGTAAGAGGACTTTGATGAGGACTCTGATGTAAGAGAGGACTCTGATGTAAGGAGGTACTTTAATAGAGATACTGATGTAAGGAAGGATCTGCTAGGGATCCTGATGTAAAGAGGGCTCTGATAAGAATCCTGATGTAAGGGGGGGCTCTGATAGGATCCTGATGTAAGGAGGGCTCTGATAGGGATCTTGGCGTAAAAAGGGCTCTGATATGATCCTGATGTAAGGAGGGCTCTGATAGGGATCCTGATGTTAGAGGGAACTCTGATGTAAAAAGGGACTCTGATGGAAGGAGGGCTCTGATAGGGATCCTGATGTATGGAGAGCTCTGATAGGGATCCTGACATAAAAAGGGCTATGATAGGGATCCTGATGTAAGGAGGGCTCTGATAGGGATACTGATGTAAGAGGGAACTCTGATGTAAAAAAGGGACTCTGATGGAAGGAGGGCTCTGATAGGGATCCTGATGTAAAAAGGGCTCTGATAGGGATCCTGATGTAAGAAGGGCTCCAATAGGGATCCTGATGTAAAAAGGGCTCTGATAAGGACCCTGATGTAAGGAGGGCTCTGATAGGGATTCTGATGTAAGGAGGGCTCTGATGTAAAAAGGGACACTGATGTAAGGGGGAACTCTGATGGGGGCTCTGATGTAAGGAGGTACTTTGATAGAGATTCTGATGTAAGGAGAGCTCTTATAGGGATCCTGATGTAAGGGGGAACTCTGATGAGGGCCCTGATGTAAGGAGGTACTTTTATAGGGATCCTGATGTAAGGAGGTACTTTTATAGGGATCCTGATGTAAGGAGGTACTTTTATAGGGATCCTGATGGTAAATGCATTCTGATGTTGGTGAACTCTGATAGGGATCCTGATGTGGGGGAGACTTTGATGGGGTCCATGATGTAAAGAAGGATTTTCATAGGGATCCTGATGTAAGGGATACTTTGATGGGAACCCTGATGTAAAATGGGACTCTGATGTAAGGGGGGACTCTGATGGGGGATTGAATTAAAGGGGATTCTGGTAGGCATCCAGATGTTAGGGGGGACTTAATGGGGATTTTTTTCTGTCCGTGGTTCTCTGTAAAATATACAATATGGCCCTTGTACTGGGAGGTGTGGAGACCCCTGGTTTACAGAATACCAAGCATGCTGTGAATGGACAAGGGGAGTGGAAGGTGGACAAATGGCATTAGGGCTTCTATGTATGGAAGCCACAGTTCTCATAGTAGGTGCTTCAGAAGTATAGTGAGAGCTCTACTATCCAACCTGAACAAGAGTGCAAATGTTAAAAAATGACAGTGATACGTAAAGTGACAGCACTGCTTATTAAGTCCTTCTCGCCGACCACCTCCCAGCAATTTAAGGGTTCTAAATACTGGGAGGCGGGCATTCGGGTCATGTGACGGCTGTTATTGGCTGTCACAGTGGTCACATAATCAGAAAGCTCCCGATAGCTAGTATGCATCGGGAGCTTTCCGGTACATGCCAGCTACCATGCTGGGAGCACGCAGGGAGGGCGCTAAGTAGTTTTAACGGGGACACGTATATGGGCATAAAGGCCCACCCATTGAGCAACCGCATATATGTATGTGGTCGGCATCTAGGGGTTAAAAGAAAATCTTAGTTGACGTTTGATATGTAATGAAAAGTAGTAAAAAGTATTTAATACAAAATTTAAAGCATTTCCAACAATGGCTGCATTTATATCTACAGATTTTACCCAGGAATATAAAAGATCTTTAGTTTTCTATGGCTGTTTTAAATCAAGTCGCTGTTATACTCTTAAAAGTTACAGCTATAAAATGGAAACAACATGGTTTGCTACCGCCTGCTGTGACGGCGACTTTTGTATCCCAGATATACCTATAAGTAAGTATCTATAATAATCGGCAAGTTTGTTATTTTATTTTAGTAAAAACTTTATTTTGATAGAAACATGGAAGGAGACCTTTGCTGACCCTTTTCTCTTTTGTAGTAACCTTAATCCTAATCCTAACCCTTTGCTTACCAAAGTTTTGTGATTAGAATATCAGTCACATTTATGGTTAGTGTTATGCCGCGTACACACAGTCGGAATTTCCGATGGAAACAGTTCGATGGGAGCTTTTAATCAGATTTTCCGACCGTGTGTATGCCCATCGGTCTTTTTCTGTCGGAATTTCCAAAAGGACTTTGGATTGAGAACCTGTTCTTAATTTTTCTGACGGAAAACCTTTCTATCGGATTTTCCGATCGTGTGTATGCAATTCCGACACGCAAAATTCCGACGCATGCTCGGAAACAATTTGACGCATGCTCAGAAGCATTAAACTTCCCTTTTATAGTGCAGTCAAGCGTTTTTTAAGGCGTGGTGTTATTGACCGTCGGAATTTGGTGTGACCGTGTGTAGGCAAGACAGTTTGAGCGAAATTCCGTCGGAATTCCGATGGAAAACCATCAGAGCTTTTTCCGATGAGAATATCCGACTGTGTGTACGTGGAATTAGGGTTCCTCAACATCTAACAGGTGCAAGATAGTTGAAAGAAGGTTCCCTAACCCTCAGGAGCCAATTACCGACATTTTACCTTTGAAAACAAACAGAAAGACTTATTTGCATGTTGTAAAAACACTATATTGTGAAAAGTATTGGGACGCCTGCCTTTACACGCACATGAACTTTAATGACATCCCAGTCTTAGTCCGTAGGGTTCAATATTGAGTTGGCCCACCCTTTGCAGCTATAACAGCTTCAACTCTTCTGGGAAGGCCGTCCACAAGGTTTAGGAGTGTGTCTATGGGAATGTTTGACCATTCCTCCAGAAGCGCATTTGTGAGGTCAGGCACTGATATTGGATGAGAAGGCCTGGCTCGCAGTCTCTGCTCTAATTCATTCCGAAGGTGTTCTATCGGGTTGAGGTCAAGACTCTGTGCAGGCCAGTCCAGTTTCTTCACCCCAAACTCGCTCATCCATGTCTTTATGGACCTTGCTTTGCACACTGGTGTGCAGTCATGTTGGAACAGGAAGGGGCCATCCCCAAACTGTTCCCACAAAGTCGGGACCATGAAATTGTCCAAAATGTCTTGGTATGCTGACCAGTGCCGGGACAAGGTCATCCAGTGCCCAGGGCAAAGATGCCAAACTGCGCCCCCCTTTCCCTTAGGGTTAGGCTCAGGGTGCCCCCTACCCCTGCAATATACCATTGCGCCAGGGGCAGCCGCCCCTCCTGCCCACCCCTTGTCCCGGCCCTGATGCTGACACCTTAAGAGTTCCCTTCACAGGAACTAAGGAGCCAAGCACAACCCCTGAAAAGCAACCCCACACCATAATCCCCCTCCACCAAATGATTTGGACCAGTGCAAAAAGCAAGGTCCATAAAGACAAGGATGAGCAAGTCCTGACCTCAACCCGATCACCTTTGGGAAGAATTAGTGCAGAGACTGGGAGCCAGACCTTCCAACTAAGTGACTGACCTCACAAATGCACTTCTGGAAGAATGGTCAAACATTCCCAGAGACACAATCCTAAACCTTGTGAACAGCCTTCCCAGAAGAGTGGAATCTGTTATAGCTGTAAAGGGTGGGCCAACTCAATATTGAACTCTACAGACTAATGCCTCGTACACACGGTCAGACTTTGACAGAAAATGTGCGATCGGAGCTTGTTGTCGGACTATGTGTAGGCTTCAACTGACTTTTTCCATCGGAATTTCCGTCACACTAAATTTGAGAGTTGGTTCCCAAATTTTCCGACAACAAAATCCGTTGTTGGAAATTCCGATCGGGTGTACACAATTCCGACGCACAATGTGCCACACATGCTTGGAATCAAGCAGAAGAGCAGCACTGGCTATTGAACTTCATTTTTCTTGGCTTCTTGTAACGTGTTGTACGTCACCGCGTTCTTGGCGTTCGCAATTTCCGACCAACTTTGTGTGACCATGTCTATGCAAGACAAGTTTGAGCCAACATGGATTTTGTTGTCGGAAAATCCTATCTTGTGTACAGGGCATAAGCCTGGGATGCCATTAAAGTTCATGTGCTTACCTTGAAAGTAGTACTCTCCCAAGAGTATCACAGGAAGATCAGGAGATGCTTAATGCCCCCATTGATCCTATTGGAACTGGAAGCTGCAGTGGCTAGCTTTGTGAACAATGAAGCACCAGGGGTGGATGGTTTTCCAGTTGAAGTGTATAAAAAATACGGTGAAATATGGTTACCTACCCTACTTAAAACATTTAACTCAGCTTTAGCGGAAAGGACGTCTTCCGGACTCCATGTCCGAAGCCGCGATTTTGGTTATCTTGTAAAAAGAGAAAGATACACTTTTTCCAGAATCATATTGGCCTATTTCCTTATTGTCAACCGATGTGAAAATACTATCTAAGGTTTTAGCCAATAGATTGAAAAAGATGATAACACATATTATTCATCCTGATCAAGCTGGCTTTATTCCCAACATGTCAACAGCTGTTAATATTAGGCGAGCTTATCTCAATATGCAGAATCTGGCAGTTAATCATACGGATCGGGCCTTCTTGGCACTGGATGCCATCAAGGCATATTGGCCCTATCTCTAACCATGTCTGGGATAGGATTTTACGGCTCTTCCCCTTGTTTCTCTCTCACCCTCATCTATATTAACACAATTTTATATACTGCATAGGGCATATAGGAACCCATAATTTTTGTTTAAAATTGGCTTAAAGAGGTTGTATACCCGTTTAAAAAAAAAACTACCTGCAAGACAAAGTCATAATGAGCTAGTATGACTAGCATACTAGCTCATTATGCATCACTTACCTTAGATCGGGGCCCCCGACGCTGTCCTCTTCTGCCCCTCCGGCCGCATCCATCTCTCCACAGATACCCTTCCAGGTATCGCTGCTTCGGCCAATCTCAGTGCCGCTGCGGCGCTGTGATTGGCCAGAGCGGCGAGGACGTCGCTCCACGCATGCGCGCGGGACACTTCAACTGCGGGGAGCCGCAGTTGGGAATGGAGATTAACCCTGTAAATGCACCGTTGTCTATGGCGCGCATGCGCCGTAGACAACATTGTAAAACGTTCTTTGCAAATATCTCCTAAACCGTGCAGGTTTAGGAGATATTTCTTGTACCTACAGGTAAGCCTTAATCTAGGCTTACCTGTAGGTGCAAGTTGAATTTAAGGGTATACAACCACTTTAACTACTGATTTGGCTTGCCCCAGATGTGGCAATCTGGGGTCATTGATACATTTATTATGGCGATGCACGAAACTCCAGAGGTATTGGACAGAGCTTGTGGGTACACACAATGGGATTTTAGATCTGAATCTCCCAGTGGATCCTTTAATGTGTCTACTGGGCTATCTTGACATCCTCATACATAAACCACCAATGTGCTTTTTGTGGCACAAAGGCAGGTTTCCATTAGGTGGACCTCTCCTCACCCGCCGACTATATCTGATTGGATATTTGATCTGAATAGATCTATTTCCTATGAGAGGCATGTTCTTTTTGGGAGGAATTTATCTAAGAGGTTTGATATTACAGTGGAACCTCAGATTACGAGCATAATCCGTTCCAGGAGAATGCTCCTAATCCAAAGTACTCGCATATCAAAGCGAGTTTCCCATTGAAGTCAATGGAAACTAAAATAATTTGTTCCGCATTGACTTCAATGGCATGCAATACCGCATGTGGCCAGAGTCGGGGGGCGCCAGAGAGCCTCGGAAATGGCCGAAAAGGCCCCAGGACACCTCGGCTGACCTTGGCAAACCTCGGCAAACCTCGGAAAGACTTCATTCCCGAGATTTGCCGAGGTCAGCAGAGCTGTCCTCTGGCCTTTCCGAACGGTGCTAATCGGCGATGTTCGGCTCGGCTCCGGCGCCCCCCCCCCCCACCTCAGGCCAAACGTGGTACTGTACACCGCTTTGGCCTGAATCGTGCTCGTTTTGCGAGACAAGACTCGCAAAACGAGTTTCCACTGTATCTGGAAACTGTGGCTTGACCACATGGATATGGGACTGAGTTAGGAGGAATGATTCCCAGAATGTGGACGTATGGGAGGAGGTGGGAGGAAGGGAATAGGGTTTTTTTTTTTATTTTGCTATGGTATGAATATTTATAAGTTGATGTTTTTGTTTTTGTGATATTAAAAAAAATGGAAATTAAAATCTGAGTAAAAAAAAAAAAAATTATAAGCATGTAAAGGCAGACGTTCCAACAATTTTGACAATATAGTGTTTATGTATATTTTTTTGAAGGTTTAGTTGCAATTTAGGGTGATAGCGCCGAACCTTATCTGCATTGTTGTTAATAGCTTAAAGTGATTGTAAAGCCTCGTTTTTTTTTTTTTTTTTAAATAACAAACTTTTTTCAAAGTTATACTTACCTCCTATGTGCAGTTGAATTTGCACAGAGCAGCCCAGATCCTCCTCTTCTAGGGTCCCTCTTCATTGCTCCTAGCCCCTCCCTCTTTAGAGTGCCCCCTCAGCCAGCAGCTTGCTATAGGGGGCACTCAAGCCGAGTCAGAGCTCTGTGTATCCATTCAGAAACAGATCCCCGACCTGGCCCCGCTCCCTCTCTGCCCTGATTGGCTGACTGACTTTGATTGACAGCCACGGGAGCCAATGGCACCGCTGCTCTGTCCCAGCCAATCAGGAGGAGTTTCTTGGATGGGTGAGGGGATCATGGACGTCACTGGAGAGAGATAGGTGGGGGTGCTGGGGTTTTTTCTTTATCTTAATGCATAGAATGCATTAAAGCGGGATTCCACCCTAAAGTGTAACTCCCGCTTTTCGGAACCCTCCCCCCCTCCGGTGTCACATTTGGCACCTTTCAGGGGGGAGGGGGGTGCAGATACCTGTCTAAGACAGGTATCTGCACCCACTTCCGGCATAAACTCCCACGGGAGTTTACGCAGCTTCCTGTCCCGGCGCGCTGTCTGCTGGGACACACACGTGACCCGGCAGACGGCGCTGAAGATTCTCATTGCGCCGCGCATGCGCAGTAGGGAACCGGGAAGTGAAGCCGCAGGCTTTACTTCCTGATTCCCTCACCGAGAATGGCGCCGGCAACAGCAGAGAGCCGAGCGATCGATCGGCCTCTGCTGCCGACATCGCTGGAACTGGGAGACAGGTAAGTGTCCATTTTTTAAAAGTCAGCAGCTGCAGTATTTGTAGCTGCTGGCTTTTTAAAAAAAAAATTCAGTACAGTCCCGCTTTAAGATAAAAAAAAAAACCTTCTGCCTTTAATTGGTAATACACTTAAAGGGGCAGCTACACACAATTTTGTTGGAGGTAAAAAGTGTTTCCAATTTAAAAGAGAACACCACAGTGGTTAAAAGGATAAGCGCACACAATTATTATTTCTTGAATAAAAGTGATAAAAAATGAAAGAGACAGTATAATTTTTTTTTTTTTAATAAATACAAAAATAAATAAAATAAAATGCTAAAGTGCCCCTGTTTCCCCATTTTCGTGTACGAATGTATGCGCTCGTCAGTCCACCACACATGTGAGGTATCACCACAAATGTTATAGCGAAAGCAATACTTCTTTCACCAAATCTTCTTTGTAACTCTAAACTGGTCACCTGTAAAGGCTATTAACCACTTCAGCCCCGGACCATTTGGCTGCCCAAAGACCAGAGCGTTTATTGCGATTTGGCACTGCGTTGCTTTAACTGACAATTGCGTGGTCGTGCTATGTGGCTCCAAAATAAAATGGACGTCCTTTTTTTCACCACAAATAGAGCTTTCTTTTGGTGGTATTTGATCACCTCTGTGGTTTTAATTTTTTGCACTATAAACATAAAAAGAGCAACAATTTTGAAAAAAAAAACGCATTATTTTTAACTTTTTTTGCTATAATAAATATCCCCCAAAAATATATAAAAAAAAATATTTTTTCCTCAGTTTAGGCCGATACGTATTCTTCTACATATTTTTGGTAAAAAAAAAAATCGCAATACGCAATTATTTATTGGTTTGCAAAAAAGTTATAGCATCTACAAAATAGGGGATATTTTGTATGGCATTTTTATTAATATTTTTTTTTTTATTAGTAATGGCGGCGATCAGCGATTTTTATCATGACTGCAACATTATGGCGGACACATCGGACAATTTTGACACATTTTTGGGACCATTATCATTTTTACAGCAATCAGTGCTATAAAATTGAACTGATTACTGTAAAAAATGACACTGGCAGTGAAGGGTTAACCACTGGCTGGCTAGGGAGGGGTTAAGTGGGTCCTGGGGAGTGATTCTAACTGTTAGGGGGCTGGGCTACGTGTGACACTTCACTGATCATTGCTCCCGATCACAGGGAGCAGAGATCAGTGACACTGTCACTAGGCAGAATGGGGAGATGCTTGTTTACATTAGCATCCCCCCATTTTTCAGCTCCGTGAGACGATCGCGGGTATCCCCGTGGACATCGAGTCCGTGGGACCCGCGATCATACGCGACAAATTCAAAGGGATGTACCTGCCTGCCCATTTGCCCAGCCGTGCCATTCTGCCGACGTAAATGTACATGCTGCGGTTGGAAAGTGGTTAAAGGGATGTACCTGTATGCCCAATTGCCTGTCCCTGACATTCTGCTGACGTAAATGTTCGTGTGGTGGTCAGCAAGCAGTTAAAGCATTGCCTGTAGAGATTTTTAGGTACTGTAACTTGGCACCGTTGCACAGGCATACACAGTTTTAAAGTGTTACATGTTTGGTATCTATTTACTCAGCATAAAATCGTCTTTTAGATTTTACCAAAAAATATTGTGTTTTTGTGCATTGAAGTTTACTAACCCCTTCTCACTGGCAGTTGCACAGTATGCTCCCAGCACAGAGACCAGGCTACCACCGGGAGCCCCGATTCCTGTACTAATGATTGGGATCCGGAATTCCTGGTCACCTGTGATTGGCCATCACACTGATCAGTTACTGTACAGCACGCCGCTGTGTTTTCTTTCTCTTTGAATGTTTGAATGTAGGCGCGAGATACATTGAATCTCTCTCCTTGCAGGGAGAAAGATATAAACAAAGGTGTATAAGTAAAAAAAAAATATATAATATAATAATAAATATAATCTATTATATATATATATATATATATATATATATATATATATTATATATATATATATATATTAGGGCTGTTGAAATTAAAGATTAATTCCTCGATTAATCGATTCATTTTTTTTGATCGATCAAAATTCTTTTAATCGGTACTCACCTCTCCGCTGGCTTCCGGGTCTTCAGGGAGTTCCGGAGATCCGGTGATGTCACAGACTCCTCCCCCCTTCCCCAGGAGTCCGGTGATGTTGAAGTTCTGATTGAACGTAACTCAAACGGGGGAGGAGCTACGCATGATGTCACCCGCTGCTGCCCTACGGAACTAACACGATTGTCGGCTTTACATGCTGTGTTTTTATCATCTTTATGTGAGTAGTTTGTGTTTAAACCCAACAATTAAATCTTATACTTAAGCGGTGAACACTTAGATCTTTTCTTTCTACCCATGACCTGGCGTCCTTGCTGAGATCTAAGGAGACGCGAGAGAAGTTTATGGTCCGCGTTAACCAGTGGCGGCTGGTGCTCCATTTTTTTTAGGGGGGCGCACACAAATATATATATATATAAATAAAGGTAGAGAGAGAGAGAGATAAAGGGGAGATAGATAGGTAGAGGGAGGGAGAGAGAGAGATAGATAAAGGGAGAGATAGATAGATAAAGGTAAATAGATGGCTAGATAGATAGATAAAGGGAGAGAGAGAGAGAGAGAGATAGATAAAGGGAGAGAGAGAGAGAGATAGATAGATAAAGGGGGAGAGAGAGAGAGATAGAGAGAGAGAGAGATAGAGATAGAGATAGAGATAGAGAGAGAGAGAGAGAGAGAGATAGATAGATAGATAGATAGATAGATAGATAGATAGATAGAGAGAGAGAGAGAGAGAGAGAGAGAGATAGAGAGAGAGATAGAGAGATAGAGAGAGAGATAGAGAGAACACTGACCTGTACAGGATGACTCTAGGAGGACGCAGTGCTGGGAGCCCTCGTGTCACACATACAGGAGATGTGTAATGAAGGCTCCAGCAGATTGACGGGTGAAGGGCTGGAGCAGAGGTGGATTCCAGGCATAGCAGAGGTGAAGCACAGCTTCCTCCGATCACAGAATATATACAGCACAAGGTTCTGCTGTATATGGCTGGGGTGGACAGACAATTGCATACCTGGCTTCTCCATTCACACAGAGCCGAAACAGGAAGTGACACGCCGCTCCAAGGACAGCACCGCCCAGACATGAATACATGAAGGGGAATGCCCCAATGAGTGTCTAGAGGCGCTCTGCACAGCGCCACAAGGCACCAAAAAACACCACAAATGCAGCGTCTTGCCTGCAATCATGGGATTGCATTGGCATGACGCTTCCATGGTGCATTGTGTCCGGCGCCCCCTCCCCTCCTACACAGTGCACTTAACTACTTCCCACCCGGCCACTGTATATATACAACAATGTGTAGCGCTAACAAAAAATACACAGTGAAGCGATATAATCCACAGTGAAAGGATTAGAACCAATAAATAATGCACCAAAAAAATCCCAAATGAGATAAACACAATAATTATGTGATACTGATAAAGTCTTTGCTCAAAAAACTTTTCATGTGAAATAAAACATCCTTTCATATGGAATGATGGAATAGTAGGGAATCTCTGGAACCACAGGATCTGGTATATATACACGAGGATATGTGGGAACCTTCCAACAGATATGAAATGGATACGCTTACCAGCGATGTTGGACCCACCTACCGTACGGCAGTGGGTCGATTAGGCTTAAGGTAATTCCTGTAGATGACACCTGGAAAGCCGGAAACTGGATTCAGACAGCACACCTCCAAATCTAAGATGGATTACCAAGATGATGTTCCAAAATCTTCCGAAATGGCACTGGCATGTGATCCAAATGGTCCACAATGGCATGTGGCACCAGAAAAAGCCCAAAAGGAAAAAGGAGAAAAAAAGGGAAACTCCAATAGTGTAAGTCCGCCACTAATTTTATTGAATGTGGGGCATAGACATTGGTACAAAAGGGAAATATCCCATGTAGTACAGAGCATATAAAAATATAAAATGAAGTAAAATCAGAGTAAAAGCAATGTGGGGGTCTCAAAATGAGCAAAGCCCGACGCTTTTCGACCTAGTGGTCCTCTACTGGGGCATCATTTGACTCCCCACATTGCTGTCAACTTTATACTACTGTCAATATGGAAGAAATGGCGCCAAAATTTACAAAAAACTGAAGTGGCCACAGGGCTTGCTATCCAAGCTTCATCCTGGTGTACCACTTCTAGGGTAATTCATGTAAAAACATAGACACATAAAATGAATAAATGCTTGGAATGATTCACCCTGAAATAGTCCCATTAGGGACTGTCTAGACTACTACTGAGCCCGCATCTAAGAGAATTATGTAGTTGGCCATTTACAATGTATGGGGATGCATCGCTATGGCCGGCCGAAAAGCAGAGTCCTGTTTGCGCTCCACACATCCTATTGAGAACGGAGGCTGGAGCGCACTGTCACTTCCGGCGAAGTGGTTGGATGACGTGCCGCATCAGCATCACGGCGGCGGATCATGTGACCCGCAATCCACCTATCGCCGAGCGATGTCCCCATTAAGAAGTGACACAATTCCCCAGGACGGAGGATGGCTGGGATCAGACAGAAATTAGTAAATGAGATAGAAATAACCAGACAGTAATTTAATCCATCTCTAAATTCATGTAATGAAGCCAACTATTAGTATTAAGAAAGGGAACAGCCCGGACCAATAATAGAAAAATTATGAAAGAGGGGGAATAAATTCCAAGTAATGAATATAAACTAGACATGTGCGATTCGTTTCGTACGAATTCGTAATTCGTACGAATTTTTCGAAATTCGTACGAATTTACGAATCTGTAGTACGAATTTTTTTTTTTTTACGAATTCCGTACGGAATACGAAATTCCGTTTACGAATTTCGTTGCCGAATGATTCGAATGAATTCGAATGAATTCGAATGAATTCGAATGACAAAGTGTCATTTTTGCAGGAAAAATTCCGTTTACGAATTTCAGCTCCAAATTATTCGAATCCAACTACCAATATCAAATTTCAACTAATTCAAACGAAATTATTATAGCAGATATAACGAATGAATTCGAATGCATTAGAATGAATTCGAATGCATTCGAATGAATTCGAATGACAAAGTGTCATTTTTGCAGAAAAAAAAGCTATTTAAAAAACAGTCATTCATTGATATATAAAAAAAAAAAAAAAGCGTAGGGGTCCCCCCAAATTCAATAACCAGGCCCTTCAGGTCTGGTATGGATATTAAGGGGACCCCAGCCAAAAAAAAAAAAAAAAATGGCGTAGGGTCCCCCCCAAATATCCATACCAGACCCTTCAGGTCTGGGATGGATTTTAAGGGGAACCCCGGCCAAAAAAAAAAAAAAAAAAATGGCGTGGGGGTCCCCCTCAAAATCCATACCAGACCCTTTATCCGAGCACGCAACCTGGCAGGCCGCAGGAAAGGAGGGGGGGACGAGAGCGGCCCCCCCTCCCGCCTGAACCGTACCAGGCCACATGCCCTCAACATTGGGAGGGTGCTTTGGGGTCCCCCCAAAGCACCTTGTCCCCATGTTGATGAGGACAAGGGCCTCATCCCCACAACCCTGGCCGGTGGTTGTGGGGGTCTGCGGGCGGGGGGCTTATCAGAATCTGGAAGCCCCCTTTAACAAGGGGACCCCCAGATCCCGCCCCCCCCCCCTGTGTGAAATGGTAAGGGGGTACAAAAGTACCCCTACCATTTCACCAAAAAAGTGGCAAAAATGGTAAAAATGACAGGAGACAGTCTTTGACAATTCCTTTATTAAAATCTTCTTTCTTCTTTCTTCTGGTCTTCCTTTCTTCATCTTCTCCTTCCGGCATCTTCTTCCATCGTCTTCTTCCTTCGATTCGCTTCTTCTTCCTCCGGTCTTCTCGTCCTTCTCGTCCGGCGTCGTCCTTCTCGTCCGGCGTCGTCCTTCTCGTCCGGCATCGTCGTCTCTTCTCGCAGGCCGCTCCTCGCAATGGGAGGCTCCCGCTCTGTGAGGCTCCGCTCCGGGTGACAGGTCTTTTATAACGAAGGCACCTGGTGACCCCGCCCCCTCTGACGCACGGGGACGTCATGTGGAATTCCCTATGGCTTTCCCCATGACGTCAGAGGGGGGCGGGGTCACCAGGTGCCTTCGTTATACAAGACCTGTCACCCGGAGCGAAGCCTCACAGAGCGGGAGCCTCCCATTGCGAGGAGCGGCCTGCGAGAAGAGACGACGATGCCGGACGAGAAGGACGACGCCGGACGAGAAGGACGAGAAGACCGGAGGAAGAAGAAGCGAATCGAAGGAAGAAGAAGATGGAAGAAGATGGAAGAAGATGCCGGAAGGAGAAGATGAAGAAAGGAAGACCAGAAGAAAGAAGATTTTAATAAAGGAATTGTCAAAGACCGTCTCCTGTCATTTTTACAATTTTTGACACTTTTTTGGTGAAATGGTAGGGGTACTTTTGTACCCCCTTACCATTTCACACAGGGGGGGGGGCCGGGATCTGGGGGTCCCCTTGTTAAAGGGGGCTTCCAGATTCCGATAAGCCCCCCGCCCGCAGACCCCCACAACCACCGGGCACGGTTGTGGGGATGAGGCCCTTGTCCTCATCAACATGGGGACAAGGTGCTTTGGGGGGGACCCCAAAGCACCCTCCCAATGTTGAGGGCATGTGGCCTGGTACGGTTCAGGCGGGAGGGGGGGCCGCTCTCATCCCCCCTCCTTTCCTGCGGCCTGCCAGGTTGCGTGCTCGGATAAGGGTCTGGTATGGATTTTATGGGGGACCCCACGCCATTTTTTTGGGCTAGGGTTCCCCTTAAAATCCATCCCAGACCTCAAGGGTCTGGTATGGATTTTGAGGGGGACCCTACGCCATTTTTTTTTTTTTTTGGCTGGGGTCCCCCTTAATATCCATCCCAGACCTGAAGGGCCTGGTTATTGAATTTGGGGGGACCCCTACACATTTTTTTTATCAATGATTTCAATGAATGACAGTTCTCTGTATTACGGATCCAACAATTCATTTGCCGGCAAATAGCTGCGAGTGATTTTAAATAGCTTTTTTTTTTCCTGCAAAAATGACACTGCAGGAACAGTTCTCTATATTAGATATACTGAATCTCGAATCATTCGAAGCATTCGTTATATCCGCTATTATAATTTCTTTCATATTAGTTGAAATTACATATTTGTTAGTTACAATACAACATTCGAATTGTTCTCTGTATTACGGGAATCGGCAAATAGCCGCGAGTGATTTTAAATGTCTTTTTTTCCTGCAAAAATGACACATTGTACAGAGAGAGTTCTAAACACGGGAAACATGACCCCCTTCATAGGCATACTATAGAGTATATAGTATATAGAAGGGGGCATGTTTCCTGTGTTTAGAACTCTCTCTGTACAATGTGTCATTTTTGCAGGAAAAAAAGACATTTAAAATCACTTGCGGCTAATTGCCGATTCCCGTAATACAGAGAACAATTCGAATACAACAACTAACAAATATGTAATTTCAACTAATATGAAAGAAATTATAATAGCGGATATAACGAATGCTTCGAATGATTCGAGATTCAGTATATGTAATATAGAGAAATGTTTCTGCACAGTGTCATTTTTGCAGGAAAAAAAAAACTATTTAAAATCGAGTCGCAGCTATTTGCCGGCAAATGAATTGTTGGATCCGTAATACAGAGAACTGTCATTCATTGAAATCATTGATAAAAAAATGTGTAGGGGTCCCCCCAAATTCAATAACCAGGCCCTTCAGGTCTGGGATGGATATTAAGGGGGACCCCAGCCAAAAAAATAAAAAAAATGGCGTAGGGTCCCCCTCAAAATCCATACCAGACCCTTGAGGTCTGGGATGGATTTTAAGGGGAACCCTAGCCAAAAAAAATGGCGTGGGGTCCCCCATAAAATCCATACCAGACCCTTATCCGAGCACGCAACCTGGCAGGCCGCAGGAAAGGAGGGGGGGACGAGAGCGCCCCCCCTCCCGCCTGAACCGTACCAGGCCACATGCCCTCAACATTGGGAGGATGCTTTGGGGTCCCCCCCAAAGCACCTTGTCCCCATGTTGATGAGGACAAGGGCCTCGTCCCCACAACCCTGGCCGGTGGTTGTGGGGGTCTGCGGGCGGGGGGCTTATCGGAATCTGGAAGCCCCCTTTAACAAGGGGACCCCCAGATCCCGCCCCCCCCCTGTGTGAAATGGTAAGGGGGTACAAAAGTACCCCTACCATTTCACCAAAAAAGTGTCAAAAATTGTAAAAATGACAGGAGACGGTCTTTGACAATTCCTTTATTAAAATCTTCTTTCTTCTTTCTTCTGGTCTTCCTTTCTTCATCTTCTCCTTCCGGCATCTTCTTCCATCTTCTTCTTCCTTCGATTCGCTTCTTCTTCCTCCGGTCTTCTCGTCCTTCTCGTCCGGCGTCGTCCTTCTCGTCCGGCATCGTCGTCTCTTCTCGCAGGCCGCTCCTCGCAATGGGAGGCTCCCGCTCTGTGAGGCTCCGCTCCGGGTGACAGGTCTTGTATAACGAAGGCACCTGGTGACCCCGCCCCCCCTCTGACGTCATGGGGAAAGCCATAGGGAATTCCACATGACGTCCCCGTGCGTCAGAGGGGGCGGGGTCACCAGGTGCCTTCGTTATAAAAGACCTGTCACCCGGAGCGGAGCCTCACAGAGCGGGAGCCTCCCATTGCGAGGAGCGGCCTGCGAGAAGAGACGACGATGCCGGACGAGAAGGACGACGCCGGACGAGAAGGACGACGCCGGACGAGAAGGACGAGAAGACCGGAGGAAGAAGAAGCGAATCGAAGGAAGAAGACGATGGAAGAAGATGCCGGAAGGAGAAGATGAAGAAAGGAAGACCAGAAGAAAGAAGAAAGAAGATTTTAATAAAGGAATTGTCAAAGACCGCCTCCTGTAATTTTTACCATTTTTGACACTTTTTTGGTGAAATGGTAGGGGTACCCCTTACCATTTCACACAGGTGGGGGGCCGGGATCTGGGGGTCCCCTTGTTAAAGGGGGCTTCCAGATTCCGATAAGCCCCCCGCCCGCAGACCCCCACAACCACCGGCCAGGGTTGTGGGGATGAGGCCCTTGTCCTCATCAACATGGGGACAAGGTGCTTTGGGGGGGACCCCAAAGCACCCTCCCAATGTTGAGGGCATGTGGCCTGGTACGGTTCAGGCGGGAGGGGGGGCGCTCTCGTCCCCCCCTCCTTTCCTGCGGCCTGCCAGGTTGCGTGCTCGGATAAAGGGTCTGGTATGGATTTTGAGGGGGACCCCACGCCATTTTTTTTTTTTTTTTTTGGCCGGGGTTCCCCTTAAAATCCATCCCAGACCTGAAGGGTCTGGTATGGATATTTGGGGGGGACCCCACGCCATTTTTTTTATTTTTTTTTGGCTGGGGTCCCCCTTAATATCCATACCAGACCTGAAGGGCCTGGTTATTGAATTTGGGGGGACCCCTACGCTTTTTTTTTTTCTGCAAAAATTACACTTTGTCATTCGAATTCATTCGTTATATCTGCTATAATAATTTCGTTCAAATTAGTTGAAATTCGATATTGGTAGTTGGATTTACTAACGATTCGTAACTATTCATAACGATTCGTAACGATTCGTAACTATTCATAACGATTCGTAACGATTCGTAACTTGAAATTGAAATTCGATATTTGTAGTTGGATTCGAATTGTTCTCTGTGTTATGAGAACCAACAATTCATTAGCCGCGTTAACGATTCGTAACGATTCGTAACGATTCGTAACGATTCGTAACTTTACTAACGATTCGTAAAAAAAATTACGATTCGTCCGAATTTCGTATTTCGTACGAATTCGAACGGAATTTCGTACACGAATTACGAATTACGAATTTTTTTATATACGAAACGGGACGAAACGAAACGAAACAAATTTTTTGGCAGTTCCCATGTCTAATATAAACAATACAAAATGGCAATAAAATATAGATCAAATATACCTTTGTATCTTGTCCATAATATATACCATAATTAAAAGGAAAGGAAATATACAAAACCACATCCTATAAATCCTTAATATGCCAAAGGGAGATATAATGTAAACTGATAACAGTAAACCATCTTGATTAACAATAAACCACAAAGGCTAGTATAAATCAATCTAACCACTCTGCAATAAATGTAATACAAATGGGTATGACAGTTCTATATTAATTACAATGCATGTCAGATCCCACTCGATGGTGAACGAGGGAATTCTACTGGAACACATGCAACGTCATTTACCTAAAAAATGCTGAATACCATCTAGAAAAAAACTGTTATAGAGGGGTAAAGGAAAAAGGATAACATTAAGCTCTATTAATAAAACTATTAATGTCCCACTCTACATTAATGCCGTATGGCAAATAACTCTTGAGTTCATATATCCAATATGTCTCAAGGCGGGACACCCCCCTGAGACATGATTCTCCTCGCCAATGGGGGACAAATTTATCAATAATTTGGAACATTGTTCCAGTAGGGTCCCTGTTGTGATGTTCCCGATAGTGCCGTGGGACAGTATGTTTAACACATCCCTTTTTTATTTTAGAAATGTTTTCATTGACTGAGAAAGTCCTAATAGTTCTATCTACGTACTGCTCCCATGGAGCTATTGCAACCTATTGCTCCACATCCAGACAGAAGGCTAGTATACGATCCCCCTCCCCTCCCCTCCCTCCACGGTACGTGGAAAATAAGGGGTTGAACTCTACCCCTAAACGCCCCAATCAGAATTACTATAATCATTCGGATCAAGGGAGAGGGCGACTTCCCTCTAATGTTAAAACTAACAACCAAAAAGGGAGGAATCAACGAGGGCCTAACTTCAGAGAACCTTATTACACCTACCCTATGGAAGGATCGTTCAGACCTAATTATAATGAGAGATCAGGTTATGAACAAAGAGGATATTCATATGGGACACCACCCTATCATAGGGATAACCGATATGCTACTTCACGTAACGAGGAACCCTATGATAGACAATATGATCAATATCCACAGATAGATGGATATGGAAGGCTTCCGTATCATCAATCATATTCTGGATCCTCTCAGACATCAGGTTTTCACATGCCCATTCTCAACCCCCGAAAGGAGCCCAAAACCAAAAGAGGCTCCAGAGGGGGGCGGTACATACAAAGGAAAAAGAAAAAGGACACAATAGGTACAGGCATATACAATCTTAGCCAAGTACAACTCACTATGGAAGAAAAATACGTTTTAGATAAGGGACTCAAATTTGTCCCCCGAAGGAAATTGAATACATTTTCAACTTTTATCGACGTACAAAAGTATGTTCGTAAGCTGAACATTCAAAGACATGTTTTGTCCCTACCTACTAGCGATACGAGAGTTGAAGATCAGAGTGAAATTTTGCATTCTGGTCTTTCAAATCCATCTCTTTTTAATCCTCCCAGCATTTCTTCACATTCTGTTAATGTTTTCAAAAATCTAGTCCTAGAGGACCTGGATAAACTGCCCAATAAAAAGTATTATCAAGATCCCATTGCCAAACAAGGGATTAAATCCCTTTGTGAATATAAAGACCTCATTGTTCGCCCCGCTGATAAGAGGGGTGGCATTGTCATCCTAGATAAGGCAGATTATATTAAGGAGATGACTAGATTGTTGGGTGAACATACCACCTATAAAGTCCTGCCAAAAGATCCTACCAAGGATCTTAAGAGAGACCTGATAGGACTAGTCGATGAAGGTTTTTCTCTGTCTATCCTTAATAAAAAGGAAAGGGACCATTTGGTCCCCTTGGCTCCCAGGATACCGACCATATATTATTTGCAGAAGGTCCACAAGAGTACCACCAATCCTTCTGGTCGCCCAATAGTTAGTAGCATAGACTCGGTGACCTCGAGGATTGGTCGGTACATTGATTTTTACTTACAACCCCTGGTCAAACTGGTTCCTTCGTACTTGAAGGATACCAGTGACACCATCAGACTCTTAGAAAATGTTGAATACCACCAAGATATGCTTTTAGTCACAGCAGACGTATCCGCTTTGTATACGTCAATACCACATGCTTTAGGTTTGGAGGCAGTGGAGCTTGCTCTATCAAGAAGCGCTTTGTTGCCTGCTGTACACCGTAATTTCATCATGGAATTATTACGATTTGCAACTGGGAATAATTATTTCTGGTTCCAAAGTCTTTTCTATTTACAAATTCAAGGCGTGGCTATGGGGGCTAAATACGCCCCCAGCCTGGCCAATTTATTTATGGCCCAGTGGGAGGAGGATGTCGTCTATGCCCTACAGAGACCTGAATTGGCCCTGTGGGCTAGATACATAGACGACATCCTCCTCCTATGGAAGGGAGATAGGGACTCCCTGGATTGTTTCATGTCTACTTTGAATGACAACAGTCGAGGTATAGTCCTAGAATATAAAGCTTCTGCTACTGCCATTCAGTTTTTGGACCTTGAAATCTTGGCTACGAATGGATATTTGGAGTTTAAGACCTATTTCAAGCCGACTGACAGAAACGGGTATATCCCGACCGATAGCTGCCATTATGAACAATGGTTAAAGTCAGTTCCTAAAAGCCAGTTTCTCTGCCTTAGGCACAATTGTACCAACATCCATGATTTCTTATCACAATCTCAGATTTTAAAGGCTAGATTTGTGGAAAAGGGTTACAGACCTGGTGAATTGGATTCTGAGATCCAGACGGTTGCACAGGTTGAGAGGTCGTCTCTTTTGACTAGGCGACCTAAAGGAGCTTTGGATAATAAATTCAGATGGTCCTTTTTCACATCCTACTCTATTCAACACAGAGAAATCAAAAACATTATGAGTAGGCATTGGAATGTTTTGTGTAGTGATAAGATCCTGGGACCTGCCCTACCTGAACGAGCTATGGTCACCTTTAGGGGCGCTCGTTCTATCCAGGGCGAAATTGCTCCCAACATCTTAGACCCTCCTACTACTGTTTCCTTTTTCAAGGAGTGTGAGCCTGGGTTCACACTATAGCGAATTCGCAGCGGGGCAAAATACTGCGAATTCGCAGGACATTTGAAAATCCATTGTTTTCAATGGGGCACGTTCACACATGTCCGGTGCATGCGCAATGCGAATTGACGAAAAACACGCAACCGTCTTTGGTGCGGAACAGGTGCGAATTCAGGCCCATTATCTTCTATGGGCACGCATCTGATTCGCATGTGGCTTGCGTCCTGAACAGAAATTTGCGCCACTCCAACACCTCCCCTTCTTCCTGTTCCTCCCCTGTGTGTTTTGAAATCCGGAATGGAACCAGCATGTCCAAAAGAGGATGCAAAGCATTATCAAAGGAGAAAGAATCTGTGGATTGTGAGGAGTTGATCAGACTTGTGAGGGACAAACCCATGATTTATGACACCCGGCACCCTAAATATAAGGACAACGTTGCCAAAAAACGTGCATGGCAGGACATTGGCAGAGACCTCTTGCCAGAGTGGAACAGGTGCTCTTCCCAAGTTCAGGCTGACAAATGTAAGTTTTTTTATTACCTTTTACTACCTGTATATGCTGTTCTGTATTTTTTAGATGGTGGACATTAATGTAATTTTTTAGATTTTACCAAACAGCATGCGGTCACCCCCAAATCTGTACCAGGCCACATGCTGTAAACATTGTGCACATACCAGCTTTATCTAGGGATGGTTGAGTCCCTAAATAAATGCATATTCTTATAATTTCTAAGGTCAGTAATATGACATACACCACAAATGTGAGATAAAAAAGTTTTATTTTTCATAGCCAAAATTACATACAACACTTTTCATACAGCACACTTAGCATTATATTATCATGCATTTACATCCAGCAAAAAAATACATATTTATTTTTAGTCAATAGAATTCATCTGCCAGGGCACCTCCCCAGCTGGTGACAAAAAAAAATTCTTAAATTCTTCTCTAATAAGTGTACCAGTAGTGCTGCCCCTAGGAATATTGCAATGTGCTGCCTCCATGTTATGGATCAGGGAATCAGATCGCTGTAGCCGGCTGGTGATCAGTGAGTATTAGCTGTTTTTTACAGCTTTTTACTCACTGATCACCAGTCTAGTGTAAACACACACACACCACACATGTCCCCAAAACATACATGTCCCCAAAACACACATGTCCCCAAATAATAAAAAAACACATGTCCCCAAATAATAAAAACACATGTCCCCCACATATGTCCCAGTAAAATAACATGTGCCAATGATTATTTGCACACATATGTCCGTGATCACCTGCACACATCTGTACATGATCATTTGCGTACATATGTCCGTGATCACGCGAACCAATTATTATACACTTAACGGAATTTTACTAAAAACATGTAGCAGAATACATTTTGGCTTACATTTATGACAAAATTTGATTTTATTGGATTTCTTTTAAAAAAAAAAAAGGAGAAAATATTGTTTTTTTTTTCAAATTTCCGCAATTTTTTCGCTTATATCGCAAAATATAAAAAACGGAGTCGTGAATAAATACCACCAAACTAAAGCTCTATTTGTGCAAACAAAATGATAAAAATTTCATTTGGTACAGCATTGCATGACCGCGCAATTGTCATTGAAAGTGAGAGAGCGCTGGAAGCTGAAAATTGGTCTGGGAAGGAAGGGGGCGAAAGTGCCCTGCATTGTAGTGGTTAAAGGAACTTTTTTTTCTTTTTAATTATTTTTTTTGTGACTGGCTTTGGGGGGGGGGGGGGTGCCATAAGGTCAGAGTGAGAGTGATTAGTTAGACCGGAGGTGGAGGGACTGTCGTGCTACTGTGGAAAAAGTGCTAGGGTTGAGCGAACCCAAACTGTAAAGTTTGGATCCGTACCGGACTTTTGGTTGTCCGGGTCCCGGACCCAAACTCGAACAGTTGACTGTATGTTCGGGTTCGGGTCCGGTGTTCAGCGATGTAATGGCGCATTTTTAAAAGCTGCAGAGCAGCCAATCAACATTAGTTTCACTAGTGTGCCCTTAGAAGCCATCACAGCCATGCCTACTAATAGCATGGCTGTGATTGGCCAGTGCAGCATGTGACCCAGCCTCTATATAAGCTAGAGGCACACAGCACAGCACTTCACTCTGTTTTACATATTGTAGGGAAAGGTACCTGGCTGCTGTGAGGGAGAGAATTACATGCTAGGAGTCAGTCCAGATTCATGAAATAGCTTCTAATCAGTCAGCGATCTACATAGATATAGAGTGTAGGGCAAGGTTCCTGTGTCTGTTTTGAGGGAGAGAGAATTATATAGGAGTCCAGATTCAGAAATCAATTCTAATAAGTCAGCGATCTACATAGATTTACCTGGTTGGGTTGCAGTGCACAGTCTTTTTAGACTGCCAGGAGCCCAGTTCCAGGCAAAATATAACTTTTATCTGCAAGCTCAGTGCACCAGCACTGCATATGTTACTGTGAGATACACCCATATGTGCAGGATTGACATATTCAATTGATCTATTTTTCTTCTATTGTGCTATTCCAAAAAAAAAAAATTGAGTGAAACATATAAAATATTTTTTTTCATAGCATTTTCTGCAGTTTTTCAGCTTTTGAGATACACCCTGTACATACTCTGGGTGTATTCTGCTATTGCAAAAACACCCATTTAGGGCAAGATCCTAAATTTGGAAAATATGAGGAGAACGTCAAAGAAGGGATGTGGCCTCGGTCGTGGTGCTGCTGGTGGAGCTCCTGTTGCAGGGAGAGGACGTGGTCAATCTGTCCCAGCTACACGCACAAGTGAAACACCTTCCTCAGGTGCGAGTAGGCGACAGAGCCTGCAGTGGTATTTCGGCGCGCCTAATGAGCTTGTATGAATGTTGAGGCCAGGACAAGTACATGCTATAGTAGATTGGGTTGCTGACAGTGCCTCCGGTTCCTTCACATTGTCTCCCACCCAGTCTCCTGATGAAAGTTCAGAGTTGGCACCTGCAGCCAATGTCCATCAGTCTTTCACCTCACCCCCCTGCAAATCAGCCAAGCAGTCTGAGCCCCAAATCATTCAGCAGTCTCTTCTGCTTTTTGATGACTCTGTTAGCAGGGTTTCCCAGGGCCATCCACCTAGCCCTGCCCCAGAAGTGGAAGAGATTGTGTGCACCGATGCCCAACCACTTATGTTTCATGATAAGTACATGGGAGGACCATCGCAGCACGTCTCGGATGATGACAAAACACAGGTGCCAACTGCTGCTGCTTTCGCAATTGTGCAGACCGACAAGGAGGGCAGGGGCGAAGACTGGGTAGAAGATGATGTGGAGGAAGATGAGGTCCTCGACCCCACATGGAATCAACGTCATGCAGGTGACCAGTGTAGTTTGGAGGAAGAGGCGGTGGTCGCACAGAGCCACCAGCACAGCAGAAGAGGCAGCATGGTGCAAAAGCGGAGCGTCCGTCCCCTAGACAGTACGTCTGCTACTGCCCAACGCAACAAGGGACTGAGCACACCAAAGCCAGGTCCAAGGAGTTCCCTAGTGTGGCAGTCTTTCAGACAATGTGCTGATGACAAGACACGAGTGGTTTACACCTGAAGCGAGGCATAAACGTTCTCAACTGGAGCACAACCTGCATGACCAGGAATCTAAGTGCAAAGCACAAGATGCAGTGGAGTAGACACCTCAAAAACCAAGAAAGGTCTCTGGCTCCTCCTGCTTCCTCTTCTGCTCTAGTCTTGGCCTCTTCATCCACCTCTGTAGTGACAGTGACACCTGCCAACCCGCAAACATAGGATCTGCCAGCAACACTACCACCTGAGTCACCAACCATCTCCACAATGTCCCATGGAAGCGTTCAGCTCTCTATCTCCCAAACACTGGAGCGGAAGAGGAAGTACCCCCCTAGCCACCCACGATCCCTGGTGGAGACGCAGAGTTTTAAAAGGCTGATGTCATTGGCTGTCCCACAGTACGTCGTGCCCAGCCGCCACTACTTTTCCAGGCGAGCTGTTCCTTCCCTGCTCAACCAAGTGGGAGACAAAATCAGGTGTGCACTGCGCAACGCCATCTGTGGCAAGGTCCACCTAACTAGGGATGCGTGGACCAGTAAGCACGGTCAGGGACATTATATCTCCCTAACAGCACACTGGGTAAATGTAGTGGCGGCTGGGCCTGAGGCGGATAGCAGTTTGGAGCATGTCCTTCCACCACCGAGGATTGCAGGGCGCTTCAGTTTGCCTCCTGTTGCTAACTCCTCCTACTCCGCCTCCTCATTCTCTACCGCCTCCTCATCCGGTCAGCGTAACACCTTCACCACCAACTTCAGCACAGCCAGGGGTAAACGACAGCAGGCAGTTTTAAAACGTTCCTGTTTGGGGGAAAAAACCCACACCGCGCAGGAGTTGTGGAGGGACATGGAACAACAGACCGATGAGTGGTTGGTGGCAGTGAGCCTCAAGCCCGGCCTGGTAGTGTGCGATAATTGGCGAAAATCTCGTAGCAGCTCTGGGCCTAGCCGGTTTGAAGCACATTCCTTGCCTGGCGCATGTGCTGAACTTGGTGGTCCAGAGGTTCCTTAAAAATTACCCCCATATGCCAGAGCTGCTGCAGAAAGTGCGGGCTGTCTGTGCGCACTTTCGGCGTTCTCACCCTGCTGCTGCTCGCCTGTCAGCGCTGCATCGTAACTTAGGCCTTCCCTGCTCACTGTCTCATATGTGACGTGCCCACAAGGTGGAACTCCACCTTGCACATGCTGGCCCGACTGTGCGAGCAGCAGCAGGCGATAGTGGAGCTTCAGCTGCATCACGCACGCGTGAGTCGCTCTGCGGAACAGCACCACTTCACCACCAATAACTGGGCCTCCATGCGAGACCTGTGTGCCTTGTTGCGCTGTTTCGAGTACTCCACCAACATGGCCAGTGCCGATGACGCCGTTCTCAGCGTTACTATACCAGTTCTATGCCTCCTTGAAAAAACGCTTCAGGCGATGATGCAAGAGGATGTGGCACAGGAGGAGGAGGAGGAACCGGGATCATTTCCAAGGCTTTCAGGGCAGTCATTCACAAGTGGCTACGAGGGTGGGTTCCTGCACCAACAAGCGCCAGGTACACAATTGTCCAGCAGCAAGGGCACAGTTCTGGAGGATGACGAGGTGGAGGATGAGATGGAGGAGGAGGAACCATGTTCACAGCAGGGTGGCACCCAGACCAGTTCATGGCCATCACTGGTGCGTGGCTGTGGGGATACAGAGGACACAGACGATACACCTCCCACAGAGGACATCTTTTCGTTGCCTCTGGGCAGCCTGGCACACATGAGCGATTACATGCTGCAGTGTCTCCGCAACGACCGCCGAGTTGCCCAAATTTAACTGGTGCCGATTACTGCGTGGCCACCCTGCTGGATCCCCGTTATAAGGACAACATGCTGTCCTTAATTACCTCACTGGAGCGTGATCATAAGATGCGCGAGTACTAGCGCACGCTGGTACACGCGATGCTGGTGGCATTCCCACGCGGGGGTACGGTGGAAGCACAAGTCGAAGGCAGTGGAGGAGGAAGAGGTCGCCAACGCAGCCGGGGCACCGCCAGCACCTCAGAAGACAGGGTTAGCATGGCCGAAATGTGGAAAAGCTTTGTCAGCATGCCACAACAACCAGCACCACCAGCTGAGATGGAACGTCTTAGCAGGAGGCAGCATTTCACCAACATGGTGGAGCAGTATGTGTGCACACGCCTACACGTACTGAATGACGGGTCTGCCCCCTTCAACTTCTGGGTCTCCAAATTGGGCACATGGCCTGAGCTTGCCCTTTACGCCTTGGAGGTGCTGGCCTGCCCTGCAGCCAGTGTATTATCTGAACGTGTATTTAGCACGGCAGGGGGGCGTTATCACAGACAAGTGCAGCCGCCTGTCCAGAGCCAATGTGGACAAGCTCACGTTCATTAAAATGAACCAGGCATGGATCCCACAGGACTTGTCTGTACCTTGTGCAGAATAGACATGTATACCGGTGTTCTGACAAAAACTGTCCGGCCATCGGATAGAGTCCGGCCACTTACTGCGCAGGCATAGCGCTTGCGCAGTACGGAGGACAAGGAGATTCACAAAATCTCAGAAGATGAACGGCGCCTGTGCTGTGAGTGGAGGTTCAAGCCCCACCATCCAAGTGGACATACGGTAGCACATAGTAACAGGGCCCCTCACGGGCTCACTTCGCTCGCCACGCTTCGGGCACGGCCTCGCTTGGCTCGGCTTTAACCTCGGATGATGTGGCTTGAACCTGGACTCACCACGCATCGTCTTCGGAGAGTTTCAAAATCCCCTTGTCCTACGTACTGAGCAAGCGCAGTACAGGGCGGACACTATGCGACGGGGGACAGAATTCGACACATCACCAGCCTTACCCAGCCATTGTTGTATTTTTGAACCAGTGCTGGCCACCTCGTCCTCCTCCACCGCCGCTTCCACCTACACCGCCACATCCACCACCACCTCAACCTCCTACTCCATATGGACCTCATCCTCCTAGGTCAAGATTATAATATATTTTTTTTTAATTTACAAGTATTTTATTTTCCCACTAGCTTATCCATTAAATTGAATAATTTTTTCCAGAAAGGGCGTATTCTGTGGCATTCCCACCATATGTGTGGCATTGTGCCGTTGGGTTTCTGAGGTTCTTAATGACTTCCTGTACCTCTTCTGCTGAGAAGGGGGCCTCCAGCATATCATTTATATTTTTTATTTTTTTATGTTATTTTAAGTTATTTCCCTATCCACATTTGTTTGCAGAGCACTTGCCATGCTCTTAACAACATTTTGTTGCCATATGCAGCCCTCTAGCCCTTTCCATTACTTTTTTAGAGCCATTTTAGTCTTCAAAAGTTCAGGTCCCCATTGACTTCAATGGGGTTCGGGGTCAAGTTCGGTCGCGAACTCAAACTTTTTTCCAAAGAACCCGCCGAACCCGAACATCCAGGTGTCCGCTCAACTCTAGTCAGTGCTACAGTTTGAACTTAAAATGTATTTGTGTGAACTGTGAAGTTAAGTCATGGATTGTGGAAACTAACTAGTGTTGGGTGATTGTATATAGTGTATACCACATTTACCACTGACTAATGTAGAGTAGCATAGCAAGGAGATCAGCTAAAAGTAGTTGGATCTGTATGTGCATTATAATTAATTTAAATTAGTCGATTAATCGTTAAAAAAAAAATTGATTAATCGAACACGAAAATTTTAATCAGTTATGCCGCGTACACACGATCGGACTTTGTCCGCCGGACCTAGTCTGGCGGACAAACCGCCGGACTTTCCAGCGGGGCTTCGCCGGACTTTCCGAGCATGTGACTTGCCCACACACGCCTGGACTTCTCCAGCGGACAATCCGCTGGAAAAAGTCCGCGGGACTTTTGAAAATGAACGGACTTGCCCACATTTAGAACGTAACTGCAGGTAGACGGGGCTAGCGAAGGCAGTGAATGCCGCCGCGCTAGCGCCGTCACCTGGCATGGATTTAAAGGGAATCCCACGCCGAAAAAACGGCGTGGGGGTCCCCCCCAAATCCATCTCAGACCCTTATCCGAGCACGCAGCTCGGCCGGCCAGGAAAGGGGTGGGGACGAGCGAGCGCCCCCTCCTGAGCCATACCAGGCCGCGTGCCCTCAACATGGGGTGGCCCCCCCACCCCAAAGCACCTTGTCCCCATGTTGATGAGGACAAGGGCCTCTTCCCGACAACCCTGGCCGTTGGTTGTCGGGGTCTTTAATAAGGGGGCCCCCAGATCCCGGCCCCCCACCCTATGTGAATGAGTATGGGGTACGGTGTACCCCTACCCATTCACCTAAGGTGTAAAGTGTAAATAAAAAAAACACACAATTTTTGAAAAATATTTTATTGCACTGCTCCGGGGGTCTTCTTCCGTCTTGGGGGGGTCTTCTCACCGGACTCCTCCACTATTTTACCTAGCTCTTTTACTGAGCAGAGGAGCCCGGCTACCTTCTTCGTCGTCGCCGCTGTCGTCTGGGGGTCTCGATCCACCTTCGGGGGTCTTCCGGGGTCTTCCGGGGTCTCTTCTGTTCTTGCCGCTGTCGTCGATTTCTGCGCCGCCGCCACCGCCTTCTTCTTCTTCCTCCTCCTCTTCTTCTTCTTCTTCCGATGTTGACTCGTCGCTGTCTCTGGCCGGAATGGCAGAGACACGCTGTGCTGGGACTTATATAGGGACAAGGGGGCAGGGTCACATGCTCATGTCACATGGTGACCCCGCCCCTCTATGATGTCACAGTCCCAGCATCCTCCAGGACTCATTCACATAGGGTGGGGGGCCGGGATCTGGGGGCCCCCTTATTAAAGGGGGCTCCCGGATTCCGATAAGCCCCCCGCCCGCAGACCCCGACAACCAACGGCCAGGGTTGTCGGAAAGAGGCCCTTGTCCTCATCAACATGGGAAGAAGGTGCTTTGGGGTGGGGGGCCGCACGGCCCCCCTTTCCACAGGGCACCCCCCATGTTGAGGGCACGTGGCCTGGTACGGCTCAAAAGCACCCCTTTCCTGCATGCTTTTGCGTGCTCGGATAAGGGTCTGAGATGGATTTGGGGGGACCCCCACGCCGTGGTATTCCCTTTAAATCCATGCCAGGTGACGGCGCTAGCGCGGCGGCATTCACTGCCTTCGCTAGCCCCGTCTCCCTGAAGTCACGTGCTAAATGAACAGACTTTCCGATGATCGGCAAGTCCGTTAATTTCCAAAAGTCCGGCGGACTAGCATACTAACAGCGGGATTGTCTGCCGGACTGCCAAGTTCAGCGGACAATTTTAAAACAAAACTTAAAATCTAGTCCGCCGGACTTTTGGCGCCAAAAAGTCCGCCGGCGCCCACACACGGGGGGATTGTCCGGCGGACTTCAGTCCAGCGGACATTCCCACGGGAAAGTCCGCTCGTGTGTACGCGGCATAACAGTCCTAATATATCTAAAATAATAATTAAAAAAAAAATAAAAAAAAATAATCTAGAACAATGTTTGATCTAGATTAGTGCCAGGGTTAGTGTTTGGGTCAAGTAAGGGTAAAAGGTCATGGTCATGGTCAGTATAGTTTGGGCAGGTTTAAAAAAATAAAAAAAATAAAAAACTTTTTTAAATTAGTATCAGTGTCAGTATGTTTTATGTAGGAAAAAAAAAGTGCACTATTGTTTCTGGGTTGTACTGCGGGTACAAACAACAACTAAAATACACATACCGGTATGTGGTAATCCTGTGATCGTGAGGAACAGGAGAATGTATTTTGGGTTGTTCTTTGGTGGTAGGTAATGGTAGTTGCAAAAAAATATACAGCTTAATTTGAAAAAAATATGTATTTTCTTACTATTTTGGGCCAGTATTCCAAATCAGGAGATTTCCATTACCATTTACCACCAAATCAAAGCCCAATTGGTACTGAGAAAAACGCAGTATAATCCACCTGGATTCACAAAGTAGTTGTGATGATATGTACAATTTTACTAACATGTCAAAGTTGCAAAATTGTGGAACAAATAAATGTCAGATGGTATCTCATACCCTTCCTGCCCAGTCCAATTTTCAGCTTTCAGCGCTGTCGCAATTTGAATGACAATTGCACGGTTATGTAAAACTGTTCCCAAACTAAATTTTTATAATTTTTTTCCCCACAAATAGAATCTTCTTTTGGTGGTATTTCATCACCACTGGGGTTTTTATTTTTTGCGCTGCAAATAAAAAAATACCGAAAATTTTGAAAAAAACAACAACTTTTTTTTGTTTCTGTTACAAAACGTTGTTAACCGCTTGTCAACCGATGCACGAACATTTACGTTGGGAGAATGGCACGGACAGGCAAATGGGCGTACAGGTACGTCCCTTTAAATTTGCCGCCGTGTGGTCGTGCGCGTGCCACTCTGCCGCGAGCTCCATAAGTGTGATCGCGGGTCCCGTGGACTCGATGTCCACGGGGATACCCACGATCGTCTCACGGAGAGGAAGAACAGGGAAATGCTGATTTAAACAAGCATTTCCCTATTCTTCCTATTGACAGGACACTGATCACTGCTCCCTGTAATCGGGAGCGGTGATCAGGGCTGTGTCACATGTAGCCCCTCCCCCCACAGTTAGAATCACTCCCTAGGACACTTTTTGTCTGGGTCATTACTTACATTTTAAACACTTTATTGGACAGATACCAGTTGTTTAACCCTGCCTTGGGCCCTTCTTGGTCAGCCCATTTTTATGCTATCCAGTGTACGTTATCCACTTGGCCTAATATCAAGTTGTAGGTAAAAAGATCTCTATATGGGTGGTCGATGGGTATCAGGCATGGCGGCCAACAGTATATTTATATTCTTTTCTTGCTTTATGTAATGTTTTTACAGTTATTGTATTGCTCTTAAAGCGGTTCTGCACTCTGAAAAATTTTTTTTTTTTTTAGGATGTAATATAAAGTGTGCTTACCTTTATTAGGGGACTCACCTGTTCCATCTTCCATCTCGATCGCCGCCGGTTTTCGTCCGATGAAGTTCCTCGTCTTCTTCTTTAGTGCTGGGGGCCATCTTGCCTGTGGGCATGTGAAACACCCACAGGGACTTTAGATGGCCCAGCATGCACTGCCGTTACTCGCGCGTGCGCAGTAACGGCTCATCTGCCGAGATCTCACGAGATTTCGGCAGATGCGGCCGAAATCTCGGGAGATTTCGGAAGATGTGGCCGAAATCTCGCGAGATTTCGGAAGATGCCCGCACTGACTGCTGGGATCAATGACACCAGATCCCAGGAGACAGTGCGGCGTGACGACGATCGACGCAAGACCCCGCCCGCCGCCGCAGAGGGAGAAGACCGGAAGTCTTCAATTACAAGGTAAGTAAAAAAAAAAAAAAAAAAAAAAACATTTCATTTAGTACTCTTTGCCTGATTTGGAAGGCAAAGAGATTTACTAAATGAAATGAGTGCAGAACCGCTTTAATTGTATTCTGTTTTATGCAGCACCACATGTAATTTTCAATCCCCCGAGGAAGCCCTAAGAGGCGAAACATGTCGGGGATAAGTCACTCTAATGCTATTGTTGAGTGACCACTTCTTCCATCTGATTTGATCTTTAAATGTTTACCTGTATCTGCGTACTTTATGTATAGCCAATTGTTTTAAATCTGTCCTCTATGTAATAAACTTTGTTATTTTTTTTTATACATTGGAGTATTGAAAATAATTATTTTGCTTGGCACCCCCAAAATCCCCCTAAAAAAACTTCCCTTGTCTATTTATATCAACAGGGATGTTGGTGCAATTTATCTGACACTGTCGCCTATCCATACCACCCCTCTTTACTTAAAGTGGATGTAAACCCACTCTCATCATTTCTAAACTACTGCAATATTGGTTATCTAGAAGAATACAAATGCCTCCTGCATGTATACTTATCTTTCAAATGTCTGTCTGTTATGAGACCCGAAAAACTGCAGATTTTGTGGGTGGGTCTATTTTCCAGGGCTCAGTGGGTGGAGTCGTGATGTCAGTAGACGCCCCGCCCACCTCTATACTCCCCTTATCAACATACATTTTCTGCTGTGTATTTCTTACACTGAACTTCTGCTATGATCGCCAACATCCAGTCAAAACCCAGAAAAGTCCCCACATGACTTCAGCATGCCAAATAGACATGTGCGATTAGTTTAGTTTCAAAACGAAAATTTGTACGAACTTCCCGAAATTCGTACATTCATACTAATCCGAAATACAAATTTTTATGCATATGAAGTTTAGGAATTTCGGATAAAATTCATAACGAAAATTTGTAAATTGTTACGAAAAGTTAACGAACCTAAAAGTTAAAACCCGCACAGCACAGGGATGGTGAGAACCCTATGGGAATTTCTATGCTTACGAATTTCAGATCCAAATTAACAGAAACATGACTGGTGTTTTGTTCACCAATCAGAGGAAGTCAGCACAGCACAGGGATGGTGGGAACCCCTCATAATGATAAATGATAAATTCATCATAACGAACTTTTGTTATTTTAACGAAAAATTTTAACGAAAAGTTTACGAATCTAACGAAAATACACATTTTTTTCGTACGAAACGGAACAAAACAAAACAAATTTCTTGATGGCGCCCATGTCTGATGCCAAATCATGCTGAGGTGTGGAACAGCCAATCCTTGCAGAGCAGCTGAAGAAAGGAATTAAAAAATAATGCATGTCTTAGGGTAGTGCACGAGATATGTAAATCACCTGTCAATCATTGCAAGGGGGAAAAACTTCGTCTGAGTTTGTCTGTTTTATTTCACTGAAAAAACATATGAGGATTGCTCAGAGATGGATTGACTCTTTGTGGCAAGACTGGTCACAGCTGATCTGAAATCCCATACTCTATATTGTGCCAGACAAAAAAAAATAAAAAATTCGGGTTTACATCCACTTCCCGACCACCTAACGCAGATATACTGTGGCAAAATGGCACGGGCAGGCAAAATCACGTACCTGTACGTGGCCCTTTAATTGCCTGCCCGTGGGTCGTGTGCGCGCCGCCAGCGGCGCGCTCACGACTCGGTCGGGAGCTCCGTGACCCCGGCCGCGGGACCAGCGGACCCGATCGCCGCTGGTGTCCAGCGATCGGGTCACGGAGCTGAAGAACGGGGAGAGGTCTGTGTAAACAAACCTGTCCCCGCGCTTCCTACTCTGCCTGTCATTGATTGGCTGTTCCCGGTCATCGGGGAAAGCCGATCAATGACGTCAGACGTCAGCCCCGCCCCCTAATGTAAAGAAACACACACACGTCACAGCCCATAACCCCTCCCCTCCCCCTAGTGGTTAACTCTTTCACTACAACTGTAATTTATACAGGAATCAATAGCATTGATTGCTGTATAAATGACAATGGTCCCAAAAATGTGCCAAAAATGTCCTAATGTGTCCGCCATAATGTCGCAGTCACAATAAAAAATCGCTGATCGCCGCCATTACTAGTAAAAAAAAAATATTAATAAAAATGCTATAAAACTATCCCCTATTTTGTAAACGCTATAACTTTTGCGCAAACCAATCAATAATCGCTAATTGCGATTTTTTTTACCAAAAATATGTAGAAGAATACGTATCGGCCTAAACTGAGGAAAAAAATATGTTTTTTTATATATTTTTTGGGGATATTTATTATAGCAAAAAGCAAAAAATATTGCATTGTTTTTAAAATTGTTGCTCTATTTTTGTTTATAGCGCAAAAAATAAAAACCGCAGGGGCGATCAAATACCACCAAAAGAAAGGTCTATTTGTTGGAAAAAAAGGACGCCAATTTTGTTTTGGAGCCACGTCGCACGACCGCGCAATTGTCAGTTAAAGCGACGCAGTCGCGAATCGCAAAAAGGGGCCTGGTCCTTTGGCTGCCAATTGGTCTGAAGTGGTTAATAAAAACTTACTGAACTAGAAAAAAAAAAAAGTTGCAAAATTGTGCTTAGGCATTAACATTTATTCAACCTTCAGGCACGAAAGGGTTAAAAAAAAACTGCTGCGTAAATATCACGTGACATAAAAATATGCAACACCCACTATTTTATTCTCTAGGGCCTCTGCCTAAAAAAAAAAAATAATAATTATTGTGTTTAGGGGTTCTAAGTAGATTGTTAGGAAAAGAAGATTTTTTTTGTACATGTAGGGGAGGAATGTCAGAATTGGCCTGGGCTGGAAGGTGGTAAAGGTGAGAATCATTCCCTTTAGTTCTGTTTGTTAGCAAAGCAAAACTCTAAATGGTAAAATTTAGTCAATTGTGTATCAAACAACTGGCTTAAAAAAAAAAAGTTGCTTGCAGTCCTGAATTTTAATTTAAAGTCAAGAATATTTCTTACACTTGGAATGCAGCCTCTGATGAAATATCATTTTTTTTTTTTAAATATCATTTATAACCACCTAGAAGATCTATATGACTTAATTGTTTTATCTTACAGGTATAAAGGGAAGTGATGAGCCCACTGGAGTAACATGTCCTGTATGCTATTCTTATAGTAATCCTAACGGTTGTGAACCCGAAGGATACATGCAATGTCGAGGAGATGAGTATAACTGCTATCTACGAACCGATGACTATAAAGGTAACACTCTTAAGGGATCTGCCTACAAGCAGTAAATGAGCAGATCAAGGAATGAGTTTGGTCACTTCTGATTTCAGAGCGGTCATTCCCGCTACCGTAGCCTAGGGAAGAAGCAAATCAAGCACAATGTGTGCTTGATTAGCTGCAATGGAGGGCAGGGGAGACATTAAAGTGATACTAAAGTCTCACTGTTTTGTGTTTAAAAATAACAAAACATGGTATACTCACCTGCTCTGTGTAATGGTTTTGCACAGAGCAGCACAGATCCTCCTCTTCTCGGGTCCCTCTTCGACACTCTAGGCCCCTCCCACCTGTTGAGTGCCCCCACAGCAAGCAGATTGCTATGGGGGCACCCGAGCCGAAGCCACCGCTTTGTGTATCCATTCAGACACAGAGCCACGACCCGGCCCTGCACCCTCTCTCTCTCTCCTCATTGGCTCACTGACTCTGATTGACAGCAGCAGGAGCGAATGGTGCCTCGCTGCTGTCTCAGTCAATGTGGAGGGAGACTCTCGGGCAGCCGAGTCTCTCGTGCAACATCACTGGATCGAGATGGGGCTCAGGTAAGTATTAGGAAGGCTGAGGGGGGGGGGGGGGCTGCTGCAGACAGAAGCCTTTTCTTTTAATGCAAACAGTTCAGCCGAAAAAAAAATCTGCAAATACTGCAGCTGCTGACTTCTAATATATGGACACTTACCTGTCCAGGGTGCCCGCGATGTCCTCACCCGAAGCCGACCTGTCCCTGGGCTCTCAGGTGGTGGCGCCAGCATCTTCGGTAAGGGAATCAGGAAGTGAAGCCTTGCGGCGTCACAGCCTGGTTCCCTACTGCGCATGCGCAAGTCGTGCTGCGTGTTCTCACTGGTCCCTGCTGTCTTCTGGGACCTGTGTGTCTCCCAGAAGACAGCAGGGGGGGACAGAGGATGGGCCGAACATGGCGTAGATAGCCGCGGCTACTGTGGCTATCTATGCCCGGAAGTGGGAGCAAATACCTGGATTATACAGGAATACGAAAAGCGGAAGTTCCATTTTTAAGCACCTAACAGACCCCCGATCAGTGGTGGCCCATTCATGAGGGGTGCATGGGCGCCACCCCCCATCCGTCCCCCTAATCTACATGCATGGGCGCCACCCCCCCATCCATGCATCTGTCCCCCTAATCTACATGCACGGGCGCCACCCCCCCTTCCGCCCCCCTAATCTACATGTAATAGAGTTTTTTTTTTTCTTTGGACTTTGAATGAGAGTTTTTTTTTTGGGACTTTGAATGAGACGCATGATAACATGCATCTCCATCCCTAATCAGGTACATAAAGAAAGAGGGTCGGGACTTTAAATGAGGTGTGTATATTGTAGCTAATCGAAGGAGTCAAAGTGAAAACATGAACAAGTATTTATTTGTTTGCCATGATTGAGTAGGTACATAGCAGACAATACATGCGATCCCTTTCAGTACCATTTGGTATTTCATATTTTTATTGATCCACAGAATGGAGCCCATCTGTCCTACTGTTCCAGATACTCTGGGTCACACCTACATTCATGCTCCCTGTGTTCCTGTTGGACCCTATTACCACAGCTTCCAGACAAGGCATTCATGTTGTGGGGATGGTTTTATTTAGAAGGGACAGGGAAGCTGGTCAGAGTTGATGGGAAGAAAATCTGTTAGAAAACCATAATTCCAAGATTCTGGTTAAACCCAGATTGCCCTACACTAGGTGGTTGAGTTAGAAAGATAGGTCCAATACATAATATGGAAGAGCTATATTATGCGGGGGAAGATAAAGAAGAAAGATGTGAAAAAATATGGAAAGGCTGGTCAGCTAAACGCTATGTGTGGTGGAAAACTAACACTGCACATCACCCTGAACACACCATCCCACCGTGAAACATGGTGGTGGCAGCATTATGTTGTAGGGATGGTTTTCTTTATTTAAGAATTTAAGAACACAAGAAGATACACAGATTTGAGGAATAAAAGCCAAGTGGACTAAGTAGAGGGATAGAGGAAAGAGAGATATGTGTACATATGGGATAGAGAAGAGGGAGGAGGTATAGGGACGAGGTACATATATTGTATTGAAGAAAGATTTTGCCATGAATAAATGTGTGTATATTTTGTATAACATGAAAATGTATTCAATTTATATAAAATATAAAAAAAAATAACGAATGACCCGAAAAAAAAAAAAAAAAAAGAGTGAATTATAAACAAAAATGAACAAATTTTTCGGCAGTTCACATGTCTAGTTTACACAAATCTTATAGCATCTACAAACTATGGGATACATACTGGAATTTGTATTTATTTATTTATTTTTTTACTATTAATGGCAACGATCAGCAACCGCGGGACTGCGATATTGCGGCAGAAAATCGGACACTAAGTGGCATTTTTGACACTTTGTGGGAACCAGTGACACTAATACAATTTTTCATTATTCGATTACCCGAATTATTATTTGTTATTATTATACAGGATTTATATAGCGCCAACAGTTTTCGCAGCACTTAACAAAATGAAGTCAGACTTTACAGTTACATTACAATTTGGTACAAGAGGAATCAGAGGGCCCTGCTCATTAGAGCTTACAATCTAAAAAGGGAGGGTCAATTGATACAAAAGGTAATAGCTGTGGGGGATGAGCTGATGGAGAAAGTAAAACAGTGTATTAGTTAGGAGCAGGATAGGCTTCTTTAAAGAGAAGGGTTTTCAGGGATCGTCTAAAGATGGATAGATTAGGGGACAGTCGGGCAGATTGGGGTAGGGAGTTCCAAAGGATGGGAGATGCTCTGGGGAAATCCGGGATTACAGTATAAACAAAGTTTACCGAATGCTCCGCAAAAACGAAACAAAATTCATCAAAATTTTCGAAATTCAAATTGAAATTCAAATCAAAATTTACATTGAGATCCAGTCGAACTCCAACCTGTAACAGCGATTCCCTTGAATGACTAAAGGCCCTGGCTGGGTATATAGCCGCAATCAGCAAAGACCTCCTGTAATAGGAGGTCACAAGGAGCTGGTAAGCGGCCATTCTTATGAGGTGGAGGCTTTCTTTGAAATTCACATACTACTTTGGTGAAAGTGGTAAGCACCGAGGGATTCATTGGACATCACATCATTATATGGACTTCCTTTAATGTGTTCACTATTGTTTACTTATATATTTTTTTACTTTAGCGCAATTTATTTTTGGAATAATTGATGTGTGCTGTTCGTATCTCACAAGAAAGTTGCTGATTTTTTATATTCGCTCATAGGTATTACTGATAACGCAGTAATACCCATTTTTTTCTATTTGTGCCAATATTGACTGGTATTTGGAACTGTTCATAATTCCCTCTACCTTGACTAAGGCCTTTGTTCCAGCTGAAGATCAACAGCCCCAAAGCATGATGCTGCCGCCACCATGCTTCACAGTGGATATAGTGTTCTCTTGGTGATGTGCAGTGTTGTTTTTGCATCAAAAAAAGTGTTTGGGGTGGCCCCACCCCCTCTGACGCTACAGGGAAGCCATAGGGATGTCCTCATGCGTCAGAGGGGAGCGGGTCACATGGCGATGCCATTGTGTGGCCCCGCTCTCAGTTAGAAAATAACTGTTACCTGAGAGGACTGTAATTATTCAGCTTGCAGGTTTTTTTTTTTCTTTTTCGGTCCATCGAAGCAAGAGAAGAAGAAGATGAATGGACTTTGTGGGACAGTGTTATTTTTTAATTTTTTAATAAAGGACTTGTCCTAAGGCGTGTATTGTCTTTTTTTTTTAATTTTCACACATTTTTTGTGAAATGGTAGGGGTACATTTGTACCCCGTTACCATTTCACATGGGGGGGGGGATCTGGGGGTCCCCTTGTTAAAGGGGGCTTCCAGATTCGATAAGCCCCCCGCCCGCAGACCCCCACAACCACCGGGCAAGGGTTGTGGGGATGAGGCCCTTCTCCCCATCAACATGGGGACAAGGTGCTTTGGGGTAGACCACATGCCCTCCCAATGTTGAGGTGTACGGTTCAGGAGGGGGGGCGCTCTCTCGTCCCCCCTCTTTTCCTGCGGCCTGCCAGGTGCGTGCTCGGATAAGGGTCTGGTATGGATTTTTTTGGGGGGAACCCACTCCATTTTTTTTAAAAATTTGACATTAGGCTCCCCTTAATATCCATACCAGACCTGAAGGGCCTGCTATGGAATTTGGGGGGGGGGAGCATTTTTTTTTTAAATCTTGGTTTGGGGTTCCCATGTGGGGGAATCCCATGCCGTTTTTATCAATGAACTTTTATGTGTATTGCCGGGACCGACAATTCATTATAGCCGCGAGTACTTTTAAATGACTTTTTTTCCTTTTGAAATGTAATTTTACTCTCGGACTGTTGTAATCACGGTAAACATGCGCCAATTTACAGGCATACTATAGACACCCCCCCAGGTACAAAATTTAAAGGAATATTACACTTTTATTGTTTCACTTTAAGCATTATTAAAATCACTGCTCCCGAAAAAACTGACGTTTTTAAAACTTTGTGGCAGGAAGAAACACTTTTTAAGACAATAACTTGCATATAAGCCTTTAAAATTAGCACTTTTGATTTTTCATGTTCATGTCCCATAGACTTTAACGGTGTTTGAACACATTTTTCAGCTCATTCCTAGCAGATATGGTGTCTTGCTGGATGCCTTCCCCTGCATGGCTGTCTACCTATAGAGATCTCAGAGTCTGCCAATTAACATTGTAACTGGTAAAGGGTGTCCTGGCTCTAAACCTCTCTCCCACAGTTCTGTTTAAGAGACAATAAATCTCTTTGCATTCAAGAAGTTCCTGGCGCCCATTAATCTACCTTGCATTGCCTTGTGACCCACTCTACACGGAAGGATGTCAGTTGCCCCTAACTCTGGAGGTTCTCATTAGATCAAAGGAGGCCCGGGACTTGGCTACACTTCTTTTCATCAATTTTGGAGGGATGTCCAGTTCTTGGTAATGTCACTGTTGTGCCATATTTTCTCCACCTGATGATGACTGTCTTCACTGCGTTCCATTTTTTTTTTTTTTTTTTTTTTTTAGTAGTAGTTAATCACAAGAGTCCCCCTTTACCTCAGAGTTAACAAAGTTGACACTCTTGGCTTACAATTGCAGTGAGCAGTCTGGGCCAGGGGTGGCCTGAAAACTCATGGGGCCTCCGGGCAATTGAAGATCATGGGTTCCCCAGGTTTAAAGATGGCTGTCTCATGGGAGCCAACATTATTGTGGCAGGCCAATGCATAGAGGCACCAAGCTCGGCAACATGCAGAGTGGCAGAAGGAGTACCACACTATACCACGGGTATGATGGGGGCAGTATGTACAAGAGAGGAGTGTGGAGGGGATGTGTGGGCAGTATGTATAGGAGAGGTGTGCGGAGGGGATGGTGTGTGCAGTAGGAGAGGAGTGCGGAGGGGATGGTGTGTGCAGTAGGAGAGGAGTGCAGAGGGGATGGTGTGTGCAGTAGGAGAGGAGTGCAGAGGGGATGGTGTGTGCAGTAGGAGAGGAGTGGGGGGGGGGAGGGCAGTAGGAGAGGAGTGCAGAGGGGATGGTGTGTGCAGTATGTATAGGAGAGGAGTGCGGAGGGGATGGTGTGGGCAGTAGGAGAGGAGTGCGGAGGGGAGGGTGTGTGCAGTAGGAGAGGTGTGGGCAGTGCGGAGGGGATGGTGTGGGGGCCGTAGGAGAGGAGTGCAGAGGGGATGGTGTGGGCAGTATGAATAAGAGAGGAGTGCGGAGGGGATGGTGTAGGCAGTAGGAGAGGAGAGCAGAGGGGATGGTGTGTGCAGTAGGAGAGGAGTGCGGAGGGGATGGTGGGGGCCGTAGGAGAGGAGTGCAGAGGGGATGGTGTGTGCAGTAGGCGAGGAGTGCGGAGGGGATGGTGTGGGCAGTAGGAGAGGAGTGCGGAGGGGATGGTGTGGGCAGTATGTATAGGAGAGGAGTGGTGGAGGGGAGGAGTGCGGAGGGGATGGTGTGGGCAGTAGGAGAGGAGGGGATGGTGTGGGCAGTAGGTGAGGAGTGCAGAGGGGATGGTGTGTGCAGTAGGAAGGGAGTGCAGAGGGGATGGTGGTGGCAGTAGGAGAGGAGTGCGGAGGGGATGGTGTGGGCAGTAGGAGAGGAGTGCAGAGGGGATGTGGGGGGCGGGAGGGGGATGGTGTGGGCAGTAGGAGAGGAGTGCAGAGGGGATGGTGTGTGCTGTAGGAGAGGAGTGCGGAGGGGATGGTGTGGGCATTAGGAGAGGAGTGCGGAGGGGATGGTGTTCTATCTTTTTTTTTTATATAGGAGAGGAGTGCAGAGGGGATGGTGGGGGCTTCTTATTTTTTTCATTATATTTCTACTTATCTTCTATCCTGTGTATTATATATATATAGGAGTGCAGAGGGGATGGTGGGGGCCGTAGGAGAGGACTTCGGAGGGGATGGTGTTTGCAGTAGGAGAGGAGTGCAGATTTTTTATTATTTTTACTTTTTAGTTTTTTTCAGGAGAGGAGTGCGGAGGGGATGGTGTGTGCAGTAGGAGAGGAGTGCAGAGGGGATGGTGTGGGCAGTATGTATGGCAGAGGAGTGCGGAGGGGATGGTGTGGGCAGTATGTATAGGAGAGGTGTGCGGAGGGGATGGTGTGGGCAGTATGTATAGGAGAGGAGTGCGGAGGGGATGGTGTGGGCAGTATGGAGAGGAGTGCGGAGGGGATGGAGTGTGCTGTAGGAGAGGAGTGCGGAGGGGATGGTGTGGGCAGTAGGAGAGGAGTGCAGAGGGGATGGTGTGGGCAGTAGGAGAGGAGTGCGGAGGGGATGGTGTGGGCAGTAGGAGAGGAGTGCGGAGGGGATGGTGTGTGCAGTAGGAGAGGAGTGCAGGAGGGGATGGTGGGGGCCGTAGGAGAGGAGTGCGGAGGGGATGGTGTGTGCAGTAGGAGAGGAGTTCAGAGGGGATGGTGTGTGCAGTAGGAGAGGAGTGCGGATGGGATGGTGTGTGCAGTAGGAGAGGAGTGCGGAGGGGATGGTGTGGGCAGTAGGAGAGGAGTGCGGAGGGGATGGTGTGTGCAGTATGTATAGGAGAGGAGTGCGGAGGGGATGGTGTGGGCAGTATGTATAGGAGAGGAGTGCGGAGGGGATGGTGTGGGCAGTATGTATAGGAGTGCGGAGGGGATGGTGTGGGCAGTAGGAGAGGAGTGCGGAGGGGATGGAGTGTGCTGTAGGAGAGGAGTGCGGAGGGGATGGTGTGGGCAGTAGGAGAGGAGTGCAGAGGGGATGGTGTGGGCCGTAGGAGAGGAGTGCCGAGGGGATGGTGGGGGCAGTATGGAGAGGAGTGTGGAGGGGATGGTGTGTGCAGTAGGAGAGGAGTGCAGAGGGGATGGTGGGGGCCGTAGGAGAGGAGTGCGGAGGGGATGGTGTGTGCAGTAGGAGAGGAGTGCGGAGGGGATGGTGTGTGCAGTAGGAGCGGAGTGCGGATGGGATGGTGTGTGCAGTAGGAGAGGAGTGCGGAGGGGATGGTGTGGGCAGTATGTATAGGAGAGGAGTGCGGAGGGGATGGTGTGGGCAGTATGTATAGGAGAGGAGTGCGGAGGGGATGGTGTGGGCAGTATGTATAGGAGAGGAGTGCGGAGGGGATGGTGTGGGCAGTATGTATAGGAGAGGAGTGCGGAGGGGATGGTGTGGGCAGTAGGAGAGGAGTGCAGAGGGGATGGTGTGTGCTGTAGGAGAGGAGTGCGGAGGGGATGGTGTGGGCAGTAGGAGAGGAGTGCGGAGGGGATGGTGTGGGCAGTAGGAGAGGAGTGCAGAGGGGATGGTGGGGGCCGTAGGAGAGGAGTGCGGAGGGGATGGTGTGTGCAGTAGGAGAGGAGTGCAGAGGGGATGGTGGGGGCCGTAGGAGAGGAGTGCGGAGGGGATGGTGTGTGCAGTAGGAGAGGAGTGCAGAGGGGATGGTGTGTGCAGTAGGAGAGGAGTGCGGAGGGGATGGTGTGTGCATTAGGAGAGGAGTGCGGAGGGGATGGTGTGTGCAGTAGGAGAGGAGTGCGGAGGGGATGGTGTGGGCAGTATGTATAGGAGAGGAGTGCGGAGGGGATGGTGTGGGCAGTATGTATAGGAGAGGAGTGCGGAGGGGATGGTGTGGGCAGTATGTATAGGAGAGGAGTGCGGAGGGGATGGTGTGGGCAGTATGTATAGGAGAGGAGTGCGGAGGGGATGGTGTGGGCAGTATGTATAGGAGAGGAGTGCGGAGGGGAAGGTGTGGGCAGTATGTATAGGAGAGGAGTGCGGAGGGGATGGGTGGGCAGTATGTATAGGAGAGGAGTGCGGAGGGGATGGAGTGGGCAGTATGTATAGGTGAGGAGTGCGGAGGGGATGGTGTGGGCAGTAGGAGAGGCGAGGAGTGCGGAGGGGATGGTGTGGGCAGTAGGAGAGGAGTGCGGAGGGGATGGAGTGGGCAGTAGGAGAGGAGTGCGGAGGGGATGGTGTGTGCTGTAGGAGAGGAGTGCAGAGGGGATGGTGGGGGCCGTAGGAGAGGAGTGCGGAGGGGATGGTGTGGGCAGTAGGAGAGGAGTGCAGAGGGGATGGTGTGGGCGGTAGGAGAGGAGTGCGGAGGGGATGGTGTGTGCAGTAGGAGAGGAGTGCAGAGGGGATGGTGGGTGCCGTAGGAGAGGAGTGCGGAGGGGATGGTGTGTGCAGGAGGAGAGGAGTGCAGAGGGGATGGTGTGGGCAGTATGGAGAGGAGTGCGGAGGGGATGGTGTGGGCAGTAGGAGAGGAGTGCGGAGGGGATGGTGTGTGCAGTATGTATAGGAGAGGAGTGCGGAGGGGATGGTGTGGGCAGTATGTATAGGAGAGGTGTGCGGAGGGGATGGTGTGGGCAGTATGTATAGGAGAGGAGTGCGGAGGGGATGGTGTGGGCAGTATGTATAGGAGAGGAGTGCGGAGGGGATGGTGTGGGCAGTATGTATAGGAGAGGAGTGCGGAGGGGATGGTGTGGGCAGTATGTATAGGAGAGGAGTGCGGAGGGGATGGTGTGGGCAGTATCTATAGGAGAGGAGTGCGGAGGGGATGGTGTGGGCAGTATGTATAGGCGAGGAGTGCGGAGGGGATGGTGTGGGCAGTAGGTATAGGAGAGGAGTGCGGAGGGGATGGTGTGTGCAGTAGGAGAGGAGTGCGGAGGGGATGGTGTGGGCAGTAGGAGAGGAGTGCGGAGGGGATGGTGTGGGCAGTAGGAGAGGAGTGCAGAGGGGATGGTGTGAGCAGTAGGAGAGGAGTGCGGAGGGGATGGTGTGGGCAGTAGGAGAGGAGTGGGGAGGGGATGGTGTGGGCAGTAGGAGAGGAGTGCGGAGGGGAATGGTGGGGGCAGTAGGAGAGGAGTGCGGAGGGGATGGTGTGGGCAGTAGGAGAGGAGTGCGGAGGGGATGGTGTGGGCAGTAGGAGAGGAGTGCAGAGGGGATGGTGTGTGCAGTAGGAGAGGAGTGCGGAGGGGATGGTGTGTGCAGTAGGAGAGGAGTGCGGAGGGGATGGTGTGTGCAGTAGGAGAGGAGTGCGGAGGGGATGGTGTGGGCAGTATGTATAGGAGAGGAGTGCGGAGGGGATGGTGTGGGCAGTATGTATAGGAGAGGAGTGCGGAGGGGGATGGTGTGGGCAGTATGTATAGGAGAGGAGTGCGGAGGGGATGGTGTGGGCAGTATGTATAGGAGAGGAGTGCGGAGGGGATGGTGTGGGCAGTATGTATAGGAGAGGAGTGCGGAGGGGATGGTGTGGGCAGTATGTATAGGAGAGGAGTGCGGAGGGGATGGTGTGGGCAGTATGTATAGGAGAGGAGTGCGGAGGGGATGGTGTGGGCAGTATGTATAGGAGAGGAGTGCGGAGGGGATGGTGTGGGCAGTATGTATAGGAGAGGAGTGCGGAGGGGATGGTGTGGGCAGTAGGAGAGGAGAGGAGTGCGGAGGGGATGGTGTGGGCAGTAGGAGAGGAGTGCGGAGGGGATGGTGTGGGCAGTAGGAGAGGAGTGCAGAGGGGATGGTGTGGGCTGTAGGAGAGGAGTGCGGAGGGGATGGTGTGGGCAGTAGGAGAGGAGTGCGGAGGGGATGGTGTGGGCAGTAGGAGAGGAGTGCAGAGGGGATGGTGGGGGCCGTAGGAGAGGAGTGCGGAGGGGATGGTGTGTGCAGTAGGAGAGGAGTGCAGAGGGGATGGTGGGGGCCGTAGGAGAGGAGTGCGGAGGGGATGGTGTGTGCAGTAGGAGAGGAGAGGAGTGCAGAGGGGATGGTGTGTGCAGTAGGAGAGGAGTGCGGAGGGGATGGTGTGTGCAGTAGGAGAGGAGTGCGGAGGGGATGGTGTGGGCAGTATGTATAGGAGAGGAGTGCGGAGGGGTTGGTGTGGGCAGTATGTATAGGAGAGGAGTGCGGAGGGGATGGTGTGGGCAGTATGTATAGGAGAGGAGTGCGGAGGGGATGGTGTGGGCAGTATGTATAGGAGAGGAGTGCGGAGGGGATGGTGTGGGCAGTATGTATAGGAGAGGAGTGCGGAGGGGATGGTGTGGGCAGTATGTATAGGAGAGGAGTGCGGAGGGGATGGTGTGGGCAGTATGTATAGGAGAGGAGTGCGGAGGGGATGGTGTGGGCAGTATGTATAGGAGAGGAGTGCGGAGGGGATGGTGTGGGCAGTATGTATAGGAGAGGAGTGCGGAGGGGATGGTGTGGGCAGTAGGAGAGGAGAGGAGTGCGGAGGGGATGGTGTGGGCAGTAGGAGAGGAGTGCGGAGGGGATGGTGTGGGCAGTAGGAGAGGAGTGCAGAGGGGATGGTGTGTGCTGTAGGAGAGGAGTGCGGAGGGGATGGTGTGGGCAGTAGGAGAGGAGTGCGGAGGGGGATGGTGTGGGCAGTAGGAGAGGAGTGCAGAGGGGATGGTGGGGGCCGTAGGAGAGGAGTGCGGAGGGGATGGTGTGTGCAGTAGGAGAGGAGTGCAGAGGGGATGGTGGGGGCCGTAGGAGAGGAGTGCGGAGGGGATGGTGTGTGCAGTAGGAGAGGAGTGCAGAGGGGATGGTGTGTGCAGTAGGAGAGGAGTGCGGAGGGGATGGTGTGTGCAGTAGGAGAGGAGTGCGGAGGGGATGGTGTGGGCAGTATGTATAGGAGAGGAGTGCGGAGGGGATGGTGTGGGCAGTATGTATAGGAGAGGAGTGCGGAGGGGATGGTGTGGGCAGTATGTATAGGAGAGGAGTGCGGAGGGGATGGTGTGGGCAGTATGTATAGGAGAGGAGTGCGGAGGGGGATGGTGTGGGCAGTATGTATAGGAGAGGAGTGCGGAGGGGATGGTGTGGGCAGTATGTATAGGAGAGGAGTGCGGAGGGGATGGTGTGGGCAGTATGTATAGGAGAGGAGTGCGGAGGGGATGGTGTGGGCAGTATGTATAGGAGAGGAGTGCGGAGGGGATGGTGTGGGCAGTATGTATAGGAGAGGAGTGCGGAGGGGATGGTGTGGGCAGTAGGAGAGGAGAGGAGTGCGGAGGGGATGGTGTGGGCAGTAGGAGAGGAGTGCGGAGGGGATGGTGTGGGCAGTAGGAGAGGAGTGCAGAGGGGATGGTGTGTGCTGTAGGAGAGGAGTGCGGAGGGGATGGTGTGGGCAGTAGGAGAGGAGTGCGAGGGGATGGTGTGGGCAGTAGGAGAGGAGTGCAGAGGGGATGGTGGGGGCCGTAGGAGAGGAGTGCGGAGGGGATGGTGTGTGCAGTAGGAGAGGAGTGCAGAGGGGATGGTGGGGGCCGTAGGAGAGGAGTGCGGAGGGGATGGTGTGTGCAGTAGGAGAGGAGTGCAGAGGGGATGGTGTGTGCAGTAGGAGAGGAGTGCGGAGGGGATGGTGTGTGCAGTAGGAGAGGAGTGCGGAGGGGATGGTGTGGGCAGTATGTATAGGAGAGGAGTGCGGAGGGGATGGTGTGGGCAGTATGTATAGGAGAGGAGTGCGGAGGGGATGGTGTGGGCAGTATGTATAGGAGAGGAGTGCGGAGGGGATGGTGTGGGCAGTATGTATAGGAGAGGAGTGCGGAGGGGATGGTGTGGGCAGTATGTATAGGAGAGGAGTGCGGAGGGGATGGTGTGGGCAGTATGTATAGGAGAGGAGTGCGGAGGGGATGGTGTGGGCAGTATGTATAGGAGAGGAGTGCGGAGGGGATGGTGTGGGCAGTATGTATAGGAGAGGAGTGCGGAGGGGATGGTGTGGGCAGTATGTATAGGAGAGGAGTGCGGAGGGGATGGTGTGGGCAGTAGGAGAGGAGAGGAGTGCGGAGGGGATGGTGTGGGCAGTAGGAGAGGAGTGCGGAGGGGATGGTGTGGGCAGTAGGAGAGGAGTGCAGAGGGGATGGTGTGTGCTGTAGGAGAGGAGTGCGGAGGGGATGGTGTGGGCAGTAGGAGAGGAGTGCGGAGGGGATGGTGTGGGCAGTAGGAGAGGAGTGCAGAGGGGATGGTGGGGGCCGTAGGAGAGGAGTGCGGAGGGGATGGTGTGTGCAGTAGGAGAGGAGTGCAGAGGGGATGGTGGGGGCCGTAGGAGAGGAGTGCGGAGGGGATGGTGTGTGCAGTAGGAGAGGAGTGCAGAGGGGATGGTGTGTGCAGTAGGAGAGGAGTGCGGAGGGGATGGTGTGTGCAGTAGGAGAGGAGTGCGGAGGGGATGGTGTGGGCAGTATGTATAGGAGAGGAGTGCGGAGGGGATGGTGTGGGCAGTATGTATAGGAGAGGAGTGCGGAGGGGATGGTGTGGGCAGTATGTATAGGAGAGGAGTGCGGAGGGGATGGTGTGGGCAGTATGTATAGGAGAGGAGTGCGGAGGGGATGGTGTGGGCAGTATGTATAGGAGAGGAGTGCGGAGGGGATGGTGTGGGCAGTATGTATAGGAGAGGAGTGCGGAGGGGATGGTGTTGGCAGTATGTATAGGAGAGGAGTGCGGAGGGGATGGTGTGGGCAGTATGTATAGGAGAGGAGTGCGGAGGGGATGGTGTGGGCAGTATGTATAGGAGAGGAGTGCGGAGGGGATGGTGTGGGCAGTAGGAGAGGAGAGGAGTGCGGAGGGGATGGTGTGGGCAGTAGGAGAGGAGTGCGGAGGGGATGGTGTGGGCAGTAGGAGAGGAGTGCAGAGGGGATGGTGTGTGCTGTAGGAGAGGAGTGCGGAGGGGATGGTGTGGGCAGTAGGAGAGGAGTGCGGAGGGGATGGTGTGGGCAGTAGGAGAGGAGTGCAGAGGGGATGGTGGGGGCCGTAGGAGAGGAGTGCGGAGGGGATGGTGTGTGCAGTAGGAGAGGAGTGCAGAGGGGATGGTGGGGGCCGTAGGAGAGGAGTGCGGAGGGGATGGTGTGTGCAGTAGGAGAGGAGTGCAGAGGGGATGGTGTGTGCAGTAGGAGAGGAGTGCGGAGGGGATGGTGTGTGCAGTAGGAGAGGAGTGCGGAGGGGATGGTGTGGGCAGTATGTATAGGAGAGGAGTGCGGAGGGGATGGTGTGGGCAGTATGTATAGGAGAGGAGTGCGGAGGGGATGGTGTGGGCAGTATGTATAGGAGAGGAGTGCGGAGGGGATGGTGTGGGCAGTATGTATAGGAGAGGAGTGCGGAGGGGATGGTGTGGGCAGTATGTATAGGAGAGGAGTGCGGAGGGGATGGTGTGGGCAGTATGTATAGGAGAGGAGTGCGGAGGGGATGGTGTGGGCAGTATGTATAGGAGAGGAGTGCGGAGGGGATGGTGTGGGCAGTATGTATAGGAGAGGAGTGCGGAGGGGATGGTGTGGGCAGTAGGAGAGGAGAGGAGTGCGGAGGGGATGGTGTGGGCAGTAGGAGAGGAGTGCGGAGGGGATGGTGTGGGCAGTAGGAGAGGAGTGCAGAGGGGATGGTGTGTGCTGTAGGAGAGGAGTGCGGAGGGGATGGTGTGGGCAGTAGGAGAGGAGTGCGGAGGGGATGGTGTGGGCAGTAGGAGAGGAGTGCAGAGGGGATGGTGGGGGCCGTAGGAGAGGAGTGCGGAGGGGATGGTGTGTGCAGTAGGAGTGGAGTGCAGAGGGGATGGTGGGGGCCGTAGGAGAGGAGTGCGGAGGGGATGGTGTGTGCAGTAGGAGAGGAGTGCAGAGGGGATGGTGTGTGCAGTAGGAGAGGAGTGCGGAGGGGATGGTGTGTGCAGTAGGAGAGGAGTGCGGAGGGGATGGTGTGGGCAGTATGTATAGGAGAGGAGTGCGGAGGGGATGGTGTGGGCAGTATGTATAGGAGAGGAGTGCGGAGGGGATGTGTGGGCAGTATGTATAGGAGAGGAGTGCGGAGGGGATGGTGTGGGCAGTATGTATAGGAGAGGAGTGCGGAGGGGATGGTGTGGGCAGTATGTATAGGAGAGGAGTGCGGAGGGGATGGTGTGGGCAGTATGTATAGGAGAGGAGTGCGGAGGGGATGGTGTGGGCAGTATGTATAGGAGAGGAGTGCGGAGGGGATGGTGTGGGCAGTATGTATAGTAGAGGAGTGCGGAGGGGATGGTGTGGGCAGTATGTATAGGAGAGGAGTGCGGAGGGGATGGTGTGGGCAGTAGGAGAGGAGAGGAGTGCGGAGGGGATGGTGTGGGCAGTATGTATAGGAGAGGAGAGCGGAGGGGATGATGCCAGCTGGATATATGAAGTGGTCTGGGGGGGGGGGGGATGCCCCTCGGGGGAGTTGGGGGCTGAGAAATAGTGATATATATATATAAAAACAAAAGCCATTGTACTCATCCACTAATATTTACAACAATGAAAACTGCCGGCTCCCAGCACTCTGTATGTACAGATGATGTGAATGTAATGTATGACCCTTCATATATCCCTGTGTTGTCCAAGCTCTGTACAATCAGAAGTTTACACTCTCCACACACAGGGTTAATGAATGGTCATAAATGACTGCACATTATCTGGACTGAGGATGGGGGATGTTTGTACAGACACTGCTTGGAAGATATCTGACACACTTCAGAACGATCCTCCTGTCACCTTAACCCTTCACAGCAACTACTGCAAAACAAGTCCTGTCAGCTTTCCACCCTACGAGACTCCACTTCCCTGTGTGAGTAGAGCCAGCCCGACATCATCTCCTCCTCCTGACATCCTCTCCTCCTCAGCTCCGCCTCCCGGGACACTGCACTAGTGATCAGAGGGGGGGGGGGGGGGATTAAGTCACTGATAAGAGACCCTACAGGAGCCTGGGGGAGGGGGAGTCAGCAATGAGCTTTAGATTATAACAAACAGACCAGCACAGTGTATTTATGCAGAAGCAGTGACACTGCTGCTGTCTCCAAAGTGACAAATATGCTAGAGGAGCTCCCCCTATCTGAATGGTCTGTCCGGGTTTCAGAGAGTCTGAAAACCGGACAGATGATTCAGAACCCGGACTGTCCGGGTGAATCCCGTACAGGTGGCAACCCTAGTTCCATGATATATCTAATGCCTTGGAAATACTCTTGTACCCTTCTCCTGACCGATACCTTTTAACAATGAGATCCCTCTGATGCTTTGGAAGCTCTCTGCGGACCATGGCTTTTGCTGTAGGATGTGTCTAAGAAAATCTCAGGAAAGACCTACTAAAACAGCTGAACTTTATTTGGGGTTGATCAGAGGCACTTTAAATGATGGCAGGTGTGTACTGACTCCTATTTAACCACTTGCCGACCACTTTGCGATGAATGGCACGGCTGGGCATATGGACGTATGGGTACGTCCCCTTTAAGACGCGGCATTGTGGGCACGCGTGCGCTGCCGGCGAGCTCCGTGAGTGTGACCGCGGGTCCCGTGGACTCAATGTCCACCGGGAGTCCCACGATCCTCTCACGGAGGGGAAGAACGGGGAAATGCTGATGTAAACAAGCATTTTCCCATTCTGCCTAGTGACAGGACACTGATCACAGCTCCCTGTGATCAGGAGCAGTGATCAGTGTCATGTCACACATAGCCCAGTGCCCACACAGTTAGAATCACTCCCTAGGACACACTTATCCCCTTCAGCACCCCCTACTGGTTAACCCCTTCACTGCCAGTGTCATTTACACAGTAATCAGTGCATTTTTATAGCACTGATCGCTGTATAAATGACAATGGTCCCAAAATGGCGTCAAAAGTGTCCGATGTGTCCTCCATAATGTCGCAGTCATGATAAAAATTGCTGATCGCTGCCATTACCATTAAAAATATATATATTAATAAAAAATGCCATAAAACTATACCCTATTTTGTAGACGCTATAACTTTTGCGCAAACCAATCAATAAACGCTTATTGCGATTTATTTTTACCAAAAATATGTAGAAGAATACGTATCGGCCTAAAGTGAGGAAAAAAATGTTTTATTTATTTTTGGGGGATATTTATTATAGCAAAAAGTAAAAAATATTGCTTTTTTTTTTTTCAAAATTTACGTTTTTTTGTTTTTTGTTTATAACGCAAAAAAAAAAAAAACGCAGAGGTGATCAAATACCACCTAAAGAAAGCTCCATTTTTGTGGGGGGAAAAAAATACTTCAATTTTGTTTGGGAGCCACGTCGCACGACCGCGCAATTGTCAGTTAAAGCAGCGCAGTGCTGAATCTCAAAAAGTGCAGCCAAATGGTTCGGGGCTTAGGTGGTTAACATGAGTTTGAATGTGATTGCTTAATTCTGCACACAGCTACATCCCCAGTTATAAGAGGGTGTGCACACTTATGCAACCACATTATTTTATTTTTTTATTACTACACCCCCCCTTAAAAAATTGCAGTTTGTTTTTCAATTGAGTTTATAGGTCATAATAAAGGTGGAAATATTCTGAAATGATTTATATTTGTCTAATTTTTTTTACATCACAGAAACCTGACATTATAACAGGGGTGTGTAGACTTTTTATATCCATTGTATGTATGTGATTTTGGGCACAGCTGCCACCCTGTAGAAGTAAAACTGCTATAGGGTGGACAGTAAGTGGTTAACGTGTAACTTACTGTATAATCTGGAGCAGTTTTCTTACCAGGGATATTTCTTTCTTTATTTGTACAGTGTATGATGAAAAATATATGGAAGAACACTATTATGTGAATTATTCAGCTCAATTTAACAAAACCCACATACCGTTCTGGCTGACTACGTTTACCCAACGAGGTTGTGCCTCTGACAAAGTTTGTGAATTTGCCAAAGCTATAACCAATTATAGTGCTTACGCGATACAGACAACATACACATGTTCCGGTGGCACTAAAGAAAGTTCTGGCTCCCCCGTTACTTTGATCATTTGTTGTATTGCTTATATTTTGCTCTACATGCTTATGTTTTAGAAATTACACAAATCATTTGAAAGAAAAAAAAAATCTCGCTGATTTGTACATAAAACAACATTAAATAGGAAAAACAGGAGTTTATGTCGCACTTGATGAAAGGATATCAATTGTTTATTGAGAATCAAGAGTAAGTACATTGAGCCAACATGTTTCGGGGGAACTGATCCCCGTTCTTCGGGGCTAACATACAAATGTAGATTTTTTTTTTTAAAAAAGCATAAAAAAAAAATGTACAATATAGTATCCACTTCTGAATTCTTGTATTTTTATTAGCCACGTAGAGTCCATTCACACAGGGGCAACACGACTTCCAGCACGACTTTGGGAGGCAACTTGGACACGACTTGAGTATGAATCACAACGCGACTTGGGGCAACTTACAACGCAACTTGAAGTTGCCTCCAGGACAGGGGACTTTGCCAGTGGCCAATCACATAATAATCAGCTCTGTGGGGGGGAGGGGTTTGCCTAGAAAACTATTTTTACTTCCTGGAAAGTTGCTTCAGTTAAGACAGGGGATCCGACTTGGAGGCAACTTCCATTGAAATCAATGGGTACAAGTCGCCTAGAAGTCGGATTGAAGTAGTACAGGAACCTTTTCTGAAGTCGGAGCGACTTCAGTAGTGTGCATTAAGACGGCTCTCATTCACTTACATGTAATTTCTAATGTCAAGCGACTTGGGGCAACTTGCATTCTGACAAGTCGCCCCCAAGTCGCGGTAGTGTGAACGGGCTCTTAAGCCCGCGACCATTTAGCTGACCAAAGACCAGACCACTTTTTGCGATTCGGCACTGCGTCGCTTTAACTGACAATCGTGCGGTCGCGCGGCGTGGGTCCCAAACAAAATTGACATCCTTTTTTCCCCACAAATAGAGCTTTCTTTTGGTGGTATTTGATCACATCTGCGGTTTTTATTTTTGCGCTATAAACAAAATAAGAGCGACAATTTTGAAAAAAATGCATTCTTTTTTACTTTTTGTTATAATAAATATCCCCCCAAAAAATATAAAATTATTTTTTTTTTTTTCCCTCAGTTTAGGCCTATACGTATTCTTCTACATATTTTTGGTAAAAAAATAAAAAACGCAATAAGCGTATTGATTGGTTTGCGCAAAAGTTATAGCGTCTACAAAATAGGGGATAGTTTTATGGCATTTTTATTATAATTTATTTTTTTTGCTAGTATTGGCAGCGATCAGCGATTTTTATCGTGACTGCGACATCATGTCAGACACATCGGACAATTTTGAAACATTTTTGGGACCATTGGCATTAATACATCGATCAGTGCGATTAAAATTGCATTGATTACTGTAAAAATGTCACTGGCAGTGAAGGGGTTAAAACTAGGGGCTAGTGAAGGGGTTAATGTGTTCCTAGTTTGTTTTCTAACTGAAGGGGGGATGGGACTGTGTAGGGAAACTAACAGATCGCTGTTCATACTCTGTAGTTTAATCCTCAGAGAACCGGAAACTGTGTGTTTACACACACAGCTCCTGATTCTCCGCGTGCCCCCGAGCGATCGCGGGAGCCCGGCAGTGATCGAGACCGCCGGGCACTCGCATCGGCTCGGGGGGGGGGGGGCGAATGAGGGGCATGCGCACACACCTCTGGCGGCAGGCAGATGCCCCCTAGTGGCCGTTTATGGTACCGACGTACCATAACGGCGATTTGCGCAGCCGAGCCATGTTGCCGCAGTACAACTGCGCCGGCTGGTCGACATGCGGTTAAAATTCATTTTCATGGTGCATATTACATACAAGCAGATAAATTGTTTTAGAGGCTCAAAATGTTTTACCTTCATGTATCTCATGTAGACATGATGCGTTTCATTTTGTTCCGAATTAAAATTCTGTAAAAAAAAATTTTTATTTGGAGATTCGGATATATCCGAATACTCGAATTACAATATAAACAAGTTTTACCGAATAGCGAATTTCGGAAATTCAGATTGAAATTCAAATCAAATTTTACATTGAACTCCAGTCAAATTCTAAGGCCCCATGCACACGAGACGCAGTTAAACACGCGTTCAGAGGCAGTTGGACACTTTTTCAACTGCACCTGAACGCATGCAATATTATCCTATGTGTCCATGTACACAGTCTAGTTTTTTCCCGTTTTTATGCAGTTGCGTTTAACCTCGTTTTTCCAGAAGCAAAAAAATGCGTTCAGACACTTTGCTTTTCCACGTTTCAGACGCAAAACGCGTCTAAACGCGGCTAAACGCAGGCACCTGCGTTTAGCCGCGTTTGCGTTTATAAGCCTTTTTAAAGGAACCCAATTTTTTTGACCAGAAAACTGAGAAATATGATGGTAAACCATAAAAAATACTAGAAAAAAATTGTTTAAAATGTTGTAATTAGTTTAGATAGTTCATAGAGCGTATATACTCACTGATGTATACATGTTTGTGAAATATCCAACGGACATTCGCTGTGCCATCAACGGATGGGTCCAATATCGCCAAGCTCTGATTCTGGACCTCTCATGCAAATTTGCGACGACGTTGCTGCCGCATCAAGAGCAACATCAGGAGCATTTCCTGACATATATTCAATATGGGATCCATTTAGAAAAAAAAAAAACACAGAAAGAGGCAAATGCAAGTGTACAACTGCTCTCTCTGCTGCTCACTCTGATCAAAATGGCAGAAATAGTTAATAATACGCTTTCTGAGCTTGGGGAGGGTCTATATGATGTTATCTTTACAAATGCTTATAGACGCAAACACGTCTAAACGCGTCTAAACGCGGCATGAAAACACAGCAAAACGCGCGTTTTTAAACGCAGGTTTCTGCTTTTTAAAACACGCGTTCAGCAGAGTTTGCATCAGCGTCTCATGTGCATGGGGCCTAACTGTACACATATTGGTGAAATCAAAGACTGTGTGTTTTACGAGTACCATTTGTGTACCATTTCGAAATAATGCTGTTTTAGTTGAGCCAAAGCTGATTCAAAGAGTCATTGTTATCATTTGATGAAGATTTTTCTTTTGTTTGTTCACTTTGCCACATTCAAATCGGAAAAAAAATAAAAAATCGAAAAAAATCGAAAGTACTTGATTCGACAGATTCAAAATTCTAACATTTCAAATCGAAAATAATCTGTAAATTCAAAGAAAATTTGAAAAAGACATAAAATGAATTCCGAATACGAATCCTGAATGTGAATCCTGATGCCATAAACCAGATGTGACCAGAACCGTGTGACTGCGACAGAGTGAACCAGACATAAATAGGTGAAAGTAAGTAAGTTTATTAAAGTAAATACATATAAATGTGAACACCCCACCAATACAAACAGAGTGTGTGTGCACTTGCCCGGGTATTTATACTCATCTCAATCAGACTCAGGAGATGCCTGATTGCAGGAGATGATGTCAGCCCCACACTGCCAGGAACCACCCGCTGGTGGACGCCAGTACTGCGGCTCAAAGATTACATAATACTACCAACAGGTGAAAGCTCCCGTGGCAGTTCCAGACTGTCAGGAGACACCTGCTGGTGGACCACATTACTGCACGCCAAACATCAGGCAATGTCATCAGCGGATGGAACCTTCCCTGACACCTGAGTAATAACTGAATGAATCAACCAAATTTAACTAAACTAAATAACTAGATTAACAAATCCAAACCAAACAAAACACATTTTTTTTCTTTATGCACATGTCTAATTTTATGCATGAAGGTAGTGCCCGCCCCCACCTCCCAATACTCACCTGAGCTCCCTCTCGATCCAGTGATGTGCACAAGAGTTGAGTTTCTCCAGGGTCTCTCTATCCTGATTGGCTGAGACAGCAGCAGGAGCCTCTGGCTCCTGCTACTATCAATCACAGCCAGTGAGCCAATGAGTAAAGAGTAGAGGGAGGGGCTGAGCCGCGGCTCTGTGTGTCTTATGGATGCATAGAGCGGGGCTCGGAAGTGAGCACGCACCAGTGCACCCAGAGCAAGTGGCTTGCTATTGGGGGCACTGGCTGATAAGGAGGAGCCAGAAGAGCCGACGGGGAGCCCGAGAAGTGGAGGATCTGGGTTGCTTTTTTTTTAAATTAATCTTTAATGTCACTTTAATTGTAATCCTACATAAATTCATACTAACTCCTTTGTTGTTCTAGCGTGAAAATTATATTGCAAAAACTGATTTTTTTAAGCTGGTTTTTAAATACTTGTATGTTAGTCCTGAAGAAGGTGAGGCAGTTCACCTGAAACACGTTGGTTTGATATATTATAGCAGACCAGATTTCCCAAGGGAGTCATAGACCTCCATTTATCCATGGAACCACTTAATACCAATATAATCAAATACATCCAGCTCGGTTCTTAGCTCAAACCAACTACTTGTACATTATAAGCAAATTAACGTTATTTTTGATCTATTTTGTTTAAAGCTGAACACCAGACTCTCTTTTTGTCCCAATGAGTGTTATCACTGATAGGAAGTGCAAAAGAAAATCCCCAAATTTTGGATTGTCACCAGAACAGGAATGGAGAAAAAATATTTCACTTTCCACTCATTAAAATCAGAAGAAAGTTCTATGGGTATCTCCAAATCCGCCACTATGCCTTGTCATTTGCACCAAATCTGCAATTCTCCCTTCCAACCCCCTTTGAAAATATTGTACTTGCAGGAACAGCCCAAAAAGGCCAAATCTCTGATATATACAAAATATTGAACGCAAGAGCCTTTGATACGATGGGCAAACATAATTATATGCTAAAGTGGGAAAAGGCCCTGGGAGAGGAGATACCCATAGAACAGTGGGGGACCATTTGGGTCCAGTCGGCCAAGAGCTCGATCTGCACCCTTTATAAAGAAAATGCATACAAAATGTTGTACTTTTGGTACATGACCCCAGATGTGCTTCATGCGATATTCCCAACCAGCTCAGATCGCTGCTGGCGTTGCATGGGGGCTAGAGGGACACTCATCCACATCTATTGGGATTGTCCACAGATTGTTCCTTTCTGGAACTCAGTCCAGCAATTACTTGCCCGCTTACTTGATAAGGTAATACCCGCCACCCCTAAATTTTTTCTTCTGGGCCTCTCCTCATTGAAAGCCCCAGCCCCACAGAAGAAATTAACTAGGCACATACTCACAGCGGCACGTTGCCTGGTGGCGCTAAACTGGAAACGTAGCAACCCCCCTCCACTGAAGCCCTCTATGCAAGGATTAAAGATGTTGAGTTGATGGAGAAGATGACAGCAAGAATACAAGACAGCTTAGAAGCACATGTTAAGGTCTGGGAGCTCTGGCACCTCCGGGAGAAACAACGTGGCCCGAACACTGACCCAGGATGAAGACGACCTACTATCCCCCCCCCCCCTTTTCTCCTCCTTTCCCCCTTTTCTTCCTTCTTTACTAGGAGTTGCTCTAAAACTCCTGTTTACCACTTGTTATGCAAATTGCAATGTTTGGTTAATAGCTACTCTTCATGCAAAAGTAGAATTACCTTGTTATAAAAAGAAGAAAAATGGCTATCGGAAAGCATCTTGGATGGTTTTTCTGACGGAATTCCGCTCAAGCTTAGCTTGCATACACACGGTCACAAAAAAGTTTGCTGAACTTTCGACCGCCAACAAATTGTTTCCGAGCATGCGTAGGAATTTTGCGCGTCGGAATTGGTACAGACGATCAGAATTTTCAATCAGAACTTTTTCCGACTGAAAAATTGAGGACATGCTCTCAATCTTTTGCTAGCTGGAATTCCGCCAGCAAAAGTCCATACACACGGTCGCATTTTCATACCATAAGCTCTCATCGGAATTTCCATTCGTGTGTACAAGCCATAATCATCCAAATTAAAAGAAAAAAAAATGCTTGAAATATATCACTGTGTGTAATGAATCTATATAATATAGGAGTTTCACTAGTTTCACTTTTTCAATTGAATTACTGAAATAAATTAACTTTTTGATGATATTCTAATTGTTTGAGATGCACCTGTATATTGACCTTTTAGGTTCCTTTAAAAAAAAAAAAAAAAAATGTAGAATGGTAGAATGCTTCTGTGGCTTCCTTTTTGCAGAGTCTTCTAGTTAACTAATAAGACAGCTCAGCAACAGCTACTCGCTTTTGTCCCACTTCTCCCTAACTGAAACACCATGCAGAGGTAAAGGAAGAGGGGCATGTCTTTTCTTGTTTGTGTTTTGACTTTTTTTGTTTTTTTTACTTAGCTTTGTGTTTATTCTTTAATAGCAAGTGACCAAATGTCTATGGGAATGTGCTGTACAAC
>CM053035.1:18696266-18746613 GCA_028564925.1 Lithobates sylvaticus
AATGTCATTTCGGGACCCTTTGGCTGCAGCTAGGGGGCAGCTAGGAACCCTTAACTACTGAGTTTGAAGTTCGGGGGACCAATGGCTGAAAATGGGCACAGTGAGACTGCAAATGGGCACAGTGAGGCTGCAAATGGGCACAGTAAGATTGCAAATGGGCACAGTGAGGCTGCAAATGGGAACAGTGAGGCTGCAAATGGGAACAGTGAGGCTGCAAATGGGAACAGTGAGGCTGCAAATGGGCACAGTGAGGCTGCAAATGGGAACAGTGAGGCTGCAAATGGGAACAGTGAGGCTGCAAATGGGAACAGTGAGGCTGCAAATGGGCACAGTGAGGCTGCAAATGGGCACAGTGATGCTGCAAATGGGCACAGTAAGATTGCAAATGGGCACAGTGAGGCTGCAAATGGGAACAGTGAGGCTGCAAATGGGCACAGTGAGGCTGCAAATGGGCACAGTGAGGCTGCAAATGGGCACAGTGAGGCTGCAAATGGGCACAGTGAGGCTGCAAATGGGCATTGTTGACCCGCTTTTCCACTTACAGTAGCTGCGCATTTTCTCACCCTAGGCTTATACTCGAGTCAATACGTTTTTTTTCCATTTTTTTGTGGTAAAATTAGGTGCCTCGGCTTATACTCGAGTATATACGGTAAGCAAAAAAAACAAAAACAAATGCATGGTGCAGCCTGGAATCTAAACCACAACACCAGTTATGTTTTTTTGCCTCGTTTTTGGATGATCCGGTCTTAGCGGTTGTTTTGTTTTATTTGACTAGGGAGCTCCACAAGTCTCATAGCCATATTCATGCACACCCGACGACCTGTGATGAGTGCGGCAGCCTGATGATGTATAAACCCTCTAAAAAAAAATAAACAAAGTCTTACGAGCTGCCATGTGAATATGGAAATGATCACGTGCCATATGTCCGTGCCAAATAAATGAATACCGATGTAATGCTGCGCTATTCAAAAGTAATCATATGGTAATCTTACTAAATCCTAATTATTACTGACTACAGTCAATAGTGGTGGTGAGATATTCCATTCCTATGTAAAAAATCTAGTGAGCATAATAATGCAAGCTTATGCGATTAAAAGTTGCGATCATAAACAATACAAAATTGCAACCCTATGCGATGCTCCCAGTAACAACCCGTGTAGCACACACTCCTCTATATACACATATTGCATTCAGATGAAATAGAGAAATTTGCAACCCTGTGCGATGATTGCAGCGACAACCTATAATATACATAAATCTATATAAAAGTGCATCAATAATCAATATAGAAATAAAGTGACCCGTGTTTAAAGTGCTCTTGTGCCAAACTAATTCATGCATTGATCTGTGTCCATAAAATGGCAACAGCAAGTCCATCCATAACTACTCCATTCTTCTGGTACTCATTGCAGATGATAAAACAATCAAGTGCTCGTGGCCACTCTTGTGCTCACCTTAGAGCGCGTGACCTTGCACCAAAGCTTGGTCAAAACACGCTTTTAAACCACCTCTGGGTTTATGGTCAGCATTCAGATCCTTGGAAGATTGCTTGCAACAATATTCATATGGAAAACAGAGAAAACTGGATAGTGTATTGTAAAAATGACAATATTCCCTATGTTAGGGTACTCACATTTAATAGGTGCTATGAGCGCACCACTCTAACAAGCCAAACAAATATAAAGACGCTGTACTGGTGTGTCTTCTCCCACTCTGAGATCACTCCACTGTCTCACAATCCATCCTGTCCCCTCCCCAACATGTGTCGATACCGGGGAAATAACGTATCTTCCTCAGGGGGAATTCGCCCTGAGGAAGATACGTTATTTGCTGGTATTCCCCAGGAGGAACATACGTTATTTGCTGGTATTCCCCCTGAGGAACATACGTTATTTGCTGGTATTTCCCCTGAGGAACATACGTTATTTGCTGGTATTTCCCCTGAGGAACATACGTTATTTGCTGGTATTCCCCCTGAGGAACATACGTTATTTGCTGGTATTCCCCCTGAGGAACATACGTTATTTGCTGGTATTCCCCCTGAGGAAGATACGTTATTTCCTGGTATTCCCCCTGAGGAACATACGTTATTTGCTGGTATTTCCCCTGAGGAACATACGTTATTTGCTGGTATTTCCCCTGAGGAACATACGTTATTTGCTGGTATTCCCCCTGAGGAAGATACGTTATTTCCTGGTATTCCCCCTGAGGAAGATACGTTATTTCCTGGTATTCCCCCTGAGGAAGATACGTTATTTCCTGGTATTCCCTCTGAGGAAGATACGTTATTTCCCCCTTTAAAAAAAAAAAAATCGTCAATTTTGAAAAAATAAAAAACATTTTTTACTTTCTGCTATACACATCAAAAAAAAAAAAAATCGAAATTTCTTTATCAGTTTAGGCCAATATGAATTCTGCTACATAATTTTTGTTACAAAAAAAAAATTGCAATAAGCGTATATTGATTGGTTTGCGCAAATGTTATACAAAATGTCTACAAAATCGGGTAAAGATTTGGGGATTTTTAATGTAATTTTTTTATTGTTTTTACTGGTAATGGCAGCGATCTGTGATTTTTAGCGGGATTGCGGCAGACAAATCTGACCCCCTAGTGACACTTTTTGGGGACCAGTGACACCAATACAGTGATCAGTGCTAAAAAAAAAAAAAAAAAAAGCACTGATCACTGTATAAATGACACTGGCAGGGAAGGAGTTAACACTAGGAGGGCGATCAAAGGGGTTAACTGTGTTCCCTGGGTGTGTTCTGTGTGGGGGATGGGCTCACTGAGACAACACAGAGATCGCTGTTCCCTATTACTAGGAACTAGGGGTGCAACGGATCGTCACCGATCCGTGATCCGAACAAATGTGATCCGCGGAGCGATCTGCGGCCTTAGGAAAGGCCGCGGCTTCGGCCTAGCTCCGGAACGGCAGCCATCTTGGTGCACCCGTCGGACGTTTAAATAACGGAACAATCACTTGTAAACAAATCAAGATGATGCCGGTTCCTCTCTCCCCTCTGTGTACAGATCTGTACAGTGGAGGGGAGAGATCGGATGGCAGCAGCGCTGTGGGCTGCATCTGTAGTGCCCACAGCGCTGCTCTGTGACAATTGCAGTCACATCCATCCCTCCATACCCTGCCAATACCCTGCCAATACCCTGCCAATACCCTGCCAATACCCTGCCAATACCCTGCCATACCCTGCCAATACTCTGCCATACCCAGCCAATACTCTGCCATACCCAGCCAATACTCTGCCATACCCAGCCAATACTCTGCCATACCCAGCCAATACTCTGCCATACCCAGCCAATACTCTGCCATACCCAGCCAATACTCTGCCATACCCAGCCAATACTCTGCCATACCCAGCCAATACTCTGCCATACCCAGCCAATACTCTGCCATACCCAGCCAATACTCTGCCATACCCAGCCAATACTCTGCCATACCCAGCCAATACTCTGCCATACCCAGCCAATACCCTGCCAATACTCTGCCATACCCAGCCAATACTCTGCCATACCCAGCCAATACTCTGCCATACCCAGCCAATACTCTGCCATACCCAGCCATACCCTGCCAATACTCTGCTATACCCTGCAATATCCTGCCAATACTCTGCCATAACCCTGCCATACCCAGCCAATACCCTGCCAATACTCTGCCAATACCCTGCCAATACCCAGCCATGCTCAGCCAATATTACAGTGGGTAGATTGTGGATATTACAGTGGGGACTATATGGTGGTGGAATTTTCACAGGTTTTTGCAAATTCAATTATTATTTGCTGATCCGAAAAAATGATCCGATCCGTGACTCTGATCCGAGGATCGATCCGATCCGTGAGTTTTTTTGATCCGTTGCACCCCTACTAGGAACAGCCGATCTCAGAGTTGTCCCCTGTCAGAACGGGGATCCGCCTCGTCTACATAGACAGACCCCCGTTCCGCCTCTTTGTACTGCGATCGCGGGTGGCCGATGAACATCGAGTCCGCCGGACGCACTCGCTCGCTCCCCTGGCGTGCACACCCGCACGATCTCATGCACGTGCACGCCCGCACGATCTCATGCACGGGCCGACATACAGGTACGTCGGTTTGCGCAGCCGAGCCACCTTATATATGTGAAAGGCGGTTGGCAAGTGGTAAAGCAGGTGGTAAGGAAGTAACACACTGCCTGTCAAATGTTCTCCGATAAGCGATCCACTTTAGAATGCTTTTCAGAGTGGCAGCAGTATAGCTGTACATGTGTAGGAGCCCCCAAGGTAAATGGCAGCCTAAAGTATTTCCGACGCCTTCATAAGACTTATAAATGCACAACAGCAAAAAAAACATATTTTACAATTCTCTGGTATAAATATAAAAACATATAAACATATGAAAGGCTGCCAAAACTCGCATCGTAAATTTTCCTTTATACCAGAGACGACTGCGGCAACATTGACTCATAGACGGGGGAGCGTGCCAAGGATTTGTTGCTGAACAAGACAAATCTTCCCACGTGTTGACAAAACGAGGTGACTGCGGAATCCGAGCGCACCCCCCCCCCCCCCCCCGAGAGAAAGTCCCCCCTTAATAAAGCAGAACTCCGAGCAAAAATAAATCATGTCGGCCAATATTTACATCCAACTCTACCCTTCCGTCTGCAAGAATCACTGGAAAGTCCTTGTAAAGGCTCAAGGTTTTTACCTTCATGCATAGAACCTTCTCTGTGCAGCACCCCCCCCCCCCCTCTAATACTTACCTGAGCCCCGACCCAATCCAGCCATGTGCACGAGAGCCTCGGCTCCTTGGGGACTCTCACTCCTCATTGGCTGAAATCATACCGTATCGCATCAAAAGTAGCACAAGCACTACTTTTGGAAAACTTACGGCCACCGAATTACGCGGTACTTCTATACGGTGCGATACGATGCAGGGAAACGCAGTGCATTTGGGGTGTCGTTAACCACTTCAATACCGGGCACTATCACCCCCTTCCTGCCCAGACCAATCTTCAGCTTTTCAGCGTTGTCGCACTTTTGAATGACAATTGCGCGGTCATACTACACTGTACCCAAACTAAATTGTAATATTTTTTTTGAGGCAGACAGAACTTTCTTCTGGTGGTTTTTATTCACTACTAGTTTTTTTTATTTTTTTTATAAACAAACCAAAAATTCTGAAAAGAAAAAACAAAAAGTTTTTCTGTTTTTATAAATAAATAATTCAAATTTTCTCCTTCACTTATGTGCAATGATGAAGCAGCACTGGTGTGCAATAATGATGAGGCAGCACTGGTGTGCAATAATGATGAGGCAGCACTGGTGTGCAATAATGATGAGGCAGCACTGGTGTGCAATAATGATGAGGCAGCACTGGTGTGCAATAATGATGAGGCAGCACTGGTGTGCAATAATGATGAGGCAGCACTGGTGTGCAATAATGATGAGGCAGCACTGGTGTGCAATAATGATGAGGCAGCACTGGTGGGCACCGATGATGAGGCAGCACTGGTGGGCACCGATGATGAGGCAGCACTGGTGGGCACCGATGATGAGGCAGCACTGGTGGGCACCGATGATGAGGCAGCACTGGTGGGCACCGATGATGAGGCAGCACTGGTGGGCACCGATGATGAGGCAGCACTGGTGGGCACCGATGATGAGGCAGCACTGGTGGGCACCGATGATGAGGCAGCACTGGTGGGCACCGATGATGAGGCAGCACTGGTGGGCACCGATGATGAGGCAGCACTGGTGGGCACCGATGATGAGGCAGCACTGGTGGGCACCGATGATGAGGCAGCACTGGTGGGCACCGATGATGAGGCAGCACTGGTGGGCACCGATGATGAGGCAGCACTGGTGGGCACCGATGATGAGGCAGCACTGGTGGGCACCGATGATGAGGCAGCACTGGTGGGCACCGATGATGAGGCAGCACTGGTGGGCACCGATGATGAGGCAGCACTGGTGGGCACCGATGATGAGGCAGCACTGGTGTGCAATTATGATGAGGCAGCACTGGTGTGCAATAATGATGAGGCAGCACTGGTGGGCAATAATGATGAGGCAGCACTGGTGGGCACCGATGATGAGGCAGCACTGGTGGGCACCGATGATGAGGCAGCACTGGTGGGCACCGATGATGAGGCAGCACTGGTGGGCACCGATGATGAGGCAGCACTGGTGGGCACCGATGATGAGGCAGCACTGGTGGGCACCGATGATGAGGCAGCACTGGTGGGCACCGATGATGAGGCAGCACTGGTGGGCACCGATGATGAGGCAGCACTGGTGGGCACCGATGATGAGGCAGCACTGGTGGGCACCGATGATGAGGCAGCACTGGTGGGCACCGATGATGAGGCAGCACTGGTGGGCACCGATGATGAGGCAGCACTGGTGGGCACCGATGATGAGGCAGCACTGGTGGGCACCGATGATGAGGCAGCACTGGTGGGCACCGATGATGAGGCAGCACTGGTGGGCACCGATGATGAGGCAGCACTGTTGATGAGGCAGCACTGATGAGGTGGGGCTAATATGCAGCACTGACAGGCATCACTGGTGGGCACTGATGGGCACTGATGATGAGGCAGCACTGATGGGCACCAATGATGAGGCAGCACTGATGGGCACCGATGATGAGGCAGCACTGATGGGCACCGATGATGAGGCAACACTGATGGGCACCGATGATGAGGCAGCACTGATGGGCACCGATGATGAGGCAGCACTGATGATGAGGCAGCACTGATGAGGTGGGGCTAATATGCAGCACTGGCAGGCATCACTGATAATCATTTGCAGTGATAATCCGTGTGCATGTCCCCACTGAGGAATGCCACTTATAGGCTCTCCTCACACGCTGTCAGCCCCCCCTCACTAGTTCAGGTGATCTGGGGGTCTCCTCAAGGAATTCCCTTAGGCTGCATTCACTCCTGAGTGTTTCTAGTCTTGTAAAACACTCGTAAAACGCCAGAAAAAAAAAAAACACAGAACAAGCAAAATGCCATTGATTTTAAAGGGCCCCTGTTCACATCTGGGAGTTTTGTAGCCTGAAGCAAAACGAATGAAGCTCAAAAAAGCACATGAGCTTCTTTTTAGGCAGCTTACAGGCGTTTTTTCTGCTTTTTACATTGGTGACCTTTTGACATGTGCAGAAACGCGGCAAAAAACGATGCAAAAAAAAAAAAAAAAAAACAGTGCGACTTTCTGCCTGAAAACGAAACGCTCAGGTGTGAATGCAGCCTTAATTTGCAGGGATTTCTTCGCACTTCCTGTTTAATAGCCAAACAGGAAGTGAAGGGAAATCTCCACAATGGGACACAGATGGGGAAAAAAAAATCTGGCAGGGGTTATATCTCTCCTTTGCTCTATCCAAAAAAAAAAAAAAAAACAGTTTTGCCTATAGTTCTACTTTAAATGGTGTGCCTAGCCTGTGTTTTACTACAATGTGGGAGGTGCTTTTACTAATACCCCTTTCACACTGGGGGCGTTTTTCAGGCGCTACAGCGCTAAAAATAGCGCCTGAATAAAACCGGCCCCATTCACTCCAGTGTGAAAGCCTGAGGGCTTTCACACTGGAGCGGTGCGCTAGCAGGGTGGTCAATAAAGTCCTGCTAGCAGCATCTTTGGAGCGGTGAAGGAGCCGTGTATTCACCGCTCCTACCCATTGAAATCAATGGGGCAGCGCAGCTATACCGCCGTAAAACCGCGCTGAAGGTATAGCCGCGGTTTTAACCCTTTTTCGGCCGCTAGCTGCAAAACTGCACTGTAAGTGGTCAAAAACTGCCACTAAAATGGCGGTAAAGCAGCGCTAAATATAGCGCTGCTTTACCGCCGACGCCGCTCCCGCCCCAGTGTGAAAGGGGCCTAAGGGAAGACATGGATCCTTTGCTCTGCAGGGACACAGGATCCATGCCTTCCCCTCCTGCACAGAACGGCGACCCGCCTTGTTTACATAGGCAGAGCGCCATTCTGTGTGTCCGCAGAATCACCCGCCGATCAGCTCAGGGAGCAATTGCACCAAAAAGGGAGGTGTGCAGCTTCCACCCTGCAGCAGTAAAACAGCTATAGGGCATTCTGTAATAGGTTATAAGAAAAAAAAGAAAAGGTTACCTTTAGTAATCCTGTGATTACAGCATTGAGGGTCAATATTTGCAGAAGAGGTACACACCTCAGCACATAGATCAGCTGCGATTAACAATAGGGGAACAAGTAGCACTAGAGTCACATAAAAGCAAAAGAGCAAATATTTCCCAATCACCGGCTGAAACCTTTTACGTTCGGTCGACGGTCACAAGTACAGATTCCCACAGGTAATCTATCGCCGGCCTCACATTCTGCAAACATGTCTGACATGAGGACCTTGTGACATCGCCAACCCAGCAACCTGCGGATCACCACTCTCTTTAACCACTTTCAGACCGGACCAATTTGCAGCCAAAAGGACCAGGCCCCTTTTTGCGATTCGGCACTGCGTCGCTTTAACTGACAATTGCGCGGTCGTGCGACGTGGTTCCCAAACAAAATTGACGTCCTTTTTTTTCCCACAAATAGAGCTTTCTTTTGGTGGTATTTGATCGCCCCTGCGGTTTTTATTTTTTGCGCTATAAACAAAAATAGAGCGACAATTTTGAAAAAAATGCAATATTTTTTACTTTTTGCTATAATAATAATAATATCCCCAAAAAATATATAAAAAAACATTTTTTTTTCCTCAGGTTTTAGGCCGATACGTATTCTTCTACATATTTTTGGTAAAAAAAAAAAATCGCAATAAGCGATTATTGATCGGTTTGCGCAGAAGTTATAGCGTTTTCAAGATAGGGGATAGTTTTATAGCATTTTTATTAATAATTTTTTTTATTAGTAATGGCGGAGATCTGCGATATTTTTTTGTGACTGCGACATTATGGCGGACACATCGGACATTTTTGACACATTTTTGGGACCATTGTCATTTTTACAGCAATTAATGCTATTTTAAATGCATTAATTCCTGTATAAATGACACTGGCAGTGAAGGGGTTAACCACAAGGGGGCAGTGTAAGGGTTAAGTATGCCTAGGGGTGTGTTTCCTACTGTAGGGGGGCGTGGCTGTCAGCTAGTGAATGCTGATCTCTGCTCCAATCACAGGGAGCAGAGATCGGCGTCACTAGTTGCTAGGCAGAACGGGAGATGCTGTTTATCTCGGCATCTCCCCGTTCAGCCTTCCCGTGAGACGATCGCGGGGGTCCCCGCGGCGATCGAGTCCGCGGGTACTGCGATCGGACTCACGGGGGTCCCGACCGGCGTGGGAGCACACCGCTCCCGATGGCACGGACAGGCTAAAGGAGGGACTTATATATACGCCCTCCTGCCTGTACGTGCCATTTCTGTCGACGTATATCGTCGTGCGCCGGTCGGCAAGTGGTTAAAGTGGGGTGCCCCTTAAAAAAATTAAAAGTCAGCAGCTACAAATACTGCAGCTGCAGACTTTTAATAATCGGACACGTAGGCCCCTTTCACACTTGTGCAACTTCAAAGTCGCGCAATTTTGCAGCGATTTCAAGGAATGCCTGTGTAAAGACCCGTACACATGATCGGACTTTTTGACAACCAACATGCAAATTAGCTGTTTTGGACCAACATCCGACCGTGTGTACGCTCCATCGGACCAACTTTTTCCAGGTTTAAATCGGACTTTTGTTGGCTGTGCGAACGGACCAACTTTCTGCCAACAAAAGTCCGATGGACCAAAGTCCGACCGTGTGTACAGAAAACCATCGGACTTTTGCACAAAGTACAAACACGCATGCTCAGAACCAATGCAAAAGTTCAGACAACAATACAGAAGTTGACCAAAGGTGGCGCCGGAGTATTCGAACGTCCTCTTTTGAAGTGTCGTCAGTACATTGAAACGTCACTACGTTCATGTTTGTTGCCTAAAAAGTCTGATCGTGTGTATGCAATACCAACTTGGGGCCAACGCCATTTGGACAAAAATCCACGGGAAAGTTGGTCCACGGTCCGATCGTGTGTATGAGGGTTAAGTGGCATCAAAATCGGACCAAAGTAGTGCAGGGACTACTTTGAAGTCGGAACGACTTGAAGTTGTACTAATATGAATGGCTGTCATTGGAAATCATGGGGGAACGACTTGTCATGCTACTTTGCCGTCCCAAATTGTGGGACAAGTCGTATAAGTGTGAAAGGGGCCTTACCTGTCCCAGGGTCCAGCGATGTGGGGGAACGAAGCCCCGCTCGTTCCCCGCTCCGCTCGGCGGCATTCTTAAGCCCCATACACACGGTCGGATTTTTGCATGGATTCTGTCCGATCGGACAATGTTGTTGAAAAATCAGACCGTGTGTATGCACCATCGGACAGTGTACGTCGGATTGTCCGACGGACAAAGTCCTATCTCCTGCTGGATAGATTTTCCGACAACACGGTCCGATCACACCAAATCCGATCGTGTGTACGGTTGTCCGACGGACAAAGTGCTACGCATGCTCAGATCACATTACAAGACCAAAGCTATTGGCTACTAGCCTCTACGTAGTCCCGTCGTAGGCAACAAACGTCACCATGTTCAGAATGATCGGATTTTCCGACAACTTTGTCCGACCGTGTGTACGCAAAACCAACATCAGACAAAGTATGACGGACAGGATCCGACGGACCTGGTCCTCGGATAATCCGCGCGTGTGTATGGGGCTTTACTGTGGGCACCCGGCTCTGGCTTCACAGCCGGGCATGTGCGAGTGGCGACGCACGCTGTGATTGGCCGCGCAGTCATCTGGGACCTGTCACGTGTCCCAGATGACTGACAGGAGGGAGGGAGCCCTTCCCGCCCCGAGGGGAAGTGATGTCACCAGCCCAGGCACCGAAGGAGGCAGACGACGAGGGACCCCCTAGCAACAGCCATTTAGAGGCGAGTAAAAAAATTTTTTTCCAAATGTGGAAACACCACTTTAAGGCTGGGTTCACACCAATGCGAATTGAATGTAGTTTTCTTCTCTATGGAGCCGGTTCACATATCTCCATTGCGTCTGCGCAGCGGCTTGCACGGTGCGTCTGACTCTGTTTCAGGGCCGGATTTTAGGCAAAAATTTGTCCCGATTCGTCCCTTAAAACAGAGAACAAGGACACACCAGACCCCCTGCTGCGAGCCGCACCCGTCGGAGGTGTGAACCCAGCCTAAAGCGGTTTTAAACCCAAAAGCAAACATCTATTATATTGTAGAATTCCAGTTATTAGATGTGATGGCTGCATTTGTTTTCTTTTTTCTAGACTTTTTTTTTTTTCTTCTATTTTCATCTGGTGATCCAGGTCAGCAAGTCTGTTTTCCAAGCTCTCCAGCAGAATGTATCAGTTTATGTGTATGAGACAAAACATATACATACATTATATATATATATATATATATATATATATATATATATATATATATATATATATATATATATATATATATATATATATATATATATATATACATACATATACATACACATACACATACATACATACATACATACATACATACATACATACACACACATACATATACACACACACACACATATATATATTTTTTTTAACTGTCCTTTTCGGTTTTAGGCTAAGTGCATTCGGTGCACCTCTAGCCATAAGCTACGCAAAACACACACAAAAAAAAAAAAAATACATAAACGTTGCAAAACTCACGTTTTTTTAAACGTGGCATTCTACAGCTAAAGCTACTGACGTTTTTATAATGTGTGCATGAGGCCTGACTTAGAATTGCACCGATACTAGTATCGGAAGCGGGGCCGATAAAGAGTATTTGCACAAGTATCGGTACTCATGCAAATGCACCGATACCTGAAACCAATACTTTCAGGCTCGGTTCTTTGAGCGGTCAGTGGGTCTCCCCCAGTGTTAAAGAAGTCCGGTAATTGGAGCTGTCAAAAAAAAAAAAAAAGCAGCCGCCAATGTTTATTAACAACATTGCTCAGCCCTGAAACACTAAAATAAATGGAAACATTGTTTCATTTTGTATATTTCTTCATCTGCAGATTAAAAGGGATGAACAAACATTCCTCTGTTTAACCCCTTAAAGTGGAGGGCCACCCAAAAAAAAAAAAAAATGCATTAATAATCTTAAAAAAAAACGAAAAAAAAAAATATTTCACTTACCTGAAACCGCTGTTGCTAGGCAGTCTTCCTAATCTGCCTCTTCCTATTCCACAGCACTTCCTCCTCTTCGGTGAGCGGCCCCGTTGCCTTCTGGGACAAGTCTCCCAGAAAACAACGGGGCCATTCACAAAGCGCCGCGCGACTCGCGCATGCGCAGTAGGAAACAGGCAGTGAAGCCGCAAGGCTCTACTGCCTTTTTCCCTTCGCTAAGATGGCGGCGTCGGCATCGGGGAGGCCGAAATCACGGGATTGCTGGACAGGTAAGTGTCCTTATTAAAAGTCAGAAGCTACAGTGTTTGTAGCTGCTGACTTTTAAAAAAAAAATAAAAAATTCTTGGCCGGAACGCCCCTTTAATAACCCTTAATTTACTCAGCCTTAATTAACTCCCTCTTCTTCTCCATTTAATTTTTAGTTTACTGCTTTTTTTTTTTTTTTTTTTTGTTCGTGTCTATTTTATAAAAACGATAAACAATTTGTTTGCTTTGTTAGTGAATATTTTTACACATATATATATATACACATTTTACATTGAAAAAGCACTAAAAAAAAAAAAAAATCTATTTATTTAATTTGTAAATAACTTTTCAATGCTTTGTGCCTTTGCTGACAGCTGAAGTTAAAACAAAACAGTTGCGGTAGGTATCGGTAATCAGTATCGGCGAGTACTAATAAAAATTTTTTAAAAAGTATCGGTACTCATTGTAAAAAAAAAAAAATGGTATCGGTACATCCCTACAGCAAATAAAGAGAAAACGAGGGGAAACGAGACGAGGTTTGATAACTAAATATAGACGCATGAGAATTCTTTTAAAAGATTTTGGGAGGAAGTATAAGATCTAGTTATAGATACAAGGCGTCTCCTAAATTGATAAAAGGTGGTGTAAAATAAACACTTATAATTAACAGAATTTTTTTTTTACTAAAGATTTTATTATGATAGTTAATAACAGTTAATTTGTTAATAATAATAATAATAATAATAATAAATAAAAAAAAAAAGAATCATGATAATACTATATTTTAAAAAGTTAATAAAAGTGGATAAACTCTGACATGGGGTAGATGCAAGTACTGTAGTAATGTAGGTCACACCCATTACACAAAGAAAAAAAGAATAATAAATACCCCAAGTAGGGTCTGAAAACGCAAAAAAGTAAAATTTAGAGTCCACACGGGTTAGCTTCGGTGTTGAAGTTTACTTTCCAGGTATGGATATCTTGCATACCGTATATATTCGAGTATAAGCCTACCCGAATATAAGCCGAGGCACCTAATTTTACCACAAAAAAATGGGAAAACGTATTGACTCGAGTATAAAAGCCTAGGGTGAGAAATGCGCAGCTACTGTAAGTGGAAAAGAGGGTCAACAATGCCCATTTGCAGCCTCACTGTGCCCATTTGCAGCCATAGGTCCCCCGAACTTGGTAGTTAAGGGTTCCTAGATGCCCCCTAGCTGCAGCCAAAATTTGGGGTCTCTGGACCCAAAGGGTCCCGAAATGACATTGCTGCAGATGGGACACAGTTGACTGACTTTGAGGCCCTGTATCTCGGGGTCACTTGGTGCCAAATTTGGTGTGCAAACCCAGTGGAACCAGCATTACAACATATCCAAAGATGGGGTTTCTAGCACCAAGTGGCACCGAGATACGGGGGCCCCAAAGTCAGTTCGGAAAATGTCAAACACTTTTCTGCAGCAGAGAATGACATTTTCCAAACCGACTTTGAGGCCCCATATCTCGGGGTCACTCGGGGACCCCAAAGTCGGTCGGAAAATGTCATTTTCTGCTGCAGAAAAGTGCTTGACTCGAGTATAAGCCGAGGGGGGGCATTTTCAGCACAAAAAAAAATGTGCTGAAAAACTTATACTCGAGTATATACGGTATATGTTTTTGAATGTTTTTTTTCCAGTTAATTAATGTAAAGGTAATTTTGTGGGTGGAACGCCACTTTACGTTAAGGGAAACAGGCTGACCAGCACTAGGTTGCTCCCAGATCATCTTATACAATACTATAGCTCCTGGCCAGACGGCACTGGTAACTGGCAGCCAATAAGAACACGAAAGGGCACCTGTAGTCTCAAGGCTGGTTAGGCAAGTGGACAGCAGCTGGTAGCTCCTTGTGGCTTCACAGTTGGCTTCCCCCTGTGCAAGTCGCGCTTTGTGAATGGTCCCACAGCCTTCTGAGACCTGTGACATGTCCCAGAAGGCTTTCGACAAAAGTGGTGGGGGAAAACTTCCACTCGGATTGCCGAGTCAAAAACAAGGCACCCCAGGGCCCTTGCACCCAGGTTTGTAGCTGGAACGTGGTGGAACTCCATTCCGCCACCCTCTGCTCCCTGGTGTAGCTTGTAAACAAAAAGGTACTTACCCACACAAAAAAAAAAAAAAAAAAACGTATTCAAAAGTAGGGCTGTGGAAATTAAAGATTAATTCCTCGATTAATCGATACATTTTTTTGATCGATCAAAATTCGATCAAAAACTCACCTCTCCGGGACTTCAGGGAGTTCCGTCGGAGATCCGGTGACGTCACGGACATCGACGTCACCGGACTCCTCCCCCAAGTGCCTCCGTCTGCTAACGAAGGGAAGAGGGGAGGAGTCCGGTGATGTTGAGGTTCTGATTGAAAGTAACGCGCACGGGGAGGAGCTACGCATGACGTCACCCGCTGCTGCCCTACGGAACTAACACGATTGTCGGCTTTACATGCTGATTATCATCTTTATGTGAGTAGTTTGTGTTTGAACACAAAAATGAAATCTTATACTTAAGCGGTGAGCACTTCGATCTGTGCGTTATAATTAATCGAAATTAGTTGATTAAAAAAAAATTTGATGGGGTGAGGGGATGGAGGCAGCAGTGAGGACGTAGGGCGGCGCTGCAAAGCAGAGGGATGGGCGGGACCTAAGAGATGACGGCCGGATGGAGAGGAAGAGGTGCACGCTGTGTAGCAGACGTGACACTCTCACATGAAGCGCGGGGTCATAGAGCAGCGGAGGACGCGGCGGCGTTAAGCGGGACACAGAGACGCCGGACATAGACAGCCAGCCGGGAACACCCGATCGAAGCAGGACCCCGCTCCCCCCCCTGGAAACAGCTGCTCCCCCCTTCCCACCATCCAGGAGAGGAACTGCAAGGTTGGCAGCAAAACAGCCCGTACGCCGTGGAAGGGTAAGACCCCAGTAAAGGGGAAGAAAAGTGAAAGTCAGCTCCTGGAGGGGTAAGTCTCACACCATAAAGGAAATGCTGGATTATCTGGAGGCATGTTTAAATGAGAGAGGCAAGTGAAGCCATACTAACAAAGAATACTGACATTTGATAGCAAACAGGGAAAGTGGAGCTTGTGTCACTGTGTAGAGACAAGAGAGGGAGGATTTCCCCATCCCCCCCCCCCCCGCTAGAAAAATTGGGATATGGAACAGACTTTTTTCCTAGGGGGAGTTCACAGGAGCTGAACCAGAATATATCACTGTTAAAGGTATGAGTTGGTAATGTGACTGGGTCCATTTTCTGTAAGATACCATTTATATGAAAAATAAGGAAAGTAAAAGAGGCTCCGTCTATACTATGCTCTGTAAAGGTGTATTCACTTAGATGTTCGGATCTATCTTACACGTTTATGAAATCTAGGTGTGTAGCCACAGCTTCCTGATTGTCTGAAGTCTGCCGTCCACTTTATTCCTTTCTCCCCCACGCAGCCTTATGGGACTTTGTTTTCTAAAGCGCTTATTGGGGAAAGGGAAGCCCTCTTGACGTGCCACGGGTCCCGGCCCCCGCCGCCACCCCCCCCCCCCCCCCCCCCGATTAAAATGTGAGTATACGAGGGAGTCTTCCTATCGTATTTGTGACATGCCCCCCCTCTATGCGTTTTTGTATTTTCGTTTCGTGAGCCTACATGGGCCATTCCCTTGTTACGGGTCTGCCTAATCGAAGGCTCTGACTGACTGGAACGCTAGATAAGAACTTTTGCCCTAGAAAAGATTGTCTATTTTGATACCCCCACTAGGTCTCATCGGGGTGAGTGGGGGTGTGGGGATTGTCAGGGGGCACGGAGTCTCTTACTGACCCTCTCCCCTACTACTCCATGGTGCAATACCCAGCGACTAAGGAGAAGGGGAAGGCCCCAATATAATTAACTACCCTAATATGACCGGCAGAGCTACTAAAGGAACCGAACCTAAAACACCAAAAGAAAAAGCAAATACAAGCACAATTAAGCAATACTTGGTGAAGGGTCTGAGCCCAAAGAGTCCAGTTATGGAAAAACAAATGACGAAACAGGGAAAAAAGAAGGAGGGGAGCAAAAAGAAGGATGAAATCCTGGAGGCCTCGGGAGGAAATACCAGCGCACAAAGTGAAGTCGACAGTAGTAGGTTGGAGGAACAGAGGGAGAATACCCAAATACTAACCAAAACAATACTGTCAGAAATGTTGATGAAAATGGAAAATTTAATTAAAAGCGAAATAGTAGCACTACGAACAGATTTAACACACGTGCTGACCCGAGTAGAAGAAGTGGAGAATAATACAGAGAAACATGCATTCGAAATAGCGGAGCTCAGAGACCAGCTTAAAACGACCAAAATAAACCAAAGGAGGACTCTGTATAAATTAGAGGAACAGGAAAACCAGAGCAGAAGGCAGAACCTCAGGATACGATCACTCCCAGAAGAGAATGGGGAAGACCTTATAAAAATCATAAGAGAACTATTTAATCCCTTACTGAACAAAACCCCAGAATGGGATTTGAAAATTGAAAGGATACATAGAGTCAGGAAACCCCAACACATACCAACAGATACCCCCAGAGACATTCTGGTCAGATTCCAGAACTACACTGAAAAAACAGAGATATGGACCAAAATGAGAGGAAAACCTCCCCTGAAGTTCAGGGGAATAGACTTTCAAATCTTCATGGACTTATCCCCGGAAACACTGGCTAGGAGACGGATCCTCAGACCACTGTTAAATCAAATGCGTATAGATAATGTAAAATATAGCTGGGGCTTCCCGGCCTGCCTGATAGGATACAAGGAGGGTAGATCGGCAAGGTTGAGGTTCCCGGAGGATTTAATGGAGTTTTGTAAAAATTTAGGGCTACAACCAATAGAAATCCCAGAATGGCTGGAAAGAGAAGGTCTGTGATGGGGGGGAGGGGGGGGGGGGGGGGGTCCGGGGTAAAATGCAACTTTTGGCCCGAGGGGAGAGGCCGGGAGATAAATTAACGTGATATAAACGGCTGCATGTGCGGATGGGGAGGGGGGGGGGGGGGGGTGGGGGAGGGAGCAGGGGGCGAGAGGGGAAAAAAAAAAAAAAAAAGGGGGGGGGAGGAGAGAGACTATGACCAGGGTGGAATCCTCTCCATCCGAGGGACCATTTCTGCCCCCCCACACCCCCTAAAAGGAGGGGGGGGAGGGGTAGAAGGGGGGAAGAGGTTCAAGCCCAACCTCTGAGAAGGAAGCCCAGAGGTCGAAATGAATATTTCAGATCGGCCAAGGGGTTGGAGGTCAGTATTGACCAAGAGAGGGATAGAAGGGGGGGGGATAGGGAGGGGGGGGGGAGGCGAGGAAGGAGGGAAGGGTGGGAAGGGGTAGTTGGGGGAGTACAGTGCCTCTCCGCAAAAAATAAAAACAAAAGAAAAAGTTCTAGATTAGGTTCCTAACATATAATGTCCGAGGTCTGAATAACCCTATTAAAAGACATAAAGTATTAACAGAGCTTAAATATTATCAGACAGATATAGTGTTTCTCCAGGAAACCCATCTTTTCCAGGGAGCCAATATAAAATTATATTCTAAAAATTTCCCTACTTGGATATACGCAGATTCAAACACTAGGAAGGCCAAAGGAGTCGCAATAGGTTTTTCGGAAGGAATCCAGTTTAGAGAACAGGGGAGAGTTGTGGACCCTGATGGCCGTTTTCTCCTATTATGCGGTTATATCAACGGGGTGCAACTCACTTTAGCAAATATATACGCACCAAACAAAAAACCAATAGACTATGTCAACAAACTGATAAAGAAGCTCGCTAATTTCGGACGTGGGATGATTATAATGGCAGGAGATTTGAACCTATGTATGAATCCAGAGGAAGATAGTACGTCCCGTGTAAGGGAGACGGGAAAGCAACTCTTAAAAAAATTGAAGGAAACCCTACACCAAAATCAATTGGTGGATGTGTGGCGAATGATGAATGTAAAAACACGAGATTATACTTTCTTCTCCCCCGTACATGGGACGTACACGCGTCTGGATTATTTTTTCGTGGATCATAATACATTATCCAGGGTTATGGACTCCCATATAAAGATATCTACAATATCAGACCACGCACCAGTTATGATGACAATAGAAGAAATGAGTGTATCAAGAACCCCTTCGAATTGGAGATTAAGCGAAACCTTACTTTATGAAAAACAAGATATTGAAAAAATACAGCAAGAATTAAGCCTTTTTTTCGAAGAAAACGAATCAAGTGACATCTCACACGCAACACTATGGGAAACACACAAGGCATATATGCGGGGTATATTTATTGCAATGAGTTCAGGGAAAATAAAAGAAAGAACCAAAAAGATCGAAAGGATAACGCAAGAAATACATTGCCTGGAGCAAACTCATAAGAAACAAGGGGGCCATCGGCAAGAGATATATCATAATCTCATAACAAAAAGAGAGGAATTAAGAGACATACTGACCCAGAACACAAAAAACGTTTTCAATATGTCACAAATAGATAAATATGTGGGAGGTAATAAAATAGGAAAACATCTAGCTAAAACACTGAAAGAAAAAAAAAAACAGGAGCTACATTGAAAAAATTCGCAGTGGACAGGGGGATCTAGTATTTAAGTCCAATGAGATCGCAGAGGTGTTTAAACAGTACTACAAAACCCTGTACAATGTGAATAAAGACAATGTAGACCCAGGGGAAAAGCACAACAAAATAAAAGAATTCCTAAAAAACGCAGGACCTACTCAAATATCCATGGCAGACAAGTCAGATTTGGAAACACCGATATCGGAAAGTGAGATTATCCAAGCTATGGCAGATACAAAATCAGGAAAAAGCCCGGGACCGGATGGATATTCGATCCTTTACCTTAAAAGATTTAGTAAAATTCTGGTACCTAGACTGTGTGAATATTTTAATGGTTTGGGTACAGAATTTGGACTGAGCCGAGAGGCACAGAAGGCATTAATAACCCTCATTCCAAAAGAAGGAAAAGATGACAGTTGCTGCTCAAGTTTTAGACCAATATCCCTTCTGAACTTTGATACTAAGCTATATGCAAAAATACTCGCAAATAGATTAAAAAAATTCATGAAGGATCTGATTCATCCAGATCAGGTGGGTTTCGTGGCCTCAAGAGAGGGACGGGACAATGGCATTAGAACTCTCTTATTGCTACAAAAATTAAAGACAGATGGGCCCCCAGGTCTATTCCTGTCGATAGACGCCGAAAAGGCCTTCGACAGGGTAGACTGGGGGCTCATGATGGAAACGCTAAAGTATATAGGTCTGGGTCCTAGGATGGTACAGAGAATTAGAGTCTTGTACGAAGAACCAACCGCAGTAATAAAGATTAACAAAGACTATTCATCCCCCTTTACTATGACTAACGGGACGAGACAGGGATGTCCCCTGTCTCCGCTGTTGTTCATTCTGTCATTGGAGCCACTTTTAGCCACTATTAGACGAGACAATAAAATAAAAGGAATTAAAATAGGGAAGATCGAACATAAAGTCGCAGCGTTTGCTGACGATCTACTATTTTATATAACGGAACCAAAAACATCAATGCCAAAACTACTTGAGGTCATGAAGGCTTATGGAGAAGTTTCGAATTTTAAAATAAACATCAATAAGTCAGAAATATTGAATATTAACATAAGGAAAAAAGAGGCTTTAGTGCTGCAAAGGGACTTTCAGTTCCCTTGGAAACAAAAAGGGTTAAAATACCTAGGGGTCAAACTGGCAAACTCCATGGGAAAGCTATACAGCGAGAACTTCCTCCCGTTATTAGATGAAATAAAGAACGAAACTAAGAAGATGCAGTATAGACCCCTCTCGTGGATAGGCCGAATAAACGCGGTAAAAATGGTGATTCTGCCAAAAATTACATATAAATTCCATATGATCCCTATCCCACTCCCTGATTATTATTTTCAGACAGTAAAATCAATTATAAATAATTTTATTTGGCAGGGTAAGAAACCCAGGATAGCACGAGATATCTTGAAACAAAGTAAAGACCAAGGAGGTCTGGGGGTCCCGGACATAAAAAAATATTACCAGGCGGTAATACTCTCAAGAGCTGTAGAGTGGACACGACAGGAAACTCAAAAACAATGGGCACACATAGAAAACGATATTAGTGAAATAAATTTGAGGGGCGCGATCTGGTGCCCACCGAAACTTAGAGACTTAGGAATAAAGACACAGAAGATCACTAGACACGTTTTTAAAATATGGGATTTAATACATAAGCAACACGGATGGAGCTATAACTCACTATTAATGCCACTAAAGAATAATGACTACTTCCCGCCTGGGAAGAGAAAAATGGGCGGACACTGGATAGAAGAAAGTACACAATTAGAGGAGATAATAGAAAAAGGGAAAATGAAGTCACTAGTAGAAATACAACAGAGCACACCACACCTTAAGGTAAATGAATGGCGCTACCGCCAGCTGACAAACTTCGTAAGGAGCCTGCCACAACCGATAAGATCTAAAGATAACTATACAGCTCTGGAAAAAATATGTAGAACAAAAGGAGTAAAAAAAAAAAGATACATCCCAGCTGTATAAAATGCTCCTGGAAGAGGGCCGGCCGGAGGTACCCCCATTCCTTACAAAATGGGGAAACGAATTAGACTCACATGGATACAAACACAACATTAAAAAAATTTTGAAGTTAATACACAACTCAGCGATCGATAGTAAGACCGCCGAAATGAACTATAAATGTAGTGCAAGATGGTATCTCACACCAAAGAGAATGAATAAACTCCAGCCGGGGAGGCCACAAGAATGTTGGAGGGAATGTGGCGAGCAAGCGAATATGGCCCATCTGTGGTGGAAATGTCCCAAGATAAGGGAATTTTGGGAAACTATTCTGGACTTAATAAAGGAAATCACAGGGACTGAAATAGAAGATGACCCCTGGATATGCTTATTTCATAATACACCAGATCCAATAAAAACGTACACGAACACATTGATCCCTCACATGCTGAACGCTGCTAAGGCAGTGATACCAAGAAGATGGCTGCAAGTCAAACCACCCTCAGATCTTGACTGGATAGGAAAGATGGAAGAGATATACCAGTTGGAGAACCTTAGATATAATGGGGAGGAAAAGGAAGATGAAGAAAAGACCAAATGGAAAAAATGGCAAGAGTTCAAGCAGTCTTGGAAATACGCAGAAATACTAATGCAAATAGGGTAAAAAAAAAAAAAAAAAAATAAAAAAATAAAAAAATAGAAACCTAAATTTGGAAAGCTAGAAGATAAAAAGGAGAGGCACTGGGGGGGGGGGGGGGGGGTGGGAGGAATAGGTAGGGTTGGGTGGGAAGGGGGGGGATTATAAGGTTTTAAAAGTAGGAAAGAGATTAAAGATAACTAAATAAAAACGAAATTATGGAGAGGAAGATGCGAGATGTATATCTATGCTAACCTGATATGCGAATAAAAAAGGAATCTCTTTTCACAATGATGAATATAACACAAGAGACATGAATGAAGCATAAATATGAACATTCCTTTCTCTCTTGAGGTACTCTGAAGTGAAAAAAAAAAAAAAAAAAAAAAAAAAAGTTCTCTCCTTGTTAGTGACCGCTTCCTTCAGGAGACCTCCTGTTCCCTCCAACAATCCAAAAAACGCAGTGCTAGGTTCACCGAAATTCATCCAAAATTGGTCCTTCAGTGAATGCCGGTAGGACTAGGGGTGCAACGGATCAAAAAACTCACGGATCGATCCTCGGATCAGAGTCACGGATCGGATCATTTTTCGGATCAGCAAATAATAATTGAATTTGCAAAAACCTGTGAAAATTCCACCACCATATAGTCCCCACTGTAATATCCACGTCATCTCCCCCACTGTAATATCCACGTCATCTCCCCCACTGTAATATCCACGTCATCTCCCCCACTGTAATATCCACGTCATCTCCCCCACTGTAATATCCACGTCATCTCCCCCACTGTAATATTGTCTGAGTATCGCAGAGTATTGGCTGGGTATCGCAGAGTATTGGCTGGGTATCGCAGAGTATTGGCTGGGTATCGCAGAGTATTGGCTGGGTATCGCAGAGTATTGGCTGGGTATCGCAGAGTATTGGCAGGGTATCGCAGAGTATTGGCAGGGTATCGCAGAGTATTGGCAGGGTATCGCAGAGTATTGGCAGGGTATTGGCAGGGTATCGGCAGGGTAATGCAGAGTATCGCAGAGTATTGGCAGGGTATCGCAGAGTATTGGCTGGGTAATGCAGAGTATCGCAGAGTATTGACTGGGTAATGCAGAGTATCACAGAGTATATGCTGGATAATGCAGAGTATAGGCTGGGTAATGCAGAGTATAGGCTGGGTAATGCAGAGTATAGGCTGGGTAATGCAGGGTATAGGCTGGGTAATGCAGGGTATAGGCTGGGTAATGCAGGGTATAGGCTGGGTAATGCAGGGTATAGGCTGGGTAATGCAGGGTATAGGCTGGGTAATGCAGGGTATAGGCTGGGTAATGCAGGGTATAGGCTGGGTAATGCAGGGTATTGGCTGGGTAATGCAGGGTATAGGCTGGGTAATGCAGAGTATAGGCTGGGTAATGCAGGGTATAGGCTGGGTAATGCAGGGTATAGGCTGGGTAATGCAGGGTATTGGCTGGGTAATGCAGGGTATAGGCTGGGTAATGCAGGGTATAGGCTGGGTAATGCAGGGTATTGGCTGGGTAATGCAGGGTATAGGCTGGGTAATGCAGAGTTTGTTTACAAGTGATCGCTCCGTCATTTGACGGAGCGATCACATTGTAAACAGTGGCCAGGTGTACCAAGATGGCCGCCGCTCCGGAGCTAGGCCGAAGCCGCGGCCTTTCCTAAGGCCGTCGGGTGTACCAAGATGGCCGCCGCCGCTCCGGAGCTAGGCCGAAGCCGCGGCCTTTCCTAAGGCCGAGGCCGCGGAGCGCTCCGCGGATCGCAGGGTGTGCCGATCCGAACGGGGTGACCCATTCGGATCATGGATCGGCGACGATCCGTTGCACCCCTAGGTAGGACTGTGGTAGGAGGACTGTGGTAGGAGGACTGTGGTAGGAACACCGAGGCGAGGTTCAGATCGTTGCACGTCAGGAACATGTGCAAGATCGCGGGCTTTCCCAAAACACTCTGCCCTTTTACCAGACGGTGTCATTTAGCCCTCTTTCACACTTGTGCGACTTCAAAGTCGCGCAATTTGACCGCGATTCGCGACCGCCATTTTGCCGCAATTTCAAGGAATGCCTGTGTAAGTGGCATCAAAATTGGACCAAAGTAGTGCAGGGACTTCTTTGAAGTCAGAACGACTTGAAGTCGTACGAATATGAATGGCTGTCATTGGAAATCATGGGGAACGACTTGTCACGCTACTTTGCAGTCCCAAATCGTGGGACAAGTCGTACAAGTGTGAAAGGGGCCTTAAGGCCCGTACACACGATCTGACTTTTTGACAACCAAACATGCAAATTAGCTGTTTTGGACCAACATCCGACCGCGTGTACGCTCCATCGGACCAACTTTTTCCAGGTTTCATCGGACTTTTGTTGGCTGTGCGAACGGACCAACTTTCTGCCAACAAAAGTCCAACGGACCAAAGTCCGACCGCGTGTACACAAAACCAACGGACTTTTGTACAAAGTACAAACACGCATTGCTCAGAACCAATGCAAAAGATCAGACGACAATATAGAAGTTGACCAAAGGTGGCGCTGGAGTATTCGAACGTCCTCTTTTGAAGTGTCGTCAGTACGTTGAAACGTCACTACGTTCATGTTTGTTGCCTAAAAAGCCCAATCGTGTGTATGCAAGACCAACTTGGGGCCAACGCCCTTTGGACAGAAATCCACGGGAAAGTTGGTCCACGGTCCAATCGTGTGTATGAGGCTTTAGGCTGGGTTCACATATGAGCCGCATGTGGCTTGCAGCAGGGATCTGGTGCGTCCTGGTTCCCTGCTTCAGGGCCGATTTCAGCGCCAATTATGGGCCGAATTTGGACCTGAAACGGACCAAAAGCTGCTGCGGAGATATGTGAACCGGCTCCATAGAGAGCTGGTGAAAATCTCCTGCTATTGCGCAATGGTGTGAGCCCAGCCTTATTGTTAACAGCACTTCTCCGCACATCTACAGCCATGCCCATTTTTGCATGCGCCAAACCATAGTTACATAGTTAGCTAGGCTGAAAAAAAAAAAAAGACAAGTCCATCCAGTTCAACCATAAAAAAAAAAAATAATAAATAAAATTAAAAAATATCGTACCATATGGTGCCGCAGCAGCATGCACTTCAGCGCCCCGCGTTTTTCGAGTCAGGGGGCGCAGAAATGCGCCCACTCTTATGCCGCGTACACACCATCAGAGCTTTTTCCTAAAGGAATTCCGCTCAAACTGTCTTGCCTACACACGGTCACACCAAATTCCGACCGTCGAGAACGCCGGTGACGTACAACACTAAGACGAGCCGAGAAAAAATGAAGTTTAATGCTTCAGAGCATGCGTCAAATTGTTTCGGAGCATGCATATGAATTTTGCGCGTCGGAAATTGTTACAGACGATCGGAATTTCCGATAGAAACCTTTTCCGTTGGAAAAATTGTGAACATGCTCTCAAATTTTTGCTGGCTGGTATTCGGCCAGCAAAATTCCGATGGAGTCTAAACACTGTCGCATTTTTTTCCGATGAAAATTGCTCATCGGTCTTTTGCTGGCTGAAATTCCGATCGCATGTACGCGGCATTAGGCTTCATGTACACGGGAACGTTTTTTACAAGCTCTCCTGAACAACTTAACTTGACAGATAGTAACCCACGTTTAAAACATCCGTTTTGCCGCATGTCGCGATTAGCGACGTTTTGCGTTTAGAAGCGTTTTTTTTTCCTTCACAGTAGCCACAAACGATATGTTGTAGTGCCGGTTCCACTGGGTTTGCACACCAAATTTGGGGTTCCTAGCACCAAGTGGCCCCGAGATACGGGGCCCCAAAGTCGGTTCGGAAAATGTCATTCTCTGCTGCAGAAAAGTGCTTGACTCGAGTATAAGCCGAGGGGGGCATTTTCAAAACAAAAAAAATGTGCTGAAAAACTCGGCTTATACTCGAGTATATACGGTATTTGTAGCTGTTGACTTTTAAAAAAAAAATAATAATTTTCGCGGGACTCCCTCTTTAACCACTTCAGCCCCGGACCAATTTGCAGCCAAAGGACCAGGCCCCTTTTTGCGATTCGGCACTGCGTCGCTTTAACTGACAATTGCGCGGTCGTGCAACGTGGCTCCCAAACAAAATTGACGTCCTTTTTTTCCCATAAATAGAGCTTTCTTTTGGTGGTATTTGATCGCCCCTGCGGTTTTTATTTTTTGCGCTATAAACAAAAAAGAGCGACAATTCTGAAAAAAAAAAAACGCATTCTTTTTTAATTTTTTGCTATAATAAATATCCCCAAAAATATATAAAAAAAAATTTTTTTTTCCCTCAGTTTAGGCCAATACGTATTCTTCTACATATTTTGGTAAGAAAAATCGCAATAAGCGCAGAAGTTATAGCGTTTACAAGATAGGGGATAGTTTTATAGCATTTTTATTAAGAATTTTTTTTTTACTAGTAATGGCGGCGATCATCGATTTTTATTGTGACTGCGACATTATGGTGGACACATCGGACATTTTTGGGACCATTGTCATTTATACAGCAATCAGTGCTATTTAAATGCATTGATTCCTCTGTAAATGACACTGGCAGTGAAGGGGTTAACCACTAGGTGGCAGTGTAGGGGTTAAGTATGCCTAGGGGTGCGTTTCTTACTGTGGGGGGGGGGGGCGTGGCTGTCAGCTAGTGAATGCTGATCTCTGCTCCAATCACAGGGAGCATAGATCGGCGTCACTAGTTGCTAGGCAGAACGGGGAGATGCTGTTTATTTCCGCATCTCCCCGTTCAGCCATCCCGTGAGACGATCGCAGGTGTCCCCGCGGCGATCGAGTCTGCGGGACCCGCGACCGGCCTCACGGGGGTCCCGATGGCACGGCGGCATTTAAAAAGGGACTTATATATACACCCTTATGCCTGTCCGTGCCATCCCGTGCCGTGTACATCGTCGTGCGCCGGTCGGGAACCAGTTAAAGAACACTTTTTTGCTACAGGTAAGCCTATAATAAGTCTAACCTGTAGCTACCATGGATATCTCCTAAACCTGCACTGTTTAGGAGATATCCCTGTATTTGCATGTGCCGACGTCATCGGCACATGGGCACTGAAGAAACGGCACGTACGTGCTATGCATACTAGCTCATTATGCCTTTGTCTTGCAGGGCGGATTCACACCTATGGCATTTTTAGTGCTTTTTGCATTTTGCAGATTTGTACTACAGTCCATTTAACGTGGTTTCCTTTTTTTAGCAGAGACCCTAGAGAATATACTGTATTTGCGCAGCGGTCTTTCAAACGCAATTTTTTTGGGGGAAAAAAAAAAAACACACTTCAATGAATTAAATAAAAACTAAACAATAAAGTTAGACCAATTTTTTTGTATAATGTGAAAAATTATTTTACGCCGCGAGGATCTTGAGACAATCGTGATCTTTAGTCTAAGCAAAAAAATAAATAATAATTTGCGATTCTCATTTTAGCCAGAAACGCGCAGCTCTACTTCATGGACATTTTTTTTTTTCTTCTAGAGACGGGGCTATCTCAGGTAAGAGCACCCCTCGCCTGCATGCATGAGCTATGGGCAGATGGTTTCCAGGAAGTAATTGCTACATGAATCATCTGCCCTTTCTCAAGATGGCCGCAGCTAAAAAATAAAAAAAAAATGTTTATTTTTATTTTTATTTCAGTTATTTAACCGCTTCCCGACCGCCTCACGCAGATATATGTGAGCAGAATGGCACGCTCGCGACCCGGTCGGGAGCCCCGTGACCCCGGCCGCGGGACCAGCGGACCCGATCGCCGCTGGTGTCCCGCGATCGGGTCACGGAGCTGAAAAACGGGGAGAGGTATGTGTAAACAAATCTCTCCCTGCGCTTCCTACTCTGCCTGTCATTGATTGGCTGTTCCCGGTCATCGGGAAAGCCGATCAATGATGTCAGACGTCAGCCCCGCCCCCTAATGTAAAAAAAACACAACACGTCACAGCCCATAACCCCTCCCCTCCCCCTAGTGGTTAACTCTTTCACTACTGTCATTTATACAGGAATCAATGCATTTAAATAGCACTGATTGCTGTATAAATGACAATGGTCCCAAAAATGTCTGATGTGTCCGCCATAATGTCGCAGTCACAATAAAAAAAACACTGATCGCCGCCATTACTAGTGAAAAAAAAAAAAATATTAATAAAAATGCTATAAAACTATCCCCTATTTTGTAAACGCTATAACTTTTGCGCAAACAGATCAATAATCGCTAATTGCGATTTTTTTTTTACCAAAAATATGTAGAAGAATACGTATCGGCCTAAACTGAGGAAAAAATGTTTTTTTATATATTTTTGGGGATATTATAGCAAAAAGTAAAAAATATTGCATTTTTTTTTCAAAATTGTCGCTCTATTTTTGTTTATAGCGCAAAAAATAAAAACCGCAGAGGTGATCAAATACCACCAAAAGAAAGACCGCGCAATTGTCAGTTAAAGCGACACAGTGCCGAATCGCAAAAAGGGGCCTGGTCCTTTGGCTGCCAATTGGTCCGGGGCTGAAGTGATTAAGTTCCGCTTTAATAACGCGCCTGGATTATCAACAGATGATCCTTCATTGGTTGCCGATCATTACATAAAAGGAGCACATCACTGACACCAGCGATCGATGGCACATTCTCCATCAAGTTGAAGTGCGTTTAGGAGTTCATCAGTTACACAGGAATCCTCTGGCTGTCTTCCCTGAGAATGTACCGGCCCAACCACAGCTCGATGGGAAATCAATCAGAGCTGAATGAGGTGTGACAAGCAGCAGCTCACAGACAATTCTAGCTGGAGGGAATGAAAAGCGAGCCAACGCATTTCATAACAAGTTCCTGTTACCTGGCGGCACGCTCCCACGGTGTAAAGCAAAGACAGTGCCTGGAGACGCAACACACTGATAAAGATTAATTGCAGGCCTCTCGCCCAGCCTTACACTTTCTGAACGGGAAGCAGCTGAGATCAGTCCTATACAAGCAGCTGCGGCTCAAGAAGCCGTACCTGCCCTGCTGATTGGATGATAAAGGAGCAGCAACATGATGATAAAGTCATCAGTCTGCACAGCGCACCGCTTTCACCAATCTTAGTGCTAGTTTATACTTGAGGGCAGCAAAAAGTGTTGTTGAGCTGGGGTTTTACTACCTTCCAGACCGCCTGCTCTAGGATGTAAAGGCAGCTGGATGGGGTTACGCACATGCCACTGCAAAAAATGTACCCCGTGCCACCCCTGCCCAACAGGGCTGTTGCAAGGATTTTTGACACCCTAGGCGAAACCTAATTTTGCCGCCCCCTTCACTCCACCCCTGACCCCACCCCCTTTTCCGTGCCCATGTAAACCCCACCTTTTTAACGAAGCGCCCATCAAATGCAACCTACCAGCTCCCATCAAATGCAGCCTCACCAGCGCCCATCAAATGCAGCCTCACCAGCGCCCATCAAATGCAGCCTCACCAGCGCCCATCAAATGCAGCCTCACCAGGACCCATCAATGAATGTTTGCTTGCTTCCATTCATTCAGGAGTCGGGACACAGACACAGTCCTTCACTGCCGCAGCGCCTCTGACACTATCTGTGAACGGAATGATGGCTGCCTACTGATGCTGAGACTTAGTTGCTTGCTGCAGAGAGAAGAGAGTAGGAAAACCAGTGGCCGGGCGCCCCCTAGGCATCGTGGCGCCCTAGGCGGCTGCCTAGTTTGCCTAGTGGTAGCACCGGCCCTGCTGCCCAATGAGACCCGTTGAAGCTGGATGGGGTTGCGCACATGCCACTGCAAAAAATGTCCCCCGTACCACCCCTGTCCAATGAGACCCGTTGAAGCTGGATGGGGTTGCGCACATGCCACTGCAAAAAAATGTACCCCGTGCCACCCCTGTCCAATGAGACCCGTTGAAGCTGGATGGGGTTGCGCACATGCCACTGCAAAAAATGTACCCCGTGCCACCCCTGTCCAATGAGACCCGTTGAAGCTGGATGGGGTTGGGCACATGCCACTGCAAAAAATGTACCCCGTGCCACCCCTGCCGAATGAGACCTGTTGAAGCTGGATGGGGTTGGGCACATGCCACTGCAAAAAATGTACCCCGTGCCACCCCTGTCCAATGAGACCCGTTGAAGCTGGATGGGGTTGGGCACATGCCACTGCAAAAAATGTACCCCGTGCCACCCCTGCCGAATGAGACCTGTTGAAGCTGGATGGGGTCGAGCACATGCCACTGCAAAAAATGTACCCCGTACCACCCCTGCCCAATGAGACCCGTTGAAGCTGGATGTAGCAGAATACATTTTGGCTTAAATTTATGACAAAATCCGATTTTATTGGATTTCTTTTAAAATAGAAAGAAAATATATATTCTTTTCCAACATTCCGCTCTTTTTTCTCTTATATCTCAAAAAATTTAAAACGGAGCCGTGAATAAATACCACCAAAAGAAAACTCTATTTGTGCGAACAAAATGAACAAAATTTCATTTGGGTACAGCGTAGCACGACCGCGCAATTGTCATTGAAAGTGCGAGAGAAAAATGGTCTGGGAAGGAAGTGGCCAGTATTGTAGTCCCTCTCCGGTCCCAGTGCCGCCATCCTCACTGAGGGAAACATGCAGTGGAGCCTTACGGCTTCACTGCCGTTTCCTACTGCGCATGCGCGAGACGCACGGCGCTTTGTGAATGGGACGCGCTGCGTTAGGGAACACACAGTTCCCAGAACACAGCGCACCCCATTACCCATAAGACAACACGGAGGAGGACAGAAGACCGAAGATCACTGCGGAGTAGGAAGGAGGCAGATTAGGAAGACTGCCTAGCAACAGGGATTTCTGGCAAGGTAAAAAAAATAATATTTTTTAATTTTTTTAAGAATATTAATGCTAATTTTTTTTTTTTTTTTTTTTTTTTTTTTTTTTTTTTTTTTTTTTTTTTTTTTTTTTTTTTTTTTTTTTTTTTTTTTTTTTTTTTTTGTTTTTTTTTTTTTTTTTTTTTTTTTTTTTTTTTTTTTTTTTTTTTTTTTTTTTTTTTTTTTTTTTTTTTTTTTTTTTTTTTTTTTTTTTTTTTTTTTTTTTTTTTTTTTTTTTTTTTTTTTTTTTTTTTTTTTTTATTTCCTTTTTTTTTTTTATTTTTTTTTTTTTTTTTTTTTTTTTTTTTTTAGGGTGGCCCTCCACTGGACTGGTGAAAAAAAAAAAAAAAAACAGAGGCCCGGCTCTGGCCCCCTGTGGCTGGCAAAGTTATCCCATAAAATAAAAAATAAAAAAAAATAAAAAATAAAAAATCTGCATAATCCGCACTCCCTTTTTATTTTTTTGCTGAGTTAACAGATTCCGCCGAGGTAAAGCGTCCTCCCCATTACGAGGCCCCTATAAAATTCAGCCTGCAACCAATTTGGATGGGAGTGCAAAAAGCTGAACTGACTGAAGGCCAGCTAAAAAAAAAAAAAAAATGCAATGAGCAAAAAGCTGCAGGCTGGAGCGTCTGTGCGTGGCAGGAGACCAGCCCTCCCAGTCCACCCAGTCCACCTCCCGCACATTTAACCCTCGGGGGGGGGGGGGGGGGACGACACAGGACAGGCTGTACCGATCTCCCAGAGTTATCGATGAGCTGTAAAAAGAGAGAAAACACAAAAAAAAAAAAAATTGGGAGGTGGCCGAGCCGATTCTTGAATCGGCTGTCGGGTGCTGGCACCGCCATCTCGACGAAGGGAAACCGGCAGTGAAACCTTGTAGTTTCCTACTGAGCATGCGCAAATTGTATTGTGAATAGGGCGGCTGCGGTGAATAGGGCGGCTGCGGGGGAAGGAGGGGGGGGGCTTCTGGCTCACTTCGCTGTGGTGAAGTGAGCTGGAAGTGGGAGCGGGTACCTGTCAAAATCAGTTACTTGCTCCCCCTTCCCTAAAAGGGGTGCCAAATGTGGCAGTAGAGGGGTAGAGGAGGCAGACAAGTGGAGCTTCCCCTTTTGGGTGGGGCTCCACCTTAAAATCCAATTCCAGGTATGGCTTTTATTTTTTTGCAAAGTTACCTCGGTCCAGCTTTGATCAAAGTAGGTATGAATGTTCCATACCTGGCTGATTCCTGTAGAAGCTGGAAAACCCTGTAGTAGGCAACCCTACTGCGGAAATCACTGTTAGCTTACGCTCTGTACCAGACCCAAAAGTTAACAGTGATCTCTGCAGTAGGGTGCCATTGGACGAGGTGGAGATCGTGACATCACCCGACTGTCTCTCCACCTCGTTCAATTAGAGAATGCTTTGCATTCACTGAGAAAATGCAAAGTGTCCTCTGAATGGGGCCCAACCACAGAGATCACTGTTAGCTTCTGCTCTGTACTGTAGTCACGGTGTCATGGATCTTCCCATAGTCGACCCAGCGATGGGCACCCTGTGGAGCGCCGCTGTGCACCTGCCCGAGCTGGCGCCCGTGGGCGCGTTCACGTGCACGCTCGAGTCGGTGCCCCCGGTTCCCGCGCAGCGTTTGGCGCCAACCGGCCTACTTAGCATCCTCATGCACTGTGCTCAGTGCTGTCCGATCTTCAGCTCCCAGTACCCCCGCACCCGTTGCCTTACCTGAGTCTCCTGATTGCCCTCCTGACTACCCGGCTTGCCCTTGGATTATCCTGTCTTCTGCCTGTACCCGACCTCGGCTTGTCTTTGACCCTGCACCTGCCTGCTCCTTTGTACCACGTTGCTCGCCTGCTGCCTACCTTGCTTGTGACCGGGACTCTGTACCTGCCTGCCCCTTTGTACCACGTTGCCCGCCTGCTGCCAACCCTGCTAATGACCCAGACTGTGAACTTGCCTGCTCCCCAGTATAGTGCCTGTGTGTGGACTTGTTGTTCAGCTCCTGCCCTGCATCCGCTGCCAGTCACCAGCTGCCTAGTAGACGCCACCCCACCAGCACCTGAGCCGTTGGACCTCTTCACCTGCACTCACCCGTCAGGCTCTCATACCAGCTTGTGCTCCCGTGCCTCCTGTCTATACTACCAGGGGCCGCGAACCAGGCGCATAAGGGAGACCTTCCCCTGCTATATCGGGCTCACCTGTCAGGTACGTGAGCGTGACACGAGGTCAGGGGTCAGGCTGGGAGAGAGGCTCCTATCAACCAGCAGGATAAGTATACATGCAGGTCACCCTGGTGGATGACAAGGGCTCACCCAAGGTACAGGGGTCTAAGCACTAGCTGGTATTCTCCAGAGCTCCTGATGGTGGAGGTAGGTTTTGTTGCATGTTAGTACCAGGTCATGCCCCAACAGAAGATGAGAAACCTGGGGTCCAGATCATGGACATGGTCCTCTTCATCAGGAGCTAGCAGACTTGGATTGCTGCCATCTACATAAAATGATTAATAAAAAGCGCCGGCTTCGACTCCGGTGTCCGCTTGGCTCATCCTCAGGCTTCCTCCTCCGTGTCTCTTCAATGCACGGGCCACCACTGCCTCCCTTGCTAGACAGGGCTGTGCTGGGGCCAGAGCTGTGTATATCTCTGCACCCCCATATACATGTATTTATTCTGTGTACTTAGCTGTTTGCCTGAAGTGTGCATTTAAATTGTAAATCCACTTCAACTCATATTCTTGCATAAACTTAGATTTGTACTCTTCATTTTTTCCCCCAGCTGTCTGAGAAGGTACAGGGTGAGAGCTATGTGTCAGCCAGGGGCGGACTGACCATTTGGCCACTCGGGCACTTCCCGAGGGCCCCGGGCCACTAGGGGGCCCCATCAGGGTTGCCAGCCTCAGTAAAACCAGGGACAGTATGTAAAAATCTGTGTTTTTTTTTACATCTGTTTCTGAAATGTCCCTTACCGACATCCTTTTGGTCTAAAAATCCAGAGATTATAGCTGCCCCACCTCTCCAGTACCTTCTCAGCCAATAGAAACATGTCTGTGTATACTGTGTGTACATGTGTGATTGTATACTGTGTGTGTGTATACTGTGTGGCCCCATAATCTCTGATTGCCTGGGGGCCCCATAATCTCCTATTGCCCGGGGGCCCCATAATCTCCTATTGCCCGGGGGCCCCATGAGTTGTCAGTCTGCCCCCGGTGTCAGCCCAATATAACTTTTGTTCTAGGTTGGAGTTAAAATTAAATTTAATAAGTACATTGCATGTTAAACAAACTCCATTGTCTTGAATCATACCATGTCTCAAGCTAGTTTATGGTTGTTTGAACCAGGCAAATAAAAAATAATTAAAGCAACGTGGCGGCTGCAAACAAAAAAAAAAAAAGTGATAAATAATTTCCCATCCGCGATGTCTGTATCAGGTAAGGAAAGAATGTTTATTGCATTCAATAGAATAAAATTAAAGTTAGGAAAGCTGGAGTTTGGCGTTGTTACCTTACAGCACTGAAACCTGTATTAGGTATGTATAATCTCTCCAGGGCCATATCAGGGGAGAATGCCATCTGGGCGAGCAATCCCCCCCCCCCCCTCCATAATTCGTTTTTAGGATTCGGATAGGGTTGGGCCGCACAGCGTTGTTGGTTGCTAGGATGCTAAAGGCTGCACAGTGTCGTTGGTTGCTAGGACACTTGTGACCGCGTCCTTAGTGTCCTTGGTTGCTAAGTAAATAGTAAATATCTCCTAAGTGGTGCAAGTTTAGGAGATATTTATTTATATATCTATTATAGACTTACCTGTAGGTACAATTAAATGGGTTGTAAACCCTTGTTTTTTTGTTTTTTGTTTTTAAATGACAAACATGTCATCTTTACCTCCACTGTGCAGTTCGTTTTGCACAGAGTGGCCCCCGATCCTTGAATTCTGGGGTCCCCCCAGCGGGACTGGTAGCTCCTCCCCGCATCGAGTGCCCACATTGGAGAAGGCCCTCCTAAGGGGGACACCCGTGCGGGCGCGCTCCCGGGTCCTGCTTCTGTGTACATTCACAGAGAATGCAGGATTCGGCCCCGCCCCCAGTGCCCACGTCATTGGATTTGATTGACAGCAGCGGGAGCCAATGGCTGCACTGTTATCAATCTGTCCAATCAAGAGCTGAGACAACGGGCAGAGAGGGAGAGCGCATCTTCGCCGACGAAGGGGCTCAGGTGAGTAAAACGGGGGGGCTGGTCAATGTTAGAAGTTTTTTCACCTTAATGCATAGGATGCGTTAAGGTGAAAAATCACAAGGGTTTACAACCCCTTTAAAGAGGAAGACTTTACTTCCTCTTTAAAGTGATTGTAAAGGCAAACATTTTTTTTCCATAAAAATAACAAGCGTGTTATACTTACCTGCTCTGTTGCAGTGGATTTGCACAGAGCAACCCAGATCCTTCTCTTCTTGGGTCCCTCTTCTGTGATCCTGGCCCCTCCCTCCTGTTCAGTGCCCCCACAGTAAACAGCTTGCTATGGGGGCACCTGAGGTGTGTCAGACACGGATCCCTGACCCGCCCCCCATTCCATCTCTCCTCTGATTGGCTAGCTGACTTTGATTGACAGCAGTGGGACCCAATGTCTCAGCCAAACAGAAAGGAAAACCTTGGATGGCCGAAAGACTCGTGGACATCGCTGGACATAGATGGACCTCAAATAAGTGTTAGGGGGGCTGAGGGGGGCTGCTGCACACAGAAGGCTTTTTATCTTAATGCATAAAATGTATTAAGATAAAAAAAACTTCTGACTTCACAACCCCTTTAAGCTAGTTTATTAACAGTGAAACAGAACATATCCAAACACCAGAAAACAAAATACGCAGCAGTAAAAATACATTTGAACCCTTAACCGGAGTGTCAAAATACCCGACAACCTAACTATAATACAATATATACAATGGGGAGAACAGAAAAGCAGGAAAAACTGGAGGTGCAGGGAGCAGATGGGAAGGGGCACCAACACTGGGATCAGGAACAAGGAAGAGCAGGTACAGAATACAGCGTACAGGGCAAGAGCAGGGACAGAATAACAGCTAGAAGGATCTGGCAGCAATTAAAGCAAAACTCTGGAACTAAAAGGCACTAAAAGGGGAGGACCTAAATACCGTCCCAGAAACCAGCATCAGGTGGAAACTGATTACTGGGGTCTGCTGCTGGCTGCTGGCTACGGATAGACACTTGCTGGAGCCACTGCAGTTCCCCGGGCAGAAGGTTGTAATTCCAGTGTCCACCAGCATATGTCTCCCAGCAGCCAGCAGACCCCAGTAATTAGCTTCCACCTGATGCTGGCTGCTGGAAGTGTATTTAGGTCCTCCCCATTCAGTGCTTTTTTGCTCCAGTGTTTTGCTTTGCTTGCTGCCAGATCCTTCTAGCCATTATCCTGTTCCTGCTCCTCCCCTGTACACTATACCCTGTATCCTGCTGCCTTGTGGTGATGCAGGCCCTGACATATAAACTGGTACCTTTAAATTTCCTATTATAGACTATTTTTCATTTATCCACATGTATTTGGGATGTTGGTGCTTTAAATTACAGAAAGGACCTCTATATACATAATTCAGTTTTAGTAACAGAATTAACCATCTTCAAGATAAAATAAAGAGTCATTGAGCAGGTCCCATGAGAACCTTTGAATGGAAACTTTTTACATTTGACTTGAGCGGATGGTTTCATAAAACGTGATTAAACTCCGGCTTGGAGCAGTTCATTTCCTAATATTTAATTTGCTGGTGATTAGGGAAAGATTACCTCTGCAGTTGCCGGTGCCTGGCAGCATTAATGGAGTTCAGCGGCTCTAAGTCACTGTAACTAAAGCACCCAATGACATGACAGGCTCCTGCCTGCAAATGCATGAATCACCATTGCATTACATAGCGGAATACGCCTGACAAGTCCAACATGATTGGCTCATCTTTAGAAACATCTGCTTTAATCTGATTATGACTTCTTTCTGGTGGGGGAGAGAGCGAGGAGCGAGAGAGACTGAAGATGGGCAACTTCCCATTCTGGAAAGAGTTAGGAAAGAGCTGACAGAAAGAGGAACCGGGGCCAAAGAGAAGAAAAACAAAACCAAAAAAGCAGCAGAGTGAGTGTTGGTCTGTGATCTCAGAACACAATTTCTGGGGACCAGATGGCGGTGGGAAGTTAGGCTGGTTTTAAAGGCTAACTGAACTTTCAGTTTAATTCAGATAAATACATTCCAGGTGCAAAGACTTACAGCTTATTTAAAAAAAAAAAAAAGCAGCCACAGCCTCAGTAAAAAAGCTTGTCCCCTTGCCTGCTACCTACCTCAACCTCTAGATGGACACCGATCACTCTCTTACCCGCCTCCTGCCTCTATTTCTGCTCCTACTCCAAACCTCTGCCATATTGTTACCCTGTCTCCACAGCATTTCTACCTAGTTCCTGTAAATCCTTGGTGGGGTGATCCTTAGGGCCACGAGTAGGTGTCAGCTTGTAGCAAAGTAGCCCAGTGGCCACCAGAGTCACCGGCCCATCGTTCCTTGTAGGGTGCTCTGGTGAAGACCAAGTTGTCACTTGGGTCTTGCCTTGGTGGAGCAGATGTCACCTGCCAGGGGTATCCTTGCAGCGTGCTTTGGTGAAGACCAAGTTGTCACTTGGGTCTTGCCTTGGTGAAGCCAATGTCCCCTGCCAGGGGTATCCTTATGAGTGCTCTGGTGAAGACCAAGTTGTCACTTGGGTCTTGCCTTGGTGAAGCCAATGTCCCCTGCCAGGGGTATCCTTGTGAGTGCTCTGGTGAAGACCAAGTTGTCACTTGCCTTATTAAAAGCACAGTCTATATAAGTCCATGTGCTGGGTGACGGGAGGGGGGTTAAAAGTCCAAAGCAAAACAGGGCTGCCATCATATCGGAACAGTTCCAGGAAGCTGCAGAGAGAACAAGGAGAGAGGCGCCTCTGGGTGCAGACGTTTTAATAAACTTTAATTAAACATACAGGTTTCAACTCACATTTAAGCTGAATGTAATAGGCATCCTTTCAGGGTGCTCTGGTGAAGACTAAGTTGTTACTTGGGTCTTGCCTTGGTGGAGCCAATGTCACCTGCCAGGGGTATCCTTGTAGGGTGCTCTGGTGAAGACCAATTTGTCACTTGGGTCTTGCCTTGGTGGAGCCAATGTCACCTGCCAGGGGTATCCTTGTAGGGTGCTCTGGTGAAGACCAAGTTGTCACTTGGGTCTTGCCTTGGTGGGCCAATGTCACCTGCCAGGGGTATCCTTGTAGGGTGCTCTGGTGAAGACCAAGTTGTTACTTGGGTCTTCCCTTGGTGGAGCCAATGTCACCTGCCAGGGGTATCCTTGTAGGGTGCTCTGGTGAAGACCAAGTTGTTACTTGGGTCTTGCCTTGGTGGAGCCAATGTCACCTGCCAGGGGTATCCTTGTAGGGTGCTCTGGTGAAGACCAAGTTGTCACTTGGGTCTTGCCTTGGTGGAGCCAATGTCACCTGCCAGGGGTAGCCTTGCAGGGTGCTCTGGTGAAGACCAAGAAGTTGTCATTTGGGTCTTGCCTTGGTGGAGCCAATGTCAGCTTTCAGGGGTTTCCTTGCAGGGTGCTCTGATGTAGACCAAGTTGTCACTTGGGTGAGCCCATCTCACCTGCCAAGGCCGTGATCAGGTGCCAGCTTGCAGCAAGCTTGTTTAAATTGCCAAGTGTGTGGCCAACTTAACTGTTTGCAGCAGACTTAGCCAGTTAGAACAAGGTTTGAAGTAACTGAAAAGCTCTCCCGAAAATAATTTCAAGTGGGACTTTCACATAGACATTTGAAGATTCTCCCTGTAGCTGATATTCAAATATCAGGTATTGAAATCAGCTTTCTTCTTTAATAGCTGCCCAGATATGGTTAGTTACCGAACAAGCCAATGAAGCAGCAGGCTAATGTCTTTAGTTGGTGCTTATGTCTGTGATCTCAGAACACCATTTCTGGGGACCAGATGGCGGTTGGAAGCTAGGCTGGTCTTAAAGGCTAACTGAACTTTCAGTTCAATTCAGATAAATACATTCCAGGTGCAAAGTCTTACAGCTTATTTTCTTTTAAAAAGCAGCTGTAGCCTCAGTAAAAAAAGCTTTTCTCCTTGCTAGCTACCTACCTCAACCTCTGGATGGACACCGACCACTCTCCTGCCTCTATTTCTGCTCCTACTCTAAACCTCTGCCATATTGTTACTCTGTTGCCACAGAATTTCTACCTAGTTCCTGTAAATTCTTGGTGGGGTGATCCTTAGGGCCATGACTAGGTGTCAGCTTGTAGCAAAGTAGCCCAGGGGCCACAAGAGTCACTGGCTCATCGTTCCTTGTAGGGTGCTCTGGTGAAGACCAAGTTGTCACTTGGGTCTTGCCTTGGTGGAGTAGATGTCACCTGCCAGGGGTATCCTTGCAGCGTGCTTTGGTGAAAACCAAGTTGTCACTTGGGTCTTGCCTTGGTGAAGCCAATGTCCCCTGCCAGGGGTATCCTTATGAGTGCTCTGGTGAAGACCAAGTTGTCACTTGGGTCTTGCCTTGGTGAAGCCAATGTCCCCTGCCAGGGGTATCCTTGTGAGGGCTCTGGTGAAGACCAAGTTGTCACTTGGGTCTTTCCTTGGTGGAGCCGATGTCACCTTCCAGGGGTATCCTTGCCGAGTGCTCTGGTGAAGAAAAAAAAATGCAAGTGGAGGCGCAAAAACTTGAAACCTTACAATTCCCAATGACAATAAATCTGTATTAAAAGCACAGTCTATATAAGTCCATGTGCTGGGTGATGGGAGGGGGTTAAAAGTCAAAAGCAAAACAGGGCTGCCATCATATCGGAACAGTTCCAGGAAGCTGCAGAGGAGAGAGGCGCCTCTGGGTGCAGACGTTTTAATAAACTTTAATTAAACACACAGGTGTCAACTCACATTTAAGCTGAATGTAATAGGCATCCTTTCAGGGTTCTCTGGTGAAGACCAAGTTGTCACTTGGGTCTTACCTTGGTGGAGCTGATGTCACCTTCCAGGGGTATCCTTGCAGGGTGCTCTGGTGATGAAAAAAAATGCAAGTGGAGGTGCAAAAACTTGAAACCTTAAAATGCCCAATGACAATAAATCTGTATTAAAGCGGATTTCCGGCTTGCGGATTCACTTCTCGGTTCCCTACTGCGCATGCGCGAGTCGCGCTGTGCAATACGAATAGTCCCTGCTGTCTCTGGGACCCGTGTGTTTCTCAGCAGATAGTGGGGGGGGGGACAGGAAGTGGCGTAGATACCCGCAGATTCTGTAGCTATCTATGGTATATATATCAGGTATCTGCACCCCCCTCCCCACTGAAAGGTGCCAATTGTGGCACCGGAGGGGGGGGGGGGCAATCCGATGAGTGGAAGTTCCCCTTTAGGGTGGAGCTCCGCTTTAAAAGCACAGTCTATATAAGTCCACGTGCTGGGTGATGGGAGGGGGTTAAAAGTCCAAAGAAAAACAGGGCTGCCATCATATCAACAGTTCCAGGAAGCTGCAGAGAGAACAAGGAGAGAGGCGCCTCTGGGTGCAGATGTTTTAATAAACTTTAATTAAACATACAGGTATCAACTCACATTTACGCTGAATGTAATAGACATCCTTTCAGGGTGCTCTGGTGAAGACCAAGTTGTTACTTGGGTCTTGCCTTGGTGGAGCCAATGTCACCTGCCACGGGTATCCTTGTAGGATGCTCTGGTGAAGACCAAGTTGTCACTTGGGTCTTGCCTTGGTGGAGCCAATGTCACCTGCCAGGGGTATCCTTGTAGGGTGCTCTGGTGAAGACCAAGTTGTCACTTGGGTCTTGCCTTGGTGGAGCCAATGTCACCTTGCCAGGGGTATCCTTGTAGGGTGCTCTGGTGAAGACCAAGTTGTCACTTGGGTCTTGCCTTGGTGGAGCCAATGTCACCTGCCAGGGGTATACTTGTAGGGTGCTCTGGTGAAGACCAAGTTGTTACTTGGGTCTTGCCTTGGTGGAGCCAATGTCACCTGCCATGGGGTATCCTTGTAGGGTGCTCTGGTGAAGACCAAGTTGTCACTTGGGTCTTGCCTTGGTGGAGCCAATGTCACCTGCCAGGGGTATCCTTGTAGGGTGCTCTGGTGAAGACCAATTTGTCACTTGGGTCTTGCCTTGGTGGAGCCAATGTCACCTGCCAGGGGTATCCTTGTAAGGTGCTCTGGTGAAGACCAAGTTGTCACTTGGGTCTTGCCTTGGTGGAGCTGATGTCACCTTTCAGGTGTTTCCTTGCAGGGTGCTCTGGTGAAGACCAAGATGTCATTGAGTGAGCCCATGTCACCTGCCAGGGCCGTGATCAGGTGCCAGCTTGCAGCAAGCTTGTTTAAATTGCCATGTGTGTGGCCCACATAATTGTTTGCAGCAGACCTAGCCAGTTAGAACAAGGTTTGATGTAATTGAAAAGATCTTCTGAAAATAATTTCAAATAATACTTTCACATAGACATTTGAAGATTCTCCCTGTAGCTGCTATTCAAAAATCAGGTATTGAAATCAGCTTCCTTCTTTAATAGCTGCCCAGCTATGGTTAGTTAGCGGACAAGCCAATCAAGCAGCAGGCTAATGTTTTTAGTTGGTGCTTATGTTCCCAGTAGGCATTGCAGATCCCTGATTGGCCCGGAATGGGCATAGGATTTAAAGTACAACTAAAGACTTCTGTATGATAGTCTGAACAATTCCCGAATCCAGTTACTATTTAAAGCACAATGCTCTCTAAGTAAACAATAAACTTCATTAACCTTTCTGAATGAGCCAAATCCTTTTTTTTTTACTTTACTTTACTTCCCCTCCCAGACACTGCAGCTCACAGTGGGAGGGTTTCAGCAGCAGAGGCGGTGCTCCCGATCCAGAAAGCAGTGGACAGGACTAGGTGTCGCCAAGGGCTGATTTGTGAATCAGAAGTGACAATGTCACGCCCCTGCAACATCTTCTCATCCCACTGTATTGCAATCAGGCATCGTCTACATGGGAGTGACAACTATGCTCTGAATTCAGGAGCAGTGAAGCATTGTTGCCACCACATCACAGAAAGCTGCATTAGTTGGATTTTACTGGTAGAATTAACAGGTATTTGTGGGACTTTGCAAGGGGACTAAGAAAAAAGCCTAATGCCCGAACACACGGTCGGATTCTCCGACGGAAAATGTCCTATCGGACAATGTTGTCGGAAATTCCGACCGTGTGTGGGCTCCATCAAAAGTTTGAGATCCTGCTCTCAAATTTTCCGACAACAAAGTCCTATCGGACTTTTTCCGATCGCGTGTAGCGAATTCCGACAGACAAAATGCCACGCATGCTCAGATCACATTACAAGGCTATTGGCTACTAGCCTCTACGTAGTTCCGTCGTACGCAACGAACGTCACCACGTTCAGAATGATCGGATTTTCCGACAACTTTGTCCGACCGTGTGTATGCAACACCAGTGTCGGAACAAAATCCGTCGGAAAAAATCCGACGGATTTTGTGGTCGGAATTTCCGACCGTGTGTACGGGGCATAAGACTAGGTTCACACCTTGTGTGTATCGGGAATATGCGCAAAATCGCACTCTTGTTGGACATACACAGAAACGCGTTGTCTTTTAGCAGACATGCAGTGGTGCCATTATTTGTTAATGGCACCTCTACATGTTCGCTAAAGCGCATGTTTTTGCACATACCAAGTCGCATAATGTCTTCAGCAACATGGGCTTCCGCGCAGCGAGATTTTGAAAAAGGGTTGGACTTTTTTATTTGCGGGTTTCTTGTTTGTAGGGCGGCCCATTGGAATGAATGGCCTGCTCTAAATATGATTTGTGGCAATGCATGCATGCAGGGGCGGACTGACAACTCATGGGGCCCCCGGGCAATAGGAGATTATGGGGCCCCCAGGCAATCAGAGATTATGGGGCCACATAGTATATACACACACACACAGTATACAATCACACAGTATACACACACATGTACACACAATATACACAGACATGTTTCTATTGGCTGAGAAGGTACTGGAGAGGTGGGGCAGCTATAATCTCTGGATTTTTAGACCAAAAGGATGTCGGTAAGGGACATTTCAGAGACAGCTGTAAAAAAAACACAGATTTTTACATACTATCCCTGGTTTTACTGAGGCTGGCAACCCTGATGGGGCCCCCTAGTGGCCCGGGGCCCTCGGGCAGTGCCCGAGTGGCCAACTGGTCAGTCCGCCCCTGCAAGCATGTTCCATCCCACCTGTATGGTGTGAACATAGCCATACATACCTAGCATAGTGCAGATAGACTTATAATTAGGGGTTTCTGGCAGCACACTTTTTTTTTTTTTAAAGAGAGGTCATAGTTCTACTTCAGCCTATTTCTAAAAACATTTTTGTATGAATACCTCAGCATTCACATAATAATAATCCCCCTGCGGTACCAATCCCCCTGCAGTGCAGCCGGAGGAAGAAAAAGGAGGAGAAGCCAGCAGAGCTGCAGGGGGAGCAACAACAGTTGTCAATAAGGTAGTACAGCCTTTGCTCCTGTTCGGCAGGTGCCCGGGCCCCCCTTTTGAAATGATGGGCTGGCTGTACTGCCTTATCAGCGGCCCTGAATGCGCCAATGCTCATGCTTATCCTTGCCTGTCTGGTAAGGCTTCTATGCTCACCACCCTGCACATGCACATAATGAGATGAGCACTTGCCCCCTGCCCGGGCCCCCCTTTTGAAATGATTGGGACTGGGCCTGGTACAGGAGGGCCGGCTGTCCTGCCTTATCAGCGGCCCTGCACGTGCCAATGCTCATGCACATTCATGTTCTTTCCTGTCTGGTAAGGCTTCTATGCTCACCACCCTGCAAATAATGAGATGAGCACTTGCCCCCTGCCCGGGCCCCCCTTTTGAAAATGATTGGGCCTGGGCCTGGTACAGGAGGGCTGGCTGTACTGCCTTATCAGCGGCCCTGCACGTGCCAATGCTCATGCACATTCATGTTCTTTCCTGTCTGGTAAGGCTTCTATGCTCACCACCCTGCACATGCACATAATGAGATGAGCACTTGCCGCATGGGAATTAGCACTTGTTGCTTGAGCTCCCTGACACTGAACATCCCACCGATCACCGACACAATCCTTTTTCTTCCTTTCACTGATCACTGGCACCGGCTTTTTCTTCCTCTTGCTATCCACCATTCAGATGTTTTGTTTTCCCCACAAACTTCATCTACATTCTTTTGAAGACAGCTCATACATTTCTAAACTACTGCTAGGAAGCGGCACAAGAGGGTCAATTCGTTGTGCTGACAAGATGCATGCTGATAGGAGGAGAGAAGAGAGAGACAGAGAGATGAGTTCATCACTGTGCTGCTTCTCCTTTCACTGTCCATTCACAGGCTGAGGGGGCAGGTCCAGGATGACCTGAGCTCAGAGGGTGTGGGTTGGCCACTAGGCCAATCTGACTGAGGACACCTAGTGGCAGAAAAAAGGAGCAGGAAATCTCTGGATCGGTGGTGAGTAATGCAGAAAAAGCAGGTTCTGTTATTTTAACTTTTAATGAGCCATTCATGTTTATTTTGTTGTTGGAAAAAAATAGCTGTCTAATTAAAGTAACTTTGCTGTCTTAATTAAATATTTGAACTGGTGTGTGTGACAATGGTTAACAAAAAAAAAAAAAAAAAGAACATCGCAAATGCAATGACTCAACAATCATGAGAGACACAAAAGGCTTTATGTGGCCAGATACGTCTGAAATCCTGGACTAATACAGGTCTTGACAAAAGATTATAATCCTTTAATCAATGCGATTGTAGAGCTCGGCAACAATGGGTGGCTTGACTGAAAGATTTGTGAAATAACCTGGAAAAATTCCAGCTTTAATATTTTAAGGTTTACCCAAGTTACATAAAGGCTCTGAATTACCATATTAATTAATTATAAGATATTATAAATGTAAAAAAAAAAATAAATAGAGCTTTTGTTGGTGCGTACATTTAGTAATCTGCTGTAAAAGCTTCCCTATATTTCCTGTGAATGAAATGCTTCAGCAGGATCTATTTATTAAAAAATTCCTGTACAAATGCCTCAGCAGTTGCATCAGTTGCCGTGAATAACCCCCATAATGTGTCTAATATGTGTATTTTCAATGATCATGAGCGCCATCTAGTGGGCCATAATGCAGTGGTTTCTGCAATACCGCAATCATGAAAAATACTGGCCACTAGATGGCGCTGGAGATCAAAGGAAGTACACATATTAGACACATTACGGGGATTAAAATAACAGAACCTGTTTTTTCTGCAATACCCTGCAAGTAAACCCCTGAAAGGTGACATCAACTCCACCAAGGCAAGACCCAAGTGACAACTTGGTCTTCACCAGAGCACCCTACAAGGATACCCCTTGCAGGTGACATTGGCTCCACCAAGGCAAGACCCAAGTGACAACTTGGTCTTCACCATAGCATCCTACAAGGATACCCCTGGCAGGTGACATTGGCTCCACCAAGGCAAGACCCAAGTGACAACTTGGTCTTCACCAGAGCACCCTACAAGGATACCCCTGGCAGGTGACATTGGCTCCACCAAGGCAAGACTCAAGTGACAACTTGGTCTTCACCAGAGCACCCTACAAGGATACCCCTGGCAGGTGACATTGGCTCCACCAAGGCAAGACCCAAGTGACAACTTGGTCTTCACCAGAGCACCCTACAAGGATACCCCTGGCAGGTGACATTGGCTCCACCAAGGCAAGACCCAAGTGACAACTTGGTCTTCACCAGAGCACCCTACAAGGATACCCCTGGCAAGGTGACATTGGCTCCACCAAGGCAAGACCCAAGTGACAACTTGGTCTTCACCAGAGCATCCTACAAGGATACCCCTGGCAGGTGACATTGGCTCCACCAAGGCAAGACCCAAGTAACAACTTGGTCTTCACCAGAGCACCCTGAAAGGATGCCTATTACATTCAGCTTAAATGTGAGTTCACACCTGTATGTTTAATTAAAGTTTATTAAAACGTCTGCACCCAGAGGCGCCTCTCTCCTTGGTCTCTCTGCAGCTTCCTGGAACTGTTCCGATATGATGGCAGCCCTGTTTTTCTTTGGACTTTTAACCCCCTCCCATCACCCAGCACATGGACTTATATAGACTAGGTGTCCTCAGTCAGATTGGCCTAGTGGCCAACCCACACCCTCTGAGCCCAGGTCATCCTGGACCTGCAAGCCTGTGAATGGACAGTGAAAGGAGAAGAAGCACAGTGATGAACTCATCTCTCTGTCACTCTCTTCTCTCCTCCTTTCAGCATGCATCTTGTCAGCACTTGTCAACGGATTGACCCCCTTGTGCCGCTTCCTAACAGTAGTTCAGAAATGTATGATCTGTCTTCAAAAGAATGTAGATGAAGTTTGTGGGGAAAACAAAACATCTGAATCGTGGATAGCAAGAGGAAGAAAAAGCCGGTGCCAGTGATCAGTGAGAGAAAGAAAAAGGATTGTGTCGGTAATCGGGGGGGAAGTTCAATGTCAGGGAGCTCAAGCAACAAGTGCTAATTCCCATGCGGCAAGTGCTCATCACATTATGTGCAGGGTGGTGAGCATAGAAGCCTTACCAGACAGACAAGGACATGAATGAGCATGCGCATGAGCATTGGCGCGTGCAGGGCCATTGATAAGGCAGTACAGCCAGCCCTCCTGTACCAGACCCAGGCCCAATCATTTCAAAAGGGGGGCCCGGGCAGGGGGCAAGCAGAAGCGATGACTCTACTACCTTATTGCCAACTCTTGTTGCTCCCCCTGCAGCTCTGCTGGCTTCTCCTCCTTTTTCTTCCTCCGGCTGCACTGCAGGGGGATTGGTACCTGCGTCCGCCCCCCCCCCCCCCCCCCAGCTGTCTGGGCCTTCCTGTGTATCCCCCTCCCCTGCAGCATTGCCAGCTTCCCTCCTCTCCTCTACTGCCAGAAGCTGCCGAGGGCACACAGGGGAATGTTTCAGGGTGGAGGGGGGTTGTCCTATTTACCAGCCTTTTCCTTTCCTGAATGAACACAGTAAACAATTGGCACTGATCACTCACTGTGTCCATTCATCACTGAAGCGTAGTAAATTGTGTTTTCTATGCTTCAGGTTGTGAATGAACAGGAAGCCTCAGTGTGCTACCCTGCCACCAGCACCTTACCGACTCCTGCCTGTTCCTGACCTTGAACTCGATCCTGACCCATCACCTGTCTGACTGGTTGGTGCTGAACTCAACTCCATACTGCTATGTTTCCAAACTCAAGTTCACTACTCCAGCTTCCTGGCACCTACACCCTTCCACTGCCCTAGCAGTCCCTGTCTTCACCACCAGGGGTGCTTGGATTGAAATTGCATAGGAGGCCACCCTTGTCACCTCGGGCCCCACAGTCAGGTATGTGACATTCAGTGAGGAACTTTGGTGTCAGTGATGGACATTGGTCCCAGTGGGGGACACTGGTTTCAGTTGGGTTCATTGGTAATCTGTGGGGGGGCATCAGTGTCAGTCAATGTCCCCAAATTACATCAATGTCCCCCACTGACACCAACGTCCCTCACTGACACTGATGTCCCCCACTGAGTAACAATGCCCCCAACTGAACACCAATGTCCCCCACTGGGACCAATGTCACTGACACCAATATCCCTCTTTGACACCAGTGTCCATCACTGACACCAATGTTCCTCACTGAATGTGACGTATCTGACTATGGAGCCAGAGTAGCAAGGCTGTCAGTGACAGACACTGGTGTCAGCAGAGATTATTGGTGTCAGGGACATTGGTCTCGATGGGAGACATTGGTGTTCATTTGGGGGCATTGGTATTCAGTGGGGGACATCGGTGTCAATGAGGGACGTTAGTGTCAGTGGGGGACATCAGTGTCAATGAGGGATGCTTGTGTAAGTGGGGGACATTGGTGTCAATGAGGGATGCTGGTGTCAGTGGGGGACATTGGTATCAATGAGGGATGCTGGTGTCAGTGGGGGACATGATGCTGGTGTCAGTGGGGGACATCAGTGTGATGAGGGACGCTGGTGTCAGTGGGGGACATCAGTGTCGATGAGGGATGCTGGTGTCAGTGGGGGACATCAGTGTTGATGAGGGATGCTGGTGTCAGTGGGGGACATTGGTGTCAATGAGGGATGCTGGTGTCAGTGGGGGACATTGGTGTCAATGAGGGACGCTGGTGTCAGTGTCGATGAGGGATGCTGGTGTCAGTGGGGGACATTGGTGTCAATGAGGGATGCTGGTGTCAGTGGGGGACATTGGTGTCAATGAGGGATGCTGGTGTCAGTGGGGGACATGATGCTGGTATCAGTGGGGGACATCAGTGTCGATAAGGGACGCTGGTGTCAGTGGGGGACATCAGTGTCAATGAGGGACATTGGTGTCATTTGGGGGCATTGATATTCAGTGGGGGACATTGGTGTCAATGAGGGACACTGGAGTCAGTGGGGGGCATTGGTGTAATTTAGGGGCATTGGTATTCAGTGGGGGACATCGTTGTCAATGAGGGACGCTGGTGTCAGTGGGGGACATTGGTGTCATTTGGGGACATTGGTCTCAGTGGATTACTTACCTGTCAATGCTGTGCGTCCCGTGGCACTGCTTCTATCTGACGGAACTATAGTGCTTCCTTCAACTACTCTGTTAAAGCTGGGTACTGGAATATACATAACAACACCCAACATGCAGCAGAATACTGGGGTCAAGGCGCTGTAGGATGCTAGGATTTTGCCAATATCCTGGGACAATCCGGTGGAATCCAGGACTGTTGGGAAGTCTGTGATGGCACTGTAGGAAGGTAGTAAAAGTGGGACTTTTAATGCAAAAAACATATGAAAATGAAACACCGGGCAAGTGTCCCAGATCATCTAACCCAGCCTTTCTCAACCTTTTCAACACAGAGGAAACCTGGAAAAAATTCTACGGTCTTGGGGAACCTCTGCTAAAAATGAAGAATGCTTCTTACACTTGTGGTTATTGGGAAGACCATTGATCTTTTTAGTTATCCGTAAGGGGGTAACCCTTACAGATAACTAAAAAGATCAATGGTGTCCTTGAGAACTTACATGAGAGGCAGACATTGACCATTGCTCAGGGAACCCTTAGCAACCTCTAGAGGAACCCAAGTGTTCCATGGAAACCCTGGTTGAGAAACCCTGGTCTAACCTATCTCTAACCCTTCACCCTAACAGTAAGGGCCACCCTCTTGAGCCTATCAATGGTGAGAACTTGCCTGTTGGATAAGCAAGATTTCACTCCCCCTGTTGGTGACTCTGTAGACTTTAGCAATCTACTCTCTGATATGTTTGAGCCAACACTAGGATTGCTTGTGTGACATAGGCCTAACTCTGCCGCCTTGACCTTAAACTTTACATAGAACTTAAGCCAAAACCTTTTTATTTATTTTTTTTAGTTTTAGATAGAAGAGGATTTTTCTAACCTCTTCCAGGGTTTTTTTGCAGTTTTTTGTCCCTTCTGGGGAAAACTCCTCTCCCTTGGCTGGTCGAATGAAGCCTAAAGTAAGAGATTTCTCACACGATCTTGTGAACCCGTAAGCTGATTATCAACGATTTAAGTCTAACGCAATCTGATCTGGCCAGTTGTGCGTCGGCCATTACGGATTTGGTAAATTTCAATTGTTGACATTGGATCTTATTGAGATGTTCATTCCTTGTTCAAGTCACACAGCAATCCGTCCCACGGTCTACAATATCATCACTGAGATCGGGCAGCAGCTTAACGATCGCAGGTATGAAGACACAGGAATGCCAGTTAGTCAGCAGTTTAACAATAGACAGGACCGTCCGTAATACACCATAAATACTTTGTGCTCGAGAATGAAGCAGATTATTTTGATCACATGCCAGAAACTTGAGACATCTGTGTGCACTAACAATAGTGGTTTTATAGAGATTTTTTTGTGTTGAGATATTTCCCTGAGAAAGACAGGAGAGGCTTGCTTGTTCTTGAACAAATTGCCTTGGACTTGCAGTGGTCTAACCCAACTGTTCTTATCCAAGGTTTCATGGAACCCTTTGGTTCTCCCAGAGGTTGCTAGGGTTTCCTTAATCTTTGACTAATTGACCTCCCGTTTGATGTTACCTACATAGTTCCAGGGTAAGGCCACTTGTCAGAACCATCTACCTCAGTGGCGTCCAAAATGTGGCCCAAGGCCCTTTGCTTGCTTTTACCAGTGAAGGGCACGATTCCTCCCAATGACACCAATGATGGGGACAATTCCTACGAATGATATCAACGATGGGGCACGGTTCATTCCAATGACACCAACAATGGGTCCCAATGACACTAATGAGGGGCACTATTCCTACCAATGACACCAGTGGTGGGGTTTTTTTTACTCCCACCGATGCTGGGGCATTTTGTACTTCTGATGGCCATAGTCAGGCCCCCCTAAAGTCTGAAGGACAGTAAACTATCTCTTTAAAAGTTTGGAGAACCCTGATCTACATGAACCCAACAAATATTTGTAGATCTCTGTAAGAGTGGTATTCTGACGCCAACTGTAAAAGGCATTCTTCCCACCAGCCAACAAAGTTAAGGGCATTTACCCATTGACTACCAATAAATTGGATTTAGCAAACATCATTCTTACACATGGGCCCTTTAGGACGTTGGGGTCCTTTTTTACTAGAGGTGGGTCAGATGGGTGTTGGGACCCTTCCCACAGTCACGTAGACTTGGGCACTGCTCAGTTCTATCAAGCTGTCAATCAATACAAAGTCAATAGGTATTTTTACGTGGCCAGTAGTTAAATTGGGCTGGGGGTGGGGCAAACATTGTTCTTGCACATGGACCTTATATTATGGCACTTAGGAGTCTTTTTTTTTACTGGAGGTGGGACAAATGGGTGTTGGGAACCATCCCACTGTCATGTAAACTTAAACACCGCTCCATTCTTTTCAATTTGGCAGTTCAATTCAAGAGGGGTGGGCTAAAATTGTTCTTG
>CM053035.1:18747081-18764581 GCA_028564925.1 Lithobates sylvaticus
ATATATATATAATATATATATATATATATATATATATATATATATATATATCAGCTTCTGTGCAACAAATGAAGTGACTTCTCAGCCCCCCCCCCCCCTTAGGTATATGCACTCACCAGAAGCCCCTACCCCTGCAGGGGTAAAGAGCATGTAGCAGAATTGGTCTCCAATCCTGGCGATCCCGGGAACCGATAAGCTCCGGAACGAGGTGCGTGCAATGAGGTATCTGGGAAATCTACAAACTGGGAGCATCACTTGTATTGTTTTGGCCTTCTATGGTTAAATGATTTGTTTATGTAAGTATAAAAACTGGGATTTTGGGGGTATAGAGGTGCGTAGAGATTAATGTGCCCCGGAGCTAGTATTGCCACCTCCATCCCTTTAAACCCAAAACTCTGTGGTGCAGTGTGTCTCTTGAAGATGCCGCATCACCGATCATAGTAAATAAGAAGGTCCGGTTATCGGCTTTCCTCTCTTCACACTGACAGCGTGTGAGGAGAGGAGAGCCGATAACCTGCTTTCCTTACAATGATCAGTGATACCCATCAGTGAGGCCAATCGGTGCCCATCAGTGATGCCTGTAAGTGCCCATCAGTGCTTTTTTTTTTTTTTTTTTTTTAGGCCCCTTTCACACTGAGGCTCTTTGCAGGCGCTAAAGTGCTAAAAATAGCGCCTGCAAAGCGCCTTAAAAGAGCCGCTCAGTGCACTCCAATGTGAAAGGGCTTTCACACTGGAGCGGTGCGCTTGCAGGACGCTGAAAAAAGTCCTGCAAGCCGCACCTTTGGAGCGCTGTAGGAGCCGTGTATTTACTGCTCCTAAAGCGCCCCCTCCCATTGAAAACGATGGGGCAGCGCTCCAAACCCACCTGCAAAGTGCCGCTTTGCGGGCAGTTTTAACCCTTTTTCTGCCGCTAGCGGGGGTTAAAACTGCCCCGCTAGCAGCTGAAAAGCACTGCTAAAACAACGGTAAAGTGCTGCTAAATAGAGCGCCGCTTTACCGCCAGCTCGCCCAGCGCCTCAGTGTGAAAGGAGCCTTCGTGTTTCCTCATCAGTTCAGCCTATCGTTGCTCGTCAGTGTAGCCTCATCAGCGCACATCAGTGAAGGAGAAAAATTACTTATTTACAAAATGTTATAACAGAAACTTTATTTTTTTTGTTTTATTTTTTAAAATTTTCGGTCTTATTTTTTGTTAGTTTAGCAAAAAAAATAAAAAATTCAGCTGTGATGAAATACCACCAAAAGAAAGCTCTATCTGTCTCAAAAAACTTGTAAAAAATGTGTTTGAATGACAATTGCGCGGTCATGCGACACTGTACCCAAAGTAGCTGAAAATTAGCCTGGGCAGGAAGGGGGTGAAAGTGCCAGGTACTGAAGTGGTTAAGGTCCCCAGGTGGTCCCCTTTCCTGCCTACCCCTTGGCCCAGTCATGTCTCCATCGTTCATAAAAAAAAAAAAAAAAACGCATACAGAGGTTAATTGTAGCCTAACACTGGGAGAAAAAAAATGAAATCTGACACTTGGGAAATTTCTGTTATTTAGAAAACATGACTGTTTCTGGAGAATGGATATCCCTGGGCGGTCAATGATGAATGGCTTTACCAGAGCCAGAAAAGCGTAGACTGCTATGTTGCTGGGAACCTGCTTGTGTCCTGCCTGGAGAGGAGACCGAGGTGACGAATGTTCCTGAACTACAGCCAAGAACTACCTCTGGAACATCTAGCCGTGCTGCACTCAAACTGCCAGGGATAGTAAATGTATGTTGCTGATGCTAATCAAATCTTCGGAGAGAGAGAGAGAGTTGGAGCTAGGCGCAGTGCTTGGCACAGGATTTCTAAAGCAATACATTTTAGTGCCGCTTTCTGGTTTACAGAATTTGTATTGCCACCTGTCCAGGATTCACCCGGACAGTCCGGGTTTTGGACCATGTGTCCGGGTTTCAGACTGCATGAAACCCGGACACATTTAATTGAACTATGGCTAACTGTCCCAGGCAGTTAGGGGGGGGGCAGTACTACCCCCCCCCTAGTCAGTGGGATCTCTGCCCCTCCACAGATTCGGGCGATCTGTTCGCCTCACAGGTGCATTAATCAAAAATGGCCAGATCCTCTGGCCCCCTCCCCCTAAGGAGGGAGGAAATTCCTCCATCCACCTAATTTGTGTAGATAGAGGAATCTGTTTTTAGCATTCAGTCCACAAATCATATGTATTGAAAGAGTTTTATTTTTATTTTTTAATTATTGTTCTGAGGTTTACACATGTCTGTGAGAGACTTACTTGTGGCCCAGCATTGTAAGCATATTTTATGGGTACAAGAATGTTCGGGATTGGCTTGCAGAAAAGGTGGCAACCCTACAAGACACAGTGATGAGACCGCTGTTACTGCCATGGCCACACCATGGCAGCCATGGTACTACCCCCCCCCCCCCCTCCTAGTCAGTGGGATCTCTGCCCCTCCACAGATTTGGGCAATCTGTTCGCCTCACAGGGCACTAATCAAAAATGGCCAGACCCTCTGGCCCCCTCCCCCTAAGGAGGGAGGAAATTCCTCCATCCACCTAATTTGTGTAGATAGAGGAATCAGTTTTTTGCATTCAGTCCACAAATCATATGTATTGAAAGAGTTTTTTATTTTTATTTTTAATTATTGTTCTGAGGTTTACACATGTCTGTGAGAGACTTACTTGTGGCCCAGCATTGTAAGCATATTTTATGGGTACAAGAATGTTCGGGATTGGCTTGCAGAAAAGGTGGCAACCCTACAAGACACAGTGATGAGACCGCTGTTACTGCCATGGCCACACCTACACTGGATATAAAAAGTCTACACACCCCTGTTAAAAACGTCAAGTTTCTGTGATGTAAAAAAAAATGAGACAAAGATAAATAATTTCAGAACTTTTTCCACCTTTTAATGTGACCCATAAACTGTACAACTCAATTGAAAAACAAACTGAAATCTTTTTAGGGTGGAGGGAAGTAAAAATTAAAAAAAAAAATAATACAGTTGCATAAGTATGCACACCCTAAAACTAATACTTTGTTGAAGCACCTTTTGATTTTATTACAGCACTCAGTCTTTTTGGGTATGAGTCTATCAGCGTGGCACATCTTGACTTGGCAATATTTGCCCACTATTCTTTGCAATAACACTCCAATCTGTCAGATTGCAAGGGGGAATCTCCTGTGCACAGCCCTCTTCGGATCACCCCACAGATTTTTAATGGGATTCAGGTCTGGGCTCTGGCTGGGCCATTCCAAAACTTGAATCTTCTTCTGGTGAAGCCATTCCTTTGTTTGATTTGGATGGATGCTTTGGGTCGTTGTCATGCTGAAAGATGAAGTTCCTTTTCATGTTCAGCTTTCCAGCAGAAGCCTGAAGGTTTTGTGCCAGTATTGACTGGTATTTGGAACTGTTCATAATTCCCTCTACCTTGACTAAGGCCCCTGTTCTAGCTGTAGAAAAACAGCCCCAAAGCATGATGCCATCACCATCATCCTTCACAGTGCAGGGTTGAGGAGTGCACAATGCAGGGTTCAGGATTGTTCTACATACAGAGTGCAGGGTTGAGGATTGCCTTATATTCAGAGTGCAGGGTTGAGGATTGCCTTATATTCAGAGTGCAGGGTTGAGGGTTGCCTTATATTCAATTTCAGAGTTTAGGATTGCCTTATATTCAGAGTGCAGGGTTGAGGGTTGCCTTATATTCAGAGAGCAGGGTTGAGGATTGCCTTATATTCAGAGTGCAGGGTTGAGGATTGCCTTATATTCAGAGTGCAGGGTTGAGGGTTGCCTTATATTCAGAGTGCAGGGTTGAGGGTTGCCTTATATTCAATTTCAGAGTTTAGGATTGCCTTATATTCAGAGTGCAGGGTTGAGGGTTGCCTTATATTCAGAGAGCAGGGTTGAGGAATGCCTTATATTCAATTTCAGAGTTGAGGGTGGCCTTATATTCAGAGTGTAGGGTTGAGGGTTGCCTTATATTCAGAGAGCAGGGTTGAGGATTGCCTTATATTCAATTTCAGAGTTGAGGGTTGCCTTATATTCAGAGTGTAGGGTTGAGGGTTGCCTTATATTCAGAGTGCAGGGTTGAGGGTTGCCTTATATTCAGAGTGCAGGGTTGAGGATTGCCTTATATTCAGAGTGCAGGGTTGAGGGTTGCCTTATATTCAATTTCAGAGTTTAGGATTGCCTTATATTCAGAGTGCAGGGTTGAGGGTTGCCTTATATTCAGAGAGCAGGGTTGAGGAATGCCTTATATTCAATTTCAGAGTTGAGGGTGGCCTTATATTCAGAGTGTAGGGTTGAGGGTTGCCTTATATTCAGAGAGCAGGGTTGAGGATTGCCTTATATTCAATTTCAGAGTTGAGGGTTGCCTTATATTCAGAGTGTAGGGTTGAGGGTTGCCTTATATTCAGAGTGCAGGGTTGAGGATTGCCTTATATTCAGAGTGCAGGGTTGAGGGTTGCCTTATATTCAATTTCAGAGTTTAGGATTGCCTTATATTCAGAGTGCAGGGTTGAGGGTTGCCTTATATTCAGAGAGCAGGGTTGAGGATTGCCTTATATTCAATTTCAGAGTTGAGGGTTGCCTTATATTCAGAGTGCAGGGTTGAGGGTTGCCTTATATTCAGAGTGCAGGGTTGAGGGTTGCCTTATATTCAGAGTGCAGGGTTGAGGGTTGCCTTATATTCAGAGAGCAGGGTTGAGGGTTGCCTTATATTCAGAGAGCAGGGTTGAGGATTGCCTTATATTCAATTTCAGAGTTGAGGATTGCCTTATATTCAGAGTGCAGGGTTGAGGGTTGCCTTATATTCAGAGTGCAGGGTTGAGGATTGCCTTATATTCAGAGTGCAGGGTTGAGGATTGCCTTATATTCAGAGTGCAGGGTTGAGGATTGCCTTATATTCAGAGAGCAGGGTTGAGGATTGCCTTATATTCAGAGTGCAGGGTTGAGGATTGCCTTATATTCAGAGTGCAGGGTTGAGGATTGCCTTATATTCAGAGTGCAGGGTTGAGGATTGCCTTATATTCAGAGAGCAGGGTTGAGGATTGCCTTATATTCAGAGTGCAGGGTTGAGGATTGCCTTATATTCAGAGTGCAGGGTTGAGGGTTGCCTTATATTCAATTTCAGAGTTTAGGATTGCCTTATATTCAGAGTGCAGGGTTGAGGATTGCCTTATATTCAGAGTGCAGGGTTGAGGATTGCCTTATATTCAGAGTGCAGGTGTGCATAAATACCGGCCAGTTCATATCCCTGCGATTTCCACCCCCCCCCCCCCCCTCCCCCCAGCACTTTCACCAAATTTCTGCCCCCTTTCTCCTCCAGACCTTTCCCCTCCTCTCTGTCCAGTGCACAACACTCCTCTACCCCCACAGAAGAGAATGTATCATACGTACCTTACAGCAAGTCAGGCTGCCGGCGCTGGCTTCAGGAAATGCTTTGGGCGCGAGGCAGGAGTGTGAATACCAATACAAATGTAAATACTGGAGTGTGAGACCAAGAAAAACGTATTTGGCTCAGATGGTGACAAGCGTGTGTGGGGGCAACCAGGTGAGGAGTACAAAGACAAGTGTGTCTTGCCTACAGTCCAGCATGGTGGTGGGAGTGTCATGGTCTGGCGCTGCATGAGTGCTGCCGGCACTGGGAAGCTACAGTTCATTGAGGGAACCATGAATGCCAACAAGTACTGTGATATACTGAAGCAGAGCATGATCCCCTCCCTTCGTGGACTGGGCCGCAGGGCAGTATTCCAATATGATAACAACCCTAAACAAACCTCCAAGACCACTGCCTTGCTAAAGAAGCTGAGGGTAAAGGTGATGGACTGGCCAAGCATGTCTCCAGACCTAAACCCTATTGAGCATCTGGGGGGCATCCTCAAACGGAAGGTGGAGGAGCACAAGGTCTTCAACATCCACCAGCTCTGTGATGTCGTCATGGAGGAGGGGAAGAGGACTCCAGTGGTAACCTGTGAAGCTCTGGTGACCTCCATGCCCAAGAGGGTTAAGGCAGTGCTGGAAAATAATGGCGGCCACACAAAATATTGACACTTTGGGCCCAATTTTGACATTTCCACTTAGGGGTGTACTCACTTTTGTTGCCAGTGGTTTAGACATTAATGGCTGAGTGTTGAGTTATTTTGAGGGGACAGCAAATTTACACTGTTATACAAGCTGTACACTCACTACTTTACATTGTAGACAAGTGTCATTTCTTCAGTGTTGTCACATGAAAAGATAGAAGAAAATATTTACAAAAATGTGAGGGGTGTACTCAATTTTGTGAGATACTGTGTGTGTGTATATGTGTGTGTGTGTGTGTGTGTATGTATGTGTATGTTTTTATATATATATATATATATATATATATATATATATATATATATATGAGTGTATATATGCACGCGATATATATGTGTGAAATAAAAATATTATTCTTTAATTTATCTTCTAGTGTATATAGGCAAAGCTTCACTTGCCCAGTGTGCTTTTCTTCCAAAACAATCCTGCTTGTTAAAATAACATTTAGCATTTTATCATTAGTGCGAGCCGCAAGTGCTTTCCAAAGACAACAAACCTACACAAGATCTTGTGTATCGACTGTCTTGGCACACAAAAAAAAAAAAAAACTGCCTGGTAGGAAAAAGAGATTTGCTCAAGGAAAGGAGCGTAAACAATTTTTTTTTTGGCGGGCGGACGGGGCTGTTGGAACACAGGTGTAAATTTTAATCCGCGTGTCAAATCAAATTAATTAATAATGTTGAATAAGTACTTGTTTAGTGAATGCCTACAGCTGCGCTCGCATGTAAACAGTCACATGCTGATGGCCGCGAATCGCTTTGCAGTCACTGAGCATCGTACGAATGTTTGGCGCTTCATTAGCACAAAGGTAAATCAGGCCACGGACAAAACCAAAAGATAAAATGTTTGGCAGCTCTCCAGGTGTAAGAAGGATGGCTCATGATCGGGAGAGTGCAAGGTTTTCAAATTTTTTCCATGCTTATCATAATTCTACACGATTACTTATGCATAATGCAGATTTAGTTTATCTGAGGGTGTCTTTGGGAGCCGAGAGATAGCCAAGAGCCCCCTGAGATTTGACAGTTCCTTCCTTGTCAGATGTCTGTCCTCCAATTGAAGTGAGTGCGACAGCCGGCTGCATTTGATGGACATAAGTGGCTGCATTTGATTGGCCCGAGTGGCTGCATTTGATTGGCCCGAGTGGCTGCATTTGATTGGCCCGAGTGGCTGCATTTGATTGGCCCAAGTGGCTGCATTTGATTGGCCCAAGTGGCTGCATTTGATTGGCCCAAGTGGCTGCATTTGATTGGCCCAAGTGGCTGCATATACTGGGCCCAAGTGGCTGCATATGATGGGCCCAAGTGGCTGCATATGATGGGCCCAAGTGGCTGCATTTGATTGGCCCAAGTGGCTGCATTTGATGGGCCCAAGTGGCTGCATTTGATGGCCCAAGTGGCTGCATTTGATGGGCCCAAGTGGCTGCATATACTGGGCCCAAGTGGCTGCATATACTGGGACCAAGTGGCTGCATATACTGGGCCCAAGTGGCTGCATATACTGGGCCCAAGTGGCTGCATATACTGGGCCCAAGTGGCTGCATATGATGGGCCCAAGTGGCTGCATATACTGGGCCCAAGTGGCTGCATATACTGGGCCCAAGTGGCTGCATATACTGGGCCCAAGTGGCTGCATATACTGGGCCCAAGTGGCTGCATATACTGGGCCCAAGTGGCTGCATATACTGGGCCCAAGTGGCTGCATATACTGGGCCCAAGTGGCTGCATATACTGGGCCCGAGTGGCTGCATTTGATGGGCCCGAGTGTCTGCATTTGATGGGCCCGAGTGTCTGCATTTGATGGGCCCGAGTGTCTGCATTTGATGGGCCCGAGTGTCTGCATTTGATGGGCCCGAGTGTCTGCATTTGATGGGCCCGAGTGTCTGCATTTGATGGGCCCGAGTGTCTGCATTTGATGGGCCCGAGTGTCTGCATTTGATGGGCCCGAGTGTCTGCATTTGATGGGCCCGAGTGTCTGCATTTGATGGGCCCGAGTGTCTGCATTTGATGGGCCCGAGTGTCTGCATTTGATGGGCCCGAGTGTCTGCATTTGATTGTCCCGAGTGTCTGCATTTGATTGGCCCAAGTGTCTGCATTTGATTGGCCCAAGTGGCTGCATTTGATTGGCCCAAGTGGCTGCATTTGATTGGCCCAAGTGGCTGCATTTGATTGGCCCAAGTGGCTGCATATACTGGGCCCAAGTGGCTGCATTTGATGGGCTCAAGTGGCTGCATTTGATGGGCCCAAGTGGCTGCATTTGATGGGCCCAAGTGGCTGCATTTGATGGGCCCAAGTGGCTGCATTTGATGGGCCCAAGTGGCTGCATTTGATGGGCCCAAGTGGCTGCATTTGATGGGCCCAAGTGGCTGCATTTGATGGGCCCAAGTGTCTGCATTTGATGGGCCCAAGTGTCTGCATTTGATGGGCCCAAGTGTCTGCATTTGATGGGCCCAAGTGTCTGCATTTGATGGGCCCAAGTGTCTGCATTTGATGGGCCCAAGTGTCTGCATTTGATGGGCCCAAGTGGCTGCATAGACTGGGCCCAAGTGGCTGCATAGACTGGGCCCAAGCGGCTGCATAGACTGGGCCCAAGCGTCTGCATAGACTGGGCCCAAGCGTCTGCATAGACTGGGCCCAAGCGTCTGCATAGACTGGGCCCAAGCGTCTGCATAGACTGGGCCCAAGCGTCTGCATAGACTGGGCCCAAGCGTCTGCATAGACTGGGCCCAAGCGTCTGCATAGACTGGGCCCAAGCGTCTGCATAGACTGGGCCCAAGCGTCTGCATATACTGGGCCCAAGCGTCTGCATATACTGGGCCCAAGCGTCTGCATATACTGGGCCCAAGCGTCTGCATTTGATGGGCCCAAGCGTCTGCATTTGATGGGCCCAAGCGTCTGCATATACTGGGCCCAAGCGTCTGCATTTGATGGGCCCAAGCGTCTGCATTTGATGGGCCCAAGCGTCTGCATTTGATGGGCCCAAGCGTCTGCATTTGATGGGCCCAAGCGTCTGCATTTGATGGGCCCAAGCGTCTGCATTTTCTGGGCCCAAGCGTCTGCATTTGATGGGCCCAAGCGTCTGCATTTGATGGGCCCAAGCGTCTGCATTTGATGGGCCCAAGCGTCTGCATTTGATGGGCCCAAGCGTCTGCATTTGATGGGCCCAAGCGTCTGCATTTGATGGGCCCAAGCGTCTGCATTTGATGGGCCCAAGCGTCTGCATTTGATGGGCCCAAGCGTCTGCATTTGATGGGCCCAAGCGTCTGCATTTGATGGGCCCAAGCGTCTGCATTTGATGGGCCCAAGCGTCTGCATTTGATGGGCCCAAGCGTCTGCATTTGATGGGCCCAAGCGTCTGCATTTGATGGGCCCAAGCGTCTGCATTTGATGGGCCCAAGTGTCTGCATTTGATGAGCCCAAGTGTCTGCATATACTGGGCCCAAGTGTCTGCATATACTGGGCCCAAGTGCTTGCATTTGATGGGCACAGTGAGGCTGCATATGATGGGCCCAAGTGGCTGCATATGATGGGCCCAAGTGGCTGCATATGATGGGCCCAAGTGTCTGCATATGATGGGCCCAAGTGTCTGCATTTGATGGGCCCAAGTGTCTGCATTTGATGGGCCCAAGTGTCTGCATTTGATGGGCCCAAGTGTCTGCATTTGATGGGCCCAAGTGTCTGCATTTGATGGGCCCAAGTGTCTGCATTTGATGGGCCCAAGTGTCTGCATTTGATGGGCCCAAGTGTCTGCATTTGATGGGCCCAAGTGTCTGCATTTGATGGGCCCAAGTGTCTGCATTTGATGGGCCCAAGTGTCTGCATTTGATGGGCCCAAGTGTCTGCATATACTGGGCCCAAGTGTCTGCATATACTGGGCCCAAGTGTCTGCATATACTGGGCCCAAGTGTCTGCATATACTGGGCCCAAGTGTCTGCATATACTGGGCCCAAGTGTCTGCATATACTGGGCCCAAGTGTCTGCATATACTGGGCCCAAGTGTCTGCATATACTGGGCCCAAGTGCTTGCATTTGATGGGCACAGTGAGGCTGCATTTGATGGGCCCAAGTGGCTGCATATACTGGGCCCAAGTGGCTGCATATACTGGGCCCAAGTGTCTGCATTTGATGGGCCCAAGTGTCTGCATTTGATGGGCCCAAGTGTCTGCATTTGATGGGCCCAAGTGTCTGCATTTGATGGGCCCAAGTGTCTGCATTTGATGGGCCCAAGTGTCTGCATTTGATGGGCCCAAGTGGCTGCATAGACTGGGCCCAAGTGGCTGCATAGACTGGGCCCAAGTGGCTGCATAGACTGGGCCCAAGTGGCTGCATAGACTGGGCCCAAGTGTCTGCATAGACTGGGCCCAAGTGTCTGCATAGACTGGGCCCAAGTGTCTGCATAGACTGGGCCCAAGTGTCTGCATAGACTGGGCCCAAGTGTCTGCATAGACTGGGCCCAAGTGTCTGCATAGACTGGGCCCAAGTGTCTGCATAGACTGGGCCCAAGTGTCTGCATAAACTGGGCCCAAGTGTCTGCATATACTGGGCCCAAGTGTCTGCATATACTGGGCCCAAGTGTCTGCATATACTGGGCCCAAGTGTCTGCATATACTGGGCCCAAGTGTCTGCATATACTGGGCCCAAGTGTCTGCATATACTGGGCCCAAGTGTCTGCATATACTGGGCCCAAGTGTCTGCATATACTGGGCCCAAGTGTCTGCATATACTGGGCCCAAGTGTCTGCATATACTGGGCCCAAGTGTCTGCATATACTGGGCCCAAGTGTCTGCATATACTGGGCCCAAGTGTCTGCATATACTGGGCCCAAGTGTCTGCATATACTGGGCCCAAGTGTCTGCATATACTGGGCCCAAGTGCTTGCATTTGATGGGCACAGTGAGGCTGCAATTGATCGGGGGGGGGGGGGGGTTCTGGATTGGGTTCAGTATTTTCAGTTTGTTTGCGCCCCCCAAAAAATTTTGAGCACCAGCCGCCACTGACTCATTACATTACAGAGTGTTGGGTGGAGAAACTCCTGCTCCATTTTAGATGTGTTGACCTGCACTTTGCCATTAAGGTCAACCCAAATGTAGCCTCTAAAAAAAAGCAATATGGCCAAAACTCAGGTCAACGTCTGAACCATCTTTTTGATGTGCTCCGTCCCTCTGCAAATTAAACTTGCGCACTTTAATGCAGATATTTCCCCCACAGATTTCACAAAACAAGTTACAACAGTAATTAGAACTGAACCACTGAGTTTTTATAAGGAAAATGGCTTTTAAAATGGTAGGAGTCTTGACCTCATATCTCCGCAGCTTCCTTCCCTCTCTGATGTCTATAAACTCTTTTAGGAGAGCTCGTCCCCTTAATTGCTCTGGTTTATACCACCATTCCTTCTGAGGTCTGTGGCGGCTCTCATTATATACGTGAGCCTGGCAGCCTAGCTTGCCGCAGGGCCATTATCCTATCAAAAGCCGGATGACATCGCTGTGTTGGAGGTCTCTGTTGGCACCCCCCCCCTTTTACTTCTAATGAAAAAGCGGAGCCCCCGGAGGGGTGAAGACTGCAGCAATGGCGTATCTGATTACATTATACTTACCCAGGCGCTTATCGTGTTATCACAGAGGAGTATGAAATTTATAAGATGAGAACATGAGGAATATCACAAACCGGGGAGACTTTCCTCTTAGAAAAAGTTATATCCCTTGACATCTGCAGCTGTCATGCTGGAAGGTCACAGCCTGATACCAAGGTGGTAACGTGGCAGTCTTCTAAAGTGGGGGATCTCCAAACTTTTGAGTTAAAAAAAAAATATCTTACAAAAGAAAAAATACTTTAGTAAAACAAAAGTCCCCCTTTATATCAAATTAGAGCCCCCCCCCTTACACCAGGGTCCCTATGTAAGTCCCACCCCCTCCGCCACACCAGGGTTCCTATATCCTTATCCATATATCAGGGTCCTTATCAGAGTTCCCCCTTACATGTGGGTTCTCACCAGGGTTTCCTCTTGCATCAGGCTTCCTTTTTACGATCATGATCCCTATCCGAGTACCCCTATACATCAATGCCCCCCCCCCTTATGTCAGGGTTCCCATCATTAACCCCCCTCGCATTAGGGTCTCATCAGGGTTCACATCCACTCTTAGATCAGGGTCCCCTTCAGAGTCCCCCTTACATTAGGGTCCCCATCATTGTCTCGCCTTACATTGGGTTTCCCATCAGATTCCCCTTCACACCAGGCTCCCTATCAGAGTTACATCAGGGTACCTATCAGAGCTCCCCCCTTACATTGGGGGTCCCCATCAGAGCTCCCCCCTTACATTGGGGGTCCCCATCAGAGCTCCCCCTTACATTGGGGGGCCCCATTAGAGCTCCCCCTTGCATTGGTGGTCCCCATCAGAGCTCCCCCTTGCATTGGTGGTCCCCATCAGAGCTCCCCCTTGCATTGGTGGTCCCCATCAGAGCTCCCCCCTTGCATTGGTGGTCACCATCAGAGCTCCCCCCTTGCATTGGTGGTCACCATCAGAGCTCCCCCTTGCATTGGGGGGTCCCCATCAGAGCTCCCCCCTTACATTGGGGGTCCCCATCAGAGCTCCCCCCTTGCATTGGGTTTCCCATTAGAATCCCCTTCACACTAGGCTCCCCATCAGGTTTCCCATTGGAGTCCCCCCTCCTTTACATCAGGGTCCCCATCAGAGTCCCTTCCCCCTTGCATCAGTGTGCCCATCAGGGTTCTCGCCACAGTTCACCCTTACATCAGGGATCCCGGTCAGAGTCCCCTTTTACCCAGGAACTTAGCCATAGGAATGATGAGAGCCCCTCGTAATGGGCACAGCCGGTATGAAGACCCAGGAACGCAGCACCAATATAAACTAGGGCTGTTACTGATAAAAATTTTCATTTTCGATTAATCGTTTTTTTTTCTAATCGATTAATTTCGATTAATTATAATGCACATACAGATCCAACTACTTTTAGCTGATCTCCTTGCATTGCAGCTCTGCATTAGTCAGTGGTAAATGTGGTATACACTATATACAATCACCTGACACTAGTTAGTTTCCACAATCCATGACTTAACTTCACAGTTCACACAAATACGTTTTAAATTCAAACTGTAGCACTGACGTAAGTCATTTTTTTTCCCACAGTAGCGTGACAATCCCTCCACCTCCGGTCTAACTAATCACTCTCACCTTAACTCATGGACCCCTGTGCAAACAGGTGGTCACGCAAGCGGGTATCAAAAGGGTTAACACGGACCATAAACTTCTCTCACGTCTCTTTAGATCTCAGCAAGGACGCAGGTCATGGGTAGAAAGAAAAGATCTAAGTGCTCACTGCTTAAGTATAAGATTCCATTTTTGTGTTCAAACGCAAACTACTCACATAAAGATGATAAAAACACAGCATGTAAAGCCGACAATCGTGTTAGTTCCGTAGGGCATCAGCGGGTGACGTCATGCGTAGCTCCTCCCCCGTACGCGTTACGTTCAATCAGAACTTCGACGTCACCGGACTCCTCCCCCCTTCCCTTCGTTAGCAGACAGAGGCACTTGGGGAAGGGGGGAGGAGTCCGGTGACGTTCATGTCTGTGACATCACCGGATCTCCGACAGAACCCCCTGAAGATCCGGAAGCCGGCGGAGAGGTGAGTACCGATCAAAAGAATTAATTGATTAATCGAGGAGTTATTCTTTAATTTCCACAGCCCTAATAAAAACCTGAATAGACTGTCTGAGGGTTTAACTCTCCATGCAAACAATCAAATGTTGTTTTAGATGGAGTTCTCAATAAAAACAAATGGTCAAACAGTCACATGGATTTATTGATCACCTGTCCCTTAATTTGCCTCTGTTTTACAGTAACAAAACAAACCCTGTAATACGCAATGACTGAAGATGATTCGCTGCTTGATCACATGTGGCTGGCAGATTTGGGACGAGCACAGCTGTAAGTACTTCTCTAATTAACATACAGAACTTATTCAGCAATCATTAACCTGATGTGACACATTCTTTACACCTGTGATCCAAACCCTCCAGCTGCAGTGTATTAGGTGCCCGTTCACACCGGAACGCGGTGCTGAAAACCTGCTTTCCACAAGCAATTCCCGCACCGCGTTAAACACGCACTGCAATTGCGATCTGGTCACTTTAAAAAAAATAATAAATAAATAAATAAATGCACATATTGTTTGCAGGTAAAAAAAAGGTGCATTTTTTTTTTGACCCGGAAAACCATGCAGATCGCTGGCGCATGCTGTCATTCCGTACGGGCAGCCAATACACCGACCGTAAGAATCAATGAACTACCACGGCGCCCCACAGCGCTGTGGTAGTTCATTGAGAATTACAAGCTGACAACCGCAAAGGATCTGGGGGTTGTAGTTCATTCACACACACACACAGAGCTGTGTGAATAAATGACGCGCCCGTGTGGGCGGAGCAGTGTAGATTTTCAAAAAGTGACAGCTAGAACTGGGAACTTCTCCCCATACTGCTGTCACAGTGTGGGGGGGGGGGGGTGGGGGGGGGGGGGGGGTCGGCAGCTGCTGCAGCATTGGGAACGTGTTACACGTTCTACCCTAAAAAGGGGGGAATCTAGGATGTAAAAGGACCTGGGGGTCCTAGTAGATGATAAGCTCAGCAATGGCATGCAATGCCAAGCTGCTGCTAACAAAGCAAACAGAATATTGGCATGCATTAAAGTGGGGTGCCCCCTGAAAAAAAAAAAAATGTAAAAGTCAGCAGCTACAAATACTGCAGCTGCTGACTTTTAATAATCGGACACTTGCCTGTCCCAGGGTCCAGCGATGCGGGGGAACGAACCCTCCCCCCTCATTGCCCACTCTGCTCACGGCGCCGGCATTCTTACTGTGGGCACCCGGCTGACATATAATCACACACATAGGTTGGACTTGTCTTTTTTTTTTTTTTTTACCTGACCTACTATGTAACATGTTCCCAAAGATGAATTTATCCTTTAAGTTAACGACCCCAAGCGCATTGCGTCATCGCGTGAACCGCCGGACTTTAGCGTGATCGTGTGTGGTCAAGTCCGTTCGCTTTTTAGTCCGCCGAAGCCAGCTGGAAATTTATCCTTTAAGTTAACGACCCCAAGCGCATTGCGTTTGCCTGCACCAGGTCACAAATGACAAAAGTACTATGCAAACCGGCTGCAGTGCGTTTTGTAGCGCATGCACTACTTTTGTTGCGGTCTGTTACTTTTCAGCCCATTCAAAATTAATTGTCTCAAATCGCACCAAACTGCACCGCATGCGAATTGCACAGGAACATGCAGCGCTATCTTCTGATTGGCTGGCACGTGTTACTGCACCATCCATATTGCTCTTTGCCCTGTTGAATGAAGCTATGAGTTTTCCCATTGGTTATCTAGTCATCTTATCATCTGCTGGTGCCTTTTGCAGTGCAGGAATTTTTCCAGCAGCATGTATTAAGCAGCGGGATGCCGGTGAGGGGGTGTCAGCCTCAGAGCCTGCAGCTACATGGAATTGGGAGGTCAGAGTGTCTGATCTTCAAAACATGCCTCAATGATGTAGGATGACATAACGCCGGCCTTATTATAGACGGAGCTGGAACACAGACTCCAGGCTTACATGTGTTCCTTCCATTGAGCCGGTTCCCCCCCCCCCCCCAAGGCTGAAAGCTGCCGAGCTACACATCTGCTCCCAGCTGAGAGTGAAAGAGAGCATTGGGAGAAGAATTCCACTGTACACCAAACCATTCTTTATAGCAGAGCTGGCTATTGCCGCGTACACACGATCGGAAATTCGGCCAGCAAAAGACCGATTGGAGCTTTTGGTCGGAAAATGCCACCGTGTGTATGCTCCATCTGACTTTTGCTGCCCGAATTCCAGGCAGCAAAAGATTGAGAGCAGGTCCTCAATTTTTTCGGTCGGAAAAAGTTCCGTCTGTAGCAATTCCGACGTGCAAAATTCCTACGCATGCTCGGAAACAATTCTACGCATGCTCCGAAGCATTGAAATTAATTTCCTCGGCTCGTCGTAGTGTTGTACGTCACCGCATTCTTGACGGTCGAAAGTTCAGAGAACTTTTGTGTGACCGTGTGTATGCAAGCCAAGCTTGAGCGGAATTCCGTGGGAAAAACCATCCAAGATTTTTCAGACGGAAAATCCACTAGTGTGTACGAGGCATTAGTCTCTAATTTTATAAAGGATCACTCAACTCAAAAGTGATGGTTTAGTTATATATGGTTCCTGGAGGTCTGAGTCAGCTCCGGGCTCTTTATATGTCATAGATATTCAATTGGCAAGATCTCCTTGTTGTAGTCCCCAACTCTGTTCCTGTTCATTTGGGGCAGGGATATGCAATTAGCAGACCTCCATCTGTTGCAAAACTACAAGTCCCATCATGCCTCTGCCTCTAAGTGTCATGCTTGTGGCTGTCAGAGTCTTGCTATGCCTCATGGGGAAAAAAGTGTGGGAACTCCCACCCAAGATCCACTCCCACCAAAAAAAAAAAAAAATGATACGCTCATATGCACGAACGCTTCAAAAGTGGTATTTTTCATCCAATTTTCGTATTGTGTGTATGAAGCTTAACTGTTAGTACATAAAAAAAAAAAAACAATCCTCAATAAACATAAATACGGTAATTCTCTGAATAATCAGCATTCATTCAATTGTGCTTCCATGCAAATGTGAACATCATGTTCTGATCTTTATTGGGGAATTTTATTTTGTATATAGAGTGTTTATGTGGTGAGTTTACACTTTTCATTGAACAGAGTTTGGATAACACAGGGTTAAACGGAAAGGTCATAAATGAACTGCACATTATCTGGACAGAATGCTTGGGGAGATAGTGATGTGTTCCTGCTTAGGAGATGTATGTTAGCTTTGGGGGGGGGGCTGCAAACTCTGCAGGGCTCCAACACACACTCGCTGCTATTCCAACCCTTCACATATTTCCACATAAACTTCCCTCCTGGCATTAAACTTTGCCAGGTATTGTGCTCAGCTTACCACCCCAAACTGATGTTCCTCCCTCAGCTCACCTCTCTCCCTGCATGTCCTGTGAGCAGAATAGCTGTGCTCCTCCTCTGGGTTCTCTCATCATATGGCACTGAAGATAGAGGAGGGGGGGATTCAGCGGGACACACAGAGCAAGTATGCAGGAGACTGGGGGGGGGGGGATGAGGAGACAGAAAATCAGGAGGGGCCGGCGGGGAGGAGCGCATCACGAGAGGTCTGACTAAATACAATCTCTTAGCTGCTGGGACCTGATCTACCTGTCAGCTAGCTGTGATTGACAGGTAGATCGAAGCGGAAGCTGTCATGGGGCCCCCTACTGGCAATGCCTGAATGGTCAGTCCACCCCTGGTGTGCATCACTTACTATTGTGAGCTGTGTCGGTGGCTGCTGGAGAGGACAGTTATGCCATC
>CM053035.1:18769581-18869461 GCA_028564925.1 Lithobates sylvaticus
ACCCAAAATGCCTGTTCATTTTGATAGAAATTCAGTGTCTTGCGATGTTTTCAGAAAGCTTTGTATAGCATTCTGCATGCCTCCCCCCCACCAACCATGATGAGACCCAGTGATGACATCATTAGTGTATGGTCGATGCTGGACTGTTTAAATTGGAACAGGCAGGATTTTTAATGCAGAAGAGACATGCTTTGTCTCTTTTGCATTAAAACTACTTACTTTCCTGCCTGTACGCCCCTTTGTACATGCGCAGCTCACTGTGCAAATTCGGCAATGCCAAAACTAACTGAACTACTGTGCATGCGCTGGAGTGATGCCATCTCCGCCCGGCCAATGACAGCAGAAGGCGATCAAGACCCAAGAGCCAGCTGCCCAAAGAGGTCAGCGGCCGGACGGAGAACTCGAGGACGATTCTTTTTCGAATTTCCAAAAAAAATAGAATAGAATAAAGGAATAGAATAGAGAATTACATTTTTTTCAAATTTTCCAAATTTTAAAACTATTCGAAAACTATTATTAGATAAATCTGAATAACGAAAATTAGTCCGAATTTTAATTCGGAATGAAACGTACATGTCTAATCGCTGGATCTGAGCTGAGTATTGTTCCTCTTTAACCACTTACCGACCAGCCGCCACAGTTTTACACGGCTGGGTGAAACAACGTTATGTAACGTCGCTCTGCCCTGTGGTCACTAGGGGCGTGCGCCCCCGGAGCCAATGTTAGTGCCAGGGGGGCCGTGATGACCTCTGGGCTCCCCCTATCGCTCGTGACACACCGAGAACCGTGATCTGTGTGTGTGTTCCCTGCCAGTTTACAGTAATCAGTGCATTTTTATAGCACTGATCGCTGTATAAATGCCAATGGTCCCAAAAATGTGTCAAAAGTGTCCGATGTGTCCGCCATAATGTCGCAGTCGCGATTAAAAATTGCATATCGCCGCCATTACTAGTAAAAAAAATGATAATAATAAAAATGCTATAAATCTATCCCCTATTTTGTAGACGCTATAACTTTTGTGCAAACCAGTTGATATACGCTTATTGCGATTTTTATTACCAAAAATATGTAGAAGAATACGTATCGGCCTAAACTGAGTAAAAATTAGCTTTTTTTTTAAAAAAAAATGGGGATATTTTTTATAGCAAAAAGTACAAAATATTGTGTATTTTTTTTTTTTCAAAATTGTCGCTCTTTTTTTTGTTGATAGCGCAAAAAATAAAAAACCGCAGAGGTGATCAAATACCATAAAAAAAAAGCTCTATATGTGGGAAAAAATCTATTAAAAAAAGTCAATTTTTTTTTGCTACAACGTCACACGACCGCGACTTGTCAGTTAAAGCGACGCAGTGCCTAATCGCAAAAAATGGCCTGGTCATTCAGCAGCCAAATCTTCCGGGGCTGAAGCGGTTAACCACCATTTCTTTATATCTCTGGGAAGATTCGAAAGACAAGAACACTGCGCTTTATTTGCCCAATCTCTGAACCTGCTCTAACCTGAAGTCTTTCAACCTTTTTGTTCTTTTTTTATATATAACAAACTGTCAAGTTTGGTCTTTGCGATGGCTGTTGTCTTTTTAAAGTTTTAATTCCTTAACTAAACACAGCAAATTATGTAACTGGGTTATGTTAATGATCTTCCCAAAAAAAACGCGTACATCACTCCTCCCTATGGGGGGTGCTGACAGTTATATCCTCCTAAATGACAGGCTTTTTGTTTCACACCTGACGAGTTATAATTATACGCTTCCAAACTGTCAAAATGTATCTGATGTGACGAGATAAATACGTTTTTCTTTTTCTTAATCTTTGATCTCCTATCAAGCAACATTATTTTGTTGATAGAAATAGACCGGTTCTCTTTATCTGTACGGTTGAGGTGTAGCATTTTGTTTTAAAGTTGGCCTTTCAGTAACTTTACAAGTCTGCATGAATAAACTTCCAACATTATTATTATTATTCAGGATTTACCGTATTTATCAGCGTATAACACGCACCCCAATGCAGCCTAGTCCCAGTTCCACCTGCAGCCTTGTCCCAGTTCCACCTGCAGCCTTGTCCCAGTTCCACCTGCAGCCTTGCCCCAGTTCCACCTGCAGCCTTGCCCCAGTTCCACCTGCAGCCTTGCCCCAGTTCCACCTGCAGCCTTGCCCCAGTTCCACCTGCAGCCTTGCCCCAGTTCCACCTGCAGCCTTTCCCCAGTTCCACCTGCAGCCTTGCCCCAGTTCCACCTGCAGCCTTGCCCCAGTTCCATCTGCAGCCTTGCCCCAGTTCCACCTGCAGCCTTGCCCCAGTTCCACCTGCAGCCTTGCCCCAGTTCCACCTGCAGCCTTGCCCTTAGTTCCACCTGCAGCCTTGCCCCAGTTCCACCTGCAGCCTTGCCCCAGTTCCACCTGCAGCCTTGCCCCAGTTCCACCTGCAGCCTTGCCCCAGTTCCACCTGCAGCCTTGCCCCAGATCCACCTGCAGCCTTGGCCCAGTTCCACCTGCAGCCTTGGCCCAGTTCCACCTGCAGCCTTGGCCCAGTTCCACCTGCAGCCTTGGCCCAGTTCCACCTGCAGCCTTGGCCCAGTTCCACCTGCAGCCTTGGCCCAGTTCCACCTGCAGCCTTGGCCCAGTTCCACCTGCAGCCTTGGCCCAGTTCCACCTGCAGCCTTGGCCCAGTTCCACCTGCAGCCTTGGCCCAGTTCCACCTGCAGCCTTGGCCCAGTTCCACCTGCCGCCTTGTCCCAGTTCCACCTGCCGCCTTGTCCCAGTTCCACCTGCAGGCTTGCCCCAGTTCCACCGGCAGAATTTAAAAATGGTGCCGCCGAGATACAGAGCTGGATGTCCTGTGTATCTCGGCGGCGCTCAATAGTTCTCGTCGGCTTTTCGGCCGTTCTTGGAGGCTTTGGCCATTCTCGCCGGCTCACGCGGGGCTGCAAGAGCCGCCGAGAAAGTGCGAAAGTGGCTGAAAGCCTCAGAAAACGGCCGAAAGCCACGAGAATGGCCGAGAGGCTCAGAATCGGCGGGGGATCGGCGTATAACACGCACCCACGATTTTCCCCTGATTTTTATATGCCGATAAATACGGTATATGGTGCCAACAGTTTGCGCCGCGCTTTACAAAACAAGGGCAGACAGTACAGTTACAATACACAACATTACAATACTCAGCAATACTAAACGTAATTTATCAAAAATCACTGAAACACAGTCCTTGGGCTACAGTCCAATCATGTTGCCTAGGCTAAGATGATGCCATCAATCTGCTGCAGGCAGAGGAAGCATTTCCTTAGTCTCTTCTCCCTAGGGGTTGTCACTTACACCGTACATTGTCTGTGTTGGCATCTCAGTAGACAAGAGATGTGCGGTTCGTTTTGTTCCGAATTGATATTCGGAACAAATTTTTTAATTATTCTGAAAATTCGGATATATCCGAATACCCAAATTACAATATAAACAAATTTCACCGAATGCTGCGAATAACAAAATTAAATTTGTCCGAATTTGGACTGAAATTCGAATCGAGGTTTACATTGAACTCCAGTTGAATTCTAACTACACACATTGCTGAAATCCAAAGACCGGTTGTGTTAGTAGAGTACCATTTGGAAATAATGCTGTTTTTGTTAAGCCAAAGGTGATTTAACCACTTCAAGATTTTACCCCCTTCCTGACCAGAGTACTGTTTGCGATTCGGCGCTGCGTCGCTTTAACTGGCAATTGACTGCCAATTAACTGTCGTGCTACGTTGTACCCAAACAAAACTTATTTTTTTCTCACAAATCGAGCTTTCTTTTGGTGGTATTTGATCACCTCTGCGGTTTTTATTTTTTGCCCTATAAACAAAAAAATAGTGATAATTTTGAAAAAAAAAAATCATTATTTTGTACTTTTTGCTATAATAAATATCCCAATTTAAAATAAAAAAAAAAAAAAAAAAATTTCCTCAGTTTAGGCCGATACTTATTCTTCTACATAGTTTTGGTAAAAAAAAAAAACTCAATAAGCGTATATTGATTGGTTTGCGCAAAAGTTATAGCGTCTACAAAATAGGGGATAGTTTTATGGCATTTTTATTATAAATTTTTTTATTAGTAATGGCGGCGATCTGCGATTTTTATCATGACTACGACATTATGGCGGACACATCGGACACTTTTGACACTATTTTGGGACCATTGTCATTTATACAGCGATCAGTGCTAGAAAAATGCACTGATTACTGTGTAAAGGACACTGGCAGGGAAGGGGTTAAACACTATGGGGAGATCAAGGGGTTAAGTGTGTCCTAGGGAGTGATTCTAACTGTGGGGGGGGGATGGGATACTACTCACATGACAGCGATCACTGCTCCCAATGACAGGGAGCAGTGATCTCTGTCATGTCACTAGGCAGAACGGGAAATGCCTTGTTTACATTCTTCCTCCTCCCCCCCCATGACATGATCACGGGCACCCGATGGACATCGAGTCCGCGGAACCCGCGGTCACGGAGCATGCGGCGCGTGCCCACAATGCCGCATCTTAAAGCCCACCCGTGCTATTCTGTGTATATTGGCGTGCGGCGGTTGGAAAGAGGTTGAAGAATCGTAATCATTCGTTGAAGATTTTTCTTTTGATTGTTCACTTTGCCACATTCGAATCGAAAACAATAAAACATTTTCGTTTCGACTCATTCGAAAATTTATCACTTTGAACGTTTCGAATTGAAAAAAATTGTTAAATTAGAAGAAAATTTGAAAATTCCGAACACGAATTGAACGAATCAACCCAATTTAATGAAACAAAATAACTAGATTAACAAATCGAAAACAAAACAATTTTTTTTCGTCATGCACGTCATCGGCACATGCGCACCGAAGAAACTGCCCGCTCGTGACGTTTCTTCAGCTGTGGTGCCGTTACTGGTGGCTGCTGCGTGCGCGCGCGTGCGTGCGGGGAGAGCCGGAGCCCACGAACCCGGAAATAACTCCGGGACGACATGCCGCTGGTCAGAGCGGTGTGCCGGGACCGCTACAACGGCATCGTTCTAAGGTAAGTATTTCATAATGAGCTAGCTCATTATGCCTTTTGAGCCTTTTAGGATTTTTTATTTTTTTTTAATCTGGGTTTACAACCACTTTAAGAAACCCTTACAGGTCTTGTCCCTCCCCCAGCCTATGACTGGATGGTTGAAAGGAGAACTAGCAGAGTGATTGTCTCCTTGTGCTGCTTTTACCTCTCCCAGTCTGAGCTTTGCTGTGCAGGGATTGCAGTAGGATGATACCATGTCAAATTCAGGCACAATGGAACCTTGGTTAAGGAGTACCGCGGTTAACGAGCGTTTTGAAAGGCGAGCAACTTTTTTTTTTTTTTTTTTTTATTCTGACTCGGTTTGTTGTCTCGCAAAACAAGCAGAATTCAAGCTAATGGGGGTGTGCAGTACCGCATTTGGCCAGAGGTGCGGGGGCGCCGGTGACACTCGGAACGGTTCGGAGCCGTTCAGAAATGCTGTGTTTCCGAGTCTTTCCGAGTTCAGCCGAATGGCTCCGAGTATTTCCGAGGCTCTCCGGCACCCCCCCCCCCCCACATCTGGCCACATGCGGTATTGCATGCAATAGAAGTCAATGCGGAACAAATCTTCGTTTACATTGACTTCTATGGAAAAACTCGCTTTGATATGCGAGTGCTTTGGATTACAAGCATTCTTCTGGAACGGATTATGCTCGTAATCCAAGGGTCCATTGTACTTACACTGCTTGCCATAAAAAAATACATCCAGGGGCCTATTTTAAAAAATATATATTTAAGGTTATATTTAGCAATTTTCAAAATTGAAAGGGGGGTCTATTTATAAAAACTTGCTCAAGCAAGTCACATGGCCATCACTAATAATCCTGGTGTTTTGCCTAATATATTTATTTGCGATGATTGCCAGCTCCATCTAGTGGTCATGTTGTGGTGTTTTCCTGAAATACCTCAATCAGGAACATAATACCGATTTATGGCCACTAGTCGGCGCTGGTGAGCCTAGAACATTAACATATTAGGCATAATACAGGCAAAATTCCTGACGGCTTAGACATGCACACAATTTATTTTATTTTTTTTGTATACATTAATACAATGCTGCCTTAATTTGCATCTTTTATATCGTCCTCTTGTACAGCTTTAGGGTATACACCGCAATAAAAACTTAAATCTATATCTGAAGATTCCTGCAGCTCTTCCAGTCAATTTTCAAGCCTTACTTGGCCTGGCCGGGTTAATGACTGATTTTTTTATGCATATATCTCCCACAATGCTTCTTGCCTCCGACCCTTCAGGTCATTGGCAGCAGCAATGAGCTGAGTAATCTTGCTAATTATGCGGAATTATTGACTGCGGGTCCTTTGAAAGGGATTAGGGGGGGTCATTGATGTATTTTTATATTTAACACTGTCTGTAAACATTGTGCTGTATGAACACTGGATGAAGGGAATGTCCTATTCTTGCTCACAAAGCCCAAAATGTTTTAAAAAAATTGGAATTTCACCAAAACTGACTTATATTATCAAATGCAGGGACATCTCCAAAAATGACTGTTTTAGCGCCTTCTCTTAAAGCAAAGCTCAAGCAAAACATTTGTTTTTTTATTTTGAATAGGGTAAGGGACCCCCTGTCAGGTTTAGTTTTGCCATCTGTGCCCCATTGGGGAGATTTCCTTTCACTTCCTGCCTAGTAGCCACAACAGGAAGTGAGAGGAAATTCCTCCAAAGTGTGGGAATCCCCGGTCATCACCAGAACCAATGGCCCATTAGAAGGTTTCTCCTCTATTCCTGTTCTGGTGACCATTAACCACCTGAGATCCGCGCTATAGCCGAATGACGGCTACAACGCGGATCTGATATGCCGGGACGACGTCTATTGACGTCGTCCCGGCAACGAGCTGCCTGCGCGCCCCCTGAAGGTCTGTGCGCCCCCTGAAGGTCTGTGAGACTCGCTTTGATCACAGATCCGAGTAAGGGGTCGATCCCGACCCCTTACCACGTGATCAGCTGTCAGCCAATGACAGCTGATCATGTGATAATAACCGAGCCGGTAATCGGCTTTTTTTTCTGCTCGCGCTGACAGCGCGAGGAGAAAAAAAAAAAGCCGATCACCGGCGGCAGTGAGAGGGACATAAGTCCCTCTCACTCAAATATGCCCAGGGTCCATGGTGCCCACCTTTGCCAAATAAAAGTGCCCACTAGCTCCACCTGTCAGTGCCATCTGTCAGTGCCCACAGTGCCAGTGCTGCACATTCAGTGTCACCTACCAGTGCTCATCAGTGTCCCCTACCAGTGCCCATCAGTGCCACCTATCAGTGCCCATCCGTGCCACCCATCCGTGCCATCTTTGCTGTGCCCATCAGTACCGACTTATCTGTCCCCACCAGTGCAGCCTATCAGTGCCCACCAGTGCAGCTTATCAGTGCCCACCAGTGCAGCCTATCAGTGCCCACCAGTGCCGCCTCATCAGTGCATATCAATGAAGCAGAAAAATTACCTGTTTGCAAAATTTTATAACAAACTATTAAACATGATTTTATTTTTTTATTTTTTTTTCCATCTTTTTTTATTTGTTTAGCAAAAAATAAAAACCCCAGCTGTGATTAAATACCACCAAAAGAAATCTCTATTTGTGGGAAAAAAATGATAAAAATTTAATTTGGGTACAGTGTTGTATGACCGCGCAATTGTCATTCCAAGTGCGTCAGCGCCAAAAGCTGAAAATTGGTCTGGTCACGAGGGGGGTTTAAGGTGGTTAAAAATGTGGGATTTGTCTTTTCACTTTCAGGAAATAAAGGTCACCAGGACAAATGGAGAAGGTGAATCTCCCTAATGGGGACACGGACAGCAATACAAACCTGACAGGGCTTCTAGCCTCCTCTACACTAGTTGCAATCTGCAAACTTATTTTCTTGTATTTTTTCCTAAAATATTAAACTTTCAAACCATTAAAGTGGTTCTAAAGTCAGAAGGTTTTTTTTTTTTTATCCTAATGCATTCTATTCATTAAGATAAAACACCTTCTGTGTGCAGCAGCCTCCCTAATACTTACCTGAGACCCATCTCGACCCAGCGATGTTGCACGAGAGTTTTGGCCGGCCGGGACTCTCTCTCTCCTCATTGGCTGAGACAACAGCGGGGTGCCATTGGCTCCTGTTGCTGTCAATCAAAGTCAGTGAACCAATGAGGAGAGAGGGGGGTAGGGCTGAGCCGCGGCTCCGTGCCCTGAATGGACACACAGAGCATCAGCTCGGCTCGGGTGCCCCCATAGCAAGCTGCTTGCTGTGAGAGCAATCAGTGGGAGGGAAGGGGCCAGGAGCAACTTGGGGACACAAGAAGAGGAGGATCTGGGCTGCTTTGTTTAAAACCACTGCACAGAGCAGGTAAGTATAACATGTTGTTTTTAAACACTAAAACCCAAGATTTTAATATCACTTAATCCTACTTTAATATACCCCCCACCCCCTTCTCTGACAGATGTTAACAAGGTTGTTACCAAGGGCCTGATGATATACTTTTGACCCTTTCCGATTCATTAAAGTAACATTTTATAAGGAAAAAAATGTGGTTTTGCACAGAGCAGGCCCCAATCCTCCTCTTTTCGAGTTTCCCTCTGGTGCCCCTGGCTCCTCCTCTTCAGCTTGTGCCCCTAATAGCAAGCCACTTGCTCTGGGGGCACTGGTGTGTGCTCGTTTCGGAGCCCCGCTCTATGCGTCCATATGACACATAGAGCCGTGGCTTGGCCCACCCCTGCTGTCTCTTCATTGGCTCACTGGCTGTGACTGACAGTAGCAGGAGCCAATTGGATACCACTGCTGTCCCAGCCAATGAGGAATGAGAGACCCAGTAGGAGCTTAGCTTGCGCGCACATCGATGGATCTAGAGGGAGCTCAGGTGGGTTTACCTTCATGCATGCAATCCCCTTGAGGCGATTCAGTTCGCATTTGTAGCGCTATACAAATTATTCATTCATTCATTCATGAAGGTAAAAAAAAACATTGAGCCTTTCCAATCGCTTTAATTCAAAATGTCACCTAAAGTTTGGAACTCATCCAAAAACCCATCGCGTTCAAGTTTCATTTTCTTATCTTCAGCCAGTAAAGGTTTGCTCTCTGCCTTTAATATTTGGAACAAAACCTAAGATCTGAACGAACCATTCTCAACTTTTTTTTTTAGCCCCGAAGAACCCTTCGAAATAATTTTCTGGCCTTGGACAAACCAATTCATTGAGGGTCAGTGGGGAAAATGTCTATTACATAGGTTGGAAGTCTGAAGATAAAATGGTTCAGTGATGGCATGCTGCTGCTGACACTGTGGTGTTGGCCCGGAACTATGCAGCGGGACTAATAAGCTCAAGTAACCCCTAGCAATCTCTGGAGGAACCCTAGAATTGGTTCCCCAGAATGTCTGACTTAGAATTTTTTTACTTGTTACATGTAGGCCATGTTCCCCAATGTGGTGAGTATGCCTCAGTATTGCATTTCGTTCTATATTGATTTTTTTCTACCCCAAAGTACAAAGAACCTAACTTTACAATGTGGCCGAATTACCCACATGTATAACATTTAAAGAGGTGTTCCCAGTTAAAAAAAAAATTAAAAGTCAGCAGCTACAAATACTGCAGCTGCTGACTTTTAATAATCGGACACTTACCTGTCCCAGGGTCCAGCGATGCGGGGGATCGAAGCCCCACTCGTCTCCCTCCTCCGTTCGGCGGCGCTGGCATTGTAACTGTGGGCACCCGGCTGTGGGGTGCCCTTCGCTAGGACGAAGGTGAACCCCTGTCCTAGCCTCAATCACACACAGAGTGGTACAGGTTTTGCTCAAGAATATCCCTGTATTTAGCACCATTCACATTTCCCTCAACTCTGACCAGTTTCCCAGTCCCGACTGCTGAAAAACATCCCCACAGCATGATGCTGCCACCACCATGTTTCACGGTGGGGATGGTGTTCTTTGGGTGATGTGATGTGTTGGGTTTGCGCCAGACATAGTGTGTTTTTTTTTGATGGCCAAAAAGTTTCATTTTAGTCTCATCAGACCAGAGCACCTTCCTCCATACATTTTGGGAGTCTCCGACATGCCTTTTCGTAAACTCAAAACGTGCCATTTTGTTTTGGCTTTTGTAATGGCTTTCTTCTGGCCACTCTGCCATAAAGCTCTGCCAACTCTATGGAGCGTACGGCTTATTGTCGTCCTATGTACAGATACTCCAGTCTCTGCTGTGGAACTCTGCAGCTCCTCCAGGGTTACCTTAGGTCTCTGTGCTGCCTCTCTGATTAATGCCCTCCTTGCCCGGTCCATGAGTTTTGGTGTCTCTTGGCAGGTTTGATGTTGTGCCATGTTCTTTCCATGTGGTTATGATAGATTTGATGGTGCTCCTAGGGATCATCAAAGATTTGGATATTTTTTTATAACCCAACCCTGACTTGTACTTTTCAACAACATTGTCCCTTACTTGTTGGAGAGTTCCTTGGTCTTCATGGCAGTGTTTGTTAGTGGTGCCTCTTGCTTAGGTGTTGCAGCCTCTGGGGCCTTTCAAAAAGATGTGTATATGTAATGACAGATCATGTGACACTAAAGCCCCATACACACGCTCGGATTATCCGAGGACCAGGTCCGTCGGATCATGTCCGTCGTACTTTGTCCGATGTTGGTTTTGCGTACACACGGTCGGACAAAGTTGTCGGAAAATCCGATCATTCTGAACGTGGTGACGTTTGTTGCCTACGACGGGACTACGTAGAGGCTAGTAGCCAATAGCTTTGGTCTTGTAATGTGATCTGAGCATGCGTAGCACTTTGTCCGTCGGAATTCGCTACACACGATCGGATTTGGTGTGATCGGACTTTGTTGTCAAAAAATCTATCCAGCAGGGGATAGGACTTTGTCCGTCAGGCAATCCGATGGAAACTGTCCGATGGTGCCTACACACGGTCGGAATTTCCAACAACATTGTCTGATAGGACAGAATCCATCGGAAAATCCGACCGTGTGTATGGGGCTTTAGATTGCACAGGTGGACATCATTTCACTAATTATGTGACTTCTGAAGGTAATTGGTTGCACCAGAGCTTTTTATGGGCTTCATAACAAAGGGGGGTGAATACATACGCACATGCCAATTATCATTTTTTTATTTCTGAAAAATAGTTTTATGTATATATTTTTCTAATTTTACTTCACCAACTTAGACTATTGTGTTCTGATCCATCACATATAATTCCGATTAAAAAAAACATTCAACTAAAGGCTGTAATGTATCAAAATAGGTAAAAAGCCAGGGGGGGGGGGGGGGTGAATACTTTTGCAAGGCACTGTACATATGCATTTTACACATACATCTTTGTGATAATATTTACTCCATAGCCGATAATGTTTCACAGCTGGAGGCCGTGTGTCCGATGGAAAGTCTTTCATCTACATTCATACACTGTCATGTGTTCTTTTGCGATCGAAGTCCTATGGTCATTATCACCAATAATTGCCTGTTTGTGTACCGCCAGTAAGCGCGGCACAGCGGGGAACTGTTGATGCGGGTCAACAAGGTGAAAAACAGAACCTTCCACCAAATATCCTTAACGAGCAAAACACAAGTGCGACAGTGGCAATCCCCTCATTATCCGGTGACATTTGCGACTTGGAGTGACTTGAAGAGATTATAACGTGTGCTGGGCTTTCTAAGTAAAGGAAGAGGGGATTTCTCATACTGAAAACAAATTCAAGTGAGGCCAAACGGTAAACAATTACAGACTGGAGATTCTGGACAATCCCTTTAAAATGGAACTGTGTTGACAATTTCGTCTTTCTGATCATAAAACGGCAAAAAACCTACCTTGGCGGACCCGATACTTGTAACATTTGTTTCATGCAAATAAGAATATTCGTGGACTTGCGTAAAGCAGAATCATTGGAAAACAATTATTATCTCTAGTACCATATTTTATAGTGCCTTCTTTTTTACAAGAAAAGGCTCAGTCTAGCCAACATCACTCTGGAGTTTGGACCATGCTGCCCACCACCTGTCATTTACTGCCACATCTGTGTCTCCTGCCCCCCCGCCAACACCTGCCTGCCCAATTTTCACAGCACGCAAGGAAGGTTCCTAAGGGTGCAGCTTTGATGTGATTGTCTTGGTGGAACCCAAGAGGTATATGGGTAGACAAACACCCCACACTGTGGACATAAAATCAAAATCCATAACCATAACTATAATTTCCATTTCGGCTTGGGCACATAGCCTTGCATATCTTGAATTTTTCAAAAGTTTGGGTTTGCCTGAGAGCATTTGTAGGCAGGTGGGAGATTCTGCGGACACGTCCATCAGTCCCGTTCAGGTCTGATTTTTTTTTTAAACTTCTCTTTGTTGAGTTTTCGAGAGTGTAGTGCAAAACATAGCCTTGGGGCATATCCCGGCTAACAGGTATACAAGTTCAGTTCTGTTTTATTAAAACCATTAGACGTGCAATTCGTTTAGTTACGATTCGTTTTCCATTCAAATTCGTTATATTCGTTCATTCGTTATCGTACGAATGAACGAATGATTCGCTAAAAATTCTAACGAATAACAAACTATCGAAACGAACGAATAAGAAAAACAACGAAAATACGAAATAATTAAACTAGAAACAACGAAACTACGAAAGAATGAAAATCCGAAAAACGAAAATAGAAACAACGAAAATCAAAATGAACGAAAAAATTCATACATTCGTAACTTTTTTTTTGTTGATTCGTAATTTTCCGCGTCTCTTACAATGGCGCTGCTTAACGTGCTTCGAATGGATTGAAACGAAAAAATTCGTACATTCGTAATTTTTTTTTTTTTTTGATTCAGAATTTTCCGTGTCTCTTACAATGTAATAATAGCATACACAATACATAAAATTATGAATTATGCTCCGATTTACGAATCTACGAAAACAATTTTACGAAAGTACGAATAAATCAATCTTACGAAAGTACGAATGTAACTAAATCTACGAAAATACGAATGCGTCCGAATACAAAATACAACGAAAATACGAATTTTGAATAAACGAAAATTAGACTAACGGAAAAACGAATCAACGAAAAAATAACTCTAAGAAAATACGAACGAGTCCGAATACGAACACCGACGACTTACGAATTTACGAATCGTTACGAATCAACGGAAACTAACAGAAACGAAACGAAACTAAACAAATTTTTCTATTGTGCACATGTCTAAAAACCATGTTGTTGCACAGTGGCCACCACAATGGAACCTCTTTAGGAGAAGAGTAGATTTGCGTGTATTGTGTGCCCAACAAAATCTCAGAGGTTTGATCTTGTAAACAAAAGTTGGCTTGGCTCGTGGTAACAAGGGGTTCCTTGGCTTCCTAGGCATGAAATATTAATTTATTTTATAGTAACAATCTAAGTTCCAAAAAGTGTTCCTTTTTTTTCTTTGTTGACTTGCTGTCCAACCTGTGGTCCAACAGGCTTTGTTTACATTTTATTTATCGGCGTATAACACGCACCCCAAGTTTAGAAGGGAATTTTAAGGAAAAAAGTTTTAGAAGAGAAGTTTAGGGGAAAAAAAAAACTTACTTTTAAGCGTCATTTGCAGCCTGCCCAGTGTCTTTTGCAGCCTTGCCCAGCGTCTTTTGCAGCCTTGCCCAGCGTCTTTTGCAGCCTTGCCCAGCGTCTTTTGCAGCCTTGCCCAGCGTCATTTGCAGCCTTGCCCAGTGTCTTTTGAAGCTTGCCCAGTGTCATTTGAAGCTTGCCCAGCGTCATTTGAAGCTTGCCCAGCGTCATTTGTAGCTTTCCCAGGGTCATTTGCAGCTTGCCAGCGTCATTTGTAGTTTGCCCAGTTTGATTTGCAGCATTACCAGCGTCATTTGCCTTGCCCACGTTTAAATTTCCCGCCGCGAGACAAACCGCGCATGCGCCGCCGAAAAAGACCGAACCGCGGGCGAAAAAGACCGAGCCGACTGTTCGGCTCTGCTCGGAGTCTCGCCTCCCTGCTGTTTCGGGAGCGAGCGCAGGGAGGCGGGACTACAAGTGGAGCTGAACAGTCGGCTTCGGCCTTTTTCGGCCGCGGTTCGGTCTTTTTCGGCGGCGGTCGCCATTTTTCGGCGCCGCACGCTTTTTTTTGTCATTTTTTTGGGGGGTATCGGCGTATAACACGCATCCACGACTTTCCCCCGATTTTTAGACATGTGCACACTGAAATATTTCGTTTCGGAATTTCGTTTTCGTCCGAAAAATTAATTTATTTAGTTACTCCCGAAATTCGTTTTTATTTATTTCATTTTTCGTTAAAAATTGCATTCGTCCGAAAATTCAAATGAATTAAGGTCGAATCTGTTATTGAAGGCTTATGGTGTCTGTCGAATGTTCAAAGAAGATTCGACGGAGCAGCTAAACTGTATGACTCTGTATAGTTTAGCTGCAATTCCACCCAATTCCAGCAGCAATCTTTCCTCTCTACGTCGAATCTTTCCTTTCTACGTCGAATCTTTCCTTTCTACGTCGAATCTTTTCTCTCTATGTAGAATAATCTTGGACTAATAGAGTTAAGTTTAGGCACATTTGACCACAGGTTCAATGGACACAGATTGTTATTGTCAGCGTCGAATCTCCTATCTATATCGAACTGTTGTCACAACGAAAATAAAGCATTTGTTTATGTCGGATCTTTTGTTTTTCGGATTCTGCACTTTCGTTATCGTTTGTTAAAACGATAACGAAAATACCTGAAATTCGGACGAAAATGCATTCGGACGAAAACGAATGCACATGTCTACCGATTTTATGGGGGAAAAAAGTGCGTGTTATACGCTGATAAATACGGTACCTTCTGGCTTTTGCTATCCTCTGGGTAGCCTCTCCATGTCTAAAAAATGGACGAATGCCATATTGATTATGACTTCTTTTATAGCAGCATAACCTTTTATAACATTGTAACCTAAGCTCCAACAAGTGTATCCTTCTTGGTTGACTCTCTTGTCATAGTGGACCTGTGGCAAACTTGACAGGCTTGGTTTACATTTTACCACATTTTGGCCTTTGCTGCCCTCTGGGTATTCTCTCCATGTTTAAAAGCTGGACGAATGCCACATTGAGTATGACAGGTATTTTCTAAAATGGGAAATAATGAGGAATAGGTGCTTTGGGGCTCAGAGCCTTTACTCAGAAGGAGAAGCCAAGGCAGCAATCTCCGGACTGTCCTAATGAGAAGCCGCAGATAGGAATACCAGAATCTAAGTCACAGAAGACCATCTTTGAGGGACACATACATTAGGTAGGCTGGAAGCAATGTCCCTTATCTTGTTAACCGATATTAGTGTCAAGCTTGATTTTTTTATTTTTTCGTTTCCTCCTGGTTTCTAGGTCAGTAAATGCAGCCAAGAAAATCAAACGATAGAGGTAACATATGTTTCACGGCCAATTAAAAGTAAACATTAGAAGGACTTCTGTCTTTTTTTCAGCCCATAAGCTAGAGCTCAAATAATCAGTATACCAAGATGATATTTTCCAAAGGGATTTAGTACAAAGAGTAGTATTCATGGATAAATGTCATTTTGGATAGCTTGGGTAGCAGTATTTATCTAGATATACCTCCTGACTAACAGATGGAGAATAAGCAAATTTCAAAGGGAAAATGTAAAAGTTTTGACTTGGCTTTATTTTTTACGTTTATCTTTTTATATATCATTTAATAAATTTTTTAGCTATATCAAATCTTTATTTTATAAAACGGAGTTTAACCGCTTGCCGACCAGCCGCCGTCATTATACCGCCAAAGGGGTACGCGGCACGGGAACTCGCTTTTGTGGGTGCGCGCACGCTCCCATTGGCCAGCGGGGTAGCCAATCAGTGGGTCCGGCGGACTCTATGTTCACTGGCCACCCGCGATCGTTCCCCACAGTGACATAATGGGGATCTGCCTGTGTAAACAAGGCAGATCTCTGTTCTGACAGGGGAGATCACACAGATCCTGTCTTTCTGCTATCAACGGCAACGAGAGACCTAAAATTGCCGCTCGGCCATTCCTTTTATCTCCTACCCAGCATGCACTGCGTGAGAGAGTGTTCATGGGTAGGTCACACAGATTCCTGGGTAACAAGGTCAACCTTCTCAATCAAAACAGTCACTTCCTGTATAAGTCTTTTTGGGTTGTTCAGAGGTAATAATATACAAGTGCATTACCCATAATTGGTCACTAGATGGCTCTAGATACGGAACCATAGCAATGTCCATTAACCTTACATTAAAGTATGCATAATCACATCAATAGACAAGAATGTCGGCGCTACATAAACAAGGACACAAGCATCAATAAAAAGGAGCATTCTCGTATTATAACCAGTTGTAAAAAAAGATACCGTACATGTCTATTGAGTTCAACTGACAAAACCTGATGAAAATTTTCAACTCCTGTTTTTTCTCTAATATATAAAGAAAAAATAAAAGTTTTTTTCTCTGGAGTGGGGCTTTAAAATGGTTCCGTAATAAACCAGGATGGCATTTTCAATAAACTCGGGTCTGTCCCAGGTGCACAGAGCAAGACTCATGAATAATATCACATTAACTCATTTGCTCAGTCATGTCCAAAGCCGTGCGTCATTCATGCACTCTTTGTTTCTCTCAAGGAAAGATAAAATGCATATCATCTAAATATAGGCCAACTGTCTTTTTTTTATTTTTTATTTAGCTATAATTATGGATTTAAAGGTCAGTCACAGAGGAGAAAGGTCACTCTAATCAGTAATTTTCAGCATCAAGATCTGTTTCCCCAAAGAATGTTTTAATGTACTAAAAATATTGGCATTTATATTTAAAGGGATAACACACCGTACTTGCATGTCTGAAGACTGTTCTTGTTAAATATTCAAGCTTTTGGCTTTCTTCAAAAAGGACGTGGCTCTGACACATGAAGGAAGTTAAGGACGTTGTCATCAAAGGGGCCTACAGTAAGAAAAATTTTGGGGCCTATTTCAACTATTACCAAGCAACAAACACTTCATGGATGGACAGACAGAAATGCAGACAGACATGAGTGAGGCTGTGCAACCACCCCCATCACTGCACAAACCTTGCAAGGAAAAAGTCCCCACTGACTCTTCCAGTAGGGAGAAGAAGTAGAGCACATGTGCTGAGGCTTCACTCATTCCAATATTATTTACAGGTATTTATATAGCACCAACAATTTATGCACACTTCTACATATTGTCAGGGCTGGGCTCAGACCTTCCTTCTCTGAGCTGGCCGCTCCGTGTCGGCTAATTGCCAGCTCCCATCTCTCTCCTCAGTTACTCAGCTGTTGCTGATATCCTGCTCGTCAGTCCTGCCTGCCTGACGAAGTCCAGAGGAGCTCTGCCTTCGTAGCTGCCTGTTCCATGTGTGCTCAGAGTAAGACTCCACGACACCTTCCAGTGAGCCTCCCCTACAACCCATACCCAATGGATAGAGGCCCTGGACCCACCTGTCTATGGATTTCATTGTGGAGTTACCCAACTCCCAGGGCAACACAGTTATCCTTATGGTGGTTGACCGGTTCTCAAAGATGTGTCATTGTATTCCACTTAAGAAGTTGCCTACTTCTAAGGAACTGGCTTCTATTTTTGCTCGGGAGATCTTTCGCTTACACGGGCTACCCAAGGTGATTGTCTCGGACAGAGGTAGTCAGTTTGTGTCTCGGTTCTGGCGAGCGCTTTGTGCACAGTTGGGAATTCAGCTTGCTTTTTCCTCTGCGTATCACCCGCAGTCTAATGGGGGCCACAGAACGAGCCAATCAGTCCTTGGAGCAATTCCTACGTTGCTATATTTCTGACCATCATAACAACTGGTCAGACCCATTACCATGGGCAGAGTTTGCTCACAACAGTGCCTTGAATTCTGCTTCCCGATTGTCCCCGTTTATGGTGCATTATGGTTTCCAACCTTTTATGTTGCCTGACTCGTTTGTTCCACAGAGTATTCCTGCGTTAGATGAGCATCTCCGTGGTCTTCGTTCCACTTGGGCACAAGTCCAGGAGGCTTTGCGTCATTCTCCCCAGACAGCCCCCCTTATCAGTGTCCTCAGAGAGTCTCCCCCTACATCAGGGTGCCCAGAGAGCCTCCCCCTACATGCGGGTCCCCAGAGAGCCCCCCTTACATCAGGGTCCCTAGAGAGCCTCCCCTACATTAGGGTCCCCAGAGAGCCCCCCCTTACATCAGGGTCCCCAGTGAGCCCCCTCATTTACATCAGGGTCCCCAGAGAGCCTCCCCCTACATTAGGGTCCCCAGAGAGCCTCCCCTTACATCAGGATCCCCAGAGAGCCTCCCCTTAAATCAGGATCCCCAGAGAGCCTCCCCTTACATCAGGGTCCCCAGAGAGCCCCCCTTAAATCAGTGCCCTCAGAGAGCCTCCCCTTACATCAGGGTCCCCAGAAAGCCCCTCCTTGACTCCGACTTCATGTTCCCTCAAAGAAGTTCGCACCTCGGTTTATTGGGCCTTTCCGTATTCTTTGCATGATTAACCCAGTGGCTTACGCATTACACCTTCCTTCTAATATGCGTATTTCGAAATGTATTTCATGTCTCCTTATTAAAACCTTTGGTCTGCAACCGTTTTACCACCTCTGTGCCACGTCCTCACCCTGTACAGGTTCAGAACCATGAGGAGTATGAAGTACAGTCCATTGTTGACTCCCGTAGGTTCTGGGGGTGCATGCAGTACCTGGTTCATTTGAAAGGGTACGGTCCAGAGGAACGCTCTTGGGTCTCATCCTCGGACGTACATGCCCCTGTCCTCCTCCGTGCTTTCCATAGACATTTTCCCCTCTAGCCTGGTCGTCCTCCGAGGGGGATGGGTCATTGAGGAGGGGGTACTTTCAGGTCTGGGCTCAGCCCTTCCTTCTCGGAGCTGGCCGCTCAGCTGTCGGCTAATTGCCAGCTCCCATCTCTCTCCACAGTTACTCAGCTGTTGCTGATATCCTGCTCGTCAGTCCTGCCTACTTAAGCCGTCCAGTCCAGAGGAGCTCTGCCTTCGCCTTGGTCACATCACAGAGACTATCTCCTGCGATCCTGTTCAAGACTTGCTTTGCTGACATTCCTTCTTGCTCCAGATTCTGCGTGCTGTTCCACTACATTGATCCCTGACTTCTGGCTTCTGGCTTGGCGTTCCGGTTAGTGAACTTTGGCTATGTTTTGACTACGTTTGTTCTTTTTTACTTTTATTATTGAACAAGTGGGATTTAATTATTCTTCTGTCTCGGCCTGATTTCATGGTTTCTGACACATTCCCTGTATATTCATATCAGTTCCTACCCTCAAGGAGCTTACAATCTAAGGTCCCTATCTCGCGTGCATGCATATACATACTAGAGCAATTAGAGTGGCAGCCAATCGACCTACCAACATGTCTTTGGAGTGTGGGTGGAAACCCAAACAGGCACATGGAGAACATGAAAACTCCATGCAGATCGAATCCTAACTAAAAACTGGGGCCCTAGTGCGGCAAGGCAGAAGTGCTAACCGCTAAGCCACTTTGCTGCCCCTGGGTGAACCATATTCATGGCAGTATCCAGTAATCCAGAAGATTAATGGCCCATTCTTCGGAATGAATAGGGCCACAGTGCACAGTAGGAAGTGGACCCAACTGGAATGTTTTCCTTGCAGTGCTGGGTAGGAGCATACAGTGATGATCATGGGAGTTGGGACTTAATGGGCACCTTAGCTAAAAATAAAGAAAAAACAGCCACCCTTTTCACAATAAACAGTCCTTATTGGATTTGACAAATATATACAAAATATACACAAAGACAAAGAAAACCACAACCAATTAAAATCTAAAACGCCACCTATCCAAAAGGAATATCATTACAAAGATTTTGCAAATCGTCACTAGTGGTAAGCAACATGATCATATCTGTAGAACACAAAATACCACCGTAGTCGTATAAAATATTTAAAATGGATAAAAACCAATACATTTTTCTGTTTGATATTCTAAAACACCCAGTGGCAGTATATAATCTCTTGATCTTACCATGAATGATTATATAGGAAGCCAACTGTAATATAATATTACGTTGTACATATACTGTAATATAGTACAGTAAAACCTTGGATTGAGAGCATCATATTGTTCCAGAACCATGCTTGTAATCCAAAGCACTTGTATATCAAAGAAAATTTCCCCATAAGAAATAATGGAAACTCAAATGATTCGTTCCACAACCATTTATTCATAAGCCCTTCAGTTTATAGTCCATATCAGGGGCGGACTGACCATTCGGCCACTCGGGCACTTCCCGAGGGCCCCGGGCCACTAGGGGGCCCCATCAGGGTTGCCAGCCTCAGTAAAACCAGGGACAGTATGTCAAAATCTGTGTTTTTTTTTCTTTTACATCTGTTTCTGAAATGTCCCTTACCGACATCCTTTTGGTCTAAAAATCCCAAGATTATAGCTGCCCCACCTCTCCAGTACCTTCTCAGCCAATAGAAACGTGTCTGTGTATACTGTGTGCACATGTATGTGTATACTGTGTGATTGTATACTGTGTGGCCCCATAATCTATGATTGCCTGGGGGCCCCATAATCTCCTATTGCCCGGGGTCCCCATGAGTTGTCAGTCCGCCCCTGGCCCATATAAAAAGATTATAGCAATATGATGGGTTGTGTAACCATAAAATGTCCATCCACAAATGGAAGCCTCCACAAGGGGATTAGAAGCAAAATCCAGCAGGAGCTCCAGAGTATAAAAGAGGAGAGAGGCGCCTCTAAGTGTAGCAATATGGTTCCATTTAATGAAGGTACAACTTTTAGGAACTCACATGGTTGATTAAAACTGGCACATCTAAGTATGCAGGCATCTGGGGTAAAGCTGTCCACATAGACCGTCCCCCAAACTGCCGGCTCTCACCGATGTCAGTCTACAATCGTGACTGGGAAGATTACCCTGCAGTAGAGTAATTGAACCGCTAGGGGAGCACAGCGTGGAAGGGACGACGTCGATGGCAGTGCGGAGGATGGTCTATGTGGACAGCTTTACCCCGGATGCCTGCATACTTAGATGTGCCTGTTTCAATCACCAACCATGTGAGTTGCTAAATGTTGGACCTTCATTAAACTTAACCATATTGCTACACTTAGAGGCGCCTCTCTTCTCTTTTATACTCAGTTGTGACGCTGCTTGTATATCAAGTAATAATTTATAAAACAAAATTTGGTCTTGCAAAACGCTCTCAAACCAAGGTTTTACTGTACAAGGGTCTTCAATTTTTCTAAACAAGGGGTCAGTTTACTATCCTTCAAACTTTGGGGACCGGACTGTGGCCAGTGGGAGTAGAAAATGCCTTAGGATTTGGTGGTCAGTAGGAGGAATAGTGCCCCATCATTGGTATTATTGGGAGGATTAGTGCCCCAGTGTTTGTATCATTGGGAGGATCAGTGCCCCATCATTGGCATTAGTGGGAGGATTTTTGCCCCATCGTTCGTGTCAGTAAGGGTAATAGTGCCCCATCGTTCATGTCAGTAAGGGTAATAGTGCCCCATCGTTGGTGTCAGTGTAATAGTGCCCCATCGTTGGTGTCAGTGGGAGGAATAGTGCCTCATTGTTGGTGTCAGTGGGATTAATAGTGCCCTATTGTTGGTGTCAGTGGAAAAAATGGTGTCTCATCATTGGTGTCAGTGGCAGGAAAAGTGCCCCATCATTGCTCTGTGTGAGGAATAGTGCCCCATTGTTTTTATCATTGGGAGAAATAATGCCCCATTGCTTGTATTATTGGGGGAAAGACATTGCTGTCAGTTCGAGGAATAGTGCCCTATCGGTGTCAGTGGGAGGAACTATGCTCCATCACTGGTGTCAGTGAGAGGAACGGTGCCCCACTGTTGGTGTCAGTGGGGGAATAGTACCCTATTGTTGGTGCCACTGGGAGTAAAAGTGCCCCATTACTTGTATCAGTGTAAGGAATATTGCCCCATCATTGCTGTCTTTGGGAGAAATAGTGCCTCATCATTGGTGTCAGGTTAAGTAATAGTGCCCCATTGTTGGTGTCAGTGGTAGGAATTTCGCCCCATTGTTGGTGTCAGTGGGAGGAATTTCGTCACATTGTTGGTGTCAGTGGTAGGAATTTCGCCCCATTGTTGGTGTCAGTGGGAGGAATTTCGTCACATTGTTGGTGTCAGTGGTAGGAATTTCGCCCCATTGTTGGTTTCAGGTTAAGGAATATTGCCCAATCTTTGGTTCTCAGTAGGAAGAATAGTGCCTGGTATCAGTGGGAGAAATAGTGCCCCAAGGCCTGAATAAAGGCAGGCAAAGGTCCTTATCGGGCCCATGGGCCGCCGTTTGGAATCCACTGATATAGTAAATGAAGTCGTTTAAAAACAAGATTTTAGTATAGGAGCGATGAAAGGTGGGCATAAAAGTGGAGTTTGGCTTTAAAATACAAAAAATTATGATGAAAGTCGAATCATTTCTAAATAAAAGGCTTTTCAAAGCATTGTGTTATAAGATTCATTCATATGAATGAGACTCAATCTTCTGCGCCGTTCTTTTTTTCCCTTTTTATGCTTTGTGGGCTTACACGGTTTTGTCGAATGGAAAGCATTCCTTGTGACTCGGCTGGTAATATTTGCCTATTCATTACTCTGGGAGATCAGAAAAGATTACAATGGTTTGTATTAAGAATGGGCTATGTGCTGCTAGCTGACATCTCTCACGTGAAAAGAACGAGCTGTCAGACAAAACATTCAGTTTTTTTACAATGGGAATTGTCAGCGGAAACAGCCAAGATATTGGAAGGCAAAGAAGTGCTGGTTAAAAAAGGGGTAGGAGCCACGCGGGAAAATGATGCATGGACGTGGACTCCAAGCTACCGTCTACTTTCTACGCAGCCCTAATCGCCATTTTGTTGTCGAGCTGGTGATATTTTATGTTTGGAGGATTTCCGTAACCCTAAAGCCTCATACACACGATCGGACCGTGGACCAACTTTCCTGTGGATTTTTGTCCAAAGGGCGTTGGCCCCAAGTTGGTATTGCATACACACGGCAGGACTTTTTCAGCCAACTTTCACCAAATCACTTGGTCTTTCTGCTCTTTACCGCCACCTTTGGTCAACTTCTGTATTGTTGTCTGATCTTTTGCATTGGTTCTGCATTGGTTTGTACAAAAGTCCGTTGGTTTTGTGTACACACGGTCGGACTTTTGTTGGCAGAAAGTTGGTCCGTTCGCACAGCCAACAAAAGTCCGATGAAACCTGGAAAAAGTTGGTCCGATGGAGCGTACACACGGTCGGATGTTGGTCCAAAACAGCTAATTTGCATGTTGGTTGTCAAAAAGTCCGATCGTGTGTACGGGCCTTTACACTAACCTTCCCTTTAACCCAAGCATTAACCCTCCTTGTAAACCTAGCCCAATCCTTCTCTGTAACCCAAACACTAGCCCTGCCTGTAACCCTAACACCAACAACTCCTTATGCCCCGTACACACGAGCGGATTTTCCGTTGGAAAAATCTTGAATATTTTTTTCCTACGGAACTCCACTCAAGCTTGACTTGCATACACACGGTCACACAAAAGTTTGCTGAACTTTCGACCGTCAAGAGCGCGGTGACGTACAACACTACGACGAGCCAAGAAAATTAAGTTCAATGCTTCCGAGCATGCGTCGAATTGTTTCCGAGCATGCGTAGGAATTTTGCGCGTCGGAATTGGTACCGACGATCGGAATTTCATGCTGTCAATCTTTTGCTGGAGGGAATTCCGCCAGCAAAAGTCCGATGGAGCCTACACACGGTCGGATTTTCCGACCAAAAGCTCTCATCTAACCTTTGCTGGCGGAATTTCCCTTTCTTGTAATGCCACCCCTAACACTAACCTACTTTTAAACATTAAACTAGATGGTTGCTGTAACCCTTTTTGTAAACCCAAGCCTAACCTTAACACTAATCCTGCCTGTAAGGCCGCGTACACACGAGCGGACTTTCCCGCGGGATTTTCCTGCCAAAAGTCCGGCGGACTAAGTTTTAAGTTCAGACTTAAAATTGTCCGCTGGACTCGCGAGTCCGGCAGACAATCCCGCGGTCTGTGTGCTAGTCCGCGGGACTTTTTGAAATGAATGGACTTTAGAAGACGGGACTAGCGAAGGCACGCTCGCTCGTCCCCACCCCCTTTCCTGGCCGGCCGGGCTGCGTGCTCGGGATAAGGGTCTGAGATGGATTTGGGGGGGACCCCCACACCATTTTTTCGGCGTAGGGATTCCCTTTAAATCCATGCCAGGTGACGGGGTTAGCGCGGCGGCATTCACTGCCTTCGCTAGTCCCGTCTATCTGCAGTTACGTTCTAAATGAACGGACTTTCCAATCGTGTGTCGGCAAGTCCGTTCATTTCAAAAGTCCCGCTGACTTTTTCCCCGCCGATTGTCTGCCGGAAAAGTCCGCGCATGTGGGCAAGTCCACACGATTGGAAAGTCCGGTGGACCTCCGCTGAAAAGTCCGGCGGTTTGTCCGCTGGACTAGGTCCGGCGGACAATCCCGCCGGAAAGTCCGAGCGTGTGTACGCCGCATTAGCCTAACACTAATAATGCCTGTAAGTCCCACAATAGTGCTCCCTGTTGTCCTAACACTAACATTTCCTTTAACCCTTTATGGCTCATTTTATAATCCTCATGCCAACCTGTAATTTCCTGTTTTGCTAACCCCAACCTATTTTATCACCCTAACCCTTCATGTGAACCTAAGGCTAGCACTACCCTTGTCTGTAAACCAAAGCCTCACTCTGATACTAATCCTCCTTGTAACTTACACACTAGTGCCCCCTGTTGCCCTAACACTAATGCCCCGTACACACGATCGGACTTTCCGCCAACAAAACCGTGGATTTTTGTTCGAAGGATGTTGGCTCAAGCTTGTCTTGCATACACACGGTCACACAAATGTTGGCCAACAATTACGAGCGTGGGAACGTGGTGACGTACAAGACGAACTTTGCAGGGCAGCTCCTTCTGCTTGATTCCGAGCATGCGTGAACTTTGGTGCTCGGACTTGTGTACACACGCTCGGACTTTCCGACAACAAAGTGAAGTTGGTGGAAAAATTTGAGAACCTGCTCTCAAACATTTGTGTGTGGAAATTCCGATAGCAAATGTCCGATGGAGCGTACACACAGTCAGACTTTCCGACAACAAGCTCACATCGAACATTTGCCGTCGGAAAGTCCGACCGTGTGTACGCGGCATAACTCTTCCTGTAACCCAAACTCTAGCCCTGCTTGTAACCCTCTCATAACCCGCACAGCAGGTGTACAGACCTGGGAACTCAGCACAGAGACCGTGGGAACCCCTCATAATGGGCACAGCAGGTGTACAGACCCAGGAACTCGGCACAGGCATTGAAGTTAACCCCTCATAATGGGCACAGCAGGTGTGCACAACCGGGAACTCAGCACAGGGATAGTGGAAGCCCTCATAATGGGCACAGCAGGTGTACAGACCTGGGAACTCAGCACAGGGATAGTGGAACCCCTTATAATGGGCACAGAAGGTGTACAGACCTGGGAACTTGGCACAGGGATAGTGGAAGCCCTCATAATGGGCACAGCAGGTGTACAGACCCGGGAACTCGTCACAGGGATAGTGGAACCAATTATAATGGGCACAGCAGGTGTACAGACCTGGGAACTTGGCACAGGGATAGTGGAAGCCCTCATAATGGGCACAGCAGGTGTACAGACCTGGGAACTCAGCACAGGGATAGTGGAAGCCCTCATAATGGGCACAGCAGGTGTACAGACCTGGGAACTCAGCACAGGGATAGTGGAACCCCTTATAATGGGCACAGAAGGTGTACAGACCTGGGAACTTGGCACAGGGATAGTGGAAGCCCTCATAATGGGCACAGCAGGTGTACAGACCCAGGAACTCGTCACAGGGATAGTGGAACCAATTATAATGGGCACAGAAGGTGTACAGACCTGGGAACTTGGCACAGGGATAGTGGAAGCCCTCATAATGGGCACAGCAGGTGTACAGACCTGGGAACTTGGCACAGGGATGGTGGAAGCCCTCATAATGGGCACAGCAGGTGTACAGACCTGGGAACTTGGCACAGGGATAGTGGAAGCCCTCATAATGGGCACAACAGGTGTACAGACCCGGGAACTGAGAGATAGGAGAGAGTGTCAAGTGATTTATCTCTCTATCATCCACAAAAAAATGAAAATATAGTTTTTGCATGCAGCACCTCTTTTTAAGACATTATATCGTTTATGAATTCTCTTTTCTACATTTTGGAAAGCATCCTTTGAAGAATGTTCTTTATCATTCCTCCCCGATTCCTTCCGCACTAAAGCTTTGTTATCATAAAAAAAAGAAAAACGTACTTTCCTGCAGAGCTTATGCGTTCCATTGCACCCATTTTGTGAAAGCTTGTAACATAATTGCCCGGCCTGAATGGTGAGATAAGTGACAATTCCTCCACAATTACTCATGATAATCACTTTTCGTAGCCGAGCCACTGCACTCCGGCATAAACTGCGCAATGGTTACTGAGCTCTTTAAAGGGTCTGTAAACCCGAAATGGAATTTGCTCTACATAAAGGAACCACAAATGTACCTGGGATTGCTGACGCCGGAAAAATCTTTTTTTTTCTGTTCATGCCGCTTAGAACATCAGTGGAACTTTGCAAACAGACAGCATGTTACCTACAAAAATACAATTCTAATTCTCAAATAAAACTTATTTGAGGACTTGCTGTACCAGTATTGCTGTACAATGGAGTGTCCCTTTTAGGGCTCCGTGTTCAGATCACTTTTTAGAGGCGAGTGACAGGCCACGAGAAGGCACACCTCCCAACTTTCTGAAATGGGATTGAGGGACACCTATTGTTACGTACCTGGACGTAGAGCCTGACTTGTAGGAGAAGACCTCTCATACAGCGCTGGTTCACGGTCCACTGGAGTGGGAACAGTGGTCACGTGAGCACAGTGGGGTAGGAGTGCCTGGCTGTAGAGGGATGGAGTTGAGATCAACTAGGAAGTCCTCCGGAAGGTTCCGTATACTGATGCAGGGTGTAAGTCTGTAGGTGATGAAGCTGGATACGGCAGAACCAGGCAGCAGGTGGATAGGCAGATGGGAATTAGCAAGGCAAGGTCAAACAGTCCAGTTGGCAATAGTAGATCAATCAGATGATAGGAGCAGGCAATGGCGGAGTCGGTAGGCAGGCAGGAGTCGGTAACCAGAAGCAGATGAAGACAAGGTCAGGCAAGCCGGGTCGAGCAGGAGAAGGCAGAGTAGTCCAAAACAGAGGCGGGTCGATAACGGGAATCACAGGTTCAGATCAGGTTTCAGATGGCTGACAAGCAGGAAGCTGAGACAACACAGCACTGACTGAGTGTCACTGCTGGGCTTTTTAAAGCCCGTTTTGGCGCCAATTGCGCTCTCGCTAACGTGCACGCGCACGCTAACGTGCACGCGCGCGCCCGTGTGCGCATGAAGAGCCCGGCAACGCCTGGTAAGTCCATGACACCTATTGGCAAAAGTATGTAGGCATAGGACACACTCCCTGCCACGCCCCCCTTAAAGGAGAATTGTATAAAATAGATTGGTTAAACCCACAAGTGCTTTTTATCACTTTATCCTTTATATCAGTGGCGTCACTAGGGTTGGTGTCACCTGGTGCTGTAAAACATGGTGTCACCCGCCCTCCCCCCTCCTTTCTAGGCTGCCCAGCACCCTGCAGGCATTGCACGGTCACAGGGCGCACCTCCAAACCGCCCCCTGTAAATGATAGTATAGGGTGGTATAGTGGCAGGTTAGGGTAGTATAGGGTGTCATGGGGCAGGTTGGGGTGGTATAGGGCAAGTTAGGGTGGCACAGGGCAAGTTAGGGTGGCGTAGGGCAAGTTAGGGTGGCACAGGGCAGGTTTGGGGTGACACAGGGCAAGTTGGGGTGGCACAGGGCAGGTTGGGGTGGTGTAGGGCAAGTTAGGGTGGCACAGGGCAGATTGGGGTGGTATAGGGCAAGTAAGTGTGGCATATGGCAGGTTGGGGTGGCACAGGGCAGGTTGGGGTGGCACAGGGCAGGTTGGGGGTGGTACAGGGCAGGTTAGGACTCTATGTAGTGACACTGTGCACTGCAGTATCTTACAGCATGCTTCATGCCTGCAGATGAACACCTGGGCGGGGCTGCGGTTTCCTCGCCTCCTATCTCCTTCAGCTGTAGGGTCAGCTATAGTGGAGGAGTGAAGGAGGCAGCCACACCCCCAGCTCCGCCCACCAACTCCGGCTCACTGGGGTATATTAGCCTGACTGATTGAAGAGTGATACAGGTAGCCTCCCCCACACGGCTGAGTGCCCTGCTCACTCTGCTCTGCTGCAGGCAAAAAAGGGCAGTGTTTAGGGGAACACCCCATAGCAACGCCACTGCTTTATATTGGCTTTTGGTATTTACAAATGCAGCAATTTAGAATTTGGATGAAAGATTTACCACTGGGAAACACTTTTGGAAAGATAAAGATCATGCATGGGGAGTGATGTAGAGCAAATGATCTGCTTTTGAGGTGTGGTTAGGTTATGGTTTGATAGCAGACATTTTTGTGAATTCCCTGCAAGATGGATTTATATACCTTGACCACTTTCACACTTGGCTTGGTCAATGCTCAATGCCTCTACTCCTACCTGCCACTGTCAGTATTGCTGGCTGACTTGATGTTCTTGCCCGCACACAGAACCAAATGGTGGTACCACACAGCTGCTCTGTACAAACAGGAAGTGGTTGGAATCGCTGTCCTAGTTCTTTGTTATTTCCCAGTGCATTCTGGGATACAGGAACCTCCTCTGCCTCTCCCCCAGTGCCCAGCTAACACTTTATAAATGCTTCACCCACACGCCATCTATAAATGCTATAGGTGCTCTTAAGGTGCAGTTAGAGGGCATTACCATTGAAGTCCATGGAAGCGACTGACAAGTGTTACAGGGAGTGTTACTATAAGTCCCCTTTCATACCTATACGACTTGTCCCACGATTTGGGACTGCAAAGTAGCATGACAAGTTGTTCCCCATGATTTCCAATGACAGCCATTCATATTAGTACGACTTCAAGTCGTTCCGAATTCAAAGTAGTCCCTGCACTACTTTGGTCCGATTTTGATGCCACTTACACAGGCATTCCTAGAAATCGCTGTAAAATCACGCGACTTTGAAGTCGCACAAGTGTGAAAGGGGCCTAAGGTTTACAGAGAGGGTGAGTGTTGCAGGGAGGGTAATGCGAAGGTTATAGGGAGGCGTTAAGCACTTGGCGCTGGCGCCTCCTGGCCCTCTAAGGGGTTTCAGATGCTGGGAGGCAGGGTGGGGTTTATGATCACGTGACAACCGTGATTGGCTGTCGCAGTGGTCACATGATCTGAAAGCTCCCGATCGCAAGCAGGGATCATGATCAGGAGCTTTCCGTTAGCCGCCGGTAACTGTACCTGGAGCACGCAGGGCGTGCGCACTCGGCACAGCTGTTTTTTGCAATGTTGCATGCAAGTATGCAGCCACTCAGCGCCAAGGCCCGCCTGCCGAGAACCGCATATTTAGGTAATAAAGTAAGGTAAGAGTGAGAGAGCTATAAGAAAGGGTGTCACTCTCTGCACCAGGAGCTCTGCATTGAAAATGAGCTAATGCTGATCTCCTAGCATGGAATTCTAATATATCATGGGTGGAAGGGGTACGGTGTGTAGCTACTAACCAAATTCCATGATCCAAAATTACATTGGTGCAGGCTAAACAGTAAAAGTATGTTTGTTTGTTTTTTTTGTTTTTTTTTTACTTTTCTTTTTTAATACCAGAAAAAAAGTGATGTGATGATCTGTATTTTCCCCACAGTCCCTGAGCCGGAACACAGAGGTCTCAGGTGTAACACACCGCTCTCAGCTGTTCTATCTAACTTCCATTTTGCCAACTGAACCGCATAAAATATCTCCTGCCCTTGGGGCACCTGTGCTGATAACTCATTATGGGGGGACAGTAGCAGAATCAGCCTGGCATGGGAAAATAGTTGAAAGCCATTAAACATTAAAACTTCATAATGAGAATGTGGGTATATATTTAGCCTAAAGTGCACCTGTCATGAAAGAAATATGTAGGCTGTGTTGCTGACCTCTCCAGAAAATGCTGCTTGGCTGTTTTGCTGATCCTCTGTTTTCAGGACTCGAACCCAGAATAAGTAAGTTTGGTTTTTCACTTGCTGCATGCTTGTTCTATGGCAGTATGCAAAAGTATGGAAGCCAGACACAGCCATGCGAATAGCCTTATCAGAAGGTCATCTAGGGATAGGCGAATTTGCCTGAGATGGATTCTTATAGGGTCCAGAGAATTTGGTTTGAATTTGGGCAAACCCGAACTTAGCGGTTAATCCCACTGAACTCTACTGGGGCAAATCCTGTTACATTACGTTTTTTTTTATGGCTGATAGGCAAACTACTGTTGAAAAAAGGTTTTGAAGCTGGGCACTGTCATGGGGGAGATGTACCAATGCAATAATATTTTGCTGTGGCTGCTCCCCGTTCCCGTGATGCAAAACTGTCCTGCAGCATACAAATTTCTATCATTCTCTTATTAGAATTAGGGGACCACAAATAATACAGCAGTGTAAAGCTGGCCATGCATTGGCAGGGTCGACCTTTGTACAACTGTCCTGTTGGATTTTTGCAGCTCGATACAATAGAATATTGTATAGAATAGCTGTCAGAATACAGTAGCTTAGCGGGGAAGTATTCCCCCATTTACATCGAGTGTGTGGATGGGAAAAATGGAGTACATTTTTTTTTTCATTCAACTCATTGGTTGATCGGGAAAAAAAAAGAGTGCTCTATGAACTGCTTTAAACTGACCAGCAGCAGGACAATTTTAATGAGAGAGAATGGCCTGAAATATACTAGAGAAAAGGAGTATGGGTCTAGGATTTACTACAAGCATTAAAAGACTGCAGGTGGTATAGTAGTGTAAAATTGACCAGTAGCAGGAAATTTTAAATCGCAAGGATAGGCCAAAATTTACTAGAGACAAAACAAGGCTAGGCCAAAATTTACTAGAGACAAAGTACACAGGCAGGTGTTTTACTACAAGCAATAGGAGACTCCAGATGGCACAGTAGTGTAAAATTGAGCAACAGTAGGAAATTGTACATAGCAATGCTGGGCCCACATTTACTAGTGACAAAGAGTACAGGCAGGTATTTTATTACAAGGATTAAGAGTCTATAAATGGTACAGCAGTGTAAAATTGGCCAGCAGCAGGGCAATTTTTAACAACAAAGCTAGGCCCAGATGTACTAGAGACCAATAGTACAGACAGAGGCTTTACTACAAGAATTAAGATACTGCAGCTGATACAGCAGTGTAAAACTGACCAGCAGCCAGACAGTTTTAATGAAGGATAAAAGGCCTAACCTATATATTCCTAAATTTGTTTTATCTATGGGGATAGGAGGTGCGGAGAAAGTGGTATTATGTGAAGTGGTTTTGGTGCACACTGTTCTTACACCCTTTGTTTTAAATAGTTTTTATAACTGACAAATACGTTTAATATTTGATGCAGTGGTATTCTGTGAACCAAAGACCGCTTGAATACATGATCAGTAGGAATGAGCCCAGGTTTGGTCTAAATCTTATGTTCGGAAGGATTGTGTACCTCCCACCAATTTCTGGGCCAATCGGTTGTGGCTGGGGAATTTTCTGCCCCCTCAGCTGCATGTTTGCAAGGGGGCAGGATGGTTGTGACATAACTGACCTAATATGGCCATAGTACCAAGGCCATGCCCCCCAGCATTGAGGTCTTCAAAAAACTCTTCCTGCAAATCTGCACGTGAATTTACGGGACTGAATCTCAGCAGGATTCACCTTGAACCCATGATAATGGCGAACCCCAACCTCATCTCAAATCAGAAATGGCTGTCCTTGTATTTGTCTTGTAAAAAAATGTTTTCCTTGACTTCCATGGCACTGAATATTAGGATACCGGAGGACATTTCTTGCATCCCTCTGGGAGAGTTCCACGTCTTCTGTGATTTAATGAATAGGTCCAATTATTTGCTTCAGTCACTTTTTACCTAAGGAGACAATTTGTGTCCTTGTTTGTTTTTCGGGAAAATTCGTTTTTTCTATTATTTTATTAAATGTAGCTATTGAATAAGAACAAAACTCTCCCGTAGCACTAATGAAGCATTGTTTGATGTTTTCATGTTGTAAACAAGCATTTTTTTTAATTTATTTTTTATTATTAATAATATAGCGCCAACAATTTACACAGAACTTTACATACGGTACCTTCACATCAGTCCCTGCCCTCAAAGAGCTTACAATCTAAGCTTCCCTATTTCACACATACTAGGGCTGATTTAGACAGGAGCCAATCCTCCTGCAAGCATGTCTTCGGGAGGAAACCCCCGTACGCACAGGGAGAACATGCAAACTCCATGCAGATGGTGTCCTGACCAGGATTCAAACTGGAGACCCCAGTGCTTGATGCCTTATTATTCTGGCCAATTAAATGAATTAACGTTAAGTGATTGACACGCTTAAACGCGTTGCATGCTTTTCCAAGCATCAAGTGTTTTTTATGCTAAAAAGCTGCTGCCAGGAGGAAAGCCTTCAAGTTGGCAAAATGTGTGCATGAGGCCTAAAATAGAACCAATTTTATTTTTTGTTTTGTATAGAGTAAGGGAGGGTTTTAACCCCTGTCAGTTTTTTGTTGCCATATGTGTCCCATCGAGCAGAATTTTCATCACTTCCTATCCCTCCAAAGTAAGGGAACACCTGGTTGTCACCAGACCTAGTGTCCCCATTGAAAGATTTCCCCTCTATTTCTGTTCTGGTGACCACCCAAAATTTTTGTGACTTTCAGTGAAAATGGTAAACAGGATAGATGGGGTGAATTTCTCTAATAGGGGGCAACAGGCAGCAATTAAAAACCTGACAATGGTTCTAATCCCTCTTCACTGTATTTTGTGGGAGGGGGAGGGGGGAGCCCCATTGCTAGGATAAGTTTTGACAGTTCAGCTTTTAAAGCACATCCATGTCAGAGAGCAGATTTAGTGCAATTCAATATCTAATAACCTCTTTTTAGGGCTGAGGGGCTCAGACAGCAGAAAGGTGAAGAGGTCACTGGCTCTATTAGCAGATTCATCTCTGTAGGGATGATACGGTGCACGGGTCAATGCAAGGGCATATATTGCCATCTTTAATGAAGGTGCAAGCTGCAGAAATACAATCATGATCAGGATATGGACAAGTAATAGCTGATGTAAAATCCATTGTGACGACTTAGACTCCTACAAACCTATTTATATGTACTAAAAGCAATGTAACCATCCATGGATTGACCAAATCTGTAGGAATATTTGTATATTACCTACCTTCCCTGCCGTCAGAATAAAAAGGGCTCAGTGGGAAGAATTTCCCCATCCGTGTCAAGTTTTTTATTTTTTTTATTGTTTTTTTTTTATTTTAGTCAACTTGCTAAATGAATGAAAAAAAAAAAATAATGTATGCCCAGCTTCACTCTCACACTCTTTCCCGCTCCCTTTCTCTTTTTGTCTCTCTCTCTCTTTTGTGCTCACTCCATCTCTGTCACATTCCCTCTCTCTCTTTCCAGGTTTCTGACTCTTGCACACCTTGTTCAATCCGTCTCTTGCTTGCTTACTCACTCTACCTTTCTCTCTCTTGCCTTCTTGCTTTTGCTCTCACAGTCTCTCTCTCTCTCTCTCCCGCACTCTTTCTTACTCTTTCTTGCCCTCTCTTCCCCTCTCTCTCCTCCTTTTTTCCCTGTCCTTCCCCTGTCCTTCCCCTGTGTCTGTGTCTGTCTCTCTCTCTCTCTCTCTCTCTCTCTCTCTCTCCTCTCTCTCTCTCTCTTCTCCCCCCTCCCTCTCTCACCCTCGCTCTTTCTTGCTCTCTCACCCTCTTTTTTGCTCTTTCTTATCTCCCTCTTGCTCTCCCCCTTTTTTTCTCTATTTTCATTACTCTTTCTTGCCCTCTTTTTGCCCCCCCCCATTCTCTCTCTCTCTCTCTCTCTCTCTCTCTCTCTCTCCCTCTTTTCTCTCTCTCTCTCTCTCCTCCTCTCTCTCTCTCTCTCTCTCTCTCTCTCTTTTTCTCTCTTTATCACTTTTTCTTGCTCTGTCTTTTTTCTTTCTCTCCCTCTTTCTCTCACTTTTTCTTGCTCCCCCCCCCCCCCTCCTCTCTCTCTCTCTCTCTCTCTCTCTCTCTCTCTCTCCTCTCTCTCTCTCCCCCTCTCTCTCTCTCTCTCTCTCTCTCTCTCTCCCCCCCCTCTCTCTCTCTCTCTCTCTCTCTCTCTCCCTCTCTCTCTCCCTCTCTCTCTCTCTTTCTTCTCTCTCTCTCTCTCTCTCTCTCTCTCTCTCTCTCTCTCTCTCTCTCTCTCTCCCTCTCTCTCTCCCTCTCTCTCCCTTTATTTTTTTTCTTTCTCTTTCTTTATATTTTTCCTCTTTCTTACTTTTTCTTTCTTTCTTTCTTTTTCTTTCTCTTTTTCTTTATATTTTTTTCTCCTCTTTCTCTCCTTTCTCTCTTTTCTCTTTTCTCTTTCTTTCTTTCTCTTTCTTTATATGCCCCCCCCCCTCTCTCTCTCTATCTATCTATCTCTATCTCTATCTCTCTCTCTCCCTTTATTTTTTTTTCTTTCTCTTTCTTTATATTTTTCCTCTTTCTTACTTTTTTTCTTTCTTTCTTTTTTTTTCTTTCTTTTTTCTCTTTTTTTCTTTATATTTTTTTCTCCTCTTTCTCTCCTTTCTCTCTTTTCTCTTTTCTCTTTCTCTTTCTTTTTTCTTTCTTTCTCTTTCTTTATATGTCCCCCCCTCACTCTCTATCTATCTATCTATCTCTCTCTCTCTCTTTATTTTTTTTCTTTCTCTTTCTTTATATTTTTCCTCTTTCTTTCTTTTTTCTTTCTTTCTTTCTTTCTTTTTTTTTTTCTTTTTCTTTTCTTTTCTCTTTCTTTTTCTTTTTTTTTCTTTCTCTTTCTTTCTCTTTTTTTTATTTTTTTTCTCCTCTTTCTCTCCTTTCTATCTTTTCTCTCTTTCTTTCTTTCTCTTTCTTTATATGTCCCCCCTCTCTCTCTCTCTCTCTCTCTCTCTCTCTCTCTCTCTCTCTCTCTCTTCTCTCTCTCTCTCTCTCTCTCTCTCTCTCGCTCTCGCGCGCGCGCTCTCGCGCGCGCTCTCTCTCTCTCTCTCTCTCGCGCGCGCTCTCTCTCTCGCGATCTCTCTCTCTCGCGCTCTCTCTCTTTTTCGTGCTCTCGCAATCTCTCTTTTTTCCTCTTTCTCTTTCTATCTCTCTCTCTCTCCCTCCCCCCTTTCTCTCCCTTGAGCATTCCTTCTTGCTTTCTCTTTCTCCCTCTCTGGTGGTCCCTTTCTTTTGCCCTCGCCCTATTTTTTTCTGTCTTTTGCTTTCTCTCTCTCTCTCTTTTCTTCCTTTTGTGTTTCTCATTCTTTTCTTTCTTTCCCCTTCCTTTAGTTTACCAATTTAACATTTTTTCAATCCGATGTCCAGTATGGTATTAAATAGTATCTAAAACTCAAAGTTAAATGAGAAGGAGAGACCAGACAAGTTTGGCTCCCTGAGAGTTAGAATCAGATTTGAAGGATCAAAGCCAAATTCCAGGTTTCTCTACAAAGCTGTTGTATTCTCTGGGCACTTATATTCAGCTGTTAATTTTTTTTCAACATTTTTAGAATGTTTTTAGGATACAGCTGCACATTCTATGACTTTTCTAAATATTTATTAAAGGAACAGTCTGTCTAACGCTGATGATGTTTCAGATTTTCAAAGATCCCTGAGGCTTAAACTGGCTCTAAGAGATTCTGATGGTGAGATTTATGCTCAGAGTTCCCAGGTCTGTACACCTGCTGTGCCCATTATGAGGGGTTCCAACCATCACAACACTGAGTTCCCGGGTTTTACACACCTGCTGTGCCTGTAATGAGGTGCTCCCACCATCCCTGTGCTGAGTTTCTGAGTCTACACACCAGCTGTGCCCATTATGATAGGTTCCCACCAGCCCTGTGCTGAGTTCCTGAGTCTACACACCTGCTGTGCCCATTATGAGGGGTTCCACTTCCCACCAGCCCTGTGCTGAGTTCCCAGGTCTGTACACCGGCTGTGCCCATTATGATAGGTTCCCACCAGCCCTGTGCCGAGTTCCTAGGTTTATACACCAACTGAGCCCATTATGAGGGCTTCTTACTATCCCTGTGCTTAGTTCCTGGGTCTACACACCTGTTTTGTGTGTTATTAGGGGTTAGGGGATTGAATTCTACGGCCTGCACATCTGTTGTGCTCATTATGAGGAACTCCCACCTTCCCTGCTAGATGTTATCCTGTATTATACAGACTGTGACAGGAGGAGCTGGGAAACAAAACGTGGTGAGGTGAGGACACTCGAAATTCCCGGATGGTTCAAAACCCAATCCAGCTGAGGCCCAGTAGATTTCACTGTAGGGATATCCAAGACTTAAAAGAAGTCAGGGATTGCCTCATAACACCATTTGTGAAGAGTGGCCCTTCAAATACCTGGATTTTCCCATTCTAACTTATTATTTTTTATTGTAAAAAAATACATAAACCACATAAAATACAAAAATACAATAAAATACAATAAAAATACATACAATACAATAAAAATACATACAATACAATAAAATACATAAAAAAAATTGCGATATTTAACACTGGTTTCGCTAAATTAACACATCAGTATTTGGTTTGATGAATGTAGTACCAGTTTTCAATTAAGGTGCTCATTATATTTTCGTTCTAATTTTGCCCTTCATGTGCTTTATTCTTGAAAATTGTGTGGGATTTTTCTTTTAAGAAGATAAAACTTGGCATATTTGTCATATTTTTCTCTGGCTGTATGTGTTTCCTAATTGTGAACACATTTTTACTAAAAAGTTTTAAAAAAAATCAACATTTTTAAGTAAATTTAAGATTTTGTGTTAGGCCACATTCATAGCCCTTTTGGGCTCGTGGGTCGCAGGTTGGACCTGAACTAAACTATTTTAAATACCTTAGATTTTGAGAAGCTTGTGTTTTGATAGCTGCTTCCTCTCCCCATCTTTTCAGAAAGTAATAAAGTGGTTGTAAACTAGACATGTGCTATTAGTTTCGTACGATTTGAAAATTCGTACAAATTTTTCAAAATTCGTACGAATCCGAAATACGAATTTTTATGCATACGAATTCCGTACAAAATACAAAATTTCGTTACGAATTTCCGTTTTAAATTAACAGAAACGTTTAAATTAAAAAAAAAAAAAATATATATATATATATAATATAAATAAATATATAAATATAAATATATATATATATAATATATATATATATAAAAAATTTGTACGAATCCGAACGGAAATTTCGTAAACAAATTACGATTTTTTTTTTAATACAAAACGGAACGAAACGAAACAAATTTTTTGACGGTTCCCATGTCTATTGTAAACCCTCACATATACCGAGTGAAGTGACTGGCCTCAGGTGGTTTTTTTTTTTTTTTTTTTTGCATTTTAGTGTAAATATGAGATGTGAGGTCTTTTTGACCCCGGATCTCATATTTAAGAGGTCCTGTCATGCTTTTTTTTATTACAGGGGATGTTTACATTCCTTGTAATAGGAATAAAAGTGACACATTTTTTTTTTTTTTAAAGAACAGTGTAAAAATAAAAAATAAAGGGTAAAATAAATAAGAAAAAAAGAAAATTCTTTTTAAACGCGCCCCGTCCCGCCGAATTGCGTGCAGAAGGGAACACATACTTGCGCAGCGCCCGCATATGAAAACGGTGTTCAAACCACACATGTGAGGTATTTGCAAGATCGGTAGAGGGAGAGCAATAATTCTAGCCCTAGACCTTCTCTGTAACTTAAAACATGCAACCTGTAGAATTTTTTAAACGTCGCCTATGGAGATTTTAAGGGTAAAAGTTTGGCGCAATTTTTCTTTCACAATATAAAAAGAAAATTGGGCTTACTTTACTGTTTACGGTCTTATTTTTTTAATTCAAATAAGTGTATTTTTTCCCAAAAAAGTGCGCTTGTAAGACCACTGCGCAAATACGGTGTGACAGAAAGTATTGCAACGACCGCCATTTTATTCGCTAGGGTGTTAGAAAAAAAAAATGTATACTGTTTGGGGGTTCTAAGTAATTTTCTAGCAAAAAAAAAACTGTTTTTAACTTGTAAACAGCAAATCTCAAAAAGAGGCTCGGTCCTTAAGTGGTTCAACAAATCCTCCTACATAAATTGTACCTGTTTATCTGAAGCCCTCTATCCTCTACAGTCATTCAAAGCACAACATTTCTGATCTCCAGAAGGCAGGAGGTGGGATCTGATTTCACACATTGTACAGCAATAGAGCAAGGAGCTGAGTGTAATCTGAGACATGAGTGGGGTCCAAAGACACACACTCCTCTACACAATATCATAGGGAAACATGCCCAGCTTAGGCTGTCAATTACCTGCTGTGCGCTCTGCGAGACAGGGATGGGGCCACCCCCAGATTGCTGGTGTTGGCATAAACCATGGGTGAAGAAAAAAGATGCAGCTGCACACTGTAATAATATTCGATTTTAATAAGTCCCTCCATTTCATTTTGTTCCTGCTATTTCAGTATAGTCTCTCATTGCTGTTGGTTTCAGTTTGTATATGATTGTGTAGGAATGTTTTTATACTAGCATACCCCCTATAGTGTGTAATTATGGTCAAGTCCTTTCAAGTTTGTATGTCCTGTTTATCCATAAGCAATCAGCTTCAGTTTATGACTAAATTACCAAGTGTCCATTTTATTGTTTTTAGTATCTGCACTTGAAAGCTTCTCTCTTCCTGTCACTATGCCCTCCTCTAAACACCCCCTAAACACCCCCCCCCTTCACCTTTTCCTTTCATCTGTATACCATATAAGCTGGATGATCTCCCATTAAAAAATCTAGAGACCCTTTGAATAGACACCTTGCTTGTTTCACATATTTCTTGGGGTGTCTCACGGTACCGGGGGTCCAAGAGCGGTTTGCCGAATTAACCAAAGATGGTCGTCCAGAACCAGAATTCCTTTCACACACCACCTCCGATCCAACATTATTTATATTCTACTTTAAAAAAAAACATTGATTATTTATGTCAATATGACTGCCATCAAGACATATTACACAGAAGAGGTGACGCGTTTCACACTTGAATCGTGCTTCTTCAAAACCATGAGCCATGGGTGCCCAACCTGTGGCCCTCCAGCTGCTGCAGAACTACAAGTCCCATGAGGCATTGCAAGTCTGACAGGTAGACATGGGAGCCGTCAAAAAATTTGTTTAGTTTTGTTCGGTTTCGTATAAAAAAAAAAAAATCGAAATTCGCAATTCGTGTACGAAATTTTTTTTTTTTATAATTTCAATCTTTATTCATTTTTTCCACAGTTATTTAACACTTCATAAGAAAAAAAAGCACAGCATTTAACATACTCGTAACAATTATAAAAAGTGCATATTAGCTAAATCTTAAACTTTTATTTTATCCCAGGGGAAGAGGGGAAGGGAGGAGAAAAGAAAAAAAAGAGGAGGGCCCGGCCATAGATAGAACGTATCCATCTTCCTCTTATTGTGTATTTACACCATGATCCCCCCTTATTCCTCCCACTCCCCCTTCCCTACCCCCCTCTCCCCAACCCAACCCCGCCCCCCACCCCCACATATTCATACATAGGTTCTTATGCACCTATTCCCAGTCTTATCTATTCCTCTTCCATCCTGGGTAGAGGGCCGTTATGATTAGGCCCTCTACTCCAGGACATTCATTTTTACCATCCAGGGATGCCACATCTTCTTAAACTCTTTAAGGTTACCTCTCTTTATGTAGTGTACGAAATTTAATTTCGGATTCGTACGAAATACGAATTTCGTACGAATCGTTACGAATCGTTAATATCGTTACGAATCTTTACGAATAGTTACGAATATTGACACTCTACAAATAACGAATTATCAGAAAACGTATTAACGTTACATAACGCTAGTCTATAGTCTATTGTTCACCAATAACTCAGAGGAAGTACGAAATACGAAATTTCATTTACGAATACGAAATTTCGTATTTCGTACTTCCTCTGAGTGATTGGTGAACAATAGACAATAGACTTGTGTTATGTAACGTTAATACGTTTTCGGATAATTCGTTATTATTCGTAGAGTGTTGATATTCGTTATACTGAATCTCAAATTCATTCGAATCATTCGTTATATCCGCTATAATTTTTTTCATATTAGTTGAAATTCGTCATTTGGTAGTTTGGATTTGGATAATTTGGATCCGAAATTCGTAAACGAAATTTCGTATTTCGTACAGAATTCGGATTCGTAAAAATTCGTAATTAGGATTCGTACGAATGTATGAATTTCGAAAAAAATTCGTACGAAACTAATCGCACATGTCTACTGACAGGTACAAGCATGACTCCTAAAGGCAGAGGCATGATGGGACTTTGGCAGCAACTGGAGGGCCACAGGTTGAGCACCCATTGCATAAGCTGTCAGAAGTGACTCAAGCAGATAGAAGAGATCTGACAGAGCAGGTATGAACCACACTAGGTGCTTTAGATTTCTAATTTCAGGAGGTTTTTCAACAACTTTAAAGCCAAAGGCAACTAGGCAGCTAACATTTTCAGCCAGCCATTGCATTTGCCAGTACAGGTTTCCTTTAACAATGTGTATTATGCATCAGCAGCATCCTTTTGAAGTGTTCTCTCTCACCTCCGAACAATCCAGGAGCGTTCTTCTGTAGCTTGTGTATTCCATGTAGAGCCTCCCTGCAGTAAACATGAAAGCTCTTCCCCCTCACATTTATTCCTTTTATTTTTTTGGCCAGGAAAGTTGTGTTTCAGAATGAGCTGTGAGCGTGCATCTGCTCAGAGCGGAGAGTTAAGCTGCAGGCTCCAATTAGCGGGGCTCCCCCATCCTTCCCACTCTTCACTCTCTCTGCAATTCTGCTGTGTCGTGCTTTCACTATACCCCCAGCATATCAATAAGGTATTAAGCCTTCGCCGAAGACGAGGGTGTAAGCGATGGTTGTGCTCGGCACACAATGTACCGAATCTGCAGCCGGGTTTTTTTTTATTTTTTATTTTTTGCCCTCGTTGGGAATTTAAAGGAATTGAAAGGATTCCAGTAAGCTGACTTTTCAGAAACCGGGACAGCTTATAGCACACAATTTCCAGGCAAAGTGTCTATCTTTGTCCAACCTGGGTCATGAGCAGCATGAAAAATTCATGTGACTAAAAAAGGTATTGAAAGACTAACTTGAAATTTTGGAAAAAATTCAACTGGCCAACTGGAAAAATAAAAATATGGCTTATGCTGCAATGCTCACCTTTAAGTCAAGGCACTATCCCTCACAGAACCATTACTCCGTCATAAAGTGTCAGTCCTGTAATGCTTTGAAAGACTCCCATACTGTTTTATAAAATATGGGGTGAAGGGTGCTTTGGGGGGAGGAGGGAGTAATGATAGTCAACTTACTCAACATAGGGACCCTCAAGTGTGGTCCTTGAAATCAAATGAATGATATTAAGTGCATGTAATGCTACAGAAGATTTTCAGACTGTAAACATGCTACTAGACATCTGGCGCTGAGTAGTGTATATATATATATATATAGGCCATAAAATATACACTTCCTCTGTTCACATGCTACAAGACATGTTTAGCAATTGTGAGCATATTACAGGAGATGGTTAGAGACTTTGGACATGCTATTGAAGATGGTCAGAAACTGGGAATATGCTACAGGAGATGGTTAGAGACTTTGGACATGCTATTGAAGATGGTCAGAGACTGGGAATATGCTACAGGAGATGGTTAGAGACTGGGAACATGCTACACAAGATGGTTAGAGACTGGGAACACGCTACACAAGATGGTCAGAGACTGGAAACACGCTACACGAGATGGTTAGAAACTGGAAGCATGCTACACGAGATGGTTAGAGACTGGGAACATGCTACACGAGGTGGTTAGAGACTGGAAACACGCTACACAAGATGGTTAGAGACTGGAAACACCCTACACAAGATGGTTAGAGACTGGAAACACGCTACACGAGATGGTTAGAGACTGGAAACATGCTACACGAGATGGTTAGAGACTGGAAACATGCTACACGAGATGGTTAGAGACTGGAAACATGCTACACAAGATGGTTAGAGACTGGAAACATGCTACATGAGATGGTTAGAGACTGGGAACATGCTACAGGAGATGGCTAGAGACTGGGAACATGCTATAGAAGATGGTTAGAAACTGGGAATATGCTACAGGAGATAGTTAGAGACTGGAAACACGCTACAGGAGATTGTTAGAGACTGGAAACATGCTACAGGAGATGGTTAGAGACTGTGGACATGCTCTAGAAGATGGTCAGAAACTGTGGAAATGCTACAGTAGATGAGGTAGAGGCTAAAGAAATGCTACAGGAGACTGTCAGACCGTGGACATGCTACAGGGCTATAGGAGATAGTTAGAGACTGTGGACATGCTATAGGGCAGCAATTCTCAACTAGGGTGCCTCCTTGGCTCATAAGGGGCGACACACTGTGGTCTATATTTTTGCACAAGGTCATGCCCATCCATGGCGCTGCCTGGCTGACTGAGGACTCTGGCGAGAAATTGGGGGTGCTGAGGAATGTGAAGGGGTGGGGGATGAGAACTTATTTAAAAGGGGGAACCTGAGGACACCATTGTAAAAGGTGGAGGAGGGACAAGGACTCTGATGTAAAAGGGGGAGTGGCTGAGGACTCCAATGTGAAATGGGGAGTAGACTGAGGACTCCAATGTAAATGGGTGACTCTGATAAGAGGGGCTTTTGATGTGACCGAGGGACCACATTTTAGACTGGGGTGCCTTGAGATTTTGCATATTTTTAAAGGATGCCATAACTAAAAAAAAAAAAAAAAAGGCTGAGAAGCACTGTTTTAGGGGATAGTCATACCGTGGACATGCTATAGTGCATCCAGAAAGTATTCACAGCACTTCACTTTTTCCACATTTTGTTATGTTACAGCCTTAATCCAAAATGGATTAAATGTATTACTTTCTTCAAAATTCTACAAATAATACCCCATAATGACAATGTGAAAGAGGTGACACGTTTAACACTTGACTCGTGCTTCTTCAAAACCATGAGCCATGGGTGCCCAACCTGTGGCCCTCCAGGTGCTGCAGAACTACAAGTCCCATGAGGCATTGCAAGTCTGACAGGTAATGAGCGGTGCCTGGTTTCCATTTTGGAATAAGGCTGTAACATAACAAAATGTGGAAAAATTGAAGTGCTGTGAATACTTTCCGGATGCACTGTATACATTATCTTGCCTCTGTAAAACCTCTCTGCAACCCTCCATCACCCTCTTACGCCCTCCCCCCACCCTCTCTTTACTGTTCTCCCTCCTTCTTCTCAACCCCCTCCTTATATATGTCTATTCCCCCATATCTCTTTTCCCTCCACATTCTCTCCCCCCACTCTCTTTCTTTTAGGAATTATTAATGGGTTGGATGTGTGGTAGCAGGAGTAACTCCAATTCCTCCTCACCCTCTTAGCCTTTGACATGTTGTAAGATATTGTTCAGTTACTATTGTTTCCTCTTCTTCAACTTAAACATGGAGTTTTCTCTTCTCTTCTCCCTCTTCTGTCTCCTTTACTTTCCCTCTATTCCTCGCCCATTGCCCTCTTTCATCTCCATCCATCCATGCATTCCTTCTACATCCATCCTCTCAGTCACCCATCCATCTATCTATCCATCCATGCATTCCCTCTACATCCATCCTCTCAGTCACCCATCCATCTATCTATCCATCCATGCATTCCCTCTACATCCATCCTCTCAGTCACCCATCCATCTATCTATCCATCCATGCATTCCCTCTACATCCATCCTCTCAGTCACCCATCCATCTATCTATCCATCCATGCATTCCTTCTACATCCATCCTCTCAGTCACCCATCCATCTATCTATCCATCCATGCATTCCTTCTACATCCATCCTCTCAGTCACCCATCCATCTATCTATCCATCCATGCATTCTCTCCACTGTAGAGAAACCCCTAAAGAATGAGAAGACCCAATATAATGGGAATAAATGTTGGTGGAGTCCAAGTTTTCAAAAAGAACTTTCAGCCGTACAACTTTTTGGAACAAAGTCCCCTCGTCCTTCCGCTCTACAACAGTGGTCATCAACCCTGTCCTCAGGCCCCACTAACAGGCCAGGTTTTATGTATTACCTTGGGTCAGATGCAGACTAGAATACTGCAATCACTGAGCAGCAAATGATATCACCTGTGATGTATTTCAGTTATCTTGCAAACCTGGTCTGTTTGTGGGCCCTGAGGACAGGGTTGATGACCACTGTTCTACAACACGTGTCAAACACAAGGCTGGTGGGCCGAATCTGGCCCACCAGGCCATTTCATGGGTCTTTCGCACTTCTCGGGCAGCTGCAGCACCCTCCTCATTCCCGCCCCCATCTTGTCTCAGCAGAAGAGAGGAAAGACAGAACTACTCCTACAGATCCTGCACCTCTCTGTACAGCCACAACACCCCCTCATCTCCGCCTCCCCTGATCTCCGCATTCAGTCCTCCTCTGGTCCTCCTCCAGACCCGGCACTTTCTGCTTCCCAGCTCTGACCCCCAGCTTCTTCCCAGCAGTAGCCCAAGGTCGAGGGGTGCACTGTGATATCTAAGGGAGGGTGGGGGACTTTTGATTTTTGATGGTTGGGGGGGGTGCTCTTGACATCTGATGTAGGGGGATGGTTTGGCAGAACCATGTTCTGTCTGAGAAAACTCCAATGAAGTTTCTTGTGGAGGATACCAGCAGTGTGCGACCCTCCTTTTCACAATTGCGTCATCTGCTACAGGAGTGTGAGGGGGCTCCATGTCGGTCTGCAACTGCCCTTTACAGCCTAAAACCGGTAATAATTGAATGCATAGGCAATTATTTAATAAGATAAAGAGTATATACGTTTATATAATCTTACAGATACAACCAGCCCCTTTAAGGGTAACCATGTTGCTGATTTGACACCCCGGCTCTACAGCCGCCCCTTTCCATTCTCCAGGCAGGTAGGCATGGATTTGCCCATCAATATGCCCCATCAGCTGTCAAATACACCCCCTCCTTTTCTCAAAATTTTCAGACTAAACCCCCCCCATATTGCAATATCCTTTTAATATGTAGCCAATATACGCATAGTACTTCTTTCCGCGTATTCCTGTTCTTATCTTCTATATGAATATAATCATTTTCGGGCAGATTACAAAAACATTTTTACTTTTTGCTCGTAGCCCTGGCAACAGTTTTTAAACTTCTTACAAGAAATAAGAACATGCAAAATGTGTCTGAAATTGTTATAATTTTTACCGATGACAAGGTAACTACACAAATCACTGCAGATCAATTTGCTCTGTACGGGAACCCAGACAATGGTGACACTCTGAGAATGTCTTCGCCTTCGCAGGAAATCGATTGCGGGATCTTAAAGTCTCCCATTATTAAAGGAACCGCCTGCCCAAAATTGATATTCTACTTATCATAGGTGTTAAAGGGTTGAACCATTCATCTGCCCCCCCCCCCTTATCCTTCTCCACAGCAATACAAGCTATAAGCTTTAAAGGGGAGCCTCACCCTTCCAGGGTTAACCACTTCAGCCCCGGACCAATTTGCAGCTAAAGGACCAGGCCCCTTTTTGCAATTCGGCACTGCGTCGCTTTAACTAACAATTGCGTGGTCGTGCGACGTGGCTCCAAAACAAAATTGGCGTCCTTTTTTTCCCACAAATAGAGCTTTCTTTTGGTGGTATTTGATCGCCCCTGCGGTTTTTATTTTTTGCGCTATAAACAAAAATAGAGCGACAATTTTGAAAAAAATGCAATATTTTTTTACTTTTTGCTATAATAAATATCCCCAAAAAATATATAAAAAAACATTTTTTTTCCTCAGTTTAGGCCGATACGTATTCTTCTACATATTTTTGGTAAAAAAAATCGCAATTAGCGATTATTGATTAGTTTGCGCAAAAGTTATAGCGTTTACAAAATAGGGGATAGTTTTATAGCATTTTTATTAATATTTTTTTTTTATTAGTAATGGCGGCGATCAGCGATTTTTATTGTGACTGCGACATTTTGGCGGACACATCGGACATTTTTGACACATTTTTGGGACATTTGTCATTTATACAGCAATCAGTGCTATTTAAATAGCACTGATTCCTATGTAAATGACAGTTGTAGTTAGGGGGTTAACCACTAGGGGGCGGGGAGGAGTCAGTGTGACGTGTTGTGTTTTTTTTTTTACAGTAGGGGGGCGTGGCTGTACGTCTGACGTCATTGATCGGCGTTCCCGATGACAGGGAACCGCCGATCACTGACAGTCAGTGTAGGAAGCGCGGGGAGAGGTTTGTTTACATAGACCTCTCCCCGTTCTTCAGCTCCGTAACCCGATCGCGGGATACCAGCGGCGATCGGGTCCGCTGGTCCCCGCGGCCGGGGTCACGGAGCTCCCGACCGGGTCGCGAGCGCGCCGCTAGCGGCGCGCAGCGCGACCACGGGCAGGCACATGCACGATCACGTACAGGTACGTGATTCTGCCTGCCCGTGCCATTCTGCTGACGTATATATGCAGTGGCCGGTCGGGAAGTGGTTAATATTACTCCCTAACCCCATAGCTCCCAACTGTCCCTGATTTCGAGGGACTGTCCCTGATTTGGAGCAATTTCCCTCTGTCCCTCATTCCTCCTCATTTTGTCCCTCATTTTGGTCTGATCTATAGAGTTGTATATAAAATGCACTTTTTATCTATCAAAAAGTGTTTTCCAGCGCTAAACCTTTCATCTGATTTCTAAATTGCTGCATTTGTAAATTCCAAAAGCCAATATAAAGGAAAAGTAGTGGTAAAAAAATGCACTTGTGGGTTTAACCAATCTTTGATTTTTTTTTGTAAGATTCTCCTTTAAGGGGGCGTGACAAGGGGTGTGTCCTATGCCTGCATGCTTTTGCTGATAGGTGTTCCTCATTCCCATCTCAAAAAGTTGGGAGGTATGCCTAACCCCCACCTTACCTTGTCTGCTGGTTTTGAGTGCAAGGAATATACTCACCCCAGGCATGGAATCCAGCACTGTCCTCGGTAATCAGTCGACAGGCACCGCATGCCGTCTTCTTCAGGGAGCTTGTGGTCTCTTGTGGGTAGGGATGAGCCGAACACCCCCGGGTTCGGTTCGAACCAGAACCTTCGAACGGACCGAAAGTTCGCGTGAATTTTCGAACCCTATACGTTATAATGGACGCGAACGTTCGAAATCAAAAGTGCTAATTACAACGGCCAATATGCATGTTAATGTCATAAAACAGGTTTGGGGACCCGGGTCCTGCCCCAGGGGACATATATCAATGCAAAAATAACTTTTAAAAACTAACGTTTTTTCGGGAGCAGTCATTTTAATGATGCATAAAGTAAAAAAAAAATGTGAAATTTTCCTTTAAATATGGTACCTGGGGGGTGTCTAAAGTATGCCTGTGAAGTGGCATGTGTTTCCCGTGTTTAGAACTGTCCTTGCACAAAATGACATTTGTAAAGGAAAAAAATAAGCCATTTAAAACCACTTGCGGCTTTAATGTCATGTCTTGCCCTGGCCGCCATATGGCTGAAAATCCTTGAGAAAAATGGCATGGCTACCCCATCACCCCCCCCCCCCACCCCAGCCCCTTTAAGTCTTGTATGGATATTAAGGGGGACCCCGCACCCAAAATAAAACCCTATACCTACAACCCTATATACTCTGAACAGCAGTATATAGGTGGTGCAAACAAGACACGGACTGTAGGTTTGTTCTTAAGTAGAATCTGAACAGGTACATTATGAAGTGTAGCTCCATCCAAAAAAAATCTATTTTTAAGCTTTTTGGAGAACATAGGGAGGGGTTATCACCCCTGTAACATTTGCTGTCTTTGCACATGTGTTCAGAACATGTCACCTCACTTTCCGTCCCAATGACAAATGTTTTTGGAAAAGTGGGGTTTTAATTGAAACAAGGATTGGTGATAAAGTATCAGTAGAGAGGAGATACCTTTTTCCCAAATTAAATCTAACAGGATAGAATTTCCCTTCCTAGGGGTAGATTTCCTCTCACTTCCTGTTTTCTCTTTCCATTTGCAAGTAGTTTGTAAGTTGGATGTTTGAAAGTAGGGGCCTGGCGTATATACTCTGCAGAAATTTGCCCTATTAGATGTTGGTGTAGCCACAAGACTGGTGGGCACAGGAATGGGCCCTGCTGTGAGTTAATAGATCAAGATTTGTACTTGCATGCACCTGTTGAACCGGGCAGAAAAATTGGGCCTTTGGTGGTGGTGGTGGTGGTGGTGGACGGTGTTGCCACAAGGATGTAAGCTCTCAGTTACTCTTGGTGGGCGCAGGAATGGGCCCTGCTGTGAGTTATTAGATCAAGATTTGTAATTGCATGCACCTGTTGAACAGGGCAGAAAAATTGGGCCTTTGGTGTGGTGGTGGTGGTGGTGGTGGTGGACGGTGTTGCCACAAGACTGTAAGCTCTCACAGTTACTCTTGGTGGGCGCAGGAATGGGCCCTGCTGTGAGTTATTAGATCAAGATTTGTAATTGCAAGCACCTGATGAACAGGGCAGAAAAATTGGGCCTTTGGCGGTGGTGGTGGACGGTGTTGCCACAAGACTGTAGGCCCTCATAGTTACTCTTGGTGGGCGCAGGAATGGGCCCTGCTGTGAACTATTAGATCAAGATTTGTAATTACACGCCCCTGTTAAACAGGGGCTGAAAAATTGTGCCTTAGACATTGGTGCTGGTGCCACAACACTGCAACCCCTCACAGATACTGTACTCTTAGCACAGCAATGAGACCTGTTGCAAAGCATTTCCTAAAAAAATTGTAATTACACGCCCCAACAGGGCTGAAAAATTGTGCCTTAGGCACTGGTGCTGGTGCCACAACACTGCAACCCCTCACAGATACTGTACTTGGAGCACAGCAGTCACACGTGTTGCGAAGCATTTTTTTAAAAAATTGTAATTACACGCCCCTGTTAAACAGGGGCTGAAAAATTGTGCCTTAGGCACTGGTGCTGGTGCCACAACACTGCAACCCCTCACAGATACTGTACTTGGAGCACAGCAGTCACACGTGTTGCGAAGCATTTTTTAAAAAAATTGTAAGTACACGCCCCTGTTATACAGGGGCTGAAAAATTGTGCCTTAGGCACTGGTGTGGTGGCATGGATCATTGAGGAGGAGGAAGAGGATAGTCAGTGAACATAACAGGACAGTCACTCAGCATCAGCATAGGCAGTCTTGAAGGGATGTGACATTATAAATTATTCCGTTATATCCGCTTCAGGTGCCTGGTAGCTGGTGGTGATCCAAGACTGATTCATTTTGATGAAGGTCAGTCGATCAACCGAGTCGGTGGACAGGCGCACCCTATGATCGGTGACAAATCCTCCAGCAGCACTGAATGTGCGTTCGGAAAGAACGCTGGAGGCAGGACAGGCCAGTAGCTCAATTGCATACTGTGCAAGCTCTGGCCAGTGATCCATCCTCAGGACCCAGTAAGCCAGAGGATTTTCGGTGGGAAAGGTGTCCAAGTCTGACCTTGCCCCAAGGTATTCCTGCACCATGTATATCAGACGCTGGCGATGGTTGCTGGAACCGATTACACCTTGGGGCTGCGGACTAAAAAATTGTCTGAACGCATCGGTCAGACGTCCACCTTCCCCACCGCTCCTTCTGCTACTGACCGAAGCCTCAGCAACTCGTCGCCCAGGACCAGGAGTTTGTAACCTCCCAGTTTCTGGGAACGCATTGCACAGACCTTTCTGCAAGGCCTCCCTGAGATGTCTCATCCTCTGCTCCCTCTGCGACGGCAAGATAAGGTCCGCAACCTTACCCTTGTACCGTGGATCAAGGAGAGTGGCCAGCCAGTAATGGTCCCTCTCCTTGATCCGAAGAACACGAGGATCCTTCCGCAGGCTTTGCAAGATCAGGGAGGCCATGCAGCGTAGGTTAGCTGAGGCATTCGGTCCGGAGTCTTCTGGGTCACTGAGGATGACATGATCGCCAGCCACCTCCTCCCAGCCACGTACAAGTCCACTGGTTTGTTGGGACTGTACATCATCCCTAAAAGACTGCTGCTGCTGCTGATGCTGAGTGCCAGGCTCCACCACCATGCTCACACAATCCTCCTCCTCCTCCTCATCCTCTTCCTGTGTGATGGGTGGGACAGAAGGAACACTGTCCGGATAAAGGGGGCCTTGAGAGGCAAGGAAGTCCTCCTCTTCCTGCCTCTGTTCTGCCTCAAGTGCCCTGTCCATTATCCCACGCAGCGTATGCTCCAACAGGTGGACAAGAGGTACAGTGTCACTGATGCATGCACTGTCACTGCTCACCATCCTCGTGGCCTCCTCAAATGGTGAGAGGACAGTGCATGCATCCCTGATCATGCTCCACTGACGTGGGGAAAAAAAAAACAAGCTCCCCTGACCCTGTCCTGGTGCCGTAGTCGCAAAGGTACTCATTGATGGCCCTCTGCTGCGTGTGCAGTCGCTGCAGCATGACCAACGTTGAGTTCCACCTGGTGGGCATGTCACATATTAGGTGGTTCTTGGGCAGGTTCAGCTCCTTTTGCAGCTCAGTCAGCCGAGCACTGGCATTATAAGATCGGCGGAAATGCACACAGACTTTCCTGGCCTGCCTCAGGACATCCTGTAAGCCTGGTAACCTGCCCAAGAACCGCTGCACCACCAGGTTGAGGACGTGAGCCATACAGGGCACATGGGTGAGCTGCCCCTGTCGCAGGGCGGAGAGGAGGTTGGTGCCATTGTCAGAAACGACCATTCCTGGCTTAAGCTGACGTGGCGTCAACCACCTCTCGGCCTGCCCCTGCAGAGCTGCCAGAACCTCTGGCCCAGTGTGGCTCCTGTCCCCCAAACACACCAGCGCAAGCACGGCATGGCATCTTTTTGCCTGCGTACTTGCGTAGCCCCTTGTACGCCTACGGAGCACCGCTGGTTCCGAGGACAGAGCACTGGAGGAAGAAGAAGAGGAGGGGGTGGAGGAGAGAGGTGTGTCACAACCAGTAGCAGTAGTAGCGTTTTTGAGGCGTGGTGGCGGAACAACCTCCAACACTACTGCACCTTGTCCTGCATCCCTCCCAGCTGCCAATAGAGTGACCCAATGGGCCGTGAAAGAAAGGTAACGTCCCTGTCCATGCCTGCTGGACCATGAGTCAGTGGTAATATGCACCTTACCGCTGACCGCCCTGTCCAGCGAGGCATGGACATTGCCTTCCACATGCCGGTAGAGAGACGGAATCGCCTTCCGTGAGAAAAAGTGGCGTTTGGGAACCTGCCACTGAGGAACCGCACATTGAACAAACTCACGGAAGGGGGCCGAGTCTACCAACTGAAAAGGCAGCAGTTGAAGTGCTAGCAATTTAGCCAAGCTAGCATTCAACCGCTGGGCATGTGGATGGCTGGGAGTGTACTTCTTTCGACGGTCCAGCAGCTGGGGCAGGGAAATTTGCCTGCTACAATCGGACGTCGGTGTACTGCAAGTACTTGGTTGTGACACACCTAAATTTACACCTTCAGTCCTCTCACAGCAGCTTTCAGAGAGGACTGAAGATGTAGTGGGGATGGAGATCCCAGCTGATGAGGAGCAAGGAGAGGTCCGCTTAGTTCTTTAGTGTGGGTCTTTTATGTGTGCCTGCCAACGAGCTGCATGGCAGGTCGACATATGTCTGGTCATGCTTGTGGTGCCCAAGCGGCTGATGTTTTGGCCACGCGAGATACGCTTGAGACAAATATTGCAAATAGCAGTGGTGCGATCTGATGCACTCGTCTCAAAAAAGGCCCACACCAAAGAACTTTTCTGATAACGTGCAGAGGCAGCGCCCTGCACAGGCGGAGCTCTGCGGCGTTGTACAGTTGCTGTGCTGGCCTCTAGCTGGCCTCCAGGGGGCATCCTGCCTCGTTGGGCATGTGACGCCGCATCCTCCTCCTCCTCGTCCTCCTCCTCATCCTCTCTCCCTTCAGGCACCCACGTGGAGTCAGTGACCTCATCATCCCCTCCCTCTTCACCACTAGAGCAAACCTGGCAGTAAGCTGCAGCTGGTGGAACAGTACTGCCAGATTGCTGTCCTTCAGCATCCCCTCTCTCTGCGCGCACACTACTGACTTCCTCAAGCTGGGTATCATCATCCGAGCCTTCGAATCGTTGGGCATCCTCCTGGAGCATGTACCCAACACTGTGGTCAAAGAGTTCGGGGGACTCCTCAGGAGGACATGGTGGGTCTAGGGAAGGGGTGGCTGATGATGCCATTGAGTACGCGTTGGCAGCTGCTCTGCCAGTACCCTGAGCCTGGGTGAGAGAGGATGAGGAGGATGAGGAGGGCTTGGTCATCCATTCTACCAAGCCTTCAGCATGATGCGGCTCCACATGTCCAGCTGCCGTAAACAAAGACGCGCGTGTCCCATGGTCACGTGCTGATGACGATGCACGACCACGTCCACGGCCACGTCCACTAGAAACAGAGCCTGCCTGCCCTGTGTTCTTGGCTCTGCACGCTCTGCCTCCCCTTGGCGGTCTTCCAGCCATTGTAGTCGGTAGTCCTGTGGGTGCTGCTGAGAAGAAAATATAGGAGCTCTGTGTGATGCCACTAACACACTAGAAGTCCTATAGGTGCTTCTGCAAAGAAAATATAGGAGCTCTGTGTGATGCCACTAACACACTAGAAGTCCTGTGGGTGCTGCTGAGAAGAAAATATAGGAGCTCTGTGTGATGGGACTAACACACTACAAGTCCTATGGGTGCTTCTGGGAAGAAAATATAGGAGCTCTGTGTGATGCCACTAACACACTAGAAGTCCTGTGGGTGCTGCTGAGAAGAAAATATAGGAGCTCTGTGTGATGCCACTAACACACTAGAAGTCCTATGGGTGCTTCTGCAAAGAAAATATAGGAGCTCTGTGTGATGCCACTAACACACTAGAAGTCCTGTGGGTGCTGCTGAGAAGAAAATATAGGAGCTCTGTGTGATGCCACTAACACACTACAAGTCCTATGGGTGCTTCTGGAAGAAAATATAGCTCTGTGTGATGGGACTAACACACTACAAGTCCTATAGGTGCTTCTGGGAAGAAAATATAGGAGCTCTGTGTGATGGGACTAACACACTAGAAGTCCTATGGGTGCTTCTGCAAAGAAAATATAGGAGCTCTGTGTGATGCCACTAACACACTAGAAGTCCTATGGGTGCTTCTGCAAAGAAAATATAGGAGCTCTGTGTGATGCCACTAACACACTAGAAGTCCTATGGGTGCTTCTGCAAAGAAAATATAGGAGCTCTGTGTGATACCACTAACATACTAGAAGTCCTGTGGGTGCTGCTGAGAAGAAAATATAGGAGCTCTGTGTGATGCCACTAACACACTAGAAGTCCTATGGGTGCTTCTGCAAAGAAAATATAGGAGCTCTGTGTGATGGGACTAACACACTACAAGTCCTATGGGTGCTTCTGGGAAGAAAATATAGCTCTGTGTGATGGGACTAACACACTACAAGTCCTATAGGTGCTTCTGGGAAGAAAATATAGGAGCTCTGTGTGATGGGACTAACACACTACAAGTCCTATGGGTGCTTCTGGGAAGAAAATATAGCTCTGTGTGATGGGACTAACACACTACAAGTCCTATGGGTGCTTCTGGGAAGAAAATATAGGAGCTCTGTGTGATGGGACTAACACACTACAAGTCCTATGGGTGCTTCTGGGAAGAAAATATAGGAGCTCTGTGTGATGGGACTAACATACTACAAGTCCTATGGGTGCTTCTGCGAAGAAAATATAGGAACTCTGTGTGATGGGACTAACACACTACAAGTCCTATGGGTGCTTCTGGGAAGAAAATATAGGAGCTCTGTGTGATGGGACTAACACACTACAAGTCCTATGGGGTGCTTCTGCAAATAAAATATAGGAACTCTGTGTGATGGGACTAACACACTACAAGTCCTATGGGTGCTTCTGGGAATAAAATATAGGAGCTCTGTGTGATGGGACTAACAGGCTACAAGTCCTATAGATGCTTCTGGGAAGAAAATATAGGAGCTCTGTGTGATGGGACTAACACACTACAAGTCCTATGGGTGCTTCTGGGAAGAAAATATAGGAGCTCTGTGTGATGGGACTAACACACTACAAGTCCTATGGGTGCTTCTGGGAAGAAAATATAGGAGCTCTGTGTGATGGGACTAACAAACTACAAGTCCTATGGGTGCTTCTGGGAAGAAAATATAGGAGCTGTGTGTGATGGGACTAACACACTACAAGTCCTATGGGTGCTTCTGGGAAGAAAATATAGCTCTGTGTGATGGGACTAACACACTACAAGTCCTATGGGTGCTTCTGGGAAGAAAATATAGGAGCTCTGTGTGATGGGACTAACACACTACAAGTCCTATGGGTGCTTCTGGGAAGAAAATATAGGAGCTCTGTGTGATGGGACTAACACACTACAAGTCCTATATGTGCTTCTGGGAAGAAAATATAGGAGCTCTGTGTGATGGGACTAACACACTACAAGTCCTATGGGTGCTTCTGGGAAGAAAATATAGGAGCTCTGTGTGATGGGACTAACACACTACAAGTCCTATGGGTGCTTCTGGGAAGAAAATATAGCTCTGTGTGATGGGACTAACACACTACAAGTCCTATGGGTGCTTCTGGGAAGAAAATATAGGAGCTATGTGTGATGGGACTAACACACTACAAGTCCTATGGGTGCTTCTGGGAAGAAAATATAGGAACTCTGTGTGATGGGACTAACACACTACAAGTCCTATGGGTGCTTCTGGGAAGAAAATATAGGAGCTCTGTGTGATGGGACTAACACACTACAAGTCCTATGGGTGCTTCTAGGAAGAAAATATAGGAGCTCTGTTTGCTGCCACTAACACACTACAAGTCCTATGGGTGCTTTTGGGGTGCAGTGCTGTACTAACAGCACTGAGGTTGGTACTACTGAAATACTGTACTAACAGTAAGACACGCACCAGACTAATCCCCAGCAGCAGCTAAAAACACACTAACCAGCAGCAGCAATGGACGATCAATGACAGGTAGCAATGGTTTAGCAAATAAATAGCCAATGGTTTAGCAAAGTAGAGCAAATCTTTCTATAGGAATCTAGCAAAGAGTGACACAGAATCAGCCTGATCTCTCCTAAAGCCGGAACTCATGTGACCGGCGCCGACGGCGTGGCGGCCTTTTAAATGAGGGGGCGTGTACTAAAGCCCCTGAGCTGTAATTGGCTACAGGCGTCCTGCCTGTACTACTGTAGCCAATTATGGCTCTCCGAGTTTCCGTGGCGGCCTTTTAAATGAGGGGGCAAGAAAGATGGAAATGGAGATGCGCTCTGCTAAAAAAAAAAGGAGTTCTTCACAAAAACCAAAAAATATTTTTTGAGGGGGAAGTAGGGTCGCCACCACTTCCTCAATTCAAACCCGAACACTTTAGCGGCACACAGCAATTTTTTTAAATAAACTATACATATATTTTTTTATTAAATAACCTTTCTAATCATATGCAATTAATAACAAGAGTCCCCCTTTACATCAGAGGCCACAGAGTTCCCCTTTAACATTTGAACTTGCAGAGTTCCTTTTCACTATAAGGGGAGACTCTGCAGACTCTGATGTAAGGGAGAACTCTGGGGACTCTGACATAAGGGATGCTCTGGGAACCCTGATCTAAGGGGGAACACTGGGAACTCTGATGTATGGAGAGGACTTTGATTGAAGGGGGAACACTGTGGCCTCAGGTGTAAAGGGGAACCCTGATGTAAGGGGTGCTCTGAGAACCCTGATTTACCTTAGTGTACTCACTCAGAGGCATGAGAGAGACGGGGGAGACTTCAGTCATAGACAGGGTGAATGGTGAGCACACTCACCCCTTGGCAGTCAGCACCTCTTATCCAGATGTATCTGAGGCTGCTGAACTTCAAATTTACAGCATGCACTTTTCTAAGGAGTGTGGGCAGATACAGAGGGGTAGGCCGGAAAGAAGAGGTGCAGATCGAGCCCTCTCTCCTCTCCCATCTGTATGTGTGTTTGGGGGAAGGGTTGTTAGTGCTGGCTTTGGGCAGCATGAAAGATAGTGTAACAGACACTCTCAGCTTAGACACCTGCAGCCAGCAACCCTGCTGGGGAGCCATAGTCAAGTCTGAATAATGTGTCCGGGTTTCAGGCAGTCTGAAACCCGGACACAGGATTCCAAACCCGTGGCAACCCTAGGGTGAAGGGTAGTGTTGCCACCTTTTCTTCAAGTAAAACCCGGACACTTTAGCAGCACACTGCAGTTTTTTTTTAAAGTATAAACTATACATATATTTTGCTATTAAATAACATTCCTAATCATATGAAGTTAATAACAAGAGTCCCCCTTTACATAAGAGTCCACAGAGTTCCCACTTTTACATCTGAACTTGCAGAGTTCCCATTCACTGTAAGGGAGAACTCTGTAGACTCTTATGTAAGGGAGAACTCTGGGGCCTCTACCATAAGGGATGCTCTGGGAGCCATGATTTAAGGGGGGAACGCTAAGAACTCTGATGTACGGAGTAGACTCTGATGTAAGGGGAAACACTGTGGTCTCTGGTGTAAAGGAAAAATCTGATGTAAGGGGTGCTCTGAGAACCCTGATTTGCCCTAGTGTACTTACTCCGATGCAGGAGAGTGAAGGTGGAGACTTCAGTCACAGACAGGGGTGGATGTTGAGCTCACTCACCCCTTAGCAGTCAGCACCTCTCATCCAGATGTATCTGAGGCTGCTGGACTTCAAATTTCCGTCCCCAACTTTCCTTTTCTGAGGCACAGCACCAGGGATTGGAGTGTGGGACAGACACAGTGGGGTAGGGGTGGGGGAAGAGGTGCAGATTGAGCCCTCTCTCCTCTCCCGTCTGTCTGTGTGTTTGGGGGTGGGGGGATTGTTAGTGCTGGCTTTGGGAAGTGTGAAAGAGAGTGTAACACACTCTAAGCTTAGACAACTGCATGCAGCAACCCTGCTTGGAAGCCATAATCCAGTCTAAATAATGTGTCCAGGTTTCAGGCAGTCTGAAACCCGGACACATGATTCCAAACCCGAACTGTCCGGGTGAATCCTGGACAGGTGGCAACCCTAGGGTGAAGGGAATAGTATTAACTAAACAATTAAATAAAAGCAAAGGTCCTCCTTATGTGGTTGTAAAGGGAGACTTTTTTTTTTTTTTTTTTTTTTTTTTTTTTTTTACCTTACTGCATTCTATGTAATAAGGTAAATAAACCTTCTGCATGCAGCCCCCCTCCCCCACCTAGCAGCCTCTAAGATACATACCTTAGCCTGATCTATATCCAGCAATGTGTACGAGAGGCTTTCTCGTCTCTCTCCCTCCTCATTGGCTCAGATACAGCAGTTTGTACGCTCCATCGGACAATTGTTTTTGGATTTTCCGCGGACAAATGTGTGTTGTCGGATTTTCCGAGCGTGTGTACACAAGTCCGCCGGACAAAAGTACAAAGTACAAACACACATGCTCAGAAGCAAAGACGAGCCGGAAGAGGTCGGGCTTGTAAACAAGCGTTCGTAATGGAGAATTAACATTCGTGATGCGGAAAATTATGAAATGTGGAAATGCAGCGCACAATTCTCTTCTTCTGTAATGGGATAATAATGAAGCTGCTTTGCTGGTGATACTGATGGAGTTATTGCAAACAAATTTTCAAAGGCTTTTTTTTCTAATGATATCAAGAATAATATTATTATGCTTTTTTTTTTTTTTTGGGCAAGTTACCACAACACCATTATCCTGTAGTTTTTAAGATCAAAGTAAATAAGAATGTTATGTTGGTGTCCCTTAATTTAAATTTTTTTAAATGTATCTGCCGACTCCCAAACTGTCATTTGAAGTAAAAACACATAGCCAAGTATTATTCTGCACAATTTTTTTATTGTGCATTAAAAAAAGAAAACAAATACAATTAGACATTCTATCTGCCAATAGAACTTAACCAAAAAGTGCATTCTATGCATCCAAAAATATAGAAAATATAACAAATCAAATCATTATTATTCAACCAAAAAATAAAATCAAAGCCTCATGCATGTGTCCTGCTTTTTAATATAGGGGGTCAACAATGCCAAGAGTTGGTGAAAGCAGGGGTCCGTCATCCGGAGATAATTCTGAAAATCATCCGGATTATTCTCCTGGAGCTCCCGCAGCAAAGGCATATGACATAATTGGTCACGATTAATGAAGCATCCAATTTTTGGTCCAAGAACTCCTCTTCCTCCTGTTCCTGGACTGGACTTGGGTCAAAGCGATAACTCCAAGGCCAATAATAAATACACACGTTATCTCCTTCCGATACCGCAACATGTCTGGTTGATGAACGGCCGTTCAGAAACTAACTGAAAAGCGAAAACTGAAAAGTGCTAAAAGAAAAGCGCGAATCAACACTCGCCAAACTTCTACTAACATGAAATTAGCAGAAGGAGCCCAAAGGGTGGCGCTAAAGAGCTGAAAAACCATGTAGTACGTCACTACGTTCGTGTTTGTTGGCTGACAATTCCTTGCCGTTTGTATGCAAGACAAAATCCAGGCTCACGCCTTCGGTCAAAAGTCTGAGGTTTTGTCTGCAGAAAATCAGGTCATGTGTAAGAGGCTATAGACCAGTAATGGCGAACCTATGGCACGCGTGCCACAGCTGGCACTCATAGCCATCTCTGTGGGCACACGAGAGGGTCCAGGACAGAGCTAGAGGTCTCTCTCTCCTCTCAGCCCCCCTCCCTCTTTTTCTGTCCCCCCCTCTTTGTGTCCCCCTCTCTCTGTTCCCCCACTCTCTCAGCTCACCCCTCTCTCTGCATCTCTCTTGCACCCCTCTCTCTCTCTGTCCCTCTTCTCTCTCTCTGTCCCCCTTCTCTTTCTCTGTTCCCCCTCTCTCACACCCCTCTCTCTCTGTCCCCCATCTCTCTCTCTCTCTCTCTGTCCCCCCTCCCTCTCTCTGTTCCTCCTCTCTCTCTCAGCTCACCTCTCTCTCAGCATTTCTCTCACACCCTTCTCTCTCAGTCCCTCTCTCTGTTGCCCCTCTCTCTCAGCATCTCTCTCACACCCCTCTCTCTCTGTCCCCTCTCCCTCTCTATGTCCCATCTCCCTCTCTCTCTTAGCCCCTCTCTCTCTCTCTCTCTCTCTCTCTCTCTCTCCTCTCTCAGCCCCTCTCCCTCAGCCCCCTCCCTCTCTCTCAGCCCCCTCCCTCTCTCTCTCAGCCCCCCCCTCTCTCTCAGCCCCCTCCCTCTCTCTCAGCCCCCCCCCTCTCTCTCTCTCAGCCCCCCTCCCTCTCACTGTTCCCCCCCCCTCTCTCTCTCTCTCTCTCTCTCTCTCTCTCTCTCTCTCTCTCTCTCTCTCTCTCTCTCTCTCTCCCGTCCCCCTTCCCTCTCTCTGTCCCATCTCCCTCTCTCTCTTAGCCCCCTCCCTCTCTCTCAGCCCCCCTCCCTCTCACTGTTCCCCCTCTCTCTCAGCATATCTCTCACATCCCTCTCTCTCTCTCTCTCTCTCTCTCTCTCTCTCTCTCTCTCTCTCTCTCTGTCCCCCTTCCCTCTCTCTCACCCCCCCTCTCTCTCTGTTCTCTCTCTCTTTCAGCATATCTCTCACACCCCTCTCTCTCTCTGCCCCCCTCTCTCTCAGCTCCGTTCCCTCTCAGCATCTCTCTCACACCCCTCACTCTCGCTGTCCCCTCTCTCTCTCTCTCTCTCTATCTCTCTATCTCTCTCTCTCACCCCCTCTCTCACAACCCCCCTCTCACAACCCCCCTCTCTCACAACCCCCCTCTCTCACACAACCCCTCTCTTTCGCTCAGCCCCTCTCTCTCGCAAATTGCAGTGTTGGCACTTTGCAACACAAAACCAATTTATTTTATTTATTTATTTCAGTTTGGGCACTCGGGCTCAAAAAGGTTCGCCATCACTGCTATAGACTCTTTGTTGTGCTGGGACCATGCAGTGAGCTCGCTCTCAGCACATAAACATTGGCCTCCCAGCGACTCATATGTGTGCCATGTGGGCGTTAAAGCGCACCCTTTTACCACTGCACATATGTGTTGGGCCATCATAAAGGGGTTCAAATTGCCTTAACAACCCCCTAATGGGACTTCTTACCACTTCCTAGGCCCCCGTAGCAACCACATTGGGCTGCTATTGCTATAGTTACACCACTGACGACCAGCATTATCCTTCTTTTTTCTTTTTATTTTTACAGTATTTTGCTTATTTTTCTTTCTCTTGTTTGTTATGTAGAAAAGGGCATCTGGTACAATAAAAGGATGACACCAAAAGCGCGGTTTATTTACAACACATTTATCTACATCTAACCTATGCAGTGCCATGGTAGGAGTTTCTCCGCTCTTATTTTACCTCTCGATAAACCGAACTGTTTTTTACCACTCATAAAACAGAGAACAATTATTTTTTTTTATTTTTTTTATGGTCTGTTTTATATTATGACTGTAACCTTCAGAGGTGTTCTTGTTTCTGAACGCCTACTCTCTCTCTCCGATTTATGGAAGTGCTCTTCAGCTATGAGTGTCGGTAACTATTGGGGCCAATTTTTAGGTTGACCGTGACAAAGCAGCAAGAGGGGAGAAGCTGAAATAAAGCTTAGAAGTGTCTGTAATCAATAGACTTCTTTTATTTTCTTCCTTTTGGTTTGGTAAACATTCCATGAAATTGTTTTGTTATATCTGTTCAAACAGTGCCAAAAGTGCCTAATAAAGTTGTAAACCCTTATTTTCAGTTGCAATAGTTTTTATTACTTTTTTGCCTTTTTCAAAATACTAAAACGTTACAGACCAGCAAACGTTCTTCGCATGCTCGGAATCATACAACGAGAAATGGTACACAAGTAGTGGGGGGAATAAATCACCACAAAAAGATCTTGGTAAACCGGTTAGGTTTTCCATAAACAAAAAATGTTGCAGCGCTAATAAATTAATCAATATATAATGCATTAAAAAAATTTAAAATAAAAAAAATTGAATAAAATAATAATTAAGTCCCAATAAAATCAATTGAATGGATGAAAAAGCAAAAGTCCGTATAGTGAAGTATTAAAAAAGACAGTCCAGCAATCGCCAACGTGCTCCACCACCCAATGTAAGATGGATTCTTACCAGAATGACAGAAATCTATAACGGAGTCAAACACGCTCAATGAATAGATCCTCCGCAATTATGCCAATATGAATCCTCCAGGAACAGATGCTGTTTAGTGGTTCAAATAGGTGTAGGACAAGGATGTGCCTCGTATATGTAATAAAGAAAACATCCAGATAGTGTAATCCCGTCCACTGCCCTACTGACCCCCGTCCACTGGCATTAAAAAAAAAAAGAAAACAAATACAATTAGACATTCTATATGCCAATAGAACTTAACCAAAAAGTGCATTCTATGCATCCAAAAATATAGAAAATATAACAAATCAAATCATTATTATTCAACCAAAAAATAAAATCAAAGCCTCATGCATGTGTCCTGCTTTTTAATATAGGGGGTCAACAATGCAAGAGTTGGTGAAAGCAGGGGTCCGTCATCCGGAGATAATTCTGAAAATCATCCGGATTATTCTCCTGGAGCTCCCGCAGCAAGGGCATATGACATAATTGGTCACGATTAATGAAGCATCCAATTTTTGGTCCAAGAACTCCTCTTCCTCCTGTTCCTGGACTGGACTTGGGTCAAAGCGATAACTCCAAGGCCAATAATAAATACACACGTTATCTCCTTCCGATACCGCAACATGTCTGGTTGATGAACGGCCGTTCAGAAACTAACTGAAAAGCGAAAACTGAAAAGTGCTAAAAGAAAAGCGCGAATCAACACTCGCCAAACTTCTACTAACATGTCATGTGTAAGAGGCTATAGACCAGTAATGGCGAACCTATGGCACGCGCGTGCCACAGCTGGCACTCATAGCCATCTCTGTGGGCACACGAGAGGGTCCAGGACAGAGCTAGAGGTCTCTCTCTCCTCTCAGCCCCCCTCCCTCTTTTTCTGTCCCCCCCTCTTTGTGTCCCCCTCTCTCTGTTCCCCCACTCTCTCAGCTCACCCCTCTCTCTGCATCTCTCTTGCACCCCTCTCTCTCTCTGTCCCCCCTCTTCTCTCTCTCTGTCCCCCTTCTCTTTCTCTGTTCCCCTCTCTCACACCCCTCTCTCTCTGTCCCCCATCTCTCTCTCTCTCTCTCTGTCCCCCCTCCCTCTCTCTGTTCCTCCTCTCTCTCTCAGCTCACCTCTCTCTCAGCATTTCTCTCACACCCTTCTCTCTCAGTCCCTCTCTCTGTTGCCCCTCTCTCTCAGCATCTCTCTCACACCCCTCTCTCTCTGTCCCCCATCTCTCTCTCTCTCTGTCCCCCCTCCCTCTCTCTGTTCCCTCCTCTCTCTCTCAGCTCACCTCTCTCTCAGCATTTCTCTCACACCCTTCTCTCTCAGTCCCTCTCTCTGTTGCCCCTCTCTCTCAGCATCTCTCTCACACCCCTCTCTCTCTGTCCCCTCTCCCTCGCTCTCTGTCCCCTCTCCCTCTCTATGTCCCATCTCCCTCTCTCTCTTAGCCCCCCTCTCTCTCTCTCTCTCTCTCTCTCTCTCAGCCCCTCTCCCTCAGCCCCCTCCCTCTCTCTCAGCCCCCTCCCTCTCTCTCAGCCCCCCTCCCTCTCTCCCCCTCTCTCTCTCTCTCTCTCTCTCTCTCTCTCTCTCTCTCTCTCTCTCTCTCTCTCTCTCTCTCTCTCTCCGTCCCCCTTCCCTCTCTCTGTCCCATCTCCCTCTCTCTCTTAGCCCCCTCCCTCTCTCTCAGCCCCCCTCCCTCTCACTGTTCCCCCTCTCTCTCAGCATATCTCTCACATCCCTCTCTCTCTCTCTCTCTCTCTCTCTCTGTCCTCCTTCCCTCTCTCTCACCCCCCCTCTCTCTCTGTTCTCTCTCTCTTTCAGCATATCTCTCACACCCCTCTCTCTCTGCCCCCCTCTCTCTCAGCTCCGTTCCCTCTCAGCATCTCTCTCACACCCCTCACTCTCGCTGTCCTCTCTCTCTCTCTCTCTCTCTATCTCTCTCTCTCACACCCCCTCTCTCACAACCCCCCTCTCACAACCCCCCTCTCTCACAACCCCCCTCTCTCACACAACCCCTCTCTTTCGCTCAGCCCCTCTCTCTCGCAAATTGCAGTGTTGGCACTTTGCAACACAAAACCAATTTATTTTATTTATTTATTTCAGTTTGGGCACTCGGGCTCAAAAAGGTTCGCCATCACTGCTATAGACTCTTTGTTGTGCTGGGACCATGCAGTGAGCTCGCTCTCAGCACATAAACATTGGCCTCCCAGCGACTCATATGTGTGCCATGTGGGCGTTAAAGCGCACCCTTTTACCACTGCACATATGTGTTGGGCCATCATAAAGGGGTTCAAATTGCCTTAACAACCCCCTAATGGGACTTCTTACCACTTCCTAGGCCCCCGTAGCAACCACATTGGGCTGCTATTGCTATAGTTACACCACTGACGACCAGCATTATCCTTCTTTTTTCTTTTTATTTTTACAGTATTTTGCGCATTTTTCTTTCTCTTGTTTGTTATGTAGAAAAGGGCATCTGGTACAATAAAAGGATGACACCAAAAGCGCGGTTTATTTACAACACATTTATCTACATCTAACCTATGCAGTGCCATGGTAGGAGTTTCTCCGCTCTTATTTTACCTCTCGATAAACCGAACACTGTTTTTTACCACTCATAAAACAGAGAACAATTATTTTTTTTATTTTTTTATGGTCTGTTTTATATTATGACTGTAACCTTCAGAGGTGTTCTTGTTTCTGAACGCCTACTCTCTCTCTGATTTATGGAAGTGCTCTTCAGCTATGAGTGTCGGTAACTATTGGGGCCAATTTTTAGGTTGACTGTGACAAAGCAGCAAGAGGGGAGAAGCTGAAATAAAGCTTAGAAGTGTCTGTAATCAATAGACTTCTTTTATTTTCTTCCTTTTGGTTTGGTAAACATTCCATGAAATTGTTTTGTTATATCTGTTCAAACAGTGCCAAAAGTGCCTAATAAAGTTGTAAACCCTTATTTTCAGTTGCAATAGTTTTTATTACTTTTTTGCCTTTTTCAAAATACTAAGTGAGTACGTTACAGACCAGCAAATGTTCTTCGCATGCTCGGAATCGTACAACGAGAAATGGTACACAAGTAGTGGGGGGAATAAATCACCACAAAAAGATCTTGGTAAACCGGTTAGGTTTTCCATAAACAAAAAATGTTGCAGCGCTAATAAATTAATCAATATATAATGCATTAAAAAAATTTAAAATAAAAAAAATTTAATAAAATAATAATTAAGTCCCAATAAAATCAATTGAATGGATGAAAAAGCAAAAGTCCGTATAGTGAAGTATTAAAAAAGACAGTCCAGCAATCGCCAACGTGCTCCACCACCCAATGTAAGATGGATTCTTACCAGAATGACAGGAATCTATAACGGAGTCAAACACGCTCAATGAATAGATCCTCCGCAATTAAGCCAATATGAATCCTCCAGGAACAGATGCTGTTTAGTGGTTCAAATAGGTGTAGGACAAGGATGTGCCTCGTATATGTAATAAAGAAAACATCCAGATAGTGTAATCCCGTCCACTGCCCTACTGACCCCGTCCACTGCCCTACTGACCCCGTCCACTGCCCTACTGACCCCGTCCACTGCCCTACTGACCCCGTCCACTGCCCTACTGACCCCATCCACTGCCCTACTGACCCCATCCACTGCCCTACTGACCCCGTCCACTGCCTGCCCTACTGACCCCGTCCACTGCCCTACTGACCAGGTCCACTGCCCTACTGACCCCGTCCACTGCCTGCCCTACTGACCCAATCCACTGCCCTACTGACCCCATCCACTGCCCTACTGACCCCGTCCACTGCCCTACTGACCTGTCCACTGCCCTACTGACCTGTCCACTGCCCTACTGACCCCGTCCACTGCCCTACTGACCCCGTCCACTGCCCTACTGACCCCGTCCACTGCCCTACTGACCCCGTCCACTGCCCTACTGACCCGTCCACTGCCCTACTGAACCCGTCCACTGCCTGCCCTACTGACCCCGTCCACTGCCCTACTGACCCCGTCCACTGCCCTACTGACCCCGTCCACTGCCCTACTGACCCCGTCCACTGCCCTACTGACCCCATCCACTGCCCTACTGACCCCGTCCACTGCCTGCCCTACTGACCCCATCCACTGCCCTACTGACCCCATCCACTGCCCTACTGACCCCGTCCACTGCCCTACTGACCCCGTCCACTGCCCTACTGACCCCGTCCACTGCCCTACTGACCCCGTCCACTGCCCTACTGACCCCGTCCACTGCCCTACTGTCCCCGTCCACTGCCCTACTGTCCCCGTCCACTGCCCTACTGTCCCCGTCCACTGCCCTACTGACCCCACGTCCATTGCCCTACTGACTACGTCCACTGCCCTACTGACCACGTCCACTGCCCTACTGACCACATCCACTGCCCTACTGACCACATCCACTGCCCTACTGACCACGTCCACTGCCCTACTGACCACTGCCTTACTGACTATGTCCACTACCCTACTGACCATGTCCACCGCCCTACTGACTGACATCACTCCCAGTCCACACTGACACCACTGGCCAAACTAGGGTTGCAAAGGTCGCACTTGTGACTGGGCCCTGGCTTTCCGCCACCATGGCAAAGCCAAAGACTGAAGGACTGCACAACATGCGAAAGGGATCCGCTGTGGGCCGTAAAGGGTCATAGGATCAGTTGGAAGGGTTTGGGCTCGGAGGTAATGGCTCAGGTCTGAGGTCAGGGGGCCCTTCATGATTTCTTGCACTAAGGCCCTGAAGGTTTTACCCCCTTCCTGACCAGAGCACTTTTTGCGATTCGGCACTGCGTCGCTTTAACTGACAATTGCGCGGTCGTGCGACGATACACCAAAACAAAATTGACGTGCTTTTTTTCCCACAAATAGAGCTTTCTTTTGGTAGCATTTGCGTTTTTTTTATTTTTGTGCTATAAACATAAAAAGTGCGACAATTTTGAAAAAAAAAAGCAATATTTTTAACTTTTTGCTATAATATCCCCAAAAAATATATAAAAAAAAAAAGAATTTTTTCCTCAGTTTAGGCTGATATGTATTCTACATATTTTTGGTTAAAAAAAAATCGCAATAAGCGTTTATTAATTGGTTTGCACAAAAGTTATAGCGTCTACAAAATAGGGGATAGATTTATGCCATTTTAATTATTATTATTTTTTTATTAGTAATGGTGGCGATCTGCGATTTTTATCATGACTGCGACATTATGGCGGACACATCAGACACTTTTGACACTATTTTGGGACCATTGGCATTTATACAGCGATCAGTGCTATAAAAATGCACTGATTACTGTGTACTGTAAATGACACTGGCAGGGAAGGGGTTAAACACTAGGGGGCGATCAAGGGTTAAGTGTGTCCTAGGGAGTGATTCTGTGGGGGGGGGTGGGGTGGGCTTCCACTGACATGACAGCGATCACTGCTCCCGATGACAGGGTGCGGTGATCCCTGTCATGTCATTAGGCAGAACAGGGAAATGCCTTGTTTACATAGGCACCTCCCTGTTCTGCGGCTCCGTGACACGATCACCGGGACACTGATGGACATCTAGTCCGCGGGACCCGCAGGCATAGTCTCGCTGTACGCGGCAGGCGCGCGCCCACTAGCCCCGTCAATTAAAAGGGACGTTCAGGTACGCCCATTTGCCCACCGCTGCCATTGTGCCGATGTATATCTATGTGCAGCAGTCGGCAAGTGGTTAAAGATGGATATTTAATGTGCAGAAGGGATATCACATTAGTCATTGTGTCAACACTAAACACTGCGGCCGTTCAGGAAGCTGTTCCCGACTTAATAGTAGTTTATTCCGGTTTCCAGAGGCATGTCCATGGACTCCAATAGCGCGGCCCGCTGTGCGCCTGCTCCCTGGGAGCTACAAATGTCCGTACACTGGGTCAAGAAAGGAAGGGTGATCTCTGGAAGTGCAAACACGGAAAAAAACTCTTCTGCGCTATGGTGTCTAGTCCCTCAATACGTGATGTAGTCAGCTTCATATAGTAATGCCTGGCGTCTTGCAGCCCTCCTCAGAATAATGGGTATTCATACACTAAAGAAAAGAAGGAGGGCGCACCAACCTAGTGCATTACCACTAATAAAGCTTTATTTGAATGTAAAACAGCAAAATTTATACTCCCAAACAAGTATTGGTAGAAGGCATAAACAGTAAAGCAAGTCCACTCTTCTGAACTTCAACAAGCCAGGACCTGACGTTGAGTGGATCGAACGATACCTCAAAAATGTCTGACGCGTTTCAGGGGAGAACCCCTTTCCTCAGTGCCTAAAACGGGCAATCAGTAATGCACTAGGTCGGTGCGCCCTCCTTTTCTTTTTTCTTTGATCTCTGGAAGTTGCACATCTATGGTGCCCTGCTGCAATGGAGTGGCAACCTCAGCCTGAACAAGGCTACGTCCCAAACGCGTTTCACTCCGCCCCCTGGAGCTTTAGTCATGGGGATAGGGAACTCCTGCGTGGGTACCGGCTATATGAGTAAAATGGCCAGGTGTATAGACCTGGGGACTCAACACAGGGATGCTAGGAACTTTTTGTAATGGGCAAAACAGGTGTGTAGACCTAAGTGCAGAGATCTCACCAATAGAGTCCCTGAGATATAGCAGCAGGGCCGGTGCTACCACTAGGCAAACTAGGCAGCCGCCTAGGGTGCCCTGCTGCCTAGGGAACCCGGGTCACCAGTGTTCCTACTCTCTTCTCTCAGCATCAGCAGGCCACCGCCGCTCCGTTCGCACATAGTGTCAGAGGCGCAGCGGCGGCAGAGAACTGTGTCTGTGTCCCGATCCCTGAATGAATGGAAGCAAGTAACATTCATTGATGGGCACTGGTAGGCTGCATTGATGGGCGACGGTAGACTTCATTTGATGGGCGCGGGTGAGGCCTCATTTGATGGGCACTGGTGAGGCCTCATTTGACGGGCGCTTGTGAGGCCTCATTGATGGGCGCTGGTGAGGCTGCATTTGATGGGCGCTGATGGGCTGCATTTGATGGGTGCTGGTGAGGCTGAATTTGATGGGCGCTGGTGAGGCTGCATTTGATGAGCGCTGGTGGGCTGCATTTGATGGGCACTTGATTAAAAAGGTGGGGTTTACATGGGCAGGGGAAAGGGGGTGGAATCAGGGGAGGGGCCAGGGGGCGGCAAAATTAGGTTTCGCCCAGGGTGTCAAAAATCCTTGCACCAGTCCTGTATAGCAGAGGCTATCAAAGGGTTTAACTCCCCCACCCTCTACCAACCACTGAAATATCACTTTGAGGTGGACAGGCTCTTTAAAATAAACCAGGCAGTGTCGGAATCCCTTCACAAATCTGTCTGTTATTGAGCGCTCTTTTGCGGCGCCAGTCACTTCTCCACAAGGCAGCAATAACTTTGAAGGCGGCGCTCTAAATTGCCCTTCAGTCTTCATTTTCCATGGCAGCCCATAAATAACCTGATGCTATGTCTGACGGCACGCGGTGCGTCTCGCAGGAGGGGGGATCCCGGCTGGCCTCGATATGTAAATAGCGCCGCGTGAATTATTCACACCAAGGCACGTGCTACGCAATTATCGGTGTGCTCTCACAACGTGGCAAAGAGAGTGCCAGAGAATATCTGTCTTTTTTTTTTTTTCAGGGAGCTGCAAACTTTTTATTCTGGGATTGCAGAATTTACTGTACCGAACAAAGGAAGAAAAATACGTGGCGCTTAACCTATTTTTTTTAGAGATTATTGCATTTTATGTTTCATCGGAGGTGGGAAAAGATATTTAGGAGCCAAGGGCATCCATCATCAGCAAGGACTCTAATGCATTTCGGCTATGCAGACTTGTTGATGTGGGATGCCTTTGGCTTTTAAAATGATAAACCTTTGGAAGGGATCGCAGTCGATCGCAGCTCTTTCGTTTACTTTTTTATGCGGTGACAACTGTCCCCCAATTGTGCTCCTGCATTGTCACCCTGTCACTGGCACTACAAGTGGCTACTAAGGCACGGTCCACCGGTGTCACGATCAGGAAGCCAGTGCAGAGCAATGATGTCTAGCCAACACTGAAGAAAATGCATGTAGATGGGAAGTGGCTGAAAGAGGTTGCATACAATCAGCAGCACAAAGATAACAGAACTTATTAAAAAAAATTTTACAATTTTTTTTTTTTTTAATTAACCACTTCAGCCCCACGCCTATTCTGACACTTTTCTCCTACTTGTAATTGCTAGAAAATTACTTAGAACCCCCAAACAAATATAATATACCGTATTTATTGGCGTATAACACGCACTTTTTCCCCCTTAAAATCGGGGGAAAGTCGTGGGTGCGTGTTATACGTCGATACCCCCCAAAAAAATGACAAAAATGGCAAGCGCCGCCGAAAAATAGCGAGCGCTGCCGAAAAAAACCCGAAGCGCGGCCAAAAAAGACCGAAGCGCCCCCGGAAAAAGCCGAGCAGACTGTTCGGCTCTGCTCGTAGTCCCGCCTCCCTGCGCTCGCTCCGGAAACAGCAGGGAGACGAGACCGCGAGCTTAGCCGTCCGAGTCGGCTCGGCTTTTTTCCTGGTGCCTCCATGGCGGCATACCAATGGTTGGTTGCTCCGCCCCCAACCAACCCACTGGACCACTTCAAACTCTAGAAATAGGAGTTGAACCCCCCTGTCAGTATTCTTTTCACTGTCCTCATACCTGCAGGATCACGGCCAGCCCTTCCTCACCGCTCTATGGTGTAACCATTGCAGGTTAATGCTCTCCTGCAGCATGGAGTCCCATGGCTGGGGTTGCTAAAGGCACCAGATAAGTATGGGAAACCCGTTTTTCTGTGGATCTTTTTGGGGTTGTGGGATCAACAGGAGCCGCTTGGCATTCTCCTCTATGTACCCCCCCCAACCAACCCAGGCATGCATACATTCAGGGAGCGTGTTATGGCAGCATTGGGGAAAAGCAGCCTCCCTCCCTTAGTGTCTCCCTGTGTGTGCGGCGCTTCGCGCGCGCCGTTCCGCTCTGTTTTCTCGGGGGAAGGCGGAGCCGCGCCGTGACGTCACGGCGCATGCGCAGTAGCCGCGCTGAAGCCTCCGGCGGCCATCTTGGTACTCCCAAAGCGCTCTCAGTATAAAAGGAGAGCACAGCTTCAGTATGGTGTCAGCTACATAGGAGTACACACCTCAAGTGTTCTCTCTCTCTCTCTCCTGCTGTCCAGCCTATTGTTTTCTCCCTGGATATGGAACCAAGCCAAGGTACTGGAAGGGGCAAGTTTCCCCTTTTTTTTTTTTATGATCTGTATCTTGGAAGTTTGTATTTTCTTTTTGACATATTGATGTTTTATACTTCACATTAGTCCAACTAAGTACCTCTCCTACCTTTTAGCTGCCCATAGCAATCTAACACCGCATCAAAAAGATCCTCAACATACCACTAGGTAAGGGCTGCAACAGTCAGGTAAGGTTTTTTTTAAAAAAAGAGCACTTTTTAAAATAAACGGGTTTTAAAAAAAAAAAAAAAAACTTCCTTTTTTTTTTTTTCTCCCTTTTTTTTTTCCCTCTCCCCCTCTCCCCCCCCCCCCTCATTTACGCAGCCCGCATCACGGATCATCCCGCCGGTCATCCCACAGGGGGTCCCAAGATAGGAGGTCAGGGGGGCATAGAAGTTCGGGTCACTCCCACTCCTCATCAGCCCATGCCTCTCGCAGTGGCCAAAGGTCACCCCGGCACTCCACAGACAGACATGTCTCATCAAAATACCCAGGTCAGAAAGCTTGCTGGGTATGTGGAAAGCAAGCCCTCCCAGACAAACTGGTATGTGCCCTATGCCTCAGAGAAGCCGCGGGAGACAAGGAAAAAGACAAGCAGGAATCCATGGATTCCATTAAACAGTTAATAAAGGATTCTATCCGCGAGCTCGCGGTAAGTCAAGACCAGGCGGCTCCTTCTTCAGGTGAATCAGTGATTACCCCCACCCCACACCAGGATCCTGAAGCACTATCTGAGGAAGAAACAGAATTAGTGGAGGAGAACCCATCATCTTTCGATTTCGCTTTAGTAGAACCCTTTATTAATGCTGTAAAAGATGCAATCCAGTGGGAAGAGGACCCAGAGCCGCCGGCCAAATCCAAAAAATATTTTCCACACCTGAAAAGAAAATTGTCAACCTTCCCCCTGATGGAGGAGATCAAGGAGGTAATAACAGACGAATGGCAGAAGGTAGATAAAAGGCCGGTGGCCTATAACCGTTTTACTAAATTATACCCCTTTTCAGAAGCAGACGCACAGTTGTTTGATGCTGTCCCGATGGTAGACGCCTCAATTATGAGATTAGCCAGGAATACAACACTCCCCTTGGAAGACGCTGTCTCCTTTAAGGATGTCCTGGATCGAAGAATAGATTCAGATCTGAAAAAATCCTATCAGGCAACGGGGGGGGGGGGGGCAAGCAAACCAGCAGTCGCCCTAACCTCTATTTCCAGGGCCACAAGAGTATGGTCAGACAACATTGAGATAGCCCTCAGACAAGGTGTGGATGTGGAAGAAATCATTAAGGCACTAGATGAGCTGAAATTGGCCTCAGACTTTATGGCGGAGGCGGCCATTGACATTATAAAGTGTTCATCCAGGGCTATGTTGTATTCTATTACGGCCAGACGGGCATTGTGGCTTAAACCATGGGCAGCCGACCCTACCTCGAAACAATCATGGTGCCGTATCCCATACAATGGGAAAGCATTATTTGGCGACAAGATGGATGCAGCAATTACCCGGGTCACGGGAGGGAAGAGTGGCTTAATTCCCCAGGATAGAAGCAGGAGAAAGAGATTTGTGTCGCGCCCGGTGAATCAGAGAACCAAAGACTCCAGATCCTACCGCCCAGGTAGGGAATATAGGAGAGGCTGGAAAGGGTCACAGGCAACTTTCCTGAAGTCGGGAAAACCTAAAGCCTCAACTTCCACGACCGAGGGCCAGAAGTCCTTTTGACGCTCGACCCACCCAGATAGGGTCTGTAGGTGCTCGGCTCGGAGCATTCGCCCAAGTCTGGGTGGAAAACTGCACAGATCAATGGGCCGTATCCACGGTCCAACGGGGTCATCATTGGAGGTTCAAAGGACGCCCTCCACGGCTATCTTTTCAACCCACCAAAATTCCGGCCTCCGCAGGGAAAAGGGAAGCTCTCCGGCAGTATGTGCAAGCTTTGGTGCTTCAGCAGGCCGTGGTACCAGTCCCAGCTTCAGAGGAACACTTGGGGTTCTACTCCCCAATCTTCTTGGTCCCCAAGAAATCAGGCGGTTGGAGACCGGTACTGGATCTCAAAAAATTAAACAAATACATCCAGATAGAACATTTCAAAATGGAATCACTAAACACCGTGATTCTGTCAGTCCAGCCGGGGGATTGGATGGCCTCGATAGATCTTCAAGATGCCTATCTCCACATTCCGGTCCAGAAGGAATTTCAACCTTTCCTGCGTTTCCAAATAGGGGACTTACGCCTCCAGTTCCGATGCCTCCCCTTTGGGATCTCGACAGCTCCGAGGACTTTTACCAAGGTTCTGGTGGCGATTCTAGCTCCCCTGCGAGAAGAGGGGATCCGAGTGTTGCATTACCTGGACGATATACTAATATTGTCCCAACACAGAGTGAACCTGGAAGAACATGTGCAAAGGGTCCTGAACACATTAGGCAAATTTGGATGGCTGGTGAACTACTCCAAAAGTCAGCTGATTCCCACCCAGAGGATGGTATATTTAGGGGCCTTCTTCAACACCCCCGAAAGTGCGGTATCGCTACCATCAGAGAAGATGCCGGCTCTAATAGCCAAGGTGAAAAGGATGCTAGCAGGCCATCATATACCTGCATCAGATTGCCTGAGCCTGCTGGGGTCCCTATCCTCCTGTATCCCCATGGTCAAGTGGGCCAGATGGCATCTGCGGGGATTCCAAATAGGATTCCTAGCACAGTGGCGAAAGGACCGCCTAGATCAGACTATATGGATTACCCCCTCCATGAAGTCCAGTCTTTGGTGGTGGACAAGAACAGCCAACCTTCAAGTACACTGCGCTCTGGGGCCCATCCCCTGGACCATCCTGACGTCGGATGCAAGTCAGGTGGGCTGGGGAGCACACGTGCAGGGTCACCTAGCTCAGGGAAGGTGGCAATTCAACCCAGTCAATGTTGTGTCCAACATTTTAGAAGTGAGGGCGGCATGGATGGCGTTACAGAACCTGGCCCCCTATCTCAGAGGAAAGTCCATACTGCTACGGATGGACAACAAGGCGGCGGTAGCCTACGTTCAAAACCAGGGGGGAACACACAGCAAGTCCCTTCTCAGCGAAGTGACACCCATCCTGAACTGGGCCGAGAAGAACTTACTCGATCTACGGGCTTCTTACATCCCAGGGCCCGAAAACCAGCTAGCAGATCGCTTGTCAAGAACCTTTGTCGACAACAACGAGTGGTCTCTCAGTCAGGAAGCTTTCTGGTGGATATGCCAACAGTGGGGCACTCCCCAAGTAGATCTCTTCGCCTCTCCCCTCAATGCGAAGACACCCCGTTTTTTCTCAAGGTTCCCATCACTAGGGACAGCAGGGGTGGATGCCCTGATTCAACCTTGGGACTTCCGGAAGGGGTATGCGTTCCCGCCAACCCCCCTGATACTGAGGTTTCTCCAGAGGCTGACGTCAGAGAAGGTCACAGTTCTGGCAGTAATCCCATACTGGCCCAAAAGACCATGGTTCCCGCTGCTAGTCAAATTGGCCATATGCAAACCGCTCCGTCTTCCTTTCAGGAACAACCTGCTGTCACAGGGCGGTCTCTCTCATCAACACCCAGAGATCCTGGATCTGAGGGTCTGGAAATTGAGCGGGAAAGGCTGGACAAGCTAGGGTGTGCACCTAAAGTCGTCCAAACACTGTTGCAGGCTAGAAAAGCTACCACCAACTCCACATACTATAGAATATGGAGGAAATTCACAGAAATGGCTGAAGCTAATCAGTTTGACCCCCTGGAGCCGGGGGTACAGAATATTCTCCTGTTTCTGCAGGCCGGTTTAGATTTAGGCCTAGGCCTAAACACCTTGAAGGTGCAAGTTTCGGCTCTCTCAGCTCTGACGGATACACGCTGGGCGTTGAATCCTTTGGTGGAACGCTTCTTAAAAGCGGTGCTAAGGCTCCGGCCTCCCAGGAAGACGTTGTACCCAAAATGGGATCTAACAATAGTACTTAATGTTTTATCAAATCCTCCTTTTGCTCCCACGGAGGAATGCTCCCTGGAGGATATCACCATGAAGACGGTATTCCTAATCGCCATCACTTCGGGGCGCAGAATATCGGAAATCCAAGCCCTAGGGGCTCAAGAACCTTACACCACCTTTTTCCCGGATAGGGTGGTCTTGCAACCCATCCATCAGTTCGTCCCGAAGGTGCCTTCAATCTATCACCTCAGTCACGAATGGGTTCTACCAACTTTCGAGGAGGAATCATCCTCCTCAAGACTTCATGAGTTAGACGTAGCCAGATCCCTGAAACACTACTTGCTGTTAACACAGCAGCTTCGAAAAGACCAAAGGCTGTTTATCATCAGCAAAGGCGCAAAGAAGGGAAAAGCGTCATCGAAGACAACCCTAGCAAGCTGGATTGTGAAGCTAATACAGAGGGCATACCGGGCTAGTGGTCTCCCTGCTCCAAACGCGGTCAATGCACATTCGACAAGAGGGATGGCGGCCTCTTGGGCAGCTTTGGCACGGGTCTCCCCAGAGACGATCTGTCGGGCAGCCAGCTGGTCATCATTCAACACTTTCATGTCCCACTATAGTGTGGACCCAGCAGCTCTCACTTCCCGAGATTTTGGGAAAAAAACCTTGCAACTTTCTGTACTGTAGTTGTTATTAAAATTATTATTGCAGTACCCTCCCTGTAAGCGAGTTATTAACCATTGGTATGCTGCCATGGAGGCACCAGGAAAACGGAAAATTGAATACTTACCTTCCGTAATTTTCCTTTCCTGGTGCCTACCCATGGCAGCATACACCCTCCCTTCAATAATCCTTAAGAGGTTTGGAGGCTAGTTACAAGAATACTGACAGGGGGGTTCAACTCCTATTTCTAGAGTTTGAAGTGGTCCTGTGGGTTGGTTGGGGGCGGAGCAACCAACCATTGGTATGCTGCCATGGGTAGGCACCAGGAAAGGAAAATTACGGAAGGTAAGTATTCAATTTTCCGTTATATATATATATATAATTATTATTATATTGTTTTTATTTTTATTTTTTTGAAGCAGAAGCAGACACCCTAGAGAATAAAATGGATGGTGGGTGCTGCAATTTTTTATGCCACGCGTTTTTTTTTTGCGCAGCGTTTTTTTTTACAAACGCAATTTTTTTGGACTAAATGCACAAAATCACAATATAATACCCAATTTTTGATAAAAATAAGACTACGGTACATTAACCACTTCACCCCCGAAAGATTTGGCTGCAGAATGACCAGGCCATTTTTTTTGCGATAAGGCACTGCGTTGGTTTAACTGACAATTGCGCGGTCGTGCGGCGCTGCACCCAAACAAAATTGACGTCCTTTTTTTCCCTACAAATAGAGCTTTATTTTGGTGGTATTTGATCACCTCTGCATTTTTTATTTTTTTTGCGCTATAAACAAAATAAGAACGTCAATTTAGAAAAAAAACACAATATTTTGTACTTTTTGCTATAATAAATAAATAATTTTCAACTTTATTGTTATCGCAAGGGATGAATAATCTCTTGTGTAAGCATAGGCAGTGGCAGGTATCCTTTTTGAAAGCTCCAGTTTGTAAATGCTGAACACAGATCCGAATGGGAGTGTTGAATGCCATTTTAAGCAAGCTGCTAGCAGGCTTTTTGAAGCTTTTTTGAAAGCCTGCTGAAGCCTGCCAGCAGCTTGCTTATAGTGGCAATCGACACTCTCATTTGGGATATGTGTTCAACATTTACAATCTGGAGCTGAATGGTACATTAAAGGGGGATTCCACCCTAAAGTGGAACTCCCGCTTTTCGGAACCCTCCCCCCCTCCGGTGTCACATTTGGCACCTTTCAGGGGGGGAGGGGGGGTGCAGATACCTGTCTAAGACAGGTATCTGCACCCACTTCCGGGCATAAACTCCCACTGGAGTTTACGTCACCTCCTGTCCCGGCGCGCTGTCTGCCGGGACACACACGTGACCCGGCAGACGGCGCTGAAGATTCTCATTGCGCCGCGCGACTCGCGCATGCGCAGTAGGGAATCGGGAAGTGAAGCCACTTCCTGATTCCCTCACCGAGAATGGCGCCGGCTACAGCAGGGAGCCGAGCGATCGATCGGCCTCTGCTGCCGACACCGCTGGACCCTGGAACAGGTAAGTGTCCATTTTTTAAAAGTCAGCAGCTGCAGTATTTGTAGCTGCTGGCTTTTAAAAAAAAATTTTTCAGTACAATCCCGCTTTAAAACTAATTTAAAAGCTTTAACAAAGCTTGCTGAAAGCTCTGCAAGGGCTTTGTCAAAGCTTTCTGTTGACACTGCTCCTGTGCAAGCTGAAGCCCATGTGAAACAGACCTTGGAGCAGCCCCAGCATTCAGATGGGGATGAAGGAAACTGATGTAATGCTTGGGGGAGGGGGGGGGGGGGGACTGAGGACTCTGATGTAATGGGGAAGGAAGGGACGATGACTAAGGACTCTGATGTGAAGGAGGAGAGACTGAGGACTGTGATGTGAAAAGAAGAGGGGGGGGACTGAAGCCTCTGATGTGAAAGGTGGGGGAAGTGAGACCTCTGATGTCAAAAGGTGGGGGGGTACTAAGGGCTCTGATGTGGAAGGGGTGCACTGAGGACTCTGATGTGAAAAGAGGGAGAGGGGGTATGCTTAGGGTTGCCACCTTTTCTGCAAGCCAATCCCGAACATTCTTGTACCCATAAAATATGCTTACAATGCTGGGCCACAAGTATGTCTCTCACAGACATGTGTAAACCTCAGAACAATAATTAAAAAATAAAAATAAAACTCTTTCAATACATATGATTTGTGGACTGAATGCAAAAAACAGATTCCTCTATCTACACAAATTAGGTGGATGGAGGGATTTCCTCCCTCCCTAGGGGGAGGGGGCCACAGGGTCTGGCCATTTTTGATTAGTGCCCTGTGAGGCGAACAGATTGCCCGAATCTGTGGAGGGGCAGAGATCCCACTGACTGGGGGGGTAGTAGAGTCTTCCTCCCGCCTGGGACAGTTAGCCATAGTTCAATTAAATGTGTCCGGGTTTCATGCAGTCTGAAACCCGGACACATGGTCCAAAACCCGGACTGTCCGGGTGAATCCTGGACAGGTGGCAACCCTAGGTATGCTGAAGACTGTTGATGTGAAAGGGGGGCTAAAGACTCTGATATAAGGGAAGGGGAGGGGGGTGGTACTGAGGGCTTTGATGTGAATGTGAAGGAGGGGACAATAAATGAGGACTCTGATGTGAAGGAGGAGAGACTGAGGATTCTGATGTGAAAATAAGAGGGGTGGGGGGGACTGAAGCCTGTGATGTGGAAGGGTTACACTAAGGACTCTGATGTGAATGGGGGGGACAAGGACTCTGATGTGAAGGAGGAGAGACTGAGGACTCTGATGTGAAAAGAAGAGGGGGGGCTGAAGCCTCTGATGTGAAAAGGGGGGGGGTGAGACCTCTGATGTCAAAAGGTGGGGGGAGGGGGTACTAATGGCTCTGATGTGGAAAGGGTGCACTGAGGACTCTAATATAAAGGGGGGGCATCTGATGTGATACGGGGTGCATTTTAGACAGGAGTGCCTCAAGATTTTGCATACTTTCAAAAGGTGCTGCGAACAAAAAAAAAGGTTGATAAACGGCGTGTTACGTCTTCCTCCTCCTGTGTAAGCCTATTATAAGTTGTATAAAATTGATGTTAGGCAAAATAGTTCCGAAACAGAATGTTAAACCCGCACGTTTTCTCTAAGCTCCGGTACTTTTGCAAATCCAATAGCTATGAAAGCTGGATTTACACTAAGCTTTAGAGTTTATTTGCTTTTATCCAGTTTTTATCGGACGCAAACCAGGCTGCTCACATTCTTTTAAATCCCTAAAAATCAAATAAACTGTTTCAGTCGGGCTCCACGTGACATTCCAGGAGAGATGGGGGGCTCAAAGGAAAATCTTTAATAATTAAAGTTTTGTAATCAAGCTGGCAGTTCTGATATTACATATCAAAAGCCATTTTTGTATTTACCGTATTTATCAGCGTATAACACGCACAGGCGCATAACACGCACATTCATTTTAAGAGGGAATGTTTCAGGAAAAAAAACATTAATTTTAAATGAGGAACTTTGAAGCAAAATAAGGGTCAGTGCCCATCTGCAGCCTCACCGTTGCCATCAATGCAGAAGTAATAAAGTTGAGGATATGGGATTTTAAAAGTATATATTATGAACACACGCGTTGATTTTTAATGTAAAAATGCATATCATTTATTAAGAAAAACAAATGGAATAAAAATAGTGAATACAGTTATATTCAGAGTCATAGGTATATACACAAAATGCCTATTCTAGACAGTGATAATGCTGTATTCACACACATATAATCCTACGTCCAACAACTTCTACATGTTTCGCCGGAACGGCTTCATCAGGAAAGTGGGCGAGATTATTCAGAACTTTTTTTAAAAAAAGATATAGTATATTCAACCTTGGGTGTATGGAAAAAGAGAAATACAAATTAATATATTACGTATATCAGAAAGTCAATACAAAATTTGGTGTATCAGAAATGACGACACTGAATCATAGCAAGGTCCTCCCTTATAATATTTAACTTATGGCCTGAAGTCCCCTTTTTTTTTTTTTAAATGTTGCCATCAATGCAGCAGCCTCACCGTTGCCATCAATTCAGCAGCCTCACCATTGCCATCAGTGCCGCCTGATCAATGCCCATCTGCAGCCTAAAAGAGACAGGGAGGGGGGCAGGACGAGCGCCGACAGATTACATACAGTGAGAATCTCCTATGATAGACAGAACAGTGGTCCAATGGCGGCCCAGGAGGCGGGACTTCCTATTACAGAGGCTGCAAGTAATGTATGTAATCTGGACGGCGCTCGTCCCGCCCCCCCTCCCTGTCCCCTCCGAGGCAGCTAAAATGGAAGTATCGGCGTATAACACGCACACGCTATTTGCACCCGATTTTCAGGGTGGAAAAGTGCGTGTTATATTCTAATGAATACAGTATTTTTTTCAGTTGGGGAGCTAGAACGGGCACGGGTTAGAAGCTCAATTGGGTTCTTATTGCTATCGCAGTCCTTGCTGGGGCGATTCACTCCATTGTCACTGGAGTGACAAGAGATGGACAGTCAAACATTGTACAGATTTCACCAAAACAGGAAGTCTTCAAAAGGAAAACTTATTCCGGTGACAACTAAGTTCTTCCAAAGCGTTCCATGCCCCAACAGTAAAAAAAAAAGTTTATATTCACACAATAAAAGTATAAGGATACAAAATACGTGTAGCAAGGTCTCTGGCCTTGTCCAGTCTAATGAGAACTTTCCAGGCCAAAGATAACGGACATCCTTCTGTATGTAGTGGGTTGTGAGGCATAGTGGGTGCAAGGCGGACAAAGTTATTGGGCGCCAGACACTTCTTGGATGTAAAAGGGGTTTTATTTCTCTTAACAGTCCTTTTTGTATTTTTGGGGGGAGACGGGTTAGGGCCAGGACTCCCTTAAGTAGCTGTAAATTAAATTGGCAGACTCCGAGACTTCAATAGGAGCACAGCCATGCAGGGAAAGGCCCCAGCAAGGTGCCACATCTGCTCATGCAGGGATGCTGTCTCCTATGGCAACAGTCTTTAACAGTTCCCAACTCAAACATAACAGTTCCTTCAGCTTCACTACAACTGCCTCTTGTAGTTCTTCAACACTGAGCTCCTGGTCTCTCACTAGACCCTCTGATTCACTGACTCTGAATTCCTTGAGCTCCTCCAATCTTTGCGGTGGTATCTCCCTCAAGCGTCACCCCCGCTTCCTCGCTGGGTCCCTATATTGGCACTCCAGACACTTTTCAAGCGTCACCCCTGCTGACTGGCTCGGTCCCTGGCTTGACTCACAAGGCTGCTCTCTGCAAGCGTCACCTCCGCTGGTTGGGTCCCTGACTTGATCACTGCCTAAAGTTTCCTGACTCCCCACCGTGCCCGTTCGGTGAGAATGTTGCTCTGGTACTTGCTTCAGTTACTCACTGGTCCCTGGTAATAAGGCGGTTGGTCGTTTTTGTGGCGACAGCTTCCCTTCTACCTCCGACCACTGACAGGTTCTCCGGCCGGCAGAACCGTAACTTCTGGTTGGACTGCAAGCCGCAATCCCAACCCTGCGCTGCTCTTTGAATTATGGTTAGGCCCTCACACAGCCTGGCAGCCAGATGCCCCCGGAATAGGCCCAATCTTCCGCCTAGCAGCCCGGGGCACACGACGCACATGTCCACCCAGACAGCCATTCAGGTGGCAAAGCACATAGATCACCTGACTCAACCCGAATATATAGGTTCTCCCAGCAGGCCAAGGGATTCAAGAAAACCCCTGCCCATTGGCGGAGAAACCCCACATACCCATAACTTGACCTTGGGTGTCTTCTGTGACTGTGGGAGACGAGGGAACTACGGAGGGCCTGGGAAGCACTGTGGGACTCTGTAGGACATGGGTGTCCAACCTGTGACCCTCCAGCTGTTGCAAAACTAGAGGTCCCATGAGGCATTGCAAGGAAAGTCCCATGAGGCATTGTAAGGCAGACAGTTGCAAGCATGACTCCCGAAGGCAGAGGCATGATGGAGCTTAGTTCCCAAAAGCAGAGGCATGATGGGACATTTCTAGTTCCGCAACAGCTGGAGAGCCACAGGTTGGACACCCTTGCTGTAGGAGGTTGGGGGCACATTGGGGGTCTGGAGACAATGCGGCCCTTTTCTTGCCTTTATCTGGCCCCTGGGGCACCATTCATTCCACTGATACAAGGCACCATTCCATCAACTGACATCAAAGATGGGGGACTATTCCTCCCAATGACACTAGAGATAGGGAACTAATTCTCCCACTGACACCAATGATGGGGCATTATTTGTCCCACTAACACCAGAGACGGGGAAAATTCCCCGTAGCTAATAAGTGAATGCTGGTTATTTCACACAGAACAATTGTACTTGTGGTTTTACTAGACAAAAAAAATATGCAATTGTTTTTAATAGACCCCTTTAGCAGATCAACTAAAACAGTTTTTGCCCTTTGTACATTACCATGACTCTTCAACATTTCATACCTCTGCTACAAACACATCCAGCTATGAGGCTGGAATGTAACCCAGAGCTGAGGTCAGGTATGGTCTTGTTTGACAGCAGTATCACAAATGGAGCAGTCTCCTGTTCCACGGTTCTGTCATTCTTACAAATGGTACAAGTAAGTGCGGCCATCCCTTGGCTAGTCTAAACACTCTGCTTTGTTGGAATTTGTTCTTTTCTTTTTTTGTTCACAGTCTATAACGTACTGTACATTACTGGAAACCCATGTGTGACCATCCCTCTGTCTTTCTCGCCTCGATTCCTTCCTCCAAGTTGAATAGTGAACCTTGAATTATTAATGGCTAGGAATAAATTATTGAGTTGGTTAAAGTGCCATTTTGTGTTTTTAGGTTGGCCAGTCTGTTGGGCTTCTTTTGGGTTCACAGATGAGCCTTTGCAACCCTTGGCTTGTTCATATGTCTTCACTAGAAGGAACGTATTCCCAAACTAACAAAATAGTCTTACTTCTCTTCTTCTCACATTCAGATAGTTTGTTCCCGTTCTTGTACGGGGCAAACTGGGATTGTAGATGAGTAGGTCAGAGCCCCAGGGCAAACTTTGGACCAAGATGGTCCTAATTACATGCCCTCTTATATTCTGTATGAGCCTCTGCTTCCTTTATTGCCCTTCTAACTGTGCACCATCTTGCCCCTCTTTTTTACCTCATATAAACCTCTTGTTTTTTTGACCTCCTTACTGTATGCCTTCCCCCTTAGTTTACCCTGTATGAGCCTCTGCTACCTTTACTGTCGTCCTGACTGTATGCAATATGCTTTTTCCCCCCTTATGAGTCTCTGCTTCCTTTATTGCCCTCATTGGTGTATGCAGTCTCCATTCTTTGACTCCATATGAGCCTCTGCTATGTTTACTGCCCTTCTTATTGCATGCCCCCAATTATTTTACTTGTAAAAGCCTCTCCTTCCTTTACTGCCTCCGTACTGTATGCCCTCCTTTTCTTTTACCTCTTATAAGTTTCTGTTTCCATTACTGCCCTCTTGACTGTATGTCTCCCCTTTGTTTACCCCGTTAAGCCTCTGCTTCCTTTTTTCCCCTCTACTTATGAGCCTCTGCCTCCTTTAATGCCCTCCTGACTGTATGTCCTCGCCTCCCCTTCTTCTTTTACCCCATATAAAGCTATGCTTGCATTTCTGCCCCGTTGCTATATGCCATCCCTCTCCCTAGAGTAGGAGTTTCCTCTTGTTTTAGTGAAAAACTTATTATGCCTTCCCTTTTATCCTCTAACTACAATTCTCCTCTTCCTTTACTGCCCTTGGTACTACAGTTTCCGCTTCTTTTACCCTCTTACTGCAAGCCTTCATTTACTACCCTTCTTATTACACTTTCCCTTCTTCTTTTAATCCCTTACTCAAACCCCGTCCTTCCTTTACTACCATCTACTGCATATTCTCCCACTTCTTTTACCCCAATCACCCTCCTCTTCCTTTACTGATCTCCTTACTACACATCTCCTTATTTACCCAGGGATAACATGCCACCCTTTCCTTTATTGCCCTCCTTACTGTGAGCCCTGCAGTGCTTTCCTGCCCTCCTTACTGTAAACTCTGCAGTGCTTCCCTGCCCTTCTTACTATGAGCCCCGCAGTGCTTTCCTGCCCTCTTTACTGTGATCCCCGCAGTGCTTTCCTGTCTTCCTTACTGCGAGCCCCTCAGTGTTTTACTGCCCTCTTTACTGTGAGCCCCGCAGTGCTTTCCTGTCTTCCTTACTGTGAGCTCTGCAGTGCTTTCTTGTCTTCCTTACTGTGAGCCCTGCAGTGCTTTCCTGCCCTCTTTACTGTGAGCCCCGCAGTGCTTTCCTGCCCTCTTTACTGTGAGCCCTGCAGTGCTTTCCTGCCCTCTTTACTGTGAGCCCTGCAGTGCTTTCCTGCTCTCTTTACTGTGAGCCCCGCAGTGCTTTCCTGCCCTCTTTACTGTGAGCCCTGCAGTGCTTTCCTGCCCTCTTTACTGTGAGCCCTGCAGTGCTTTCCTGCTCTCTTTACTGTGAGCCCTGCAGTGCTTTCCTGCCCTCTTTACTGTGAGCCCTGCAGTGCTTTCCTGCCCACCTTACTGTGAGCCCCGCAGTGATTTCCTGTCTTCCTTACTGTGAGCTCCTCAGTGCTTTCCTGTCTTTCTCAGTGCTTTCCTGTCTTTCTCAGTGCTTTCCTGTCTTCCTTACTGCGAGCCCTGCGGTGCTTTCCTGTCTTCCTTACTGTGAGCCCTGCAGTGCTTCCCTGCCCTTTTTACTGTGAGCCCTGCAGTGCTTTCCTGTCTTCCTTACTGTGAGCTCCTCAGTGATTTTCATGTCTTCCTCAGTGCTTTCCTGTCTTCCTTACTGTGAGCCCTGCGGTGCTTTCCTGTCTTCCTTACTGTGAGCCCTGCAGTGCTTCCCTGCCCTTTTTTACTGTGAGCCTGGCAGTGCTTCCCTGCCCTTTTTTACTGTGAGCCCTGCAGTGCTTCCCTGCCCTTTTTTACTGTGAGCCCGGCAGTGCTTTCCTGTCTTCCTTACTGTCAGCCCCGCAGTGCTTTTCTGCCCTTTATACTGTGAGCCCTGCAGTGATCTCCTGTCTTCCTTACTGTGAGCCCTGCAGTGCTTCCCTGCCCCTTTTACTGTGAGCTCCTCAGTGCTTCCCTGCCCTTTTTTACTGTGAGCCCGGCAGTGCTTTCCTGTCTTCCTTACTGTGAGCCCTGCAGTGCTTTCCTGCCCTTTTTTTACTGTGAGCCCGGCAGTGCTTCCCTGCCCTTTTTTACTGTGAGCCCTGCAGTGCTTCCCTGCCCTTTTTTACTGTGAGCCCGGCAGTGCTTTCCTGTCTTCCTTACTCTCAGCCTCGCAGTGCTTTTCTGCCTTTTATACTGTGAGCCCTGCGGTGCTTTCATGTCTTCCTTACTGTGAGCCCTGCGGTGCTTTCCTGTCTTCCTTACTGTGAGCCCTGCAGTGCTTCCCTGCCCTTTTTTACTGTGAGCCCGGCAGTGCTTCCCTGCCCTTTTTTACTGTGAGCCCTGCAGTGCTTCCCTGCCCTTTTTTACTGTGAGCCCGGCAGTGCTTTTCTGTCTTCCTTACTCTCAGCCCCGCAGTGCTTTTCTGCCCTTTATACTGTGAGCCCTGTGGTGCTTTCATGTCTTCCTTACTGTGAGCCCTGCAGTGCTTTCCTGTCTTCCTTACTGTGAGCCCTGAAGTGCTTTCCTGTCTTCCTTACTGTGAGCCCTGAAGTGCTTCCCTGCCCTTTTTACTGTGAGCCCTGAAGTGCTTCCCTGCTCGTTTTACTGTGAGCTCCTCAGTGCTTTCCGGTCTTCCTTACTGTGAGCCCTGCAGTGCTTTCCTGCCCTCTTTACTATGAGCCCTGCAGTGCTTTCCTGCTCACCTTACTTTGTGTGTCCCTTGAATTTGTTATGATGTCAGCCTCTTGCAGTCCCTATATGACAGAGCTCGGAAAGGGAGAGGAGAGAAGGAGCCCAAGTAGCCAATTAGATGCGCCTCAGTGCTCACAAGGAACATGCTTATAGGAGGTGAGAGCAGAGTGAGATGAGCTCATCAGTGTGCTGTTTCTCCTCTCACCGTCCGTGAGAGGAGCCTCATTGTCAACGCCGCCTCATTCAATTGAAGTGGTTGCCTTGTGCAGTGCTTATGCCTGCCAAATGGAACATGTTTTATACATTTTGCGATGCCGCTGTACGGCAGTGATCGTGTATAATAACATAGCTACTTGTGTTAACTTGCGACTAGGCAGATGGGGCGGTAAATCAGTGGATCAACCACCTGTTTTTACCACCCCTCACCCACCTGTGTAAGCAAGGCTTTAGTCCACTAAATGCAACCCAGGTGCATCAAAACAAAAGGTGCTCAGTGTCTTAGAGTTTATATTCTTTGTAAAGCAACCATATACTAAGTAGAAAAACCTGTGCCAACATGCTGCAGAGAAGGGCCCTTGCTCTCTGTGAAAAGCAAAGGTTTCTCTGCAGTAGTCTCACACACTCCCAGCTGGGGTAAACCAATGGCTCATTTTGCCTGCTGATTGGATATCTCTGGCTCTGACTCATCAGGGGGCATATTGGACCTCAGCAGAGAGACCACGGTTTTCACATAGGAAGCAAGGGTCGTTCTCTGCAGCTGCTGGCAGAGCACAGGCCTGTTTTTACTGTCCCTTGTGCATTTGTGTAAACAAGGCCTTAGTCCACTAAATGCATTCCAGGTGCATCAAAACAAAAGGCACTTAGTATCTTAAAATTAACATTCTTTCCAAAGCAGCATCACCGTGAGTAGAAAAGCTTGTTTCATGCCAGCAGGCTACAGAGAATGACTCTTGCTTTCTGTAACAGCAATTGTCTCTCTGCAAAGGTCCCACACACCCCCAGCTGAGTCAGACTCCCTCATTCTTACTCCTGATTGGAGAATGCTGGCTCTGACTCAGCTGGGGCTTGTTGGACCTTTGCAGAGAGATCACTTTTTCCGAGCAAGGGTACTTCTCTGCTGCTGCTTGTGGAGAGGTGCAGTGTGATGTGGCAGGGGTAAACGCTCAAAGAACAGACGCAAAGAACAGAACGTGTATTAATGTAAAAGTTCAGCAATTCACAACAACCCTAGTAGAAAGGCGCCCAACCGGAATGGACAGCGATGTGTAGCAGAGCAGCTCTCAGATGTGCGGACAGCCTCTGTCTCGAGGGGCCGAATGCGACCTGGCTGACCTGTGCCCAAATTGGGACATGTCCCAAGAAGGATGGTGTGTCCCTATGCTTTCCCTACTTGTCTGGAACTTTTCCTTGCCGCTAATCACAGTCCCTGTCAGACAGGTGACCGGTCCCTACGCTACCCACACGCGAAATGCGCACCAAGCCTGGGAAAGGAAGCACAAGGCGCCACTCTAAGTGCAAAAATATAAAAATGAACCAAAGCGCCAAAGGATGAAAGTAAGTGAAAAAAACTCATGTATGTGTTAATATGGATAGAGAGAACAAATTGCTTTACCACATAATTAAAGCAGCTGCAGTGTGAAATTGGTGTGAACAATTAATAAATGATAAAAAGTATACCGCGCTAAATGCTAAAAAAATGACACACAGGTAATAAATGATACACTGGTAACAAATAAAATTAATCAAACAGCCCCCAGTGAAAAAAAGGTGCTCGTGCTAGTAAAACAATATCCAGTGCTGTGACTTGAATAATAGATGGATGATTTTGTGCTTCTTAAGTGCTTTAAATAGGGTGCCCCCCTAAAAGATGTTCACTCACCCTTGGGAGTGGACCAACGATCACTAGTTAGATCAAATGCGCGTGTGGGGCGACCCCTATGGGTATCCTCTGGACCGATGATTGGCAGCGGTGAATGTTCCTCATATAAATAAATATAATAGAAAAAGCCTCATTGCGCAGTACCGTTGATAAAGAGCTTTTTATTCCAAAAAATATAAAGGTATTCAACTCACATGTATGAGTGCCTAATGTCCTGGCACCCGGAGTGAACAGCAGGTATAAGTAAATCCGTGAAATCCGCCTGGTTGGTTCATGCAGCTACTGGCTCAGAATAGGCTTGATTTCCAGATTGAATGTGTGGGCAGAAGCGTGTCATGATAAAGTGACTCAACCTCTATGCAGTTTGGCCGTCCTCAGGAAGTTAGCCACTCTAAGTGCCGTGAGTTATTCAATTTTAATAAGCAAATGGTGCATACTGTATGTACTTACAAGTGTAGGGTAAAAGCAAGCATGTCACTAATAAGGGAACAGCCGTCCGGGAGGGAGTCCATCCATGGCAGAATGCTGGTGAAATGGAGCGGGTTGCGCCGCTGGGCTCCGACGTTTCCTGGACCTCCTCCTTGAGGCCTGAAGGACCGCATGCTCCGCAAACACGTCGCCTGCCTACTGACCCACCGTCCTACCGGAAGTGACGTCATCCCCCGGCATCCTTTGTGTTCGAGGTCTAGGAAACGTCGGCCACCACCGGCGCAACCTGCTCCACTTCACCAGCGTTCTGCCATGGATGGACTCCCTCACGGGTGGCTGTTCCCTTATTACTGACATGCTTGCTTTTAACCTACTCTTGTGAGTACATATGCACCAATTGCTTATTAAAATTGAATAACTTACCGCACTTAGAGTGGCGCCTTGTGCTTCCTTTCCCAGCCTTTTCCAGAGTTTGCTTCTCATCTCCACTGGGCTCCCTTCAAGTGCCATTCTACGGACTTTTATGGGCTTCATACAGTCATTTATTTGCAACTGTTTTCCCCATTAGTCCCCTTTTATATTTAGGTGTGTAATAGTCAGGTGGATCCCCACCAAGGTAGATGCAAGCGCTAACTTTTTCTTTATGTGCACCAAGCCTGGGAGCCAAGGACTTAAATAGGCTCTTCCTGACCCAAGATGGCTTTGAGAGTCACATGGGGCCAGTGTTGTTCATCTTACTTTAAAAAAGTAATTAGTTAAGTTACAAATGACTTCTCCCAAAAAGTAATTGCGTTGGCAACTCAGTTACTATATTGGAAAAGTAATTAGTTACACAGCAAAGTAACTTTTTTTTTATATTCTATACGTGTAACTAAGGGGCGGGTCTAGTATTACTGTAAGCAAGGGGCGCATTTATTATTATTGTTATATATCGTGTAACCAAGGGGCTGCTCTATTATTACTCTAACCAAGGGGCAGATCTGTTATAGCGTGTAAGCAAGGGGCGTGTCTATTATTATTATATGGTGTAAGGGGCGGATGGCTACAGAAGAGGGCGAATGTTAAATTAATGGGCAGAGCTCGATATATAATAATAAATGTGCCCCTTGGTTACAGTAATACTAGACCCGCCCCTTAGTTACACGATAGACGCCCCTTGCAGAGTAGCACGAGCATCGTGGGCGTACGGCATCGCCTCGAACAATTACATGTTAACTGCGCCTGCGCGGTGTAGAGTTCACTCAGAGCTGTTTAGGTTCGGCAATTTTCGGAAGCTCCGTAGTCCTTCGTACTGCGCAAGTCCTGCGCCTGCGCAGTACAGGGGGTCCTTATCAGGCGGGGGAACTTTTTCGGCAGGACACCGGAATTACACTACTGCCATCTAGTGGCGGTAGATGTAATTGGGGTAACTCCGCCAAAGTAATGGGAACTGACTTACCATGAGGGGAAAAGTAATCAGTTAGATTACTCGTTACCCTCTAAAGTAACTGCGTTAAGTAACTCAGTTTATTTTAACTCAGTTACTTACATCACTGCATGGGGCGTCAACATCCAATCAGATAGCTTTTCCAGTGACCCAGGAAACCATAGAGGAACCATGTTCCTCTTGACATCCCCTCCAACTGCACTGCCGCAGCAGAGGAGCGCCAACTACAGTGGAGAAAGGAGACTGCACCTGCCTACATGCTGGCAGAGAACAGACTTTTCTGCTCAGCTTGTGTGCTAAAGAAAAAGAACTGTAAGACTTTGAACATATTTTCTTGATTTATGATTGAGCTGTTTTAAACTGAAAGCTCAACTGGGCATTAAAAACATGAGCCTTGACCCTATGAGGCTACACTACCAGGGCACCTGGATTACCTCCTAATGTAATCTATAGGAGATCCAGAATAACCACTTTTTTGGGTCCGCATACCGAGTACGGCAAGTGCCTCAGTCCGCACGAGGAACCTGGGAATCAGTGAGCTGCAACCAAGACTTCTCCGGCAACACAGCTCCGGAGCTCATCACTAATGATTACCAGATACAATTTTCCTATAATATCTCCCAGGCTGTCGGGGGGTTGAGCAGATGCGGAGAGGAATTAATCACTTGACTCATCCTTCGCACAAGTCAAGCGATCCGGACAAATAACGATTTAATAAGAAATTCTGTAGACCTCCAACAAGACTCTCATTTCTCCTCCTCAGCTCCGCGTCCATGGATATTAATAACCCCCGGGCTCTCTTTCTCTTTTTTTTTTTTTTAAGCCGCTCGCTTCTTGAAATGTCTTAATATCGCAGGACTAATGACTCGGTCCTCCAGGCTGTAATGAAAACTGCCCAAGATTTACATCAAACCTGTGACTTTCACAGCTCCACATCCCGTAATGACGGGAAACCAAATAAGTGATGTAAGCTTAAAGCTCCAGGCAAACACCTCAACACATGGAGTTAACCACTGAGCAACGCAGTGACTTAGTATTTAGCACTTCGGCCTTGCAACACTAAGGTCCTTGGTTCAAACCCCAACAAGGACACTATCTGCATGGAGTTTGAATGTTCTCCATGTGATTTGCGTGGATTTCCTCCCATACTCTAAAGACACGCCAGTAGGAAAATTGGCCCTAGCATGTGAGACAGGGACCTTAGATTGTAAGCTCCTTGAGGTACAACATGTAATATTGTCTGTTTTTCGCATTTCTTTCTATCCATTCCTGAGATTTGTACAGCTTTGCAGCAGTGCAGATTGTGCTGCAGTTAAATAATGCAGGTCTTGTCCCTCCCTTACCCTGTGATTGGACAGTGAAAGGAGAAGCTGCACACAGATGAGCTAATATTTCTATCATTCTGTTCTCTCCTGCTATTAATATGCCCGTTGGTACGTTGGACTTTTACCTATAGGTAAGCCTAGAATAAAGCTTACCTATAGGTAGTGGAAATATCTCCTAAACGTGCGCCGTTTAGCAGATATTTCACTTGTAGTCCGCTGGAAATTGTCACGGCGCATGCGCAGGGAAGAAACAAAACTAAAGTCCGTTTCTTCCCTAGCATATGCCGCAGGTCGCGGCTCCTGTGCGCATGCGCGGGAGGGACGTCACGCGGCTCCGGCAAATCACAGAGCCGGAGTCCGCGGCCCCGAAGGAAGAGGGCAAGAAGATGGACGCTGCCCACACAGGGGACGTCGCTGGATTCTTTTGCAGGTAAGTGGTACATAATGGGCTAGTATGCAATGCATACTAGCCCATTATGCTTTTCATTTGCAGGCTATACAGGGAGCAAAAGAGGAAGTAAAACCCATCAGGGTTTACTTCCTCTTCAACACACACCTCCCAACTTTTTGAGATGGGAATGAGAGACACCTATCAGCAAAAGTATGCAGGCATAGGACACACACCCTGCCACGCCCCCTTAAAGGAGAATTGTACAAAAAAACAAGATTGGTTAAACCCACAAGGGCTTTTTTTTACCACTACTATTCCTTTTATATTGGCTCTTGGAATTTACAAATGCAGCGATTTAGAAATCAGATGAAAGGTTTAGGGCTGGAAAACACTTTTTGATAGATAAAAAGTGCATTTTATATACAACTTTATAGATCAGACCAAAATGAGGGACAAATGAGGAGGAATGAGGGACAGAGGGACAAATCAGGGACAGTCCCTTGAAATCGGGGACAGTTGGGAGCTATGTTAACATGCAAGAGGCTGCATTTAAAAAATATATTTAATGATGTATGTGCTTTAAAGAAGAACTATTAAGTAGAAAGTTATTTAGTCCCATAATGCATTTGTTAATGGAACTTGTACTGGCTTCGTTTACATTATCATTAAGCTAATTATTAGCCAATATTTTTAAATTTCTCAAAAAAAATATTGCACATGAATAATATAAATTCTTTTTTCTTTTTTTTTTTTTTCAGCCATCAGGTGACTCTTTGCTTTTTGCTTTCACGTTAGATTTTCAACTGCTTACTTCATGCTGTTTATAAAGATCAATAACTCAAGCTGTAATTTGCACACAGAGCTCAATGAGCCATCTAACTGCCCCCTCACTTCTGAGACAGTTCAGTCCAATGATAGAATCAAGCAAACACAGCTACAGCTAAACTATAGTGCTCTTTGTTGTATATTAAAAAAAAAAATCTATGTGTATAAATGTGTGTGTGTGTGTATATATATAATGTAGAGAGAGATCGAAGAGATATATATATAGAGAGAGAGAGAGAGAGAGAGAGAGAGAGAGAGAGAGAGAGAGAGAGAGAGAGAGAGAGAGAGAGAGAGATATCATACATCAGCTCCCAACTGTCCCTGATTTCGAGGGACTGTCCCTGATTTGGAGCAAGGTCCCTCTGTCCCTCTGTCCCCCCTTCTTTGTCTCTCATTTTGGTCTGATCTATATTGTTGTATATAAAATGCACTTTTTATCTTTCAAAAAGTGTTTCCCAGCGCTAAACCTTTTATCCAAATTCTAAATCGCTGCATTTGTAAATTTTTTAAAGCCAATATAAAGGAATAGTAGTGGTAAAAAAGACCTTGTGGAAGTAATTAACTTTTTTTTTGGTTAATTCTCCTTTTGAGGGGGTGTGGCAGGAGGCGTGTCCTATGCCTACATACATTTGCTAGTAGGTGTCCCTCATTCCCATCTCTAAATGTTTGGCGGTATGTATATGTGTGTGTGTGTGTGTGTGTGTGCGTGTGCGTGTGTGTGTATGTGTGTATATATATATATATATATATATATATATATATATATATATATATATATATATATATATATACACACTGGTATTGGTGCCGATACCCAGAATTTTCACGGGTACTCATGAAAATGCTCTCGATACCGAAACTGATACTTTGTGGTGTGTGATTTGCGTCCATACAAAATGCATGGGCACAAATCGCACTGCAAATAATCTTAGGCAATTTGAACAGGACGCAAATCGCACCGCAAAGTATCGGTACTTGGTTATTGGCGAGTACTTGACCAAGAATCGGTACTTACCCAAATCCGGTGTTGGTGTGTGTGTGTGTATATATATATATATATATATATATATATATATATATATATATATATATATTTTATCTCACCAATGTAACTTTTCTGAGTACAGTGTTGGTTTACCACAATTTCCTGTACAGCAGTACCGGCACCCATACTGGGAAGAGGGAGTAATCGTAGCTTTGTTGCGTGTGTTGCACAGTGCTGTCAGTCTGACACTCTGATATTGCTTACAGAAAATGAAAGCACAGAGAAGACCTCATCAAAGTGCCACCAATCAGCACGCTGCAGGTATCTTCATGAGCAAGCTGGAGAAGAGGTATGTCAAAGACCCGACTGAGCTGTCTATTCGTTACATCTGGACTACAACACCAGCTTAACAGAACTACAAATCAGGTAGGACATTGCATTTGTATGAATATCAACTGTGCTTACCTGAAGTCCTGCATTAAAGCTGAGGTCCAGGAATTCAACAACTTTGTTAAAAGTGAAGGCAATACTATGCGTTAAGACCAAGAAGGTGCATGTCACCTCTTGGACTGATCTCTACTTTTTATAATTGACAGGTTTATTGCGCTCCTAGGGGAAAGATTCGGGGCTGTGAGAGGAGAGAAGCACACAAATTAGGTATTCCCGCCCCCTCCCTCTGCTGTACATTCACAGAAGCCTTTGTATTTTTTAATGAGTTTGCATAATAAAAAGGCTTCTGTGACTGGGCAGAAGGAGGGAAGGGGTGGGCACAGCAGCTGCATCAACACTACAGTTGAAGTAGCTGCGACCAGAGCATCCATTGAGCTCTGGAAGGTATCTTTCTACAGCACAATAAACCTGTCAGATGTAAATAATAGAGATAAGTCCAGAAGGTGATGGGCACCTTGTTGGACTTAATTCACAATATGTCTGCACTTTTTACAAACTTGCTGAATTCCTGGCATTTCTGCTTTAAAGCTGAATGGTTCGCTTTGCAAGTAAAATCAGTAGGATTAGCATTTTAAACAGAATCCATCAACATTTATATTCCTGCATGAATGTATAGGCTGTTGAAATATTTGGGGGGTGGTGGGAGTGGCCATGTTACTGCAGACACATAAAATGCTATTGTGGATAAGAACAGAGCAACGTTTAACTAGCACCATCATCCCATGGTAGTCAAAATACTAGTGGGAGAAATTTAAGGGTGGGATTTTATGGGTGCAAAACTCATGAGTACGCAAGCTACTGTTAAAATGACAAAATTGTATTTACAAAATTCATTAGATACATTGATTTAACCATATGATGGTATACAACAAGTAAAAGCAAAAATTCCTTTACACTTATTCTTCTACGTGTTTCGCCATCCTGGCTTCTTCAGGAAGTGATACTTCTTCAGGAAGTAATATGTAAGGGATACTCTGTGACTTCAAGTGTATGAAATATATGAAGTGTGTGATCATTTCTCATTGGGTTTATTGAGTTTTGGTTTAAAAATCTATGAACTTAAAGCTAAAGCTTGGTTTGCCTTTATTTTGTCATTTTTGGTTCCTTCTCATCAACCTGCAAAATGTTTACATTTTCAATTTCTTTCAAAATAAAACATTCTAGTTTTCAATACATAGCTTATCTTGGACCTAGTGATGTCATCAGTGGGTCTCTGTGATTTTCTACGCAATGCAGGCAGATCATAGCTGCTGGGAGGGGCCAACAGGGTGCTGTACATAGCTGACAGAAACCATGAAATCAGACCGAGACAGAAGTACAGTTAAATCACACTTGTTTACTAATAAAAGTTAATAGAACAAATGTAGTCAAAACATAGAAAGAAATGGGATGGCAGAAAAAATGAGGCAACTGTGGACTTTCATGGTACGGATAAGGACTCACATAACAATGTAAATAAAAAATATATAAATTTATTACAACAATATAAGAAAAATTATACAGTGGAAAGGAGAGGGGCAAACGAAAACAAGAGACAATATTAAATGATACAGTACAAAATCATTTCTTATAATTGCACAGTGCGGCACAAAATTATTGATCCCTGATACCGGAAGCAATATAGTGACATTCAAACTGACGCAAGATGGCACTCAACATGTTTCGCGCACTGGCCGCTTTATCAGGAGTATATTTAAGGAAGAATGTGTCTGTATGGTTGTCTCTAGAGAAGGGGAAAATTAGGATAATTAATATCATATAAATATAAAGAAATAAACAAAGCACCCGGAGACAGCCTAAAGGACGCTGCCCTGATTCTGCCGTCAAGGGAGGCGAAGGCATACCAACTCGACGGGATGCATGTCAGGAGAAATGATTATTTAAAGAGAGGGGTAATTACACCCACTTACACACATATATATAAGAGTAGTCAAAACATAGCCAGAGTTCAGGAACCGGAATGGATAGTCAGACAAGCCAAATATCAGGGAGCTGGAGAGGAGTGTAGTAAAACAGCAAGCAGGATCTGGAGCCAGAAGGGATGTCAGCCAAGCAAGTCTTAGCAGGAATGCAGGAGAGCGTCTCTGTGATGTTGACCAAGGCGAAGGCAGAGATCCTCTGGACTGGACGGCTTAAGTAGGCAGGACTAACGAGCAGGATATCATCAACAGCTGAGTAACTGTGGAGAGAGATACGAGCTGGCAATTAGCCGACAGCTAAGCGGCCAGCTCAGAGAAGGAAGGGCTGAGCTCAACCCTGACAATAGCTTCCTGAAAACATGCCTCAGTACTCCTCTCAAGAGCTTTCAGTCCTGGTGCAAGCAGTGGGCTGGCTCTTGGGAGGAGTTAGGCAAATATCAGAATGCTTTGATGGGTGGGTATCAGTCTGGAGTAGTGGGCGTTCCTAGGCAGGCTATATTTGCATGCAGAGCATGCTCGGTAACGTCCACATGTGATGCTGATCATCCATGACTAAAAGAACTGACGTCCAATGAATGAAAGGGGTGGGCCAGCAACAATGATGGATGATGCTGGCTGTCCTCCAACCAGGAAATTAGGCAGGCTGTATCTGACTAGCTTCAGCTTCCAATGCACACTGTAAAAAGCTCACAGTGTGCAGTGAAATCTGAGCAAGCAATTTCAGACCAGCAGAGGAGCTTTTAAAAACGTCAAATCATTAAAGTTTTCCTTTTTTAAATAAGTGTTCCGCAATCAGAAGTTTGGGATTCTGTTACTTGGGGTGGGGGGGGGGGGCCTCCAATGTCTCTCAATATCCTCCCGCCCGAACGCAAAGCGCTCTCTTCCACATCTAATTGTTCGGCAGCAAAGTACAGTTCCTGTATTTTCGTGTTCCTTGTCAGGAATCCCTGGTGTGTTAATTGCTAATGATTGATAGGCCTTTTGTGATCTGCGCCGAGCGTCTGTAGGCTGAGGACAGTTAGTACTGAAGATTGATGTTGATTATTTCCTTCTCAAGGGTAATTGGGAAGTTTGGTGTTAAACTAATAGAGAGGTGTGCGTTTGATGGAGGCCCGGAGAATGAAAGAACATCGAAGGGAGGCTGAAAGCGGTTCACCCCCCCCCCCCCCCCCCCCCCCGAACAGCGCTGGTACAGATCTCGCATAAGCTCACTGCAGACGTTTTTTTTTTCTTTCTTCAATCTGTCCAGCAAGCTCGGGAAATTTTAAAAAGATGAAAAGTAAGGAGGCAAGGATGCCCTGCGAAGTATTAAAAGAGGTTCCTTGAGCAGTGGTGAATTGACGTCCCTCCCAATGGTACATGCATTGCTCTGATGATGACCTCTGGACCTATGAAGCTTTTTCTCCTCTTTCTCCGATAACTAACCACTAACACCAATAATCTTTTTAGTTGACTGCTTGGGGGGCATTCATCCCACTGACCACCAATTTAATAAAGCATTCTTTTCACCAACATTTGAATAAAGGAGGCCCCTTTCCCCCAATCGTCAACGTTGGGAGGTTCTCCACGGACCACTGATAGAAGGGAGCCTTGTGCACTAACCACTAATTTAATAGAGCATTATTTTCATTGGTGGAAAGGGGCCTCCTTTATTCGAATGTCAATTGTCAACATTAGGAGGTCCTTCTCCACTAACCACTGATAGAAGGGAGCCTTCTGCACTGACCACCAATTGAATAGAGCATTATTTTCATTGGTGGAAAGGGGCCTCCTTTATTCGAATGTCAATGAAAAGAATGCTCTATTAAATTGGTGGTTAGTGCAGAAGGCTCCCTTCTATCAGTGGTCAGTGGAGAAGGACCTCCTAACGATTGGTGGAAAGAGGCCTCCTTTATTCGAGAAGGACCTGCTAACGTTAACGATTGGTGGAAAGAGGCCTCTTTTATTCAAATGTCAATTAAAAGAAGGCTCTGTAAAATTGGTGGTCAGTGCAGAAGGCTCCCTTCTATCAGTGGTCAGTGGAGAAGGACCTCCTAACGATTGGTGGAAAGAGGCCTCCTTTATTCGAGAAGGACCTGCTAATGTTAACGTTTGGTGGAAAGAGGCCTCCTTTATTCGAATGTCAATCGTCAACGTTAGGAGGTCCTTCTCCACTGACCACTGATAGAAGGGAGCCTTCTGCACTGACCACCAATTTAATAGAGCATTCTTTTCATTGACATTCGCATAAAGGAGGCCCCTTTCCACCAATCGTCAACGTTAGGAGGTCTTTCTCCATTGACCACTGATATAAGGGAGCCTGAATATCAGACCATCTGTAATCATCACTAGAGTAAGAAGGCCCTTCCTCAACTAACCACCAATGTTAGGAAACCCTTTTCCAGTGACTGCCAATTAAGGGGGAGGGGGGGCTTTTCCACTGACCACCAATGTAAGATGGTGTTCTGCACTGTAATATGGAGACCTTCGCCAATGTTCACCAATGTAAGGGGGCCTTTCTCCATCGGCTTCCAGAGTAAGCCCCCGTACACACGGTCTGAAATTCCGATGGAAAATGTTCGATCGGACCATGTTGTCGGAAAATCCGCCAGTGTGTGGGCTCCATCTGACTTTTTTAAGATCCTGCTCTCAAATTTTCCGACAACAAAATCCGATCGGACTTTTTCCGATCGTGTGTAGAGAATTCTGACGGACAAAGTGCCACGCATGCTCAGATCAAATTATGAGACCAAAGCTATTGGCTACTAGCCTCTACATAGTTCCGTCGTACGCAACGAACGTCACCACGTTCAGAATGATCGGATTTTCCGACAACTTTGTCCGACCGTGTGTATGCCACACCAGTGTCGGACAAAATCCTTCGGAAAAAAATCTGACCGTGTGTACGGGGGCTAAGAGCCCTTCCTTTATTGACCACCAGCGTGTGGAGGTTTTTTTTTCCAATGGCTGTCATTGTATGTGAGGGGGGCTTTTCCACTGACCACCGATTGTAGGAGGGCCATTCTCCATTTGTCACCAGTGTAAGGGGGCCCTCTTCCACAGACCACCAGTGTGATGAAGTCTTTTTTTTCCACAAACCACTAATATGAAGGGGCTTTTATCCCACTGACCAGCAATGTAATAGTGCCCTTTTCCCGCTGAGCACCAATGTATGGGGCCCGTCTCTCACTGACCTTCAATGTAACGGGGCTCTTTTACCACTGACCACCAATATAAGGGGCCCGTCTCTCACTGACCACCAATATAAGGGGCCCGTCTCTCACTGACCACCAATATAAGAGGCCCGTCTCTCACTGACCACCAATATAAGGGGCCCTTCTCCAACTGACCAATGATTTTGGGGGGAGCTTTTACTGGTGACCACCAATATAAGGGGGTCCTTCTCCAACTGACAACCAATGTAAAGGGAATGTGCATTCACCACTATAAGGTGTGCCTTCTCCCACTGTGACCATCAGTGTAAGGGGGCTGTTTTCCCACTAGCCACCAATATAAGGGGTCCCTTCTCCAACTGACAGCCAGTGTAAGGGGGGGTTTTATTGACCACCCCTATAAGGGGGGTCTTCTCCCACTGTGACCATCAATGTAAGGGGGGACTCTATTCCCACTGACCACCAATATAAGGGCTCTTTTCCCACTGACCACCAATGTAAGGGCTCTTCTCCAATTGACAGCCAATGTAAAGGGGGGCTGTGTTGACCATCACTGTAAGGGGGGTCCTTCTCACACTGACTACTAATCTCAGATGAGCTTTTCCTACTGACCACTGATGTTACGGAGCCCTTTACCAATGGCCACAAATTTAAGGGGGCCCTTCTCCACTAACCGCCAATGTAAGGAGGACTTTTTCTACTGACCTCCAATGCAGCAGGCATCTGCTGATCATAAGTGTAATGGGGCTTATTTTTAAAAACAATGCACTCCCTGTGGGGCTTATCTATTTTCCTAAAAATTATTAACGGACATCTGGTGTTTTTTTTCTTTTTTCTTCATAATGTTCTTTACATCACTGATCAGTTTTAATAATGTTTGTTAATAAGCCAACAAAAATATCAATACTGCAATAACCCGTAGCAACCAATCAGAATTAAGTTTACAGAACAGTGAATGTTTATTATCGCTACATTTCAACTTTTTACTTTATTACATATTGAGAATTAAAATTTGGCATTCCTGTTTTATGGAAATGAACCCCTCTGGGTTTTATCAAAGTTGATCCTTGTGTTGTAAGGATAAAATGGCAAATGAAGACGCCGCGGTGCTCAGTGACCGCCGGCAAGCCGGTCCAGTCCGTCGAGTGCCTATGAGAGACATTGCGCCGCTGCCAATAATAACATGGCCAGACTTGTGTAGCCTGTTGCTTAGCAACCCTGGCCGCCTTCACACGGAGTAATTCACGGATCTCTGTACGGCAGGACCAGACGTTTTGTTCACCTTCGACTTTTGTAAACTGCAGAGGATTTCAAATCATTCCATCTCACTGTTCAAACAAAACTAAAGATGTATTGCTAAACGTACAACAAAAATTCTATCTGAGCCAAAGAGACTTAAAAAAAAAAAAAATAGTTACAAATATTTTACTTGCAGATAGGGATGAGCGAAATAATTTTGGCCATATTGACTTTTGCCACAAAGTTACCAATTTTGCCATTGGTGAAATTTTGCTAAAGCCGTGTTGTTGAGTTGCTTCTGTGATATTTGCTTTGAAATAGTCTTTTTTAAATTTTTAAAATTTTTTATTTATTGTGTGTGTTTTTGGGGGTATTTTAGTTGTTTTTTATTTGTTGTTTTTGTGAATTTAATCATGCAGGTTTGTTAGTTAGAGCACTTTCACATTGATCTGCTGAAAAAAATGCAGCAGAAATGTTTTGCCGTGATTTTACCGTGTTTGCGGTGCGGTTTTTAAAGGACGTGTCCCCCCCCCCCCCAGGCTCTATCTTCTGTCTTTACCTAGATCACCACCCATCTTTCAAAAGAATATGACCTCAGTGGGTTTGTTATGAATATGTTCACGTTTATGGCTATCTTAAGGCCCCTTTCACACGGGGGCAGGAGCCACGGTGACGGTAGAGCAGCACTATATGTAGCGGCGCTTTGCGGCGGTATTGCGGCGGTATTACCGCGGTGACCCATTCAAATCAATGGGTAGGAGCGGTATAGGAGTGGTGAATATACCGCTCCTATACCGCTCCAAAGATGCTGCTAGCAGGACTTTTTTTACCATCCTGCTAGCTCACCGATCCAGTGTGAAAGCCCGCCGGCTTTCACACTGGAGTGAATGGGGCCGGTTTTTTCAGGCGATGTACAGGCGCTATTTTTAGCGCTGTACCGCCTGAAAACCGCCCCAGTGTGAAAGGGGCCTAAAGAGGAACTGCAGTCTGCTCACATCATTTTT